>JAUMIR010000001.1:373871186-375071186 GCA_030847615.1 Gambelia wislizenii
CCCAGACAACAGTGCCATTTTTGAAACTTCATCAAGAGATGAAGACATAGCATTTTCCCGTGAGGAAAGAAAGTTCCTAGACATAATGAATCTAGAGACAGTCCAGAATAGTGAAGGGAGCTGGATGGCACCCCTTCCCTTTAGAGAAGATCGACCAATTTTGCCTAACAACCGTCAACTTGCTGAGAAAAGACTTTTTGCTTTGAGAAATAGAATGCTTAAAGACCCCACTTTAAAGGAACAAATTGTGCAGTTCATTGAAGATCTGTTTATAAGCAACTATGCTGAAAGAGTTCCTTTGTGCAGTGACCCCAAGAACAATGGTTCCTGCCATACCATAAGGTAACTCACCCACAAAAGCCAGAAAAGGTGAGAATAGTTTTCGACTCAAGTGCAAAGGTGCAAAACATCTCACTTAATGATGTTCTTCTTAAAGGTCCAGACTTGCTTAACAGCTTACTAGGAGCACTTCTGAAGTTTAGAGAAAGGAGAATAGCGGTGACAGCAGACATATACAAAATGTTCTATGCCTTCCTGGTTAAGCCAGAACATCGCCGCTTCCTAAAGTTCCTGTGGTTCCAAAACACAGAAACCTTGGAAAATATCACCGAGTTCCGCATGAGAGTACATGTTTTCGGAAATACCCCTAGCCCAGCAGTAGCTAACTACTGTCTTAAAAGGACTGCAGAAACTTATAAAAATCAGTGTAGTACAGAGGCTTATCGAGCAATCAACTCAAACTTTTACGTGGATGACTTACTGATTTCTTTTGACTCAGTACAGGAGGCTAGCCAAGTCATTAAAGAGGTACAGTCTGTGCTAAACTTGGCTACCATAAAACTTCATAAAGTAGTCTCTAACAGCAGAGAAGTTTTGGAGACTTTTCCTAAAGAAGAGCTTGTTGAAAAGGATGTCACAACTATCTTTGAAGACAAGCGTACACAGAGTAGCCTTGGTATTTTGTGGAATGTCTTCACTGATAGACTTTCGATCAGAATCCCAAAACTTGAACTTCAGACTACAAGAAGGAAAGTACTCTCTTCAATTAATAGTATTTATGACCCCATGGGTATTGCAGCACCAGTGCTTATAGTGGCCAAAAACATCTTTAGAGAAGTAATAAACCAAGTCAAAGACTGGGATGAAAATCTGCCCCCACCCCTGGACTTAGCATGGAAGGACTGGGCATCTCAGATCAAGGACATTGAACATCTTACTGTGCCAAGACAGTATGTTCCTGTAGAGCATGGACCAAATACCATTTATGAGTTACACATTTTTTGTGATGCCTCTGAAAAGGCAATTGCCACAGTAGCGTATTTGAGAGCAAGGAGTAGCACCGAGAGGCATATAGGATTCATTATGGCCAAAGCAAAGGTAGCACCCAAACAGACAATACCCAGATTGGAGCTGTGTGCTGCTTTGCTAGCTACCCAACTTCTTCAAACCATTTGTACGGAGGTGGAAACAAAATTCCATAGAACATTATTGTATACTGATAGTATGGTTGTATTAGGATACCTCACAAACACTACGAAGAGATTTAAAATGTACATAACCAACAGAGTGAACAAAATTCTTTCTTGCACTCAGCAAAGTCAATGGAAATATGTTCCTTCTGAGTTAAATCCAGCTGATATTGCTACAAGAGGAGCTTTAGCCCAAAAGGTGCAGTCATCCACTTGGCTGACCGGTCCAAAATTCCTGATGGAGTTAGATGTTCCAGATGACAACAGAAGTAGAACTGAAACATGTTCTGAGTTACCTGAGTGCCTGCCAGAGATTAGCAGCTGCAAAATAGACTTGGTAAATGCGCCCAGCATAAGGTTGCCTCATTTAGATGCCAGGAAATTAACAAAGTTCTCTCAGTGGCTGAGTCTCCAACGTGCTCTTGCTAGACTCATCCATTTTATAACTTTCAGAGACAAAGCAGCACTAACAACTATGGACATGGTTAAAGCGGAAACCCTGATCTACAGGTCTGTACAGAGATCTGAATTCAAGGAAGAATCCAGATGCATAGAAAGGCAACACTATTTACCTAGGCACAGTGTCCTTAAAGATCTATATCCGGTTATGGACAGCAGAGGTCTTCTATGTGTTGGAGGTAGACTTCAAAGAGCTAAGATCAAGTATCAAAGACCTTTGACAGACTTAGTCACCCTGTTCAGAGTTAGATAAATCATTTTGAGTTTACTGTATAAATGGATAAGTTAGGTTATAGGATGGCAAAATTTCATTGAAATTTTGAGCGGGGAGTGTGATGTCCAGCCAGGAGGCTGTAGTGGGGCCCTGAGGACTTCTTGGCAGCGAGGCAGCAGCGGGAGGGGGCGTGGCCAAGAGTGGCTGGCATCTTAAGCCACTCCCACACCCCTCAGGAACAGCAGCCAGCAAGCCAGGGGTTCTCCAGCCTGCAGCAGCCTTTCACCCCATTCCACCGGGCCAGGAGGCTGTAGTGGGGCCCTGAGGACTTCTTGGCAGCGAGGCAGCAGCAGGAGGGGGCGTGGTCCACACCCCTCAGGAACACCAGCCAGCAGCCAGAAGGACTCTAAGCCTGCAATTGGAGTCAGCTGAGGCCGGGAATGGAGTGGGGGCGGAAATTGGAGTTGTGCTGGGGAAAGGGAGGTATGGTCGGAACAGAGTGTACAGATGTTACGAAAGAAGGCGGGATCGCTGTTTGTTAGCTATCCCACCTTCAGTTCACCCTGTTTCCTGGAATGGATTGGAGAGCGTACCAACCATTCCACAGAACCTTACTTTGCTCCTCTGCAATGCCAGGTCGGTTAAGAATAAAACTCATATTATATACAATCTCCTTTTGGATAAGGATGCTGACCTGGCTTGCTTCACAGAAACCTGGCTGGGAGAGGATAGCGCTGTCACGTGGGCACAGTCCCTCCTAGCCGGGTAATCTGTCAGTGAGCAGGTGAGGGGAAGTGGGCGGGGGAGCGGAGTGGCTCTGGTTTATAAGAACAATCTGACCTTGACCAGGATACCTGTCCGAAACACAGTCCACTTTGAGTGTATGTACCTTAGCCTGAGGACCAGGGATAGTTTGGGGATTCTGCTAGTATACCGACCACCCCGTTGTCTAGCAGACTCCCTAACCGAGCTGACACAGCTGGTCTCAGAGTTGCTGTTGGAGTCACCCAGACTTTTAGTTCTGGTCGACTTCAACATTCCACTCAAGACCAGTTTGACAAATCTGACTGTGCAGCTCGGGAGTTCATGGAAACCATGACAAACATGGGCCTATCCCAAATGGCCATCGAGCCCACACATTGTGCAGGTCATACCCTCGATGCGGTCTTTAGTACGGAGCAGGAATATCCGTGGGCGTAGGTTATAAAAACCACCGCATTGTCATGGACGGATCATTTCCTGGTCAAGACTGAACTAAGAGTCTCTTCCCGCCCCACCGGGGGTGGTGGACCCATTAAAATGGTCCGCCCTCGAAGGCTAATGGAACCAAGAGGATTCCAGAAAGCCTTGGAGGGTTTAATGGTTGGTAATGCCGTTGACCCTGTCAAAGCTTTGGTTAATACCTGGAACACCGACCTTACCAAGGCTATTGACACGATCGCTCCCAAGCGTCCTTTCCAACCCGCTCCAAACCGTAAGCCATGGTATACAACAGAGCTTAGGAAAATGAAGTGGGTTGGACAACGACTAGAGCGCAACTGGCGGAAAACTCGACACTTATCCGACAGGACTCATCATAGGAACTTTCTTTGGTCCTATCGAGAGGCAATACGTGCAGCGCAGAGATCCTTCTCCTCTGCACGTATTGCGTCTGCAGAGTCCTGTCCAGCAGAGCTGTTTAGGGTGGTAAGGGAGTTGACGCAGGTTATTCCTACACAGAACCCGTTGCTTAACCCAACGACAGCCTGCTGTGACGCGTTTAACAATTTCCTTGCAGATAAAATCTCTCGGATAAGAGCCGACTTAGATGCCAGTAATTTGACAGAAACAATTGACGAGGTGTCCAGCAACTCTGTTGATGTAAGTTTACTGGATGAATTTCAATCCATGAGTACCGAGGATGTGGACAAGCTACTTGGTAGGGTGAAGAAGACGACCTGCCCGCTCGATCCTTGCCCTTCATGGCTGGCCATCCAGGGGGGGTGCCTTGATGGTGTTCCTTAAGGACATCATCAATGCATCCCTCAGAGAAGGGTGTGTTCCATCTTGTTTAAAGGAAGCAGCCGTTAGGCCGCTCCTGAAAAAATCTTCCCTTGACCCCCTGGACATGAACAACTATAGGCCGGTTTCTATGTTACCATTCTTGAGCAAAGTGATCGAGAGGGCAGTTGCGCTTCAACTCCAAGTGGTCTTGGATGAAACCGATTATCTAGACCCATTTCAAACTGGCTTTAGGATGGGATTTGGAGTTGAGACTGCCATAGTTGCCTTAACCGACGACCTGCGTCTAAGCATCGACAGGGGTAGCATGACCCTGTTGGTGCTTTTTGGACATCTCAGCAGCTTTCGATACGATAGATCATAGCATCCTCTTGGATCGCCTGAGAGGGTTAGGAATCGGAGGCACTGTGCTCCTGTGGTTCCGGTCCTTCCTCTCGGGCAGGTCCCAGAGGGTGTTGCTCGGGGACAGTTGCTCCAGCAGAAAGGAGCTTACTTGTGGTGTTCCGCAGGGCGCCATCCTGTCCCCGATGCTGTTTAACATCTATATGAAGCCGCTGGGTGAGATTATTCGGAGTTATGGGGTTGGGTGTTATCAGTACGCTGATGACACCCAGATCTATTTCTCCTTGTCCCGATTGTCGACCTTGAAGTCCAATGGTGTCTCTCCTCTTAATGACTGTCTTAAAGCAGTAATGGGCTGGATGAGGAAAAACAGATTGAGATTAAATCCAGACAAAACGGAGGTGCTCACGGTAGCGGCCCCGAAACCAGGAGTTGGGTTGCAACCTCCAGTCCTGGATGGGGTCACGCTCTCCGTTAAGGACTGTGTTCGCAGTCTGGGGGTGCTCCTTGATTCATCGCTTCAGATGACGAGTCAGGTGAATGCGACAGTCAGGAGCGCCTGTTATCAGCTTCGGCTGATAAGCCAGCTGCGCCATTTCCTGGAAGTAAAGGACGTCGAGACTGTGGTGCACGCGCTGGTAACCTCTCGTCTAGATTTCTGCAATGCGCTCTACATGGGGCTGCCCTCATGCTTGGTCCGGAAACTTCAGTTGGTACAAAATATGGCAGCCAGAGTGGTCTCGGGAACATCTCGGAGAGACCATATAACTCCAGTGTTAAGATCTCTCCACTGCCTGCCTATCAGTTTCCGGGCCCAGTATAAGGTGTTATTACATTTAAAGCCCTAAATGGCTTGGGTCCAACTTATCTCCGGAACCGCCTCCTCCCATACAACCCTCCCCACACACTCCGGTCCTCTGGGAGGAATTTGCTTCAGCCACAAAAATCTAGGCTGTCTGTAACCTCCCAGAGGGCCTTTTCGGTAATCGCCCCCAAATTGTGGAATGACCTGCCGAACGAGATCCGTCAGATAACAACCCTGAGTAGCTTTTAAAAAGCACTAAAGACGGATCTCTTTTGGCAGGCCTTTTAGATCCCGGCCTCAGGGGATCCTGGCTTCTTTTATTACGCTGGCCATTTATAGTATTTTATAGTATTTATTGTTTTTAATTGTGATTTTATATCAGTTGGTTTTAATTTATAATAGTTTAATATTTTTATGGGGGAGGGTGGGGTGGGGGGTGTTTGGGGATTTTATCTGTATTGTATTTTAATTTTTGTAAGCCGCCCCGATTGTTTTAACAGAGGGGCGGGGTATAAATAAATTTTATTATTATTATTATTTAAATCTCCCCTGCATTTTCCTTTATTTTCTTTTCAAGGCCTTAACATGTCTGAGTATAGGAATACTCCATTGTATTAGATTTGTGGGAAGAGCTAAGAATTCCCCTGCATTTTTCTAGGTTTTGGTTTGTTCCTTCCCAGCAAGCTCTGTTTACCTAGAAGCCTTTTGTTCCTTTGGGCAGTCTTTGCTGTGAGCTTGCATAGAGCAGTTCTGGTGGCAAACAGGCCCAGACAGCCGGGAAGGGCATTTCTTACACCATCAGCCAAATTAGTTACCACCATCAGCCAAATTAGTTGCCAACAACAAAGAAATCAGGAGCTGAAAGACCCTGCACCAGCTTCATTGAGTGAGGAGATAAAATCCAGAGAGATGTCACCCTGAAAACAGCTGAACTCCAACTGTAAAGTGCCTTTTATTTCAAGCCTTTTAGAGCTGGGGAGGAGAAAGCCCTTTTCTTTTGTTCTTTAAAATAAACTTCCCCCTTTTTTGAACTGGATATTCAGCATCAGAGCCTTTTTGGGTAAAGGAGTTTGATCTCACCAGGGTACTGGCGTTGCACACCCAAACCTGCCACCACCTTTAGTTGGGTGTGTCTTCACAGAGACAGTACTCTTGAAGGCAGGAGTTCATCGAGTGCTAGAGAAAATAGCCCAAATGTTATACAGAGAACAAGGCAAATAACACAACAACTCAACAATGGGAGGAATAAACCCTTTAAAAGCAGATAGGGGAAATGGCCCATGTTCTCAGATGTCTCTATACAAATGCACAGAGCATGGGAAATAAACTGGATGAACTTGAACTCTTAGCACAGCAAAACAAATATGATATCATAGACATAACTGAAACCTGGTGGGATAAGTCTCATGATTGGAATGTACTAATAGAGGGGTATAGCCTATTTCAGAAAAATAGACCAAACAGGAAGGGTAGTGGAGTAGCATTATATGTTAAGGATGTGTACACCTGTGAACAGATCCCTGATTTAAATCCTGGGAGCCAGGTTGAGAGCATCTGAGTAAAAATTAAGGGGGAGAGAAACAGCAGGGATGTGGGGGTCTCCAAGCCAAACTGAGGACTTGGATGATGCCTTTCTGGAACAGATGACTGTACATTCAGAAAAGAGATATATAGTAGTAATGGGGGGTTTCAACTATCCTGATATTTGTTGGAAGTCCAATTCTGCCAAGAATTTAAGGTCCAACAAATTTCTCACTTGCCTTACAGACAATTACATTGTCCAGAAGGTGGAAGAGGCAACAAGGACATCAACTATTTTAGATCTCATCCTAACCAATGGGGATGACCTGGTTAATGGCGTGGAAATGATGGGAACCCTAGTGGGGAGTGACCATGTTCTCCTGGAGTTTGTTATACAGAGGAAAGGGGAAGCCAAGCATAGTCAGACATGCATTCTGGACTTTAAGAAAGCTGACTTCAGAAAACTTAGGGAATTACTGGTGTGATCCCATGGTCAGAAATACTAAAAGATAAAGGAGTTCATGAAGGATTGGAGTTTCTAAAAAGTGAGATATTGAAGGTAAAATTTCAAACCGTTCCAATGAGGAGTGAAAAAGGGGGGGGGTGTCTAAAGAAACCAGGATGGATGTCGAAAGAACTCTCAACTGAGCTAAAACTTAAAAAGGACATGTACAAGAAATGGAAAAAGTGGGAAATCACCAAAGAAGAATTCAAACAAATAGCCAGCTCATGTAGGGGGAAAGTCAGAAAAGCCAAAGCTCAGCTGGAGCTCAGGCTTGCTGGAGAGGTTAAAAACAATAAAAAGGACTTTTGGGGGTATGTCCATAGCAAAAGGAAGAACAAGGAAATGGTATGGCCGCTACGAGGAGAAGATGGTGAAAGGCTAACAGGGGACAGAGAAAAGGCAGAACTACTTAACACCTTCTTTGCTTCAGTCTTCTCCCGAAGAGGAACAGTGCTTAACCTGGGGAAGATGGAGCAGATAATGCACTAGGGAAAATGCCCCTCTGGCTTTTCTTCGCAAACGAAGATTCAGAAAGGACTGCACTTTCTGCAAGTGTGCTGATGACTAAAAAGGCCAATCCGCGATAGACAAGTCTGGTTGCAGAAAGCACAGCAGAAGGTCTCCTTGGGTGATGTTTCTGGGTTGTGATTCTTTCTGCATTGTCATTTCTATTCAAGACTTGTTCAGCGTGAGCTCTCAAATAAAGCTGCAGCATTGTGGATAGTGCGTCTCCATGCCTCCCGATGTGAGGACAGGGCGGACCATTGTTGGTGATCAATTTGGCCGAGCCTGAGATGTTGTTTCAGGGAATCCTTCTTATCACATTTTTAGAGCGCCCCTCTTACGCTGACCCATGGCAAGTTCACCATAGAGCACTATTTTTGGGAGGTGATGGTCCTCCATCCTAGAAACGTGCCCTGCCCAGCGCAGCTGTGTTCTCAATATCATGGCCTCAATGCTGGTGATCTCTAATTGTTCAAGGACAGCAACATTCGTCACATAGTCAGTCCAGTGTATATTTAGGATTGTACGTATACAGCACTGATGAAAGCGTTCAAGGAGTAGTAAGTGTTGGTGATAGGTGACCCATGTTTCAGACCCATAAAGGAGAATAGACACAGAATTGGTAAAGAGGTAGTTCAGGAATACTTGGCTAGAATAAATGAGTTCAAGTCTCCAGGACAAGATGAACTTCATCCAAGGGTATTAAAAGAAGTGGCAGAAATAATCTCAGAACCACTAGCAATAATCTTTGAGAATTCCTGGAGAACAGGAGAGGTCCCAGCAGACTGGAAGAGTGCAAATGTTGTCCCCATCTTTAAAAGGGGGGTGGGAGAAGAACCAAATAATTACTGTCCAGTCAGCCTGACATCAATACTAGGAAAGATTATAGAGCAGATCATTAAACAGACAGTCTGTAAGCACTTAGAAAGGAATGCCGTGATCACAAAAAGTCAACATGGATTTCTCAAAAACAAGTCATGCCAGACTAATCTCATCTCTTTTTTTTTATAGTTACAAACTTGATAGATGAAGGGAATACAGTGGATACAGTACATCTTGATTTCAGTGAGGCTTTTGACAAGGTCCCCCATGATATTCTTGCAAAAAAAGTTAGCAGCATGCGGGCTAGACAATGCAACTGTTAGGTGGATTTGTAATTGGTTGACTGACCAAACCCAAAGGATAGTCACCAATGGCTCCTCTTCATCCTGGAGAGAAGTGACCAGTGGGGTGCCACAGGGTTCTGTCCTGGGCCCAGTGCTGTTCAACATCTTTATCAATGACTTGGATGAGGGACTAGAGTGTATGCTTATCAAGTTTGCAGATGACACCAAATTAGGAGGGGTAGCTAATACCCCATAGGATGGGATCAGAACCCAAAATGACCTTAACAGGTTAAAAATCTGGGTCAAAACTAACAAAATGAATTTCAACAGGGAGAAATGTAGGATACTACACTTGGGAAGTAAAAACGAAATGCACAGATATAGGATGGGTGACACATGGCTTGAAGGCAGTACATGTGAAAAGGATCTAGGAGTCTTAGTGGACCACAAGCTGAACATGAGTCAGCAGTGTGGTGCAGCAGCTAAAAAAGCCAATGTGATTCCCGGCTGCATTAATAGGAGTATAGTGTCTAGATCAAGGGAAGTAATAGTGCCACTGTATTCTGCTTTGGTCAGACCTCACCTGGAATACTTTGTCCAGTTCTGGGCACCACAATTCAGGAAGGATACTGAGAAGCTGGAATGTGTCCAGAGGAGGGCAACCAGGATGGTGGGAGGTCTGGAGGCCATGCCCTATGAGGAGCAGCTTAGGGAGCTGGGCATGTTTAGTCTGGAGAAGAGAACGTTGAGACGGGACATGATAGCCATGTTTAAATATTTGAAGGGATGTCATGCTAAGGATAGAGCAAGCTTGTTTTCTGCTGCTCCAGAGACTAGGACACAGAGAAATGGGTTCAAACTACAGGGAAAAGAGATTCCACCTGAACATTAGGAAGAACTTCCTGACAGTAAGAGCTGTTTGGAAGTGGAATGCACTGCCTCGTAGTGTGGTGGAGTCTCCTTCTTTGGAGGTTTTTAAACAGAGGCTGGATGGCCATCTGTCAGGAATGATTTCATTGTGTATTCCTGCAAGGCAGGGCGTTGGACTGTATGGCCCTTGAGGTCTCTTCCAACCCTATGATTCTACGATTCTATGATTCTAAGTCTACATTCATTGTTGTTGTTGTTTTGATATCAAGGGTGTAATTTTGGCAGAATGGGTTCCAGAAGGCTGAACAGTGAACCATCATTATTATAAGGAAGTTTTGACAAAGCTGTTACACTAAGTGTTCTTGGAAATTCCACAAAAATATTGTGTTTCTAATATGTTGGTGAAATTAGCAGCAACTCAACCTTAGGAATGCGAAAGAGGGTAACAGAGAGAAGGATCTTTACACCAATTGTATACTCCTACTAACTCTGAACCGATGCACATGAACGCAAAATGAAAAATTAACAATGATATTTATTAAAGACTCAAAAATAATAACACCAAGCATGCACACATTCATATGCTGAAGCATTCACAGAAGACCACTAGGAATGGAAGGAGAGAGGTTGCCAGAGGGATAGGTAGGGAGATTTCTGGGAATATACAACACATGTCTTGTAGTCCTAAGTCATCAAGCAGACCAGCAGCGTGGATGGATGAATCTGGAATGGCTAACACAGAGAGATGTAGTGTACTCAAGTACTGGTTCTGTGCACAATGAGGCATGGTTTTTGGCCAGTATTTATATTAAAAATGTGTTCTGAAGTGAGGAGTTTCATGTGTTGAAACAATAGATTCCAAGTGTCTCCAAAGACTACACAATGAGTTTCAGGGAAAACTCCTGGGTTTTAACAATAGGTGTATGAAGATGCTAATGTGTTGCAGCTGCCTTAAATGTTCAGGTGATTAGATTTACAAAGTTTAAGTTGCCTCTTTAATGGCTGGGTGATTGGGGAGGGGGAGCTCGATACCTTCAAACAAAGGGTTACTCCTTCCACCTATAATGGGACCATTGTCTTTCACTTGGGTGTGTGCAAACAATGTTCCTTTGATCTCATTATGTTTCCTCGTAGATTGGAATTTGTTAGTAGTTCTTCCTTTGGGCGATGCATGGCTTAGCACATGCCTTAATTTGGAATTAATTCTGAGATCGTAAGGATTCATTACGTTAGGTGCCACTTCCTCTGTCACATTCAGTAAAACAAGAAGACCTGATGCATCAAGAGAAGAAATATTACAATTGTAGGAAATATATCATATGACTCTACTGTTGGGCAGATTAATTAGTGTGATTTCTCATAGAAGACAGCAGGGAAGAGGAGAAAGAGAATATAGTAGCCATTTGGACTTTAACGTCTATTTGCTGAATGCTGTCACCTTACAATCACTATTCGGGGTCAGACTAGATAGCCCATGAGACTCTGGGACTCTGCAAAGCCTTTTTCCTTTAACTCTCAGGCCTAGTCAATGTTCCTTACTAATCAACTCTATGTTCAAGAAACATATGATATGCTGATGTAAACAAATTCTTTCTCTAATAACGGTCAAACTGTACCCAAATGTTCCTAAGCTATCTAGCCTTGAACTATCAACAATTGTCTCAAGGAAGGGAAATTGCTGATACCAAAGAGAAGGAGGAGGGAATTGTTTTTTGCATACTGAAATTACTGTATAAAGGTATTCTGTGGTCATAGCTCTTGGCTCTGACTCTTTGGAAGGTATTCCAGTCAGGCCCACCGGTGTAATAAAACTCACTTTCCAATCCGTGGGTCTGCTGTTCCATGATTTCTGCAACAAGAACTTTCTCAGCCCAAGCCAGATAGTTGGGCTTGTGGAGCAGAAAAACAGCTAAGTTTGAGGAAGAAGAAAAAAAGAATAGAAAAGAATGGGGAGAAGTCTTTGAAGGAAATGGCAGTGTGTGGAAATGATTTGTTTATTTATCAAGAGACCAAGGTCCTCATGTAGCCAAGACCCATTCAGAGTGCCCCTCATGGGCCTGTATGGAAGAAAACTATTCAATTTTTTTCCTGGGCAGTGCAGGTGTATTGTGATTCAGTTCAGTAACTTCTTCTTCTCTGTTGATTATATTCTGGACTAGTTTCTACTGTGTGTTGTGATATAATGTACATTTGTTATATAACATGTTGAAGGCCCTTTCAGAAATGCCTTTTAGGCCCTTTAAGCCAAAAGGCAGGTCTTCCCCGCCAGGTATCAGCATTCACAAACTCATCGAGCACAAGCTTCAGGGTTCATCAGAAAACTTTATTGCCAGAAATCCAGGAAGCATACACTACAAAGTCGTTGCTGAGACTAAGGACGTTTTCAAATGGGGGAGGGGAAACACCAATGAGGTTGGGAGGATAATGGGGCTGTCGCACTTACAGAGCTCCATTTCAGACAGCCCCGTCCTCCTCCATCCTCCTCCCAACCTCCTCCCGACCTTCCTCTGTTCTGCGGGTACCGTTTTTTATTGACGGACGTTTTCCGTCAATAAAAAGTGGCACCCGCAGCATGGGAGAAGGTTGGGAGGAGGTCAGGAAGAGGACAGAGGAGGACTGTGCCATCTGAAATGGGGCTCTGTAAGTGCAACATCCCTGTTCTGCTCCCAACCTCCTTGGGTTTTTTCCCCCCATTTGAAAAAATCCTAAGAACTTAATTATACACTAAGTTAAAGGCATTTTACAATCAACAAAATCTAGTGGGCTGCATAATTATTGGTTGTCCTTTATCCACTGACACAAGTGTTCCTTAAATCAAAAATTAACATTTTTCCAGTGTCTCTTGCCTTGAAACTATAACTGTTAATTGCAGCTTCCTGGTTATCTCCCTTCCAAGGAGATTTTCGGACGCCTCTTTCAGCCTCTTGCCGCGCAAGCAGCCTCCGGTGCAGTAACGAGGCTGCCGCATGGCAAGGGGTCCATTTTGGATGACGCCATTTCTCTCTCAGCGTCGTCCGTGACTGTTGCAGCTAGCATTGGAGGTGGCCACACTGTTTTTTACTCACGGACAACTTCCTCAACCCACCCACCCCATTTCTTTCTCTTGTAGCTTCTTCCTCTGTTCCTTATTTCCACCTTACCTGCTCCTTTTTACCCATTGCCTTTCCTCCTTCTTCTTATCCACCTCCTTTCAATTATACAGTTAAGATAAGATCGGTGCCACAAAGATCAGCTTGTTATATATTTGATTATTGAAACAATTATGTTTGGGATCCCTGGCTCTGTACTGCATGCAAAACCTGTGCTGTCTTGATCTTTGTAGACCACACTTCTTGATTGGGAGTGGGGAGACAGAAATTCTGCATTGATTCAGCCAGGGCCGGTTTAAGGGATCTGCAGCCACAGGGGCCCCCATCATTGGGGGGGGGCATTGTAACCCTCCTCCTACAAAAGCATTATTAGTAATAATCTGAATATCTTGTACTGTGAATATGTTAGGTTAGGTTAGGTTACATTGATCTGAGATAAATATATGGGGCTCCCAAAATAAAGCATTGCAGGGGGCCCCAAAATTCCTTAAACTGGACCTGGATTCAGCTAGGCAGAAAAATATTCTTCATATGCTCAGACACACATGCACAAATCAGATTAAGAACTTTCCAACCTTGATTTGTTGACCAATTTTTGCAGTTATCTATCTATCTATCTCTGTCCTTGCACTGGATCAGTGTCTTTTAACCAAAATAAATAATTACTTATTAACCTTAAAGTGTGAATGAAGTGTGGGTGGAAAGAAAAGAGAAGTGCAGATAAGTAACAAGCTAAATTGAAGAAGTTGTAAAGTGAGATCCTATACTTTGTTGCAGCCTTCTCCACTCTGGCAATTCTGTCACATTGGACTCCCACCATAACCAAACCACAACCCTATTATGGGTTTATAGTCCATAAGGGAATGCCAGGTTTGAGTATAAAAACAGACTTTTTCAAGGAACCTTTAACAAGTTACCCTAAGGACAATAGTGATAACCATACCATTCTCTGTAAGTCCTTTGGCCTAGCCTAACAATAGCAGCAAAATTAATATCAGTGTAAGAATTAAACAATTTTAGTTACTTGTGTTTATTCCAGTTAATTAACTGTACAACATTTAACATTACCAAATTAATATTCAAGCCCAACAGTCAAGTTCTGATATGGTTCATATATTCTTCAGCATTCTGTTATAAATTTCACTCAAAGTAAAATGCTTTTCTTCTCAGCAGGGAATAAAACAGATAATGTTATCTCCAAGCTCATGGATATTTAAATCAGAAAGGAATTAAAAGAAACGCTACTACCCCATTTTCTCTACAAACACAAAAAGGCTTTAAGTTCTATACATATTGTTGCTTCAACCATTTAACAAAGACTTGGGAAGTCAAAGAATTCATTACTGCAGGTGTTCAGAATGAGTGCTGCATCCACTTAGTCATTTAACAGTTTAGTGATGGGGTGGCTGCCAAGAAGCAATTTTGCCTTATAATTGTTATAATTGTTTCAGATTCAAACACACAGTACAGCGGAGAGTGACAAGGAATTGATTTTCAGCTGGAGAAATGGATTGCCGATCAGAACTCTGCATCACAGCAAGCATCTTGAGTGCTATGTAATAAGTGTATGTTATTCTGCATTGTACAAGGTGGAGAGTGCTTAACATTTTTGTGAAGATTATTGCCTCAGGACCATCTAGCCAATAAAGACTTTCTCCTATCAAAACCCTTCTCTTAGCTCTTCACACTGGCTCATGAAGTCAGTTGGATTTAGCACTTCAGCCAAGCACAATATTACATTTCCTCCAAACTCCGATACAATGATTCAAAACACAACAAAGGATTTAAGTGTATATGCCCAGATGGTATGTTTCTAACCATCAGGATTTTCAATGACTATATACAGGCTATATTGAATTCTTTACGGTAAGCTCCACTGGAGCAATATCTTGTGCAAAAGCTTATTGACTATTTTTCCCATGCTGATACAATGTTTCTGAACTGAAAAGTGTTTTACAGATTTCATTGTGATATATTACATAAGAACCCTTTGTTTTCCATAATTCCAAATCTGCCCAAAGAGATAGTTTGGGAGTTGCTCAAAGCCAAATGAGAAAAGTTACTTTTTTGGATGATAGCTCCCAGAATCCCCTATCTAGCAAGGCCAGTGTTCATGCTGAATGGAGAATTCTAGATTTTGTAAAGAATTGGCTTTTGATTGACATCCTATTTCAAAAAAGGCCTGTCTTGGGCCTCAAATCCTAAGGGGGAAATATGGTCACACATATCTTGTTTTAATTGGATGTAAGAAGGTACACCAGGGGTGTGAGCCTCAAGGTTCCCTAAAGGGCCACCACATCCTGAAGGTTGCCCACTGCAGTTTAGGTTTAGTACTGTAAATTCTAAAGACTATAGTACACACAAGAGCTGGCATCTTGTTGGAATCTCTGGATTCTTCCTGCCCCCAGCTCCCAAAGGTGGAACAGACTCCAGCTTTGGAATTGGGATATAATGTATGTGCCTAGGGGAATGAAATGCCCACAACTAAAAGCACCAGTTGCCATTTTGCTGCAGCTGCAGTTAAATTGTTCCTCAGTTTCACAGCAGTTATCTCTTTGAGAATTGCTGCAGCATAGACATTAAAAGAAGTGTCAAATGCATGCACCCATACCCCCACATCCATGTCTTATGAGTTCCACTATAAACCACAGTACTGAGTCACATGCGCCTCATAAGGCCTTTTCATATGTTATTATTTCTTTCATATATTATATTCATACAGCCCTCCACTCTGACAAGAAAAAGAAAAGGCATTCAGTGAACACATGGAAGGAGGAATTGAGGTTATCCTTGTTGTCCTTCTCTCAGTCTCCATTAGTTCATTCTCCAAATCTCTGGTACACACAAGTTGTATCAGGGCCAGTCCTGCCATTGAGCAGAGTAAGGTGCTCACATCAGGTGGCAGACTTTAGGTGCTGCAAAAGGGTAGCCAGTTGTTGTATAATTTGTAACAATTGCATTTTAACTACTAACTACTAACATCTTATTTCTCTGAGAAAGACCTCTCAGTGGCACATAGCAAAATCTAACATATTGTCTCTTGTTCCTTTGGGGGGGGGGAGGGGACAACCCCATTTGAAAGAAAGGAATGGCAACCATCAGATTGCACCTGTGACATTGCCCTGAGCTATTGTAAAAGAGTCAGTATTTGTGAATATGGGGGTACGGGTTCAAGAAAACTTCGAGATGTTTCTTGTTCATAATTCATAGCAAAAAAAAAAATGTTTGGTACTGAATATTCAGTTTAGCCATAGATTTTACATCACAGGTGTGTGGCTGAATTTATGTAGATACACATAACACTGCCAACTATCCAAGCTGTTCCACTTATGGTACTTTGCAAATTTGATGTATTTGATACATAGTCCTCTATAGCCACAATAGAAACAGTTCTCTCAAAAAAATGTTTGCATGCTTCTCCCTTACCTCCACACACACACACACACACACACACACAACACACCTGTAAAAAGTGCACATTCACAGCTTAAAAAATGATCGCTTGAAGGAGGAACCAAGATAAAATCTAGAGATGTTGGGAAATTATTACACCTACAGCAGAGCAAAATTCTGAGTATCAGACTGCTCTAAGAAAAACTTCTGGTCTAGAGAGAGATGATGCATGACTGGAGCAAGTAAAAAGTTTCTCAGGAGAACAATGATAATCACAGATGACTTATTTTACCTAATGATAGGAAATGTCTATGATGCCTATCTGAAATTAATACTTCAATATAGAGGGAGACAGAATTATTTCATAACCTTTAAAGCAGGCTTTTAGACTTTATACATCTCCCATGAGGCCCATGACTTTCAGTCAAACTAGGAGACTGCTTCCATTTTTACCCCACAACTTTCTTCAGAGCTTTTTGATTAATTTTCCCAAAGTGATGAAGGCAAGTCTTTGTTGCTTAAATATCTGTAGAACTGAATGTTAAAAAGCCTTTAAATAACAGCTGAGCAATCACATTTTCATGTGAGGATATGAACCTTTCTGTCATAGTCAAGTGAAGACTAAAATTATGACTCACAACTTGGATTTTTCTGGGGTGTGGGGTATGTTTGTGTTTAAATCCCTCACTTATGAAAATTAAGTAGCAATAAAACAAAAATATAAAAAGTAAAACATACAAACCAGGATATTGGCAAGAAAGGCTATTAAGAGAAAAAATCCACTTTGGGTATTTAAGACTTTACAGTACATCATATTTTAGGCTTTGGCAACAGTTACAGTAGACAAATCAATATTATTTGGATCACTTAACAAAGAAGTTCATTTTTTTTAAAAAAGCAACAACCACTAATACAAGGAACAAGGAGGTTAAATGGGGTGATTACAATGGCCCTGCACAATTTGAGAAGTAGTAGATTACCAGATGTGCTTAATATGGTGTAATGACAATGCCAGGAGATTGCTAAAGGGTTTCCCTTTCACATGACATCGTTCCCAGGTCGTCATGCTCCTGTGCTGCTTCCATTCCACCGTGTTGCTTTTAATTCACAGGCTAAGCCATGAATAGATCACCCCTTCCATTCCTGTCATGGAACGATGGGTGAGTGAAAAGGTGCCCCATTATGCTTGTGCAATGCCAGTGTCAGTGGGAGGTCCGTGACAGAACACTTCCAGGTGCGATCGGGAGATTGAGGTAAGTGACACACTTTTTTGTACCCTCCCTGAGTTACTTGTAAAGTTTTAAGCATGTTTTTGTGCTTGCTGTCACTTTTGTATGTTTAATTTTCTTTTTGTTTTTGAATTTCCCTTGCACTTGGCCTTTCGCGAGAACGGCCCAGGATTTCAAACCAGGAAGTGAATGCAGCTCCGTGAGAGAGCTCCATTCACTCCTGGGCTGCAGGGCCCCCACATCCATGTCTTATGAGTTCCACTATAAACCACAGTACAGAGTCACATGCCCTTCACAAGGTCTTTTCATATGTTTTTATTTCTTTCATATATTCATACAGCCCTCCACTCTGACAAGAAAAAGAAAAGGCACTCAAGGGTAATATTCAGTGAACACATGGAAGGAGGAATTGAGGTTACCCTTGTTGTCCTTCTCTCAATCTCCATTTGTTCATTCTCCAAATCTCTGGTACATACAAGTTGTATCAGGGCCAGTCCTGCCATTGAGCAGAGTAAGGTGCCCACATCAGGTGGCAGACTTTAGGTGTTGCAAAACAGTAGCCAGTTGTTGTATAATTTGTAATAATTGCATTTTAACTACTAACTTGGCTTGCCTAGGATACTATGCAAGTTAACTTGGATGGGCAGAGGTGCAATTTGTTGCTCCATGCCAGACAGCTTCCCCCCCCCCCACAGCTCTGAGCTATATATATAGCTATGCTTTCTTCAAACGATCAGGGATGGGGAAAATTAAGGGTCCCCATTTGCATGTAATTTCTATTCAGGTGAATGTGTGAAACCTGGGGGTGGTGACAACGGGCATGATCCCCCGTTTAAACACACATATATGCCCTGAGACAACAACCAGTTTGGTCTGAAAAGAAATGTCTTCCTCAGTAATTCAAAAGGAAATTAGAAGGCCATGCTGGTGAATCAAGGATTGAACTTTATTGAAAGAAATGCATATCTGTCCCACACCCTTACAGATCAGACTCTGGACTTTTTCAGACGGGGTTTTGCAATGCTAGCAGCCTCGTCCCCATTGCGAGGCCGCTGCGCTGCAGGGCGTTACTTTCTGATGACGCTCTCCCCTGCCGATACTGTTGCATAACTGCTGGGATGCTGCAGTGTTATATTTGGTGGTTTTCTAATCACGAAAGTTGATCATGATTAGAAAAGCGCCAAATATGGCGCTGCAGCGTTCCAGCAGTTATGCAACAGTATCGGCAGAGGACCGGCAGGGGAGAGCATCATCCAAAAGGGATGCCCTGCAGCACAGCAGCCTCGCAATGGCGACGAAGCTGCTAGCGTTGAAAAACCCCATCCAAAAAAGTCCTCTGTGGCAGAATGGAGGCCCTGAGCTTAGTGCTTATATACTCCAATGTAATTTCCTAAAAGCTGCCAGAGCACATACATTGTGCACATATTGTGGTAACTTTCTAGCAGATGTTTAGTTATCTTTCCAGGCCAGGCATCTAAGCTGCCCTTCTACAGATCCCTTCCATGTCAACAACCCACTTCTCATTCCTTGCAATCAGAAAGTCCTTAACACTTAAGTGTCATAGAGGAACTGAATACTCTGGGTGTAATCTTCACTGTGTCATCTTGTTTTTCTTGAGAAAGGTCCCTGAAACAAAGGGCTCATCTACATGAGCCAGGGTATAGCAGCTCCCCACCAGTGCATCCTGGCCGTGGTTCAGGCCTGTTGTTCCCCCATTACCACCTCCAAATGGGCCAGAGTCTAGACAGGCACACCAGCCCATTGCTGCGGGAGCCATTTCCCTGGCTCTCCCAGAAGGCAGGAAGCTGACCCACATCATGTGACAAAGACCCCCTGCATGTTATCCCTGCATGCTACCACCCTTGGTCACATGCTGGAGGACTCCTTCCTGCCTTATGAGACAGCGAGGCAGGCCAGCAGCAGCAGTGAGGGCTGGCCTGCTGGGAAAGGCTCCTGAGGTCTCTTGGGGCCCAGTCCGTTCTGTCCTGGTGGAAACAGATTAAAAGAGGTATTATCTTATAATGCTGCATTGGGCTCTACCTCATCTTCCCCCATCTGAGACGCACATCTGCCCATGGGCAGGATAGGGCAAATGCCCTGTGTCATCAAGACTGCAGAGCTCTAAGAAGGTGGAAAGAGGGGGTACATTGCCCGTCTAGACAAACCCTAAGGCACACAATTCTACAGAGATGTAAGCATCTTTCTAACTTAGCCTAAGCAAAACCATATTAGTGTCTAGCCCAAGGAAAAACATATTATCTTTTCCCTTCAGGTTTCATGTCCACATAGTTATTCAGCCTGTGAATATATGCAAGGAGGAGGGAGCATTTAACTGAGTGATCTACTTTTTTTGCGGGGGGAGGGGAACCACCATTTCTTTTTCTTTCTTTTTTAAATGGAGAAAATTGTATGGAGAGTCCGGTAAGATTCTCTTTTTTTGAAAGCTGATAAGGAATTTGGACAGCTCTTGGGGAATTTTTGAAAGATCTAAAAATCAGTGGGTGAAGAAAATACTTTTCCAGTTGCAATTCATTATTTTGGACCCTCCCTTTTTCCCAAGGTGTTCAGAACTGTAACTTTCTGCTGTAATAATTTATCGTCCTGCTTCCTTCTAACAACTGTCTGCAGAGCTTAGATAATTAGGACTCAGAATACCAGCCTAACTAAGTTATCTATAGGGAAAATATCAGTATCATAGCATGCTTGATACTGATATTGGAAGGAAGAGATGACATACATGACTGATTTATTCTGTGCACTGCATATCCGTTATTTCAAGCAACTATTCCAATTTAATAAATTAGGGTGCTGCTTCAGCTTTATCTCTTATTCAGCCTTGGTTAGTAAGAAACATAGGAATATATTTCAGAGATGAACTACAAGCAGAGACACTATTATCACATGTGTAGAATTTCAGTTTAATATTATTTTACCTACTATCCAGACCTTTACTTAAGCCTTTACCAGAACACCAAATAGAACTGAAGATCATTTATGTACATCAAATTTCTTACAGGTTTAAAAATAAATAAACCAGAAGTAACCAGAATGAGAAATAAGAAAATAAGAAAACCCATGTATTTCATATATAAAAACACATGGCCACAGTCAACCTTTCACAATAGTGTCTCCCCAATATGTGTTGAACAACAATTTCCATCATCCCCAGCCATTGTGTTTAATTGCCTTCAAGATGCTAAATTTCACAGGGAGCCTTCAAGGATGTAAAATCTCCTGCCAGATAAAACTACTCTCATCATGTGAGGGCTCAGGAGAAGCCACATTATCTCAGTGTGGGGTTAAACTCATGGCCCTGTTACCTGCCCTGAAACCCCCACCCTTCCAATAATTAATCAATTGGCAATATTTCATAAATTGGCTTATTTATTAATGCTTCACAAGGTCAGCAGTAGACCTGGACCTCCTCAGAAGCAGGGACTGAGCGAAGGTTTGCTCAAAACCTAATTAAGATGTCTTTCTAAATTCCCAAAAGGCATGCCCAGGTAGTAATTATGCAGACCCCCCCCCTTGGACAGTGAGTTAGGGTGGAAATGTGCTAATTCTCCGGAACGTACTTGGAAGTGAGTCATCCACTAATTCATTTAAGTGGCCAGAAAACTCATCACTCTACAAACTGGTTTTCCTTCACATCCCCTTTCATCAACAATAGAAGGTTGCCTGACACCCATCAGTCTTAATGTCTGAGCCATTAGCGATCATTAACATAGCCAGAGCTTCCATTGTCTAACTGTGGGAAACTCCATCTAACTTTGTATTCCACTTATAACACCCCTTAAGGGGGGATATCAAATATACATATCACCCCAAAATACCACCACAGTGTGCTCAGTGTCCCAGAGGCCGTCACTCTGTTGGTTTCATGGGTCACCCAGTGCGCATAGCCGTACTTCTTCTCTGCATGAATCTCTCCTCTTTGGACAGGTATAGTATAGCCCATCATCCCAAACTCTATTCCTCTATCCCAATACTTCCACCTTCTCTTTGCTAGCCTTGTGCAACTGCTTGAATCTTGAGTGGATGTGTGTGTGTGTGTTCCTGTGATTATTTTTTAATAAAAAACATTTTAAATTTATTTCCTGGCTGTGAGTCTCATCAGTTAGTACCGGTAAATATTGGTCAAAAGATGCCAAAGATACCTCTCACTGCCATATTGAGCTAATTAAAATTATCCCTATTAATATCTGATCTGAGTGGGTTTCCCACAAACCCCCAGTAATTCGGGTAACAGCTCTGCTATATTCATGTTTCTATTCTTCATTAGGAACAGCTAGACAGGACTACAGAATATGCCCATCTCCTGATATATAATGGTCAATCCAGAATAAGTACCAATCTCTTTACTGTTATTGTTTGGTTCTTATTGTTAAACATTGTCTGATGAATGATAACTGCAATTATTCATGTGTTACCAAGTGGAAAATATAGGTACTGAGTTTGTTGAGCAACATTTCCATACTTTATTATCTAATGCACTTCCGGCTGTTAGGTTTCTAATAGCAATCCAAGCTTACACATTTCCAATGTGAGCAATTTTATTGGAAGCAAATCTTTGACCTAACGTATTGTACCAGTCCACTGCTGAACAGCTCTTACTGACAAAAAGTTCCTACTCATGTTGAGGTGGAATCTCTGTTCCTGGAGCTTGCACCCATTGCTCCGTATTCCAGTCTCTGGAGCAGCAGAAAACAAGCCTGCTCCATCCTCAGCGTGACATCCCTTCAAATACTTAAACAGGGCTATCATATTGCCTCTTAACCGTCTTTTTTCCAGGCTAAACACACCCAGCTCCCTAAGTCTCTCCTCATAAGCATCGTTTCCAGACCTGTCACCATTTTAGTTGTCCTTCTCTGGACACGCTCCAATTTGTCAATATCCTTTTTGAATTGTGGTGCCCAGAACTGGACACAGTATTCTAAGGGAGGTCTGACCAAGGCAGAATAGAGTGGCACTATTACTTCCCAGTGGAACACACTCCCTCGGAGCATGGTGGGGTCTCCTTCCTTGGAGGTCTTTAAACAGAGGCTGGATTGCCATCTGTCGGGGATGCTTTGATCATGATTTCCTGCATGGCAGGGGGTTGGACTGGATGGCCCTCGTGGTCTCTTCCAACTCTGCAATTCTACGATTCTATGATTCTATGATACCCTCAGATCCCTGCAGCAGTGCTTCCATTCCATTCCATTCCAATTCACTGATTATCTTCAAACCAGTCACCAACATTCATTTGTTCTTAAGCTTTGTTCAGATGTATACCAAAGAGCATACTGTTCAGCAAATGACCCTTGATAGAGAACTTCCTCATGGAAATGGACACACATGGACAAACTTTTTATGCTTCTTATGGGCTTGCCCTGAGAATTTTCTGACCATATTTTTTTTCCTCTTTCATCTTGATCAAACCACAAGGGGGCCTCTTTCCAAGCTACTCGTGTCCCCTGCCCTTTGTTTCTGGCTGTCACCTCTGGATGCTACTGTGCTGTGCAACTTCAGCGATAATGTGGCAGCAGCAAAACAAAATGCAATTTCTCTAGAAAACAAGGTCAGTAGGGTATGTGTGCTGTGTTTTAAAGCAAAATATCACTTCCAGAATCTGCAGCTCAGATTTAAAGTAAGATGCATGCTTCCCACATGCCTTTCTTTCATAACAATCTCCACTTCAGATTGCCTGCTGGCAGTAGATACCATCAATATGAGGCCCCCAACAGATTCTGGAATGGGGATTTGACTCCATATCCATGACCTAACATAAACAGCAGACAGTGCACTGATTGATATCAGAGATACCAAGACACATCTTTGGTAGCTACAGCTTCTTCAATAGGTTAGATTTACCATCACAAAGGGCACCATGATCCACTGGGAAAACAAGTACAAAAGCCATGAATGCTGAAATAAACATTTCTGTAAGGATGTTGGCACCATTGCTCTTAGGATGGTTGTGGGTTTTATTTTGTTTTACTTTACTAAATCAACCTGCCTTATATACTCACTTTCACAGACGTTCATACACAAAAACAGACCTACCGCAGATATATCTTTTCTTCTCTCAAATCCTTTGTGCCTCATCAGCTCTGACTGTTCCCATTTTCATTCACATATACAGCTCTGGTCATTAATATTAACAGAGGCATTAGTGAGGAAAGACAGTTGAAGCTGAAGCCCTATTCAGGAAGAGTGACAGGATAGTGGTGCCAGTAACATGAGTGGTGCTAAATCTGAGCATTTAATTTGAGTAAATTATGCATGCAAACTCTAGAGCATGAAGCCTTTATGTTGGGCAGGAGGGGGGAAAAACCCTTAGGAAAAGGGTGCAGAGAGGGAGATAGAAGAAAAATAAAGTGTCCCAATGGAAAACCATGTGAAAGTCTACTTGTTTCAGACCATTAGGCTGACCTCTAATGGCTTATCTAGAAAACTTTTCCAAATCTGCCTGCATAGGCAAAGCAAAACAAGGACCAGCTTCAATGAGTCTGAATTCTAAACCTTAGACAGTGGCACCAGCTGCTCTGCAGTTAAGAAGAGCTGAGTTTTGGAACTAAAGGATGACTTTATGTAAGCTTTACTTTGTCTGAAAACTACAGGAAGGAAACACGTTTCTTCTTGCACAGATTCTTTGACTGAACTTTAGAATGTTTAAACACAGAGCTCTGCACTTGCCACCCTGCTTCATATTGATCCCTGCTTGAGTGGATTTGCCATCTCACTCTGTAGCTGAGTGCTGTATGTAATTAATTTGATTCGCTTTGCACAAAACACGTTGGAACACCAGAAAAGCAGAAAATCTTTAAGTAACTGACCAGGCACTTTGTTTGCTGGAAGTTGTTGAAATGGAAAAGCAGATTGTCCTTCCTACCATCAATTCTCTTGACAGGCCATCTTCTCTGTGTGTTTTCGCTCAGCCTTTTATGGGGCAGGCCTCAAAGAGAGAGAGAGAGAGAGAGAGAGAGAGAGGAGAGTGCTTCTGTCATTGCAAGCCAGCCTAGAAATAAAAACTGTGTCATGGAACAAGAGTAAACTTACAAAACAATTACAGTCTTCCTGAAATGGTTTGGGTTTTTTATGCATTGAGGGCCAAGGAGATATTGGCACATCTAAAATCTTGATATGCATCATCATCATCATCATCATCATTTTTATCCGCCACTCTGTTAAAAACAATTGGGGTGGCTTACAAAACTTAAAATACCAATACAGATTAAAATCCCCAAACGCCATGCACCCCACCCTCCCCCATAAAAAGACATTAAACCAAAATACATTAAAACAACTGATCTAAAATCACATTAAAATAATAAATAATAAATAAGCAGCAGACTAAAAAGGGCTAGGAGCTCCTGAGGCCGGGAACTAATTAGTAAAGGCCTGCTGAAAGAGATCCATCTTTAGTGCTTTTTTAAAGCTACTCAGGCTCGTCATCTGACAGATCTCATTCGGCTGGCCGTTCCACAACTTGGGGGTGACTACCAAAAAACCCTCTGGGAGGTTTCAGACAGCCTAGATTTTTGTGACTGAAGCAAATTCCTCCCAGAAGACCGAGTGCACGGGGAGGATTGTATGGGAGGAGGTGGTTCTGAAGATAAGTTGGACCCAAGCCATTTAGGGCTTTAAAGGTAATAACCAACACCTTATACTGGGCCCGGAAACTGATAGGCAGCCAGTGGAGAGATTTTAATACCGGAGTTATATGGTCTCTCCGAGATGTTCCCGAGACCACTCTGGCTGCCATATTTTGTACCAACTGAAGTTTCTGGACCAAGCATGAGGGTAGCCCCATGTACAGCACATTGCAGAAATCTAGACGAGAGGTTACCAGCGCGTGCACCACAGTCTCGAGGTCCTTTACTTCCAGGAAAGGACACAGCTGGCTTATCAGCCGAAGCTGATAACAGGTGCTCCTGACCGTCACATTCACCTGACTAGTCATCTGAAGCGATGAATCAAGGAGCACTCCTAGACTGTGAACACAGTCCTTAACGGAGAGCGTTACCCCATCCAGGACTGGAGGTTGCAACCCAACTCCTGGTTTTCAGGCCGCTAGCATAGCACCTCCGTTTTGTCCAGATTTAATCTCAATCTGTTTTTCCTCATCCAACCCATTACTGCTTTAAGACAATCATTAAGAGGAGGGACACCATCGGAATTCGAGACTGACGATCGGGACAAGGAGAAATAGATCTGGGTGTCATCAGCGTATTGATAACACCCAGCCCCATAACTCCGAATAATCTCACCCAGCAGCTTCATATACATGTTAAACAACATCAGGGACAGGATGGCACCTTGTGGAATGCCACAAGTAAGCTCCTTTCTGCTGGAGCAGCTCTCCCTGAGCAGCACCCTCTGGGACCTGCCCGAGAGAAAGGACCAGATCCACTGGAGCACAGTGCCTCTGATTCCTAACCCACA
Source organism: Gambelia wislizenii (assembly GCA_030847615.1). NCBI lineage: Eukaryota > Metazoa > Chordata > Lepidosauria > Squamata > Crotaphytidae > Gambelia > Gambelia wislizenii. Next base: position 373,897,121 of record JAUMIR010000001.1, read on the forward strand.
CAGGCGATCCAAGAGGATGCTATGATCTATCGTATCAAAAGCCGCTGAGAGGTCCAAAAGCACCAACATGGTCACACTACCCCTGTCGATGCCTAGACAAAGGTCATCTGTCAAGGCAACGATTGCAGTCTCAACTCCAAATCCCATCCTAAAGCCAGTTTGAAATGGGTCTAGATAATCGGTTTCATCCAAGACCACTTGGAGTTGAAGCACAACTGCCCTCTCGATCACTTTGCTCAAGAATGGTAACATAGAAACTGGCCTATAGTTGTTCATATCCAGGGGGTCCAGGGAAGGTTTTTTCAGGAGCAGCCTAACTGCTGCTTCCTTTAAACAGGATGGAACACACCCTTCTCTGAGGGATGCATTAATGATGTCCCTAAGGAACACCATCAAGGCACCCCCCCGGATGGCCAGCCATGATGGGCAAGGATCAAGAGGGCAGGTCACTCTACCAAGTAGCTTGTCCATGTCCTCGGTACTCACAGATAGAAATTGATCCAGTAAACTTACATCAACGGAGTTGCTGGACACCTCATCAATTGTTTCTGTCAAAAATACTGGCATCTAAGTCGGCTCTTATCCAAGAGATTTTTTCTGCAAAGAAGTTGTTAAACTCGTCACAGCAGGCTGTTGTTGGGTTAAGCAATGGGTTCTGCGCAGGTATAACCTGCATCATCTCCCTTACCACCCTGAACAGCTCTGCTGGATGGGACTCTGCAGATGCAATACGTGCAGAGGAGAAGGATCTCTGCGCTGCACGTATTGCCTCTCGATAGGACCAAAGGAAGTTCCTATGACGAGTCCTGTCAGATAAGAGCCTAGTTTTCCGCCAGTTGCACTCCAGTCGTTGTCCAACCTGCTTCATTTTCCTAAGCTCTGATGTATACCATGGCTTACAGTTTGGAGGGGATTGGAAAGGATGCTTGTGAGCAATCATGTCAATAGCCTTGGTATTAACCAAAGCTTCGACAGGGTCACCAGTGTTACCAACCATTCAACCCTCCAAGGCTTTCTGGAATCCTATTCATTCCATTAGCCTTTGGGGGTGGACCATTCTAATGGGTCCACCAATCCCAGTGGGGCGGGAAGAGACTCTTAGTTCAGTCTTGACCAGGAAATGATCCATCCATGACAATGCAGTGGTTTTAATAACCTCCACCCATGGATATTCCTGTTCCGAACTGAAGACCGCATCCAGGGTATGACCCACACAATGTGTGGGCCCGATGACCAATTGGGATAGGCCCATGTTTGTCATGGTTTCCATGAACTCCCGAGCTGCACCAGTCAGATTTGTCAAGCTGGTCTCAAGTGGAATGTTGAAGTCACCCAAAACTAAAAGTCTGGGCAACTCCAATAGCAACTCTGAGACCAGCTGTGTCAGCTCGGTTAGGGAGTCTGATAGACAACGGGGTGGTCGGTATACTAGCAGAATCCCCAAACTATCCCTGGTCCTCAGGCTAAGGTACATACACTCAAAGTGGACTGTGTTTCAGACAGGTATCCTGGTCAAGGTCAGATTGTCCTTATAAACCAAAGCCACTCCGCCCCCCCTGCCCATTTCCCCTCACCTGCTTACTGACAGAATACTCGGCTGGGAGAGCCTGCGTTCACGTGATAGCGCTATCCTCTCCCAGCCAGGTTTCTGTGAAGCAAGCCAGGTTGGCATCCTCATCCAAAAGGAGATCATAAATAATGTGAGTTTTTTCTTAAACGACCTGGCATTGCAGAGGAGCAAAGTAAGGTTCTGTGGAATGGTGGGTACGCTCTCCAATCCATTCCGGGAAACAGAGTGAACTGAAGGTGGGATAGCTAACAAACAGTGGTCCCGCCTTCTTTCGTAACATCTGTTCACTCTGTTCCGACCATACTGCCCTTTCCCGAGCACAACTTTGATTCCCCCCCACACACTCCATTCCCAGCCTCATCTGACTCTAATTGCAAGCTTAGGTCTTCCTGGCTGGCTGGCTGGTGTTCCTGGGGTGTGTGGGTGTGATTTAAAATGCCAGCCACTCCTGGCCATACCCCCTCTCACTCCTGCTGTGCTGCCAAAGTCCTCAGGGCCCACTACAGCCCTCTGGCCCGGTGGAGTGGGGAGAAGAGGTTGCTGCAGGCTTGGAGAACTTCTGGCTGGCTGGCTGATGTTCCTGAGGGGTGTGGGAGTGGCTTAAATGCCAGCCACTCCTGGCATGCCCCCTCTTGCTGCTGCTCTGCTGCCAAAAGTCCTCAGGGCCCACTACAGCCTTCTGGCCCATTGGACTGGGGAGAAAAGGCCGCTGCAGAGAAAAGGCTGCTAATATGTTCAGACTGCATAAATGAAAAGTTTAGTTCGCTTCAGACATTACAAGTTAAACTATTTCAAGATTTTCAGCAAAGAGAACTAATAGAAAATGGTTCTTGAAAGGTCTTGTACAAATATATTTAATTAATAATAACAATAAATATACCTCAGGTAGAAACATATACTTTTCAAATTTAGAAGTCAATGAACATCATGGAGATGTATCAAAATGCACAAAGATTTCGTCACTAAAGGCAAGGGCAACTGTGTTGACCATGAAGCAGACACCAAAGTCCATATTGTGTGGAGACTTTATTAGGCCAAAACAAAAATCTCAAGATTCTTCATTGTGCACTTTTGAAGCTTCAGAACCTTCTTCATCAGACAAAGAGGATCAAAAAGCATGCAGGGGCGGGAAGGGCTATACACTCACTTAACACCTGCTTGGAGAGCAGTAATTCCATGATTTTAAAATATTGTACGTTTCTATATTTTTCTCTTTTGGTGTCTCTCTTTCTTTCTCTCTCTCTCTGGAGATTTTCAGACGCGATTTTCGGGTCCATATATTCCAAAACAGCTCCGTTGCTGCCGCGCGGCAGGGGAGCAGTTTTGGACGACGACGCTCCTCTGCCGAACCCCTCCGTGTCACTTCTGTGACAGAATGGAGGAAGCCGCGTCATATTTCACTCACGATTGTTGCCCATGAGTGAAATATGATGCGGCTTCCTCCATTCTGGCATGGAAGTGACACGGAGGGGTTCGCCAGAGGAACGGCATCGTCCAAAACTGCTCCCCTGCCGCGCAGCAGCAACGGAGCTGTTTTGGAATATATGGACCAGAAAATCGCGTCTGAAAATCCCCCCCCTCTCTCTCTCTCTCTCTCACACACACACACACACACACACACTACTGTGGAAGTGTTTCTCAACTGGGTAACCCCATACGACTTCATAATATATATGAGTATCTTTGTCTTCTCAGCTCCTTCTTTAATATAATGATCTGGATTATTCATCATTCAGGGGTAGCTTTGATATAATAGTCCATAATTATAAAGTTGTTTTTAAGTTTTTATGCCTTTCTCCTCTTGCAAAACCACTGCGGAGATTATCAGAGACGTTTAAAGTGATGTTACAGGAACACCAGGAGATCGCAAAAGGGCTCCCTTACCAGATGACGTTGTTCCCCCTCATTATGCATCTGTTTTGGTGCCATTCCACTGGTGCTGCTTTTTATTGATGAGAGAAGCCATCAATAGATTCCCCATTCCATTCCTGTCTTATCAGACGATGTTGTTCCCCTCTCGTTATGCACCCGTTCTGCCAGCACTGCTTTTTATTGATGGGAGAAGCCACCAATAGATCCCCCCATTCCTTTTCTGTGATGGATTTGCCTGCGTGTGACAAGGTGCCCCATTTTGCTGGCGAGAACCCAGCGTCAATGGGAGGTCCCTGCCAAAACACTTCCGGATGAGATTGGGACATCAAGGTAAGTGACACACTTTTTATGGCCCTCCCCAGGTTACTTTAACATTTTAAAGTGTGCTTTTGTGCTTGCTGTTACTTTTTCTCTGTTCTTTTTCTTTTTCTTTTTGAATTTCCCACACTCACATCTTCTCGTGAGAATCCACAGGATTTCAATCCAGGAAGTGAAGCTTGCTACAGCTTCACTTCTAGGCTGCTGGAATGACATTAGAGAAGGTAAGTGCAGTGGGGAGGGTGATTGTTGCATGTCAGGGATGGGGTGGGGCGAGAGTGGAGATTGTGGGACAGGAACACTTTTTTCCTTCCTATCTGATAATCTCCTGTATCTTCAAAAAAGCAGAAGGGAAGGGCAGGTTAAAGGTTGTGTTTTGGGAACCTGAGAGCTTTTACTGAGAAAAGGACCATCCAATGACTAGGAATAGGTACTGCTGGGAAAGTCACAGCTAGACTATCTGAGTTTGATGAGTTTGTGATGACATCTACTGGCCTCTACTTTTGTTCACACTCCTTGTAAGCCCTATAGACATTACAGTGTATACAGACATGTGGCCCTAATGGTAGAGATTTCAGCCCAGTGACACCTAGATGAAGGGGGAAATATGTTCCTGCATGGCAGGGGTTGGACTGGATGGCCCTTGAGGTCTCTTCCAACTCTGTGATTCTATGAACACTGTATCGAAGGAGCAAAGGCAAACCTGTTGATAGAAAGGCCAGCAACACATGAAAAACAATGTTGAGGAAGTAAGATCCAACAGATGAGAAGCTGATAAAAGATAAGGAACAGCTGGACACTAGGTTTTCGGAAAGAAGAAGAAAACCTAGGTCAAAAGAAAGATGAAAAAAGATTACAGCAACCTTATGACTTGGGACACATGAAGCAAGAGATTGTGTCAAAGGTCAAATTTTTTGCCCCAGAATTGTGAAGACTCATGATACATGATGATAATAAGGAAATAAAATTAAGATAATTCTTCTCCAGCTCAAATTTTGGAAATGTTCAAGGAGAAGTATGATCAGAAATGGTTTCCAGAGGTAAGAAAGAGAATTTGTAAGGTCACAGGGGATAGTATAGTAGGAATCAGTTCCACTGCATCTTAATTGGGGATGTAACAAAGTATACATTAATTTGTATTGGCTCAGCTGAAACGTGATTTTCTGATTTGGGAGGTGGAATAAAATAACCTGTCACTCAGTGACAGTGGGTAGTTTCCATAGCAGTGGGACAATGGATCCATCCCTATGCCCTAAATAGGTTCAGCACCTTGGACAGCTCCTTTAAATTCAGATTAAAACCTAGCATGGGTTTACTGCCCCACTGACACGAATGCCTCCAGCTACCATTGGCAGCATTAGAACCTAGGAAGAGGGGCAGAGAGAAGAAAGAATTAGGAGCCTTAAAGGAAGAAGGCTGAAAGAAGCAGTGGAAAGAAGCTATAGCACAGTCAGCTGCAAATATCTTCCAATCTTTATGGCAATATTTCCACACATAGTGTAATCATTCCAAGGGCACCTCTCTAGATAATCTATCTTTTAAAAAAAGAATGCCATTGGAAGAGTATATCTATATTGTCAAACAAGGCTGAGGTTTTTTAGGGTATGGAAGCAATAAACACACCAGTAGTTGAAAGGAATAACAGATTCGATAGTGGGCAAAAATTACAGACGGTAAATAAAGTGAAGTCTCTACCCAATGAAAGTCGCACAGAGGAACTCATTTCTCCAGCTGGCTGTTGGGGGCCCAGGAAAGCAACAGTGGAGATATCCCAGGCCAATGATGTGCAGCACCTTGCAGGCCCCCCTGATCTATGCTGAGCTCCTGTAGGCCAATTCTCAATTTTTTAAAACAACAACATCCTCTGGACTATGTACACTCCTGCACTTCCATCAATCACACATGTTCCTATCTGGATGTGTGTTTCTGAGTAACAGCACCGGTGTTTATCTTTTTGTCTAAACAAGCTGATTAATAATGTGCATTCTGATAACTACTGATCTATATTTATGTCTAACGGTTTAGGGAAACATCTTAACGGGTGGTTGGTACAAGTCCCTCCCTTTGTCCCAAGGTTGTGCCAAGCCTGTACTAAATAAAAATAGCCAGGTGCCAAACTTATGTAAGTATGGCATCAGTGAAAGCCAACATGTATCATCAGTTGAAGCTGCAAACATACCTGGGGAAAATATGCTAAATTAGCATAACAGGCCAAGGAGGTTAGCATAATGGCACAGGGAACACATGCCACCCTAATCTTCCTCATACAATACTCTTTCTGTTTCCACTGCTACATACAGAGACACACACACAAGCGCGCATGTGTGTGTGTGTGTGTGTGTGTGATCAACTGACAGCATCTGCACACATGTGAATAGTTTAAATAATTTATCTAAATTTTGCAGATCTCTTCCTTTTACCCACTCCTGGTACAAATCTATATGGAATGGATTTTGTATTCCAACTGTTTTCTACAAGAATTCACCCAGGGATATCCCTCTGTGAGATCAGGATTTCTGTGAGAAGCAACCATTAGTATCGCTACATGTCTGAACTGCAGCAAAACACTCAAGCTCATCTAATAGGTCTTATTTGCATACCTGAAGTTAACCTGATTAACATATTAGAGAGTGACAATTAATCTTACCCCAAACAAGGCTGGCTGATCATTCTGCTTTGGGGGACGTGCCTTTCCCTGGTGCACATACAACTGGCTTATTTAATAGAACCATCTGGATGTTAATATTTATTCTTTTTCATACGGGTACACTTGAAGGAAGATATTTTGGATTTTCTTTTCTCTCTTTAGAACTCAGTGTGATCCTCATGCTCATAGACTCCTTCTTGTCTACGGTTTAAATTGCTTAGAAGGTAGGAATGTGGAGCAATCCCCTCAGGCAAAGCTTCTGGGCTTCTTCCAGTCCTAAAATTTTGTCTTTTCTTGAAGTCGGCGCTGCATGGATCAAGTAAAACCCACACAGGTGAGATCTAGATTTCACTTCAAAAATCAGCAAGCATATTCATCTTTAATCTCAAAGCTTTCACAAACTATCAAATGCCATTTCATGCAATAGATAATATCTGCACTTTATACATTTTTACTGTGACTTTTACACAGCATAAATTATTTAATCTCTCCGTGAACCTGTTTTTGCCAAGAGCTTAATATGTTGAAAAGTATTGTATTGTTCAGTATATAGAACTGGACTTGCCACTGGTACTTGCCACTGGCTTGATGGCAGTACATGTGAAAGGGATCTAGGAGTTTTAGTGGACCACAAACTGAACTAAGTCAACAGTGTGATGCAGCAGCTAAAAAAGCCAATGTGATTCTAGGCTGCATCAATAGGAGTATAGTGTCTAGATCTGGGAAGTAATAGTGCCACTCTATTCTACTTTAGTCAGACCTCACCTGGAATACTGTGTCCAGTTCTGGGCACCACAATTTCAGAAGGATATGGACAAGCTGGAACGTGTCCAGAGGAGGGTGACCAAAATGGTAGGAGGTCTGGAAGCCATGGCCTATGAGGAGCAGTTTAGGAAGCTGGATATATTTAGCCTGGGGAAGAGAAGGTTAAGAGGGGGCATGATAGCCATGTTTAAATATTTGAAGTGATGTCATACTGAGGAGGGAGCAAGCTTGTTTTCTGTGGCTCCAGAGACTAGGACATGTAGCAGTGGACTCAAACTCTCTGGCTTTTCTTCGCAAACGAAGATTCAGGAAGGACTCATCCCGCGCCTTCTGCAAGCGCGCTGATGACTAAAAAGGCCAATCCGAGATAAACAAGTCCGGTTGCAAAAAGCGCAGCAGAAGGTCTCCTTGGCTGATGTTTTTGGGTTGTGATTCTTTCTGCGTTGTCGTTTCTCTTCAAGACTTGTTCGTCGTGAGTTCTCAAATAAGGCTGCAGCATTGTGGATGTTGCGTCTCCATGCCTCCCGATGTGAGGCCAGGGCGGACCACTGTTGGTGATCAAGCCTGAGATGTTGTTTCAGGGAGTCTTTGTATCGCTTTTTTGGAGCGCCCCTCTTACGCTGACCCGTGGCGAGTTCACCGTAGAGTAGTATTTTTGGGAGGCGATGGTCCTCCATCCTAGAAACGTGCCCTGCTACAGGAACTACTACATGAACTACAGGAAAAGAGATTCCATCTAAACATTAGGAAGAACTTCCTGAGAGTAAGAGCTGTTCAGCAGTAGAATGCACTGCCTCGTAGTGTGGTGGAGTCTCCTTCCTTGGAGGTTTTTAAGCAGAGGCTGGATGGCCATCTGTCAGGAATGCTTTGATTGTGTATTCCTGCATGGCAGGGGGTTGGACTAGATGGCCCTTGTGGTCTCTTCCAACTCTATGATTCTATGATTTGGAAACTCTGGAATGGAAATCAACCATGTGGAGTTTGGACCATTCCAAATCCTGTTTCCAAATCCTGTTAATCATATCAAAATGTATCACATCTCAGACAGATCTGTCACTTGTTCCTCTGAATCGGGATATCTTTATTTTTTGTCATACTTATAGTAAGTGAGCATTACAATATTCAAAGCATCTGTTGCATTGCCACAGCGCTTAACACATTCACACCTAACCATTTCCTCTGGTTCACCATGTCCTTATCTTGCCAGATCCCACATTACCAAGTGTGATTTAGAATATCATGTGCCTGAGAAAAATTAAATGTTTCTGAAGCTTTACATATTCATTAGTCTGCATTATTCAATATAATCTGGTGGAGCATGAGAATGTCAGGAGAATGGCCTTGATCAAGACATTTATCATGCGTAAGTCTCACTGAAAACAATGAAACTTGATTTACAACACAACCATAGATTGCTTATTGAAAAAGAAACCCCACGGAATGTACTCTCAGACAAGTGTGTACAGGATTGCAACCTCAATCAAATTGAGTATCCCCTTCACTGTTCTATTGGATTTAGTCCTGGCAAATAATTTCAGCTGGACAAGTGTTTAGCTTTCATGTGTAATGTTCATTGCACTTATGTCCTGTGACTGGTGGCAACTCATGGATCAAGTGGGGAGGGGTGTCCCTCCAAAACAGTACAGGGGAGACAACCCCCCCTTCCACTCTTAGTCCATGTGGTACCTGTGCCTGTGACCAAAGGCAAAACCCTAAATATTAGATACCTGGAGGTTCAAATTAAAGGAAATGTTAGGAAAATACAAAAGTAACATTACAATGTGCAACATTATATTTGAACATGTTAAGCTAACCTGAAATAATCTTGGGTTAATTCTTCCAGCACAGTTCCCTTGTATAACCATTCCTTGTATAACCATTTTGGGATCAGCCTATCATGAAAAGCATCATGGTTGTAGATTAAAAATAAGAGTCTAGTAAGTCAGTGCAAAGATTACATTTTGAATCATACTCACAAATTCTTTATTTTCCTCAAGGCATATTAGAAATGGCAGCAATGTTGCAAGGAAATCTTCAGGATTAGTATGCTTCACTGAGTATATTCATTGAGTATTCACTGAGTTGATATCACTTGAACTACTGTGATTCCATCCTGTGAAATCCTGGGCTTGGCAGTTTCATGAGGTACATACAATTCTGTGCCAGATAACTCTAATGCTGTTGGTCAGGAGAGTGCACTAGAGAATTCACCAAACTACAAAGCCCAGGATCCGGCACAATGGTGCCATAGCAGTAGCACAGATACACACAGGGCTCATCTTCACTGACCAAAATATGCTGGCTTCCCACCAGTTTATTCTGGCCCCAGATCAGGCCTGTTGCTTCCCTGTTACCTGCATGGAGTCCGCATGGACCCACCAGTCCGTCTCTGCAGCCACTGCTGCTCCTGTCTGCGTTGCACTATCCGAATCCAGGAAGGGGGGGCATAGCCCATTATCAAGGGCCCCTGCATGTGACCAGCCTTGGTCACATGCTGTGTGCCTGCTTCCTGGCTTCAGTGAGTGCAACATGGACAGTGGTGGTGGTGGCTGCAGAGACAGGCCGGCACAGTGGTATAGCTTGCTGCAGTCCTGTGAGACCCGATCCCTTTTTTCAATGACATGGTTTCCCCCAGGTATTTCAATGAAACATTTTAATGGGCTTTATCACATCTCCCCCCCCCCCGATCTTTGCCACATGTGTCATCTGCCTGGGGGAAAATGGGGCAAGAACCCTACATTGTTTGGACTGCAGGGTGCCAAAATTGGGGCCAGATGGGGAAAAAAGCCAGTCTAGACAAATCCATACTCTTTCTTTGGTTTGATGTTAGAGCTTCTCAATGTCAACAAACATCTACATTTTGTACAACTTTTGATTTACTACTTCTTTTTGCTAAGTCTAGTTTATTAGCCCAGCTAGCCTAGTACTGTCCCCAATGCATCAATTAACAGAAGCTCTTCGAAGTCTTCCTAACCCTTAACAAGAAGCCTAGAGACTGAACCTATGAATTCTAGTATTCCTCTACCACTTACCTATGGCCTTTCTTTGCTTCCATGATTTACAGTTTCAGGTTTTCCTCTGAAATTGTTAATTAATTAATTAATTAATTAATACAACCTGCTTAATTAATTACTATTGGCATTGCTGTAAATAATCATTATTGAAAAATATTATTATCTGTATGTGTATGTATATATTTATAAACAATATATATTTCTATTATTTATATTTATATTAACAGTTTTAAAAACCAAAAGGTGAGCTCCTACTGTAGAAGAATTTGAAATTAAAATTGCATCTTCATGAAGGCAATTTGAAGCTATGCTTGAATTCAGGTAAAGAAAAGCAACTGAATGCTGAATAAATGGGATGGAATGCATTTTAATCATACCTTCTGTTTTCAATCACTCTTTCCTCACAATTGACTACATTTACCAAAATGGAATTATTTGAAAACATTGTGAAAATAATGGAAAATAGGGCACAAGAAAAGCCTCTGTTTATGAAAACGCAGACAGAAAGACGTCATTAGATGGAGCCTCTTGACAGCATCCACTTCAGAAAGTGTTGTGACAGCCTCACAGGTTGGTCCAATTACAGGCTCTAGCTTTCAGAAGAAGAAAGCTTTTAACTATCTGATGCTAACAGGGGACCTGCACACTTTACTATCAGCTCTGTGACTTTGATTAAATCACACATCATATTTCTGCTTTTCTTTTCCTATTCGTAAAACAGAGGGACTTTTTAAAGTACTCACTGGCTTTTCATAAAGCACTGTAAGATCTGGAACATTCTGCTTAAGTTGGACTTGAGGGGCAGAGGCTGGAGGACAGCTTAGATACATTTCTGGCTTTGATCTATAATTTATGGCCTAAATGAAGGAAAGCTGACTGTTTGAGTACAATATGATCTATGTCGTACAAAGCTGCATTTTCTGATATGAGCATTAAGTGAATGCTCTACTCACAGAGAGGTGGCACCTCAGCATGGGACTGACCAACATGGCTATTGTGTGGTGTTCCTTAGTCCTCAAATGGCATCCCAGAACACCATCTTACTTCAAATCATTCTCAAATCAGAGTTTGTGGTTATGATGGTTAGAGGATTCTAGGAGTTCTAGCCCTCAAAAAGTAACCTTCCAAGTTCTGCTCAGAGCCCAGCTATTACATATAATACTGCATAGTCCCAATATGTTAGTATACCTACCACTGTGTATATGTAACTAAAATTAATGTAAATGTATTTCTACATTAACCCCTTACCTCCATGTCCCACCCCTTTCTCAGTCTGTCAAATTGTAGATGGTAAGAAGACAGCAAAGAACTATCCCTTTATTTTGCCAAGGGTCATGCACATCATCATCATCATCATTATTTAGTGCCATTAATGTATATGGCACTTCACAGAATAAAACAACAACAACAAAAACAGACAGCCTGGCCAATATAGGAAAGAAAGAGAACAATACAGATACAAAACCAATACAATGCAATTGTAAAACAAATTATCCACATCCACCTACAAAAACTGATGGAATACAATGCAAAACAAGCTAGCAAATACATATGATCAAAATACACAAGATAATGAAACTAAAATTCCAAAAACTTTGGAAAACAAGAAAGTTTTAATTTGAGATTTAAAAACAATGAGGGAAGGAGCAGTCTTGCAAATATTCAGGAAGACATTCCCAGGAATATGGAACAGCAAGTGAAAAAGGACTAAGCCAAGCTAAAGAAGAGGAAATTCTTTGTTGAGTGAGAAACCTAGTGTTCCCAGAAAGAAGATCCTGAGCAGATTGGTAAAGAGAAATGAGGGCTGAAAACTAGGTCATGTAGGGCTTTAAAAATTAAAATAAGATAAGATAATTTTAAAAATAGTTTAGATCCTGACCTACTGCTCTATTCTCATAGCAGGAAGGCAAAGTTCCTCTTCTATCCGAAGCTCTTTGCACAATACCCTGCCACCTCAACAAAGGGTACCCCAATGCTGGGAGCAGATTGGGAAGGAGGCACAGTGGGCCAGACAGGAAAGCAACGGGTAAGGTGGGCTCATTCTGTGTATGTTCCATTCACAGAAAGCTGAGATTCATACTAAAGAAGCAGCAACAGCAGCAGTGGTGGATTAATTATGACAGTAAGTGCTTTCATGTTCTTGCTTTGCAAAAAGAGCCCTTTGGAGTTGCCACAAGGACAAACAATGTTGCCAGAAATTCATGTCTCTAACTGAACTACAGTGCCTGGTGCCATTTATGGCAAGGATGGACAATTGCAGAAGGGCCAGGGGGCACATTCAGGCTCAAGGGAACACATTTTTTTTTTACTTTTTAATTTAATTTTATTTATCTTTTTTAAAGCCTGCTCATTTATAGAACAAATAATTTTAAGCAATTATTGGAGCGAGGGGGATTAAATAAGGTGTGGGAGCACTGGCAGGCGAGGTTGTAAGTGGAGACTGAAGTGAATGAGGGAGGTGTAAGAAAGAGGCTGGCAGGTGAGGAGTGAGATTTTAAGCTGGGATTGGAGTGAATGAGTGGGATGGAAGGAAGGAGCATTGGCAGGGGTGGGGCAAGATTTTAAGCCAAGACTGGAGTGAGTGAAGGGGTGTTACCTGGCCTACAGCCCACTCCCTCCAATAATTCATAATTTGGCTTATTAGACAGTTCACAAGGTCAAAAATAGAGCAGGCTAGCCACAAATAGGTTCACGTGAAGGTCACTCAAAGACTTAACAAAGTTATCTTGGAAATTCCCCAACAAACACCCAGGATGAGTTTAAACAAAGCCCTCCCCCACCCTTAGATAGTTGTTAGGGAAGAATGTGCTAATCTTCCTAGACGCACCTGGCAGAGTCATACTCCAAAAACAAACAGTGACCGGAACATCTATTATTCCCACTCGTCCAGGTAAATGTCTTTCCTTCACACCTTTTCTCATCCAAAATACAGGGGAGGCCATAAACCTATCAAGCTTAAAGTTCTGGCCATTAGTGGCAATCAATGAAGCCAGAGCTTCCATTGTTTAACCCTGGGAAACTCATCCAAGCATCGTTTTACACCCAAAACACTCCTTAAGGGTATGATATGGGGTATAAATATTACCCCAAATCATAACCAAAGTGTGCTGCTACAGTTGGACACCATCATTCTCACCTCAGCTTCAAGTCTGAATCTTTCTCTGCTGCATGAACCTCTGCTCTCCGAAAAGGTAATTATACCCTATTTCCCCACCTCTCTCTCTGCTATCCAAATTTTTCCTCCTGATTCGTTAGCCTTCTGTGATTGTCTTGTGAGCCTGAGTGCATGTGTGAATGTTTCCATGATTATTTTCCAATAAAAACCATTTTTTAAAATTTTGGCTTGAAGTATCATCAGTGAGAACTGGTATACATAGGTGCAAAGGCCCCGCAAGCTACCCAACCTCTAGCAGCCATCCTTTTGAGCTAATTAAAATTCTCCAACTTAATATATTAATTTCAGAATCATAAGTGGGTCCCACGGACCCCACACAATTCAGGTAACAGGGATAGAAGGAGAGAGTGGGAGTGTTGACAGGTGAGGGGCAAGACCTTAAGCCAGGAATGGAGCAAATGAGGGGCTAGAAGGAGGGGGTGGGAGCACTTGCACAACATTTCTTTTCTGCAGCAAGCTGAGGCTTGTCAGTGCCAAGCCATGGTAAGCATCATTTGCTGTTTAAAAACTTAGGGGTCTCTCCACTTTGTAGGGGGACTCCAGAATCTTGGGGGAAATACTTTTGGGGTCTGGGAGGCCATATGCATCCCACCAGCTGCACTTTGACCACCCCTGCTTTAGGGGAACAACATGAAATAACAGCTCTGCTTTCTGCCTCCATGATAAAAATCCAAACATCTCTCCACTCAACTTATTCATCCCTTCTTGTTGTTGTGTGACTTCAAATTGTGTCCAACTTATCATGTCTGTAAGGAAAACCTGTCATGGGCTTCTGGGGCAAGATTTGTTCAGGGGGGGGTTGCTTTTGCCTTCCTCTGAGGCTAACAGAGTGTAACTTGTCCAAGGTCACCCAGTGGGTTTTCATGGCTGAGTAGGTATTCAAACCCTGGTCTCCAGAGTTGTAGTCCAATGTTCAGACAACTACATCATACTGGCTCCCTCTGTGTGGAGGCCATTTTAAACCACTCCATGTGACAGCTATAATTGCATGCAGGGCTGTTAATGTACAGCAATTCAACAAATCATTGATGGCCAGCCCCGAAATAATAAGACCAGACACAAAATTGGGTTAAATAAAGGTCACTTTATTTGACCTAAACCTATTTGAAACAATCTGAGGATGAGCAAAAGACAGGGAGCGACCTGGTGTGGGTCCAGCTGAGGCCCAGGTTTCATCCCAGTGACTACCTCCTCCGCCTTCCCTTGGACAAATTTATGGAGTTGCTCCCCAGCCGGTTGTATTCTGGAAGGCAAAACCCAGATTGCTCCCTCCAAAGATGCAAGACCTTATAAGAGAGAGCAAACCTCCAAATCAGCCCCAAGGGCACCTCCTAGGTTGTAGAATATGTGGGGGAAGTTCCAGAGCCCAACCCTTCATCAAAAGGGTGCCAAGATGTACTCCAGACTATAAAATTCTCCCCATTACCTGCCACGGACAAGGGACAAAGATCTGTTTAGTCCCTTTTTCCCCACCAGGCTAGCCAATCAGACACACACACACCATTGCAAGTCCCCAGGCAGATAACTAATCTTCTTTTAATAGTGACCCTACCCAAACACAGGACGCCATCTGCCACGACTACCACAAATCATGCAGGGCCTGTAAAGAGAGAACCTTACTTTTGAGCAAGCCCAATTCCATCCCACCTAAGTGTTTGAACAAAACATGTGGAGGAGGCCAGCAGCATTCCCAATACACCAGAGACCAACTGTCATGACTACCATGAAAATCATGCAGTGCCTGCGAATGAAGTCAATTGAGCCATTTTTGTCCAGAGCAGTACAAAGTGTTTCAAAGGAATTGTTTGTGATGATATGTCAAAAATTATGTGGTATTCATGACTAGCCACTAAATAATACATCATGTTCTACAAGGAATCATCTGGTTAAAACCTCTTAGTACTCATGTTAATAACAGTATGCTCTAACAGGTAGCTTGCTGTTATGTTGGTGTTGGAATGTGCATATGCCTTGGAATACTCTTTTACCCACAATTTGCACTTGCTTATTTTATTAGTTGTTTATTTTGTAACTGTAAAAGCTGGTCTATACCCATAATAATCTATGTCTGTTTATAAGATGGAAGAAGAAGTGAAGACCTCGTCTCTTAATAGTACAGCACCTTCTCTTCTCAGATGCTAAGATAGCTCAGTATTTTGTTGCACTTCTAGACCAGGAGATGGAACAGTAGTAGACCTTAAGATCTCATTGGTATAGCAGCTTCTCCCTCTAACCAGAATTTGTACATCCACTGTACAAGTTCTTGTACAGTGAAGTTGATATCCACTGGTGTTTGGTTCCAGGATTCCCCATGGATACCAAAATCCAGGGATGCTCAAGCCCCATTATATACAATGGTGTAGTAAAATGGTGTCCCTTATACAAAATGGCAAAATAAAGATTTGCTTATAGGGTTTTGGGTGGGGGGGAATCTTTTCAAGCTGTGGATGGTGGAAACTGTGGATGCAGAATCTGTGTATATGGAGGACTGACTGTAAAATATATTTTTTGAAAAACAACTTACAAAATTCCTGTATACCTAAATAAAATGGTGCTTAAAAAGCACTATGGGATGCAGTAGTCCTAGTGCATGGAGCGCCAGCATGGTGTGGTAGTTTGAGTGTTGGACTATGACTCTGGAGACAAGGGTTTGAATCTCCACTCAGCCATGGAAACCCACTGGGTGACCCTGGAAAGTCACACTCTCTCAGCATCTGAGGAATGCAAAGGCAAACCCCCTCTGAACAAATTTTGCCAAGAAAACACCATGATAGGTCCCCATAAGGTCCCCATAAGTAGGAAAAGACATGAAGGCACACAACTACAACTACCTGGAGGCTTTTATGTACAAGTACACCATCAGATGACTTGTTAATTTCTGTTTCCTTGTAAGGAAACTCATAGTGAAAAGGGGTGGTTGGGAACTGAGCATGATTTAAGTCCTGTATTACCAAGGATACAGGAACTGAAAATAAGGATACAAAGTTCCAAGCTAGCTAACCCATTATTGTGAAAATATTGAGCAGGAAGAAACAAATGTAAGAAGTGGGAGTCAAGACTTAGAGCTACACACACACACACACACACACACACACACATGCACTGAGGTGAGAGACAAAGGTTTCTTCACCCAATTGTCACCAAAATAAAATTGTGCTCCAGGAGGACAGCTGCTTGGAAAGAGATGGGCATCACTCATGGTGATGGGAAATGTCTTATTTAATTATCTAACTCCAGGAACAACACAAGGCTGCTGAGTAGATTGTCACAGGAACCATTGGACATACAACTATTTGGGCAGGCTGCAAGAATTGCTCTCATTGGTAATGCTAGAAGGAAGTTACTAAATTTGAAAGCTCTTCACATAAGGCTAGTACACTTTCACCGCCCATCAAATTGATAACTTCACATGTCTTTCTCAGAATGATCTTCCTGTCTAGACTTGTGTTGGTCTCATTACCATACTATACAAGCGCTTCAGGATTGTTGAAACATTTATTGTCAAAGAAATTTATCAGAATGAATTGATGCTGTTGTATATATCTCACAAATGGAAAATGAAGGGGTAAAATATTTAAGGCAGCAGTCCTTACTTGCAGCTCAGGTTCCCACACATCTGTGACATTTCGGAGTCAAATCCAACCTACTAGCAATTTGTGGTGTCCTGCTGCATGGTGATTGACTGATCCTGCTTTTGCAAACCCATCTGTGGTTTGCAGAAAGATGTAATTTGATGTCACAATTTGGACAATTCTGTCCCAGGCAAAAATATGTGGAATCCTTAAAGCGGCCTTCTCTAACCCGGTACCCTCCTGAAGGTTAGGACAAATGTGTTCTATAGACAAAAGTGCAAAGCTGTTCATGATCTGAGATACACATTCATAAGAAATCTTTGAATCTTCAAAGTTCTATGTCTTAGCAGACTGATCTCAGCAATTTTCTTTCATACAGAGGTCTGTCTTGGGGAATATCCAAGAACTTTTAAACAATATGAACAGTAATCACCATTTGGGAATTTGCATTATACCTGCATGGACTCTAAGAGGGAATTAATTAGCTCATAGGCAATCCAATGCATATCAAGCACATAAGGAACAGAGGAGATTTTCTGACGCCTCTTTCAGCGTCTTGCTGCGCAAGCAGCCTCTGGAGCAGTAACGAGGCTGCTGTGTGGCAAGGGGTCCATTTTGGACGATGACGTTTCTCTCTCGGCATTGTCCGTGAGTGTTGCGGCTAGCATTGGAGGTGGCCATGCTGTTTTTCACTCACGGAAGTTGTCCATGAGTAAAAAACAGCGCGGCCGCCTCCAATGCTAGCCACAACAGTCACGGACGACGCCGAGAGAGAAACGGCGTCATCCAAAATGGACCCCTTGCTGCACAGCAGCCTTGTTACTGCTCCAGAGGCTGCTTGCGTGGGAAGACGCTGAAAGAGGTGTCTGAAAATCTCCAAAAATAGACAGAAACAATAAAAATCCAGATGTCTTATGGTCCATTAACTTTGGGAGTGTGCTCATGGTTTAAAGAAAGCACAGTGATGCCTGAAAAATTAGGCCATGCTTATGGATGGCTAAAAGTGACTGGACTAGACAGGGTCTCAGTTTTTGAGAGGTTTCAAAGACCTGACTTATGCAAAATGAGGTGCTAAGGCTCTGGGGGAGAGGGGTTGGAGATGAGAGCTCAAACATTGGTACAAAAGCAAGCTCTAAACCCAAGGATGTAAATTTAGTGAATAAACTGAAGGAGATGATGGGAGCCACAAGAAAACTCACAGTAAAAGATATAAACAAACAAGGCTTTAGATTTCTGTCCACCAATGCACAGAGTTTGAGAAACAAAAAAGACAAGCTTGAAGTCCTAGTGCAGGAAGGTAAATATGACTTTAGAGGTACAGTACAACAGAGACTTTGTGGGATGATCCCCATGATTGGAATATAACAATTGAAGGATATAATATGTTCAAAAAGAATAGATGGGTGGCGGGGGGGGCATAGCATTATATGTCAAAGACAAATTCACTTGTACAGAAATCCATATGAGTGATCAGATTGGACTAGTTGGGAACATTTGGGTAAAGATAAATGGGAGGAGAAATAAAAACAACACTGTGGTAGAAGTTTACTACAGGCCACCAAACCAAGACAAGCCGTGGATTATGCTTTTCAGAAACAAATCTCAGAAATCTCCAAGCTACAAGAACTGGCAGTTATGAGGGACTTCAGTTATCCTCATATCTGCTGGGAGACTGAGAAGATTATCAGACATGTCAAAATGACATAATAACCATTTTATAATTTTATAATGAGATTGCAAAAGGGCTTCCTTATCAGATGTCATCATGTGCCAGTGTTCTGCAAGTGTTCATAGAATCATAGAATCATAGAGTTGGAAGAGACCACAAGGGCCATCCAGTCCAAGCCCCCTGCCATGCAGGAAATCACGATCAAAGCATTCCCAACAGATGGCCACCCAGCCTCTGTTTAAAAACCTCCAAAGAAGGAGACTCCACCACACACCAAGGCAGTGTATTCCATTTCTGAACAGCTCTTACTGTCAGGAAATTATTCCTAATGTTTAGGTGGAATCTCTTTTCCTGTAGCTTAAACCCATTGCTCCATGTCCTAGTGTCTGGAGCAGCAGAAAACAAGCTTGCTCCATCCTCAGTAGGACATCCCCTCAAATATTTAAACATGGCTATCATGCCCCTTCTTAACCTTCTCTTCCCCAGGCTAAACATACCAAGTTCCCTAAGCTACTCCTTTATAGGGCATGGCGTCCAGACCTCCTACCATTTCGGTCGCCCTTCCCTGAACACGTTCTAGTTTGTCCACATCCTTCTTGAACTGGAATTCTTAATTCCATATTCAGTCCACTAGCCAACATTCAGAGAGGAAAAGACAGACAAACAGAGTATGCCAAATCTATAGAATGGCATTCTACTTGTATCTGATGGAGAGTGGTGCTACCCAGGTAGACAATCTGTTCACGAGGAGAAGCAAACAGACATCTGTTCCTTTGCTCTTGTATTTAGGTTGGGTTCACAAGCTACTACATGTTGAGAAGTCTTCAACTAACAACAGCAGCAGCTAGGAAATATTATCATCTAGAAAATTATCAGTCCACTGACAGTGTTCCCACTTGTTCTGCTGCTGTTACTTTTTTATTGTCAGGCAGAAGTTGAAAATTGATCTCCTGTAGCATTTCTGTTCTGGATTTTCATGTGTGCGAAAAGGTGTCCCATTCTGCTGGCATGATTCGAGCATCAATGGGCAGTCCCACCAGAACATTTCTGGGTGCAAACAGGAAGAACCTCCCTGTCTTGCTTGCAAGTTTCTAAACATGTATCTGTGCTTTTCTGGTTTTAAAAAAATTTGGTGTTTGGGGGCTTTTTAGCACGGTTACATCTTCTTGCAAGACACGCCAAAATCTTGTTCATGGAGAAACATGGAAGTAAGCGGCATGAACACTCATATTGCTGGATTCTTGGGACGATTTTGTATTGTTATCATGGCAGCATGCAAAAATGTGTGTCATTGTACTAGAACATGAACGCTGTAAGATATACTGCCATATTAATGGTTTTGGGCACTCGTCTGATAATCTCCTAACTCTGCTAAGCATAGAGTCTCCAACAAATTACTGATGTTCCTTGCAGGTAATTTCCTCCTTCAAAAGATGGAAGAAGAAACAAGGAGATCATCTATCCTGACTTGATCCTAGTCAACAGGGATGAGTTGGTCAGTGAAATCAAAAGAAGTTGGAACTTTAGGGAGAAGTGACCATGTAATGTTAGAATTCATGCCTGTGGGACAAGCCAAAGAATAGTACAGTCAGACCTCTTCATTCAGAGGGGTTGGGGTGCAAGACCCCCACAAAAGCAACAACAACAACAAAAAGCAAATACATACAATGGAGGTGGGGGAAAGCTCCCCAGAAGGGCTCCTCGGGTTTGAGAGGTGGGTGGCTGGGGGACTCCATGGAGGGGGGAAGTACAAAGAATGTGGGCCAGACCCCTCAGCCACCAACCTGCCTCCTGAATCCTGGAGCAGCCATGCACATTCACACAGCAGCCCCACACTGCTGTGGTAGTGCTTGGGGAAAGCAAAGCAGCAGAGATCTCTGTTGTGAAGCATCTCACAGAGCCCACACAGCTGCTGACTTCAGGGGCTCTTAGCTACAGAAATCACTGCTGCTCTGCCTTCTCCAGTCCCTACATTGCTGTGATAGTGCTTGGGGAAGGTGGAGCAGCCGAAATCTCTGTCACCAAGTATCCCAAAGCCCACACAGAAACTGGCTTTGTGGTCTCTTGACAACAGAAATGACTGTTGCTCTGCCTTCTCCAAGCCCTACACTGCTGTCCTATTTATTTTTATTTATAATTTATTTATTTTAGTCTAGTCCAGTCAAGCAGGGTACTCAATTTACTGACCTATGAAAGGATGGAAGGCTGAGTGAACCTTGGAGCCCGCTGGAATCGAACTTGCAACGTGGTGGCTTGCAGGACTGGCATTTAATCACTGCGCCACCAGGGCTCCCTAGTGCTTGGGGAAGGCAGAATACAGAGTTCTATGTCACCAAGGAGATTATAAGACAGACTTAGTAAAATAGAACAGAAATGCAACAGGATAGCTAAAGAGGGTTTTTTTCAGACAACATCTTCCTCTCCCGTTCTGACCCCGTTCTGACCCTGTGTGCTTTCCATTTTGTTTTATTCATGGGGAAAACTTGTCAATAGATCTTCCGTTCCATTTCTGTAACAGAATCACAGGTGTGTGAACTGGTGTGCCGTTATGCTGGCGCAATGTTAGAACACTTCCGGGTACGATTGTGACATCCAGGTGAGTGACAGCCTTTTCTGTACACTCCCCATGTTGCTTTTAAAGCTTTAAAAGTGTTTTAGTGCTTGTTTTAATTTTTAGAAGTCTGCTTGTATTTTTATTTTTAAATTTCCCCCTGGATGCCTGCCTCTGCAAGGTCCTGGAAGGTAAGTAGAGAGCACTTCCGGTGGCGATCTGGACATCCAGGTAAGTGACAGCCATTTTTGTACCCCCCCCCCCCGTTTACTTGTTTCTTTTAAAGGCTGTATAGGTGATTGCTTTAATTTTTTGATGTCTGGGTTTTTTTTAATTTTTAAATTCCTTGTGTGATGCAGGGCTCCCTGTAAGGTCCTGGGAGGTCCCTGCAAAACACTTCGGTGAGAGCTCCATTCCCTTCCTGGAGAGCCGGAGGAGGGGGGAGCAGTTTCTGTCCCCGGATTAAAGTAAGTGTGTGAACATTTTTTTTATTTAGTTACAGGGACAGGAGGAGGGTGGATGGGTGGGTAATGGAACAGGAACAGGTTTTAAGGGCCCATCTGATAATCTTCCAAGTGTCTAACAAATCATGCAGAGCCTTTGGGAGGCAGTTGGCAGCTGCTGTGGTGACTGCTGCTGCTCTCTCCTGAACACCGAGACTGTTATGTGAATGTTCACATGGCAGGCTTGGGCTTTGGGGTGGCGGGAGGCAAACATATGAATAATCAAATCCGCAGATGTCAAATCCGCAATTGTAGAGGGCCAACTGTTATCAAATATGAGCCTTGGATTTCATAAAAGCTGATTTTATTAAGCTCAAGGAAATAATGGGTAGAATCCAATAGCTAGAGATGATAAAGGAGAAAGTCACTCAACATGGGCAGAATTTCATGATGAAGAAGTTACTAAAAGCACAAGCATAAACAATTTCATAGAAGAAGAAGAAATGGGGAACATCTGAAAAAGCCAATGTGGCTGCGCAATAAATTCAAGGAGGAATTGAAAAGAACAAATAACATGTATAAAGAATGAAAAGAAGGACAAATCACCAAGGGAGAACACAAATGTGTAGCACAAGCTTGAAGAACTAGTGCAAGGAAAGCTAAAGCTCAAAATGAGCTGAGTTTAGCTAGGGAAGCAGGAAGCATCAAGAAGGGTGTGTGTTTTTTGAATATGTTCAAAGAAAAAGAATAATCAAGAAAATGATGGGACCACTGCTCAACAAGGATGGTAAAATGCTAGTGGAAAACACAGAACTGCTCAATATCTATTTTACTTCAGTCCCCCCACCCGCCAAAAAAGACTGTGTGCTTCCATGCATCAGCAGAAACCTTGGCAAGAAATATGAATTGCAAATCCAGATTGATAAGGTGTTTGTCAGGTATCTTCTAGTTAAATTAAAAGAGTTCAAACCTGCAGGGCCAGATGAACTGCATCCCTGAGTATTGAAGGAGCTTGCTAACATACTCACAGAAGCACTTGCCATTATTTTTTTAGAAATCTTGGAGAAGGGTGAGGTGCCAGCAGACTGGAGACAAGCAAACATTATCCCTCTCTTCAAAAAAGGCAAAAAAAGATGTGGGATACTACAGGCCAGTCAGCCTAACCTCAATATCAGGAAAAATATTAGAACGGATTATACAGGGGTCTGTCTGCATGTATTGTGATGACAATACGGTGATCAATAGGAGCCAGCATTGGTTTGTCAAGAAAAAATCCTGCCAAACTAATCTTATATCTTTAAAAAAATCAGGTCATTAGTTTAGTAGATGGTGGGAATGCTGTCATTTATTTGTATTTCAGCAAAGCATTTCATAAGATCCCCCATAATATTTTGATTAGCAAACTGATTAAATATGGAATAGACAGAAACACCATTAGATGGATTCATAATTGGTTGGAAAACCATGCTCAAACAGTTATCTTCAATGGCTACGCTTCAAACTGGAAGGAGGTCTCAAAAGGTGTGCCTCAAAGTTCTATCCTAGGGTCATTACTCTTCAACATTTTTATTTTGTATTATTATAATATTTTTTCTTATACTTATTTATATCCTCCTTTTCCCCCAACATTGGTACTCAAAGCAGCTCACAATTTGAAATAACAATACAGTTAAAAACATACAAAAAGTAAACATTAAATAGAATTAAGCTATTTACAGTATTGAAACAATTCACACCTGAAGTTTTAAAAAATGCAATGAAAAAGATTTAAATGCTCTTAAAACAGTCAAGTTAAAATAATGCAGCACCCCCTAGCCCATTCTTTAAAAAATTTCCATTTTAAAAGCCTGTCTGAATAAAAAAAATTGCCAATATGGCAATGGAGAGGATTCTTTTTTTCTGACTGCAATTATTTTATTAAAATATTCATAATGATACAAGGACTCCCTGAAACAACATCTCAGGCTCGGCCAAATTGATCACCAACAATGGTCTGACCTGGCCTCACATCGGGAGGCATGGAGACACACTATCCACAATGCTGCAGCCTTATTTGAAAACTCACACCGAACAAGTCTTGAAGAGAAACGACAACGCAGAAAGAATCACAACCCAGAAACATCACCCAAGGGAGACCTTCTGCTGTGCTTTCTGCAACCGAACTTGTTTATCTCGGATTGGCCTTTTTAGTCATCAGTGCAATTGCAGTAAGCGCAGGATGAGTCCTTCCTGAATCTTCGTTTGCGAAGAAAAGCCAGAGAGAATATAACCTGCCATGTATCTAATGTTCTCAAGATGACACACAATAAAACCAGCTGAATAATTTAAAACAGTATAAGAAATAAAAATAATTATTAAACAATTTAACAAGTTTAACAGACAGATTAAACCAGGTTAAGGTAGGTTAAAACAGTGTGAGGGGTTCTGTAAAACTATTTAGACTCCACAGGCTTTAGTGAACAGCCACATTTTCACTTGGTGCCAAATGACAGTAATATTGGGACAAATAGTGCCTCCATGGAGATAGTAATTCCACAAGTGGAGTGCCATGACAGAGAAAGTTCTCTCACGCATCCTTAGATGACAGAGTGGCGCAATCCTTATCACATTTGCAGATGACACAAAACTGGGAGGGATGGGTAACACTTTGGAAGATAGGAACAGAATTCAAAAGGGCCTAAATAATCAAGAAAATTGGGTAGAAATTAATAAAATGAAATTCAATAGAAACAAATGCAAAACTTTAAATTTAGGCCACAAATGTCAAATGCACAAGTACAGGATGGGGGAGACATTGCCCAGCAGTATTATATGCAAAAAGGACCTTGGGGTTATTGCTGATCATAAGCTGAACATGAGGAGGAAAACTTGAAGGAGCTGGGCATTCAAGAAGACTGAGGGGTGGCATTCATTAAATACTTCAAGGGCTGTCACAGAGAGGAGGGTAAAGGTTTGTTCTCTGCTGTCCCAGAATGTAGGGCAATGTCAAATGGTTTTAAGTTACAGGAGGGTAGATTTCAATTGAACATTAGAAAAGCAGTTTGGCAATAGAACCAATTGTCTAGAGATGGTGGGGTCTCATTCTCTGGACATCTTCAAAAAGAGGCTGGACAACTACTTGCTGGAGATGATTTAGCTAAAGATCCTGCACTGAGCAGGGGATTAGACTCAGTGGCCTATGGGGCCCCTTCCAACTCTATGGTTCTATCATTCTAGGTCTTGTCTGTATGATCCTGAAAAAAACAGATTGCTCCACAGTAATAGCATGTTGCAGCAGCTGCCACTTGTCTTAACGCTTGTACAGCCCCTATAAACTTTGCATGTCCTCTAAACAAGATGGTGGCCATGAGTGAATTACTTTCATTTCTAAATCTACCACCACCAAACTTTTTAAAAGCTATTTCAATGGTACACACGAGCAATCTTTCACCTTCACAAAAAAAGAGAGAGAAAAGATAATACAAATCACCATTTTATCACCTTAGCAATCGCTTGCTAAGGCGAAAATCAAACATGGCAGCAGTGGGTGCTTGCCCTGTTAGCAAGCCCTGCCCCCTGTGCTCATCCAGCCAATCAAATTTGTGCTTCCTCTCATATGGGAAAGCCCCCCCCTCTCTCTGGCTTTTCTTCGCAAATGAAGATTCAGGAAGGACTCATCCCGCGCTTTCTGCAAGTGCACTGATGACTGAAAAGGCCGATCTGAGATAAACAAGTCTGGTTGCAGAAAGCACAGCAGAAGGTCTCTTGGGTGATGTTTCCAGATTGTGATTCTTTCTGTGTTGTCATTTCTCTTCAAGACTTGTT
Organism: Gambelia wislizenii; assembly: GCA_030847615.1. Classification (NCBI taxonomy): domain Eukaryota; kingdom Metazoa; phylum Chordata; class Lepidosauria; order Squamata; family Crotaphytidae; genus Gambelia; species Gambelia wislizenii. Next base: position 373,922,521 of record JAUMIR010000001.1, read on the forward strand.
CGGCGTGAGTTCTCAAATAAGGCTGCAGCATTGTGGATAGTGCGTCTTCTTGCCTCCCGATGTGAGGCCAGGGCAGACCATTGTTGGTGATCAATTTGGCTGAGCCTGAGATGTTGTTTCAGGGAGTCCTGGTATCACTTTCTTGGGGTGTCTCTCTTACGCTGACCCATGGTGAGTTCACCGTAGAGTACTATTTTGGGGAGGCGATGGTCCTCCATCCTAGAAACGTGCCCTGCCCTGCACAGCTGTGTTCTCAATGCTGGTGATCCCTGCTTGCTCAAGGACAGCAACATTCGTCACACAGTCAGTCCAGTGTATATTTAGGATTGTGAGTATACAGCACTGATGAAAGTGTTCGAGGAGTCGTAGGTGGTGGTGATAGGTGACCCATGTTTCAGACCCATAAAGGAAGATAGACATTCATATCGAATCACTTGTAGCAACATGTGGGAATGCACATTCCCTATCAAGCTTTTTTAAAACTTCGGGGAAAGCCGCAAAGGCTTTCCCAGCATAACTTTTGATGTTTTTTGCTGTACCCCTTCTGCATATGGTGAATTGATGTGAGTTCCCATTAAAACAGATTATATTCCCAGAAAATTCCATTTGGATTATGTTGACTATTTAGACAACCCCTATGATCCTAGCTTGTGTGTTTTTCCTCAATAACTTTTGCCAAGTTGACCAAGCTCTGATGTGGCTTGGCCACATGACCTGGTTTTCATCTGTCAAATTTTAGACACTATGTGTTAACTCTTCCCAGCTCTTTCAAAATATCCCAGAAGAAAGAATTGCCTTTAAAAGACTGAAACATTTGTGTCTGGGTTCTGTTGCTTTTACAGGTTTTCTATGTATTCCCACCATCCCAGGGTCACCCGTGAACATCCCTAGAAAAGTCAACTCCTAAAATAATGATTAGTACAACTTTTAGACCCAAGCATAAAAAAGAATGAGATATCAAAGCAGCATCTTAACCAAGCTGGAAATGTTTAACTATGTTCTGCTAATGCTGAAGTTTTAAAGTTGCCTCAGCATGATCAGTACTGGTACACTTTTTAAAAAAAAGGAATTTTGAATATTGTTTTTGGATCTTACATCCTTTGCAAAATTTATTTCAAGATAAGATTATAATTACTTGATAATAGGAAGTATGCATTTCCTTCAGAGAACACATTTGTAGTCTGAAGCCACTACAGACTCAAAGTAACTATTTCCCAATTTTATTCACAGCAGAAAAACTCAGAGGGGAATTAAAAAATATAATACATGTATATATATATATTTATTACGATTGACCGATCAGAGATCAAATAAACAACAATCAACTATCATAGTAACACACAAATAAACATCATAGTAGATCATCCAATTATAAAAATATGTGATATTAATTAGAAATTCAGTTAGAAAATTATAATAAAAATAGAATTTAACAATATAGGTATAAATAAATGAATATAAATTTATTGTAAAGTATAAATTATATTATAAAAATTATTTAAACAAACTAAAAAATGTATTAAAATTTAAGATATCATCTTACGCCGGCATACCATTGCTGCTGCACAAAAACTGGCCACCCTTGTTGTTATTGATGGGCTGTGGTCCGCTAGCAAATATGATACATAAAACTCATCTGTTCTTCCAAGAAAATGATTAAGAATTGTATGGATAAAAATTTGACAATAACCATTGTAGAAAGGACAATATAACAACACATGGCCTATAGTCTCCACTGAGCCAGTTCCACAAGGACAAGTGCGTGCAGCATAGGGAATACTATTGTATCTCCCTTCCAATAGGGCTGAGGGTAGAACATTAAATTTTGCTAATGTGAATGCTATCCTGTGTTTTGGAATAATATAATAATAATAATCAAATTTTATTTATATCCCGCCCCTCTGCAACGCAATCGGGGCAGCTTACAATATAAAAACCCCATACTCACAATACCCTAGCCCACCCGCCCCTTAAAATAATATTAAATTACGAAGGATTAAAAACATGCATTAATTAAAATATATATATAGCTTAGAAGAAAGAAAAAATTAAAACATACAATCATAGCCTAGAAAGGGCAGCTGAGTCTTGGGCCGGGATAATTATTCAGGAAAGGCCTGCCGGAAAAGATCCGTCTTGACAGCTTTTTTAAAGCTGTCTAAGGTGGTAATAAGACGGATCTCGTCCGGCAGGCCATTCCATAATCTGGGAGCAGCAGCAGAGAAGGCCCTCTGGGACATCACCGACAGCCTTGTCTTCATAGGCTGTAACACATTCCTCCCAGAGGACCGAAGTGTGCGGGGAGGGTCATATGGAAGAAGGCGGTCCCGGAGGTAAGTTGGACCCAAGCCATGTAGGGCTTTAAAGGTCATAACCAATACCTTGTACTGTGCCCGGAAACTAATAGGCAGCCAGTGGAGAGCTTTTAACACCGGTGTTATATGCTCTCTTCTGGAAACGCCAGAAATCAACCTGGCTGCCATGTTCTGGACTAGTTGAAGTTTCCGAGTCAAGCACAAGGGTAGCCCCATGTAGAGCGCATTACAGAAATCCAGACGGGAGGTTACCAGTGCATGTACCACAGTTTCGAGGTCCCTAGTTTCCAGGAAAGGGCGCAGCTGGCATACCAGCCGAAGTTGATAACAGGCACTCCTGACCGTCACATTAACCTGATTAGTCATCTGGAGCGACAGGTCCAGGAGCACCCCCAGACTGCGAACACAATCCATGGAGGAGTGTGTAGTTCCATCCAGGATTGGAGTTTGTATTCCCAGACCTGGTTTTGGGCCTGTAACTGTTAGTACCTCCGTTTTGTCTGGATCCAGTCTCAATTTGTTTTTCCTCATCCAGTCCATTACTGCTTTCTGAAAGGGAATTCAGAAAGGAAGGGTTAGAAGACTCAAATAGTTAGCTAGCTTGAAGGCATTACCATTATCTCTAAAATCAGGAGATACAGAGGCTGTTTTTAGATGTAATTGCATATCATTATCTATAATCCGTTGATGTATTTCCTTTTTTGCTTACTCATGACCCATTGCCAAAATGATGGTTTGTGAAAAACCCAATTTACCTAGCTTCTCATTTAAAGTCTTGCTCCATCTAGATGGAAACCCATCCAATATCAAAGGAGCTAACCCTACTGGGTTGACTGGGTTGAACAGCATTCTAAGCCAAAAATTAAATGTAAGTATCCACACCCACGATTCAACTGACATTTGACCTGTCTCCAAATGTAAAATTGCGTTAGGCACACACCTTGGAAGAGCCAGAATGGATCTCAAAAATTTTGTCTGCATAGATTCCATAGAATCAAAGCTAGTGTAAGCACACCACTGTGTCCCATATAGCATCTGTGCCAGTACCTTCATATTAAAAACCTGGATGGCTGAAGGGATGTGCTGGCTTCCTTTGGTGAAGAAAAAAGATATAAGTGACTTAATGTTTCTCTGAACAGTTGCTATGGCATTTGTAGACTGGGCCTTCCAAGAGCCTGAAGACTGAAAAATCACTCCTAAGTACTTATAAGATTTTACTTGCTCAATTGGTTGGTCATTTATCTGCCATTTATGGATGCTCTGTTTTCTAGTAAATACTAAAACTTTAGATTTGTTATAATTAATCACCAACTTTTCAGTTTGGCAGTAATTACCCAAAGCTTTTAGTAGTCGGCGATAATACATGTATTGACAGCATTCATCTATCCTCTGGCATGTATTAGTCACACCAAGTAGGCATAAAAAGTTAAATTATTCCATTGTCTTCCACTTTCAACCATTTGGTTTTACAATAAGATGTAGGTAGGAATTCAGAAACTGAAAATGGCCAATTTTTTGTTGTTTGTTTTTAAATATTCCAAATATTGAACCAGACATTTCAAATTAAATGCTCTTCTTCACAAGCAACTGAAGGGCTTTTTAAAAACAGGAAGTAATATATATATATATATTCAGGAGTGGATTTTTTTTTCAGCAAGAAGACTCCAAAATATTGGAATTTTCTCTGCTTATAGTGCAAATTTAGATACATATTTGCGTCTTCACATGAGATTTGGGATAGCACCATCATTTTCATATACTTGCCTTTTTATTATTTTTATTTTTCCCCAGCCATGACTCTTTGAGCTGAACTGCCAAAAGCATCTATTCCCTTTGGGGCATACAGAAGAAACAAGCAAGTCCAAGAAAGGCATATTATGTGATACCCTTCTAATCAAAATGTCCTGGAGCTTCAGCCTCATGAGCTCTAGATCCACTACACCATTACATCATTATGGGGTGGAGGTGGGTCTGCGTCTGTGGACATGCACGTACACATGTATAACGTCAAACCACCATACTGATAAATAAGTTCAAAACTGTCCCTGTGAATCTACTTTGTCACCACACGAGGCCTTCTGAAGCAAAATTTTCTATAGTTTGGTACAAAACATTTTAAGTTGACATAGCTACACGCTATAAGGATAGAGCAGAGTAAGTTCAGACAAGTTCAGACCATTAATAAACCAAAGCTTTATCGCTAAGAGAAACCATCTGGAGTCCCTAACAAGCTCTCCTTGTCAAGAAAGTAAAGTTAAAAACCTTCCTGGGATAGGCCTCATTAGCTCTGAAGTTTAGCTCATTAGCTTTGACAATTAAACCCATTGCTCTTAGCTCTGGGAATCAAATATGGGAGCCTGAAATAGAGAGTAGGCAATCCCAGTGTAGGAGCTAATGTAATGAGAAATAGATGGACACATATGCCATTTTTAAGTCCACTATGCTGGATACTTTCACTCTCCACATCCACAACCATCTGTCTCCAAAGTCAGTGCATGGAGAGAGGTTGGAACTATTTGAGTGGATCTTGCAGATAAGGATAAGCTATGTCACAATGGCCTTTTCCAGTTGTTTTCTTTTGCCATGCAGTTGAGGGAGATCATTGAGTTGGGCATGTTGGCAAAGCTTTTCCCATTCAGTCTGCCACCTTCCCCTCATTTGCAGACCTTTATGAGTTGAAGTGTGAAAGCAGGGAGCTCTTTAGGCAATTTAGAACCTTAGCATGGGCTCTACGTGATGGTTTTTCAACATGGTTATTATAAATAAATGGAAACATTTTGATGCCTTGGTGGATGAGGACAAAGAGGATGGCAATTATGAAGAAGGTAAAGTGAATATAAACAAATTTCAGCTTACTGAACAAAACCTCTCACTTGAATGAGCCATTCCTATTTAGAGCAGGGATGGAGAGCCATATTCTTCTCCAGAGACACAGCTGGGCTTGCAAGTCAGAGGTGGACAGGACCCATGGAAAAAGTGGTCAGAGGGGTGGTAATCACAGCTACAGTGGGAGGACCATCCAGGAGATTATCTTTTATAGATCCATACACATGCCAAATCACTATGGGCTTGTCAATATGGCGAAAATACTCTTCATAGAATTTGAGGAGAATACCTTTTCTCCCAATGGAATCCCGCATCATTTCACCATATTTGGAAGGAGGGGGGCAAAACCACCAAATGCTCCTCAGGAAAAGTCTTTACGGCTTTTCCCAGCTTTTTTTAAAAAAAACCTCTGAACAAAATACACATTCCCACTCATTGGGACAACTGATTCACTTTGCTGCACTTTCCTGATAAGAGCAGCAATGGAAAGTGATTGGTCAGACATGCACAGGAGGCAGAGCTTGCTGGCAAGACAGTGCCCAGAACCACCATGTTGGATTTTCACTGTAACAATCATGTGCTAAGGCGACAAAACCTTTTTATCTCCTTTTTTCTGTTTATTTAAGCAAAAAAATCATACTTGGATTTGCTTTTTTTTTTAAGTGTTTGGAAGCAGCAACTGGTGACAATAAAAATACAAGTAATTCACTCACATCCCCCATCTTGATTTGCAGGCATGCCTGTTTGAACAACAAATGCATATGGCTTCGCATGCCTGCGATCTTGAAAAAAAACAGAGCCGGCTGCCAGACTTACCTGGCCAGGCCGCCTTTGCGGCCGGTGTCGCCCCCCGCTCCTGAGCCGCCGCGTGGCGGCACGGGCGCCGCCATGTTGCCCCTTCTCCTGCCGGCCGGGCAGCCTAGGAAGGGGATCCTAGGCCAGCCAATCAGGTCAGGGCTGCCCTCACCTGATTGGCTGGATAGCCGCCCGCGGGGCCAATCAGGATCCGCGCTCAGCGCGGCCTCTGATTGGCCGGGGGGCGGGGCTAGCCCTCTTCCGGGTCCGCCGGCCGGGTATTTATTCCCGGCCAGCTCCCCGGCTCAGGCAGTTGGCTCTGCGGAGCCGAAGAGGACGGAGCTCTCCGGGGAGCTCCAGAAGAAGAGAAGAGGCCCAGAAGAGCCCCAGAAGAGCCGCAGAAGAGCCGAGGCCGCCGGGAAGAGCTGACCGGTCGGCCTTGGCGCGGACGGAAGAGGGGCAGCAGCAGGGCCAGAAGCCTCCGAGGGAGCCGCCGAAGAGGAGCCGAGGCCGCTGGGGGAGCTGACTGGCCGGCCTCGGCCCGAAAGGGAGAGCGCGGCGGCAGCGGCGGCGAGGCCAGGAGGCCGAAGAAGGCGGCAGCAAGGCCGGACAAGCACCAGCAGCGCCGAGGGCAGCAGGGCCGAGGAACGGCGCTGCTGCAACAGCGGGGCCGGTAAGGGCCGCTCGCTAGCTCCGGGGGCTCCAGGCACAGGGGCAGCGGCAGGTCCTTGCCCGGGGACGGGCCCCTGTCAGGGATCCGGGTGCCCGCGGAGGCGGAGCCCGGCAGCAGGAGCGCGCTCGGGGACGGGCATGGGCCCTGACCCGTACAACCCCAGCGGCCGGGGAGCCACTGGGGGAGGAGTTGGCCGGGTGCCCGCGGAGGCGGAGCCCGGCATCAGGGGCACGCTCGGGGACGGGCGTGGGCCCTGACCCGTCCAACCCCAGCGGCCGGGGAGCCACTGGGGAGCCCGGCATCAGGGGCACGCTCGGGGACGGGCGTGGGCCCTGACCCGTCCAACCCCAGCGGCCGGGGAGCCACTGGGGGAGGAGCTGTCCGGGTGCCCGCAGGGGCGGAGCCCGGCATCCGGGGTGTGCACGGGGACGGGCGCGGGCCCTGACCCGACCAACCCCAGCTGGCGGGGGCCACTGGGGGAGGAGTTGTCCGGGTGCCCGCGGGGGCGGAGCCCGGCATCCGGGGTGTGCACGGGGACGGGCGTGGGCCCTGACCCGACCAACCCCAGCCGGCGGGGGCCACTGGGGGGAGGAGTGGTCCGGGTGCCCGCGGGGGCGGAGCCCAGCAACCAGAGCGGGGGTAAGCCCAGGTGTGCCCGCGGGGGCGGAGCCTGGCTACCAGGGCGCTCGGGGGAGACGGGCTAGAGGACGCCAGCCCGGCCAGACCCAGTAGGCAGCGGGCCACTGGGGGGGAGGACTTTAAGTCCACAAGGGCAGCTATACGGGCCTGCGGGGAGGCCAGTACAGCAAGCCAGGCGTGAAGCTCCAGGGCTGCGTAGCCGGAGCTGTGCAGGCGGACAAGCCAGGAGCAGAGCACCCCAAGCAGGGGGCCATTACGGGGACCACCCCGGGGAGCAGACAAGCCGAGAGTGGCCACTTGGGGTGGACAAGCCAGGAGAAGGCAACCTCAGCCTTGGGGGTGCCTACGGGGCGGACAAGCCAGATAGATCCACAGCACTGAGCACCACAAACCTGTTATCTCAGAGCTGAAATCACTATCACTACCCCATCCCTCCCTCACTCACAGCATGCCACCCAAGAAGAATACTGCATCCACCAGGCCCGCGACACGGGCGCAGTCCGGCCGGACGCCGAAATCCTGGGCAGCCCTGGCACCTCGTGCCCGGAAGGCTAACCCCACCAGGAGAGCGGCAGATGAGTCTGAGGCCATCGACCGCATTCTTAGTGGCACCACGGCTCCCAACCTTCAGGAACTAACCCGGGCAGTCACTCTCCTCGCCGAACAGGTTGGGGAGCTGAAAGCTGGCAGAGGGCAGGAGGCGGGTGCCGCTGTGCCAGCCTCTGAGCCCACGGCAGAGCGCGAGGCCACGACTCCTTCAGCAGGCCGGGAGCGAGCGTCGCAGCAGGCAGCGGGACGACGCGGCAGACGCAGGTCTCCATCGCCCAGTGAGGTCAGCGAGGGATCCTCGGATGACTCTTCCCCGGCACGGGGAGAAGGATCTTCAGGAAAGAAAGGCCGTGGGAAGGAGAAGGAGAAGGAGGGCAAGAAAAAGCAGGCCAAGCGCAGGAAGAAGGAATCAGACAGCGAGGGATCTTCAGGTGAGTCCTCGGATGAGGATATAGACCGGGCGGGGTTTTGGTCGGCAGCAGCTCTGGTCCCAGGGTTGCCTTCTTGGGCCATCAAGGCTAGGGCAACCACGGAGTCAAGCTCTGCCAGACCTTCCAGGGCATGGCGGGGGGGAAAAACCCCTGCGGGTCCTTCTACTCCCAGCCTATTCATGGACCATGAGGACCCCCCTGGGATCCACCTGGACAGGAAGACACGCAATAATATCCTCAAGGGATATTATGTGGATGTCTTCTCACTCCTCAAGCCTGAGGGAGAGGTGGGTAGCACCCCCAAGTCTGATAAGGCTTCGGACAAGGAAAAATCGGAACCGGTGGAACGCTCGTTCACCAACTGGTTGGCAGGATACACGGTTTTCATGGGGGTGGTAGGCATGGCTTACCCTGACAGAGGGTGGCACTTGGCCAATCACCTGGGCAACGTGCTCAAGGCCAAATCCCTGGCGGGGGAAGCAGCAGCCATGCTGTACGACTCCGCCTTCCGCAAAAGGGCATCTCGATACCCCAGGGCTAGATGGGATCTCATCAATGACAAGCTTTGGCTCGTCACAGTGGGCTCTCACATAAAAGGCAAACAGGAGGGGGGTAAGCCGCCTCGCAAGAGGGACACCCGGCGGCTGGTTTGCTGGGAGTATAATGCAGGTAATTGCCAGCGATCCCGTTGTAAGTTCGAGCATAACTGCGAGAACTGCTATGGATCGCACCCCAAGTCCAGCTGCCCTCGCCCTGGGGCTTCTGCCCGCCCCTTTCGCTCAGGACGCCCTGCTTCCTCCGGCGCCAAGAGGGAATCAGGGTCGGGCAGCAGCGCCGGACATGGAAGTGGGAAACAATAGTTGCGGTCATGGGGGGGGACGCCTGGCTTTCACGCCAGTAAAGCTCCAGGCACTCCTCCCTTTGCTGAAGCTATATCCCAATCAGCAAGCAGCCTCGTACCTCAGGGACGGGTTCTCCTTTGGATTTAGGATTCCCGCCTTAGGCCCCAGACTAGCTTCCGAGTCAGGTAATCTCAAGTCCGCTTCAGAGCTCCCCGAGGTAGTGGCCTCAAAAATCGCTAAGGAATGTGCCGCTGGGAGGGTGGCTGGCCCCTTCCCCGCGCCTCCTTTTAGCAACCTCAGGGTCTCCCCCTTGGGCGTGGTACCCAAGAAGACGCCAGGGGAATTCCGCCTCATCCACCACCTATCATATCCCAAGGGGACATCGGTTAATGACTCCATACCGCCCGAGCTCTGCTCGGTGCGATATGCGTCATTTGATCACGCAGTCAAGCTGGTCAGGTCATGCGGGCCGGGGGCCCTTATGGCGAAGTGCGACATCCAGTCGGCATTTCGGCTGCTGCCGGTCCACCCCGAGGATCACTGCCTATTGGGTTTCAAGTTTCTAGGCCAATGGTACTATGACATGGCCTTACCCATGGGGTGCTCTATTAGCTGTTCGGCCTTTGAGGCATTCAGCACCTTCCTTGAATGGGCTCTCCAACATAGGACCGGTTCAGACCTGGTCACTCATTATCTGGATGATTTTCTCATGATTGGGGCAGCTGGGGGGCCGGGGTGCGGCTTTCTGCTTAGGTCGTTTCAGGATTTGGCCCAGGAGCTTGGCGTCCCCTTGGCCCCGGACAAGACGGTGGGTCCAGCCAACAGCATCACCTACTTGGGGATCACGCTGGACTCGGTAGCGGAAGTCTCCCGGCTACCCGAAGACAAGCTGGTCCGGATTAGGCAGCTACTAACATCCCTCCTGGAGCGGAAAAAAGCCTCCCTGAAAGAGGTCCAGTCCCTCCTAGGCCACCTTAACTTTGCATGCAGGGTGGTGGCCCCGGGCAGGGCTTTCTGCAGCAGGCTGGCTAGGATCACTGCGGGGGTAAAATCCCCTCACCACCGCATCCGGCTCACCAAGGGGGTCAAGGAGGATCTGAGGGTGTGGCTGAGGTTTTTGGAATCTTTCAATGGGGTGACTTTTTGGCAGAGGGAGGCGGATGTGGGGACAAGGTTGCAGGTCCACTCGGATGCGGCGGGGGGCTTTGGGTTCGGGATTTTCTTCAATGGGCACTGGTGTGCTCAACCTTGGCCTCCGGCCTGGAGGGAAACCGGTGTTATCCGGGATTTAACATTTCTTGAGTTTTTTCCCATTGTAGTGGCAGTCCATCTGTGGAGGGATGAGTTCCGCAACAAGCGCGTGTGTTTTTGGTGCGATAACCAAGCCGTGGTCCGCATCATCAACTCTCAATCTTCAAAGTCTGACAGGGTCATGCGACTCGTCAGGGAATTCGTCCTGGTCTGCCTGGCAGCCAACATCTCTTTCACTGCACGCCACGTCCCGGGTGTCAATAACGAAATAGCGGATGCTTTATCTCGATTCCAGGATGGCAGGTTTCGGGAGTTGGCGCCGGAAGCAGATCCCACACCAGTCACCTTCCCGGTCGAGCTCTGGCTTCTTGGGAAGGAACGGTGCTCCGAGGGGTCTTTAACTCTTTGGCACCTTCCACCCGGGCCAGTTACTCCCGGGCGGTACGGCAGTTCTACGACTTCAGAAGGCGTCATGGATATGGGAACTCCTGGCCAACCACGGAACGGGAAGTGCTTCATTTCATCGGAGCATTGAGGGAGGATGGCCTCGCCCCCAGGACTTTATCTCTCCACCTGGCGGCCATCTCCTTCTTCAGCAAGGCAGCGGGACATGGCGATCCATGCAGCTCTTTCCTAATCCGCAAAGCAGTGGAAGGATGGCGTCGCATGGATGGCAGCACCCAGGACACACGCAGACCAGTCTCTTTTGAACTGCTATGCAACCTTATTTCGGCTCTGGCAGACACCTGCCAATCCAGGTATGAAACTCGGTTGTTTGGTGCAGCTTTTTCGATTGCTTTCTTCGCAGCCCTGCGCATTGGGGAGGTGGTATGCAGAGCCAAGGCATCCGGGGCCGGCCACGCCCTCCAGCGATCTGACGCCATACTGGCCGACGGGGTTCTTCGCCTACGGCTGCGAAGGTCCAAAACCGACCAGCGTGGACGAGGGACCGTCATCCAACTTCGGGCCTTGGAGGGATCTCCGGCCTGCCCCGTGCTCCTACTGCGGCGTTACCTTGAGCGGCGTGTGGACGTCCCTGGTCCTCTGTTCATTCACAAAGACTTGTCCTTCCTGACCCGCTTCCAGTTTGTCAGCGTTCTGCGGGCTACCTTACGGCACCTGGGACTCCCACCTGATGACTTCAGTGGTCACTCTTTCCGGATCGGCGCGGCCACCACCGCAGCGGCAGAAGGCTTGGCACCTTCGGACATCCAGCACCTGGGAAGATGGCGGTCCAAGGTTTTATCCGCCTACATCCGCCCGGAACTCATCCCGCTCCTCAGTTAGGGCGCGGCCACGTATCCCTACAGGCGGTGGGTCGGTTTTCTCTCTGGTGATAGCTGCAGGGTTGGCGGAAGCCGAGCACTCCGGCTCAGCTTTATTGGCGGTGGGCATGAGTTATGGTCCCGGCCGGAAGGGGGGGGGCGGAATACTGTATGGTGGGGCCAGGTCTTGGGCCTGGTCCGCCTCGGGCTCCCCTCCCAAGGGGGGGGATATTTTCTGGCACGTGGCCCTGTCCGTTAACTGTTCGCGTCAGACACGTGAGCATACACGTGACCTGGCCTCACGGCTGGCACGTGTTTGGCCACGTGATCCCCCCACGTGCCCTGGGAAGGCCCGCTTTTCGGGGTGGGCCTCGGGTTTCTGGACACCTTGACTCATGCCCAGACCAACCACTAGCCCCTATCACCAGACAGAAAGTTGCGGCCATACCGCCAATCTTCATCTTTCTCACAATAAATCTTTGTGCATGTTATTTCTGTGTGCGTTTCATTCTGGGGCAGGCTTGAGGGGCGGGGGGCCCTCAACACTCGGTCGCAAGCCGGCTGCCAGACTTACCTGGCCAGGCCGCCTTTGCGGCCGGTGTCGCCCCCCGCTCCTGAGCCGCCGCGTGGCGGCACGGGCGCCGCCATGTTGCCCCTTCTCCTGCCGGCCGGGCAGCCTAGGAAGGGGATCCTAGGCCAGCCAATCAGGTCAGGGCTGCCCTCACCTGATTGGCTGGATAGCCGCCCGCGGGGCCAATCAGGATCCGCGCTCAGCGCGGCCTCTGATTGGCCGGGGGGCGGGGCTAGCCCTCTTCCGGGTCCGCCGGCCGGGTATTTATTCCCGGCCAGCTCCCCGGCTCAGGCAGTTGGCTCTGCGGAGCCGAAGACCCGCCCTCCCCTCCCTGTTTAGTTAGTTGTTTCTGTTAGTTAGCCTGTTGATAATCACTATGTACCCCTCCTGTCGCAATTTTCTGAGTGTGTGGGCGGTGGGCATGAGTTATGGTCCCGGCCGGAAGGGGGGGCCGGAATACTGTATGGTGGGGCCAGGTCTTGGGCCTGGTCCGCCTCGGGCTCCCCTCCCAAGGGGGGGGGATATTTTCTGGCACGTGGCCCTGTCCGTTAACTGTTCGCGTCAGACACGTGAGCATACACGTGACCTGGCCTCACGGCTGGCACGTGTTTGGCCACGTGATCCCCCCACGTGCCCTGGGAAGGCCCGCTTTTCGGGGTGGGCCTCGGGTTTCTGGACACCTTGACTCATGCCCAGACCAACCACTAGCCCCTATCACCAGACAGAAAGTTGCGGCCATACCGCCAATCTTCATCTTTCTCACAATAAATCTTTGTGCATGTTATTTCTGTGTGCGTTTCATTCTGGGGCAGGCTTGAGGGGCGGGGGGCCCTCAACACTCGGTCGCAAGAGACAAATGAAAGCAGCTGAAAAATGGGCATTATTGCACATCAATCCACATTTTATTGCCTCATATAGACCAGCCCTATCTGTCAGACAAAGAGTCCTCTCTGCCATGTTAAGTTGTGCTTTGAATTGCTTGGGCAGTTCTGTAGCCATGTTCAAAGGATGTTTGGAAATGGGAGGAGGTACATGTGCAAGGACTGTGAGCAAGAGAACCAAGGTCACTGGAGCTGCCTGGTACTATGTGGGAAAGAAAGCTGCTAAACGGTGGGAGGGGGAAAGGGTAACTGTGGACAGTTTTAAAAGTGAAACTTGGGGGAAAGTGTTTGTGCTTGCAATGACTATCAGCTGTGCTGATCCTATACTTCAATAAAGCTTGCTTGGATTCATCCAGAAGCCTCTTCTTTGAGTAGAGAAAGATGGAGACATCACAGGCAGGAGGATTCCCACTCGTGATTTAGGGCCTGCTGCCAAACTTGGTGACTCACACTATTTTTATTTATTTATTTATTTATTTATTCATTTATTCATTCATTTACTTAATTTATATCCTGCCTGCCTTTCTCCCAGTACAGGATCCACTACTCATGTTTGCTGGCTCACTAGAGCCTTGATATCACCTCCTAGTTTATGCTGCCTGCTTCATCTTGTAAAAATGGAGTTGGGCAAGGTAGCAACTAGCACGTGTTGGAAGCCTACAATAAATATATGGCTAAGAACATAATAAAAGCTCCTCCCAGATCATATCATCTTGTCCAGCATCCTGCTTCCCTTGATAATAAATGAGATGCTTCTGTAAAGTCTACGAGCAAGGTCTGAAGACCTTTTTCTGTTCTTACTTCCAGGCTTATTAGTGTTAAACACTATATCGTCTTCCAGCATGGAAGTTCTCTGTAGTCTTCATGCCTAATAGCAACCCCCCATGTACTTACTGTCAAACAAATTCATTGTATGCTTCTGACTTCTAGTATTAAAACGGCAAGAAATATAGGCTGGAATCCTGTTGGGCAGATACAAATGCATAACATAGAGTTACACAATTGTGATTGTTTTGCATTCACAATCCCTATATAGCTCCTAGTTTAAGGGCTACATAGGGACCATGAAAGTCCCCCAGTCTCCACTTACTGGGAAGCAGCTGCTGCAGTCAACAGTGGTCTGTTGCCCTGTCAATTGGGAAGCATCTGGTTGATGGTCCCTCCCACCTCTTCATGCGAGCAATCTCTGGCGCAAGGGTGAATGTCAAGATGGGTCTCTTGATTCTGCTTATCTCACAAGATTGCTCATGGGAGGGGGTGAAACCATCAACCAGCTGCTTTCCAATTGACAGAGGAAGAGACCCGTTTCAATCACAGTGGTTGCTTCCTGGTAAGTGGGGATTGGGGGGATCAGGACAGGATTCCCTTCATACCACCATAACTACAGTGTTTACACATAAGTAAACACCAACAGGATTCAAGTCAGTATTCAATATCCACCTTCCATCCTCACCATGCATTATTTTGTAATTTTATAAGCCACTTAAAAGCCTAAACAATGCCTTTATCTTTTCTCATTGGGATTGTATTTGGTTTCGTAGATTACATAATGTTCAGCCCAGGTTTAGCAAGACTCTTCAGTAACTTATTTTGCTCTTTCTTTCATGCAGATATACTCTCCAGCCCTTGGATCTTTTATCCTCTCTGTTCTTCCACACTCTTGTCATATTAAACATTTACACAGTAAGTGTGAAAAACTGTTTTATGTTACAGAATCTGCAATTTTAAGTAGTAGCTGGGATAAATTAATATGTGCTTTATAATGCTAGGCTTTTCTCCACAATTAAAGTATAAAAGTTTCATAGGGCAGGAACCTAAAACAATGATCTAGATGTAGGCTAAAAAAAAATAGCCTTGAAAAGATCAGAGGGTTCATCAGCATATTTAGGACTCTGTAGGGGATTTCAAATCACAGTTTAACTTTTATGGGAAGAGCAGAGCTGCTGAGATGTAGTGAGAGGCCTTTAAAATAAAATGTATGACATTCTTCTTCATGAACAGATGTGGGGACACATCTCTTGTAAGTCTGAGAATATTTAGTAATTGACACAATCCTTTCATCTCATATTCTGGGACAGCTCTCACAACAAATTCTCAAAGAAACAAAACTATAGCTAATAATTGTATTATTGGCTATTTTGTTATATTTGGCTGGCATGTTAGTGAATTCCAATGAAATAAGTCCAGGCTTATGCCCACACTATTTTGTTCATTTTAGAGACTGGGATCCTGTTCCAACCATACAAGAACCAAAATCCCCTCCCACCATCCACCTGGGAAGCAGTGTGGCTCCTGCAACACAGGTATTGTCAGAGAGCCCAGGAATCAGTAGTTATATTTCTGGCTATTTCTTTTAGCTGGATAACCTTCAATGACATCTTCTGCAGGGACATATTGAGGACACATGGATGTTCCTCCTGATGCTTGTCACAGTGCATCAGCTGGAAACATCCCTGCTGATCCCTGCTGCTCTCAAACAACACAGAAATAGCCATGTTAAAGGTGCTGCACTACTTACAAGGTGGATTTGGGGTAGTAACAGTGGGGGAGGTAGCTACGGAGACATAACTACATAGAATCATAGAATCTTGGGGTTGGAAGGGACCACAAGGGTCATCTTGTCCAACCCCCTACCATGCAGGAATACAAAACTAAAGCACTCCTGAAAGAGCCCATCCAACCTCTATTTAAGGACCTACAAACTTCACCACCCTCCAACACAATCTATTCTCAAAGAGCATTTACAGTTTTTAAAAAGTCTTCCTAATGTTTAGGTAGAATCTCTTTTCTTGGTGCTGTTTACACAATGAAAATGTTCTGGGATGAATTCATGTCGAACCCCGGATGTTTACATGTATATCGAGTCGGACACGTGTTTTTCGGAAGGGGGGCCACCATTTGTCTCTCGATCTGTGGGACTTTCAATCCTGTGGGTTGTGCCGGTTTTTTAAAAAGTCACTGGAGGATTCGGAAAATCAGAAATGTAAACAGCCCGGGACAAGATATCATGGACCCAGGAGATGACTGGAAATTGTCTTGTACATGGGAGGGCTCTGGCCAGTAAGAGGGAGGTCTACCTGCCCCTTTTTTCACCATCCCAATTTGAAGATACATCTCCATTGTTCTCCTGGCCATTTACCTGTGCAGTTACAGAGATGGATGCCGAAACCGCACCTCGCCCCAGGAAAGGCGGCCGTGGGATCTCCTGGTCCTACAATGAGATCATAGACCTTTTGGCGATATGGGGCGAGGAGAAGGTGCAGGAACAGCTGAGGGGGTCCCACAGAAATATTGACCTCTTTGAAAAAATTGCTGCCGAAATGACATCCAAAGGGCATGAACGCACCACTGAGGAGTGCAGGATGAAGACAAAACTGATGCGTAAAAATTACTGCCAGGTAAACGACCACAACTCTAAAAGTGGCAACAATGTGACCACAATGCCCTTTTATAAAGAACCCCTAGGTAAGGTTGATTTTTTTAAAAAAGTGTTTGTATTATGTTGAAACTCGATTAAGTACATACTTGGATTTCAAAATCTGCCTAATTGTGATCTGTGCTTGGTATTGTAACTTGCTCATGGCAATTTAATGCATGATATGTATTTTGCTTGTGCAGGCTACTACATTTATATTTTATTAGGTTTAATTTCATTCTCCAAAATAAAAGGCATTAATGTGAAAACTCGAATATGTAATAATCCGTTTTCCCAACTTCACAACTGCATCTTTAACATGGTATTATGAAGTGTAGCATCCTATTCCTATGTGCCTTGAACCTCTGTAGCTTGGTAGAAATGATCATTTCACCAGATTTGCCTATAAGGCCATGGAATGTGCTACTATGTTCCATGTGTTCTCCTTTCTTTTGCAAATTAAGGCAGTTAAAGCCAAATGGTGCGATTCTCTGTATGTGCCCTAGGGATTTAAAATTGTGTGTGCATCTGGGCACATTTACTATGGGGTATCCTGCCGCAGCCATAAACATTTAGGGCTGTTCTTTGTTTACCTTTGCCACCAGCTCCACGATATGTTTAAGGAGAGATAATCATTGTGATTCACTTTTCTTTTTAACCAATATGGCTCATTTTCTGTCTAGTATGGCAAATTCAAAAATAAAAGCAAAATCAAGACACAAAAAGTACAGCAAAGCACAAAAACACACTTTAAAAGTCCCAAGTACATG
Source organism: Gambelia wislizenii (assembly GCA_030847615.1). Lineage (NCBI taxonomy): Eukaryota > Metazoa > Chordata > Lepidosauria > Squamata > Crotaphytidae > Gambelia > Gambelia wislizenii. The sequence goes on from JAUMIR010000001.1 coordinate 373,939,744, forward strand.
GGGGTGGGTCATAAAAAAGTGTCCCCTACCTGGCTGTCATGATCTCACCCGGAAGTGTTCTGTCATTGACAGAGCATTTACATGAGTACAATGACATGAGGATCCAAATGCCAGCAATGCCGGCAACAAATCATGAAAAGGAATCAATTGACACTTGGGTAATCAATAAAAAGGAATGGGTTTTAGACTTTACATGATAGTGAAAGCATGATGTTGTCTGTTATGCACACCCTTTCCAAATCATTAGGAGTTGTTATGAGACCATATTTGCCACATCTGATAAAGTCCTTGGAGTCTTGTCTGTTAGTACTGGTATACACAGGCGCAAAGGTACCACAACTTACTCAACACCTCACAGCCATACCTTTGAGCTAATAATAATTCTCCCAAATAAAATCATAATTTTAGTGTCACATAGACCTCACCAATTCAGCTAATATTATTACTATGCACACAGCTGCCCACTGCCTAGCAACTCCCCATTCAGGATTTCAAAACGATATCTTTATCATACATGCTAGTATTTTTTTTTCACCATCTAAAATTATTTCCCTGATCCATAGCTTACATCTGTTGGCTTCTCTGTCCAACAGTGAGGAAAATAAATTTATCTCAAAATCAAAGAAAGTTGATCCAATGAGTAGCTCAGACAGCACTGCTCATCTGTTTCCCATTTGCCAATTTCAGTCATGTTCCCCTCCTGGGAAAGTCATCACTATGTTTTTCAAGCCACACACATGATATACAAAGTCTGTGTTTTTTATGGCATGCCTTTCGAAAGCTCATTAGTTTTCAAGCATTCAGACTGTGGCTCTGCTAGTGGCTTGCTGTGCTGGAGGTGACATAAAACTCAACTCCGGCCTCCCAGAGATGTTCTTCTGCTGGAAGCCTTGCCAATTAAATAAAATAATACTTATTCATTTCAATAAGATGGGGGTTTTATTCAGTTCAGTTTAAGAGTGATGATATTAAATACTTTATTGCCAGAATTAGTTGCATGTCACAGCACGACTTCCTGAAATGTTGCTTAAATTATTAATTAGAATCATTAATTTTGTTATTTAAATGACGGCAGCACAAGAGGACTTCTGAATCAAGACACACTCAAGAAGCATGGAACAGTTATTTACTTCAACAGAGCAGCTTTCCAGAATGCTAATTCTAAGAGCCATGCAATAGGACCTCTTTGTGAGTACCTGTACCTAAAATAGGACTGTTCCTTCCTCTTCAAAGGCCTGTGTGATAAGTTCTTGTAGACACTTGTTCCTTCCTCTTCAACGGATTGTATGTTCTTGTGGAATCTTTGATTTTAAAGGGGTATCATATTGTGTTGATGCTATACTTTAGTAGCAATAGTGGTAACAGTAGTGTTGTCTGAATGTGATAGAGAGAAGATGCCTACAAACTGATCAAAATGTTCAGAAATAAAGTACACAGAAAAGCACTCTTGAGATTTGTATGACAGAATACTCTACCACTACCACCAAAGCTCTCCACAGAAAAAAGACTAGACTATCAGGGGAAAGGCTACAACTTCTTCCTGACACGCATGCTTTCAATGGGAATTGAATCTTTAATGGAAGGGGGAACATCATATGATAGCTGCCTATATTCTCAAGTGACAGAATCCCAGAGAGATTGTTACTACAAGTTTTGTTTTCCCCAGTGTGTGCCTTACATATTACTTATCCTCTTTACCCATCATTTTAAAATCCAGATCAGTGCTGGATAAAATTAAGTGGAAAAGACAAAAACTGGAGAGAATCCAATACAACCCACAAAAACAATGTTGTAACATTGCAAAAAAACAAAAAAACAAAAACCTATACTTATTTACTTAAAGTAAAAATCTGCAGAAATTTCTGATCAGAAATTAATTGATCAACATCTATTGATGACATATAACACCTTCAGCCTTCTAGTCATATGCTTCCAGTAAATGATATTGGAGTCCTTTTATAATGAGTTTACTCTCCCTCCCTCTCTCTGTCTCTCTGTCTCTGTCCCTCTCTGTCCCTCTCTCTCTTTCTCCAGGTTGAAATGGGCTTTTTAAGCTATTAAAGCTCATCTTTCTGACATGTCTCTTCAATCAAAAGAAATTAAGTAATTCTCACTTTCAAAAAGGCGTATTGAAGAAGAATCAACATGGCTTCTGCAAGTCCTTCCCCACAAATGTTTCAGAGTTCCTTTAAAATATCAACAATTTATGGAAAAGGATGATTCAGTGGGTGCTGTATATTTGGACTTTCAAAATTTGGATGAAGTATGCTAGCAAAGATGCAGCAAAAAGTCCAAGAGCAGCATGCGAGGATGACATTACTGTCCTGCAAACAGGGCCCAGTTTCAGATAACATTGTCATTGTTGTGTGCTGCTTCTGTGCTACAGCTGTAAGGTGGAGCTTTTCATTGATGGGACCTCCCTGTCAATTGAAAGTGATGCCTTACTCACAGCTCCAGCATAGGAGGAGAACAAGACAATTATGAGAATGTCTGAAACGTCTGAACGTTTCTCTCTTTCTAGACTTCCATTGTGATTTGGGGATAAATTACAAAGTATGGAGATTTTCAGACACGGAAAAATCGTCCCTTGCCGCGCGAGCAGCCTCCCGAAACTGCTGCGCGGCAAGGGTATTTTTCGGACGACGCTGTGCCTCTTGCGAAGCCGTCCGTGTCACTTCCGTGAAGCTTGGGACGGCTCCGCGCCATATTTCAAGCACGGGCAGCCTCCGTGATTGAAATATGACGCGGAGCCGTCCCAAGCTTCACGGAAGTGACACGGACGGCTTCGCAAGAGGCACAGCATCGTCCGAAAAATACCCTTGCCGCGCAGCAGTTTCGGGAGGCTGCTCGCGCGGCAAGGGACGATTTTTCCGTGTCTGAAAATCTCCTATGTCATCATATTTCCCATCATCAAACCGGGTCCCATTTGTGGGACAGTAACATCGTCCTCACGTTCTACTATTGGACTTTTTGGACATGTCTGATAATCTCCTAAGAAGGTTATCCTATTCTTTCCTATTAGATATGTAAATATCTGGATGCAGATATTAAGCCGTTTTCTGACTGCCCTTCCTATTTTGACACTTTCTTCTCTGTGTACTAGAACCCCCTTTTGATATCAAGCCCCATTTGGGTTCTGTACAAAGGACACCAGCAATGCAGAAACATTCTTCCCTGTTACCTCCAAGCTTATATTACAGACTCATTCTGATGATGATCTGCTTTTAAGGACTCTTGCATCATATTTAAAGAGAATTCTGTTGTCTTCTAAAAAATAGAGGAAGTCTTGTACCATATAGATCAATGCAGCTTTTTGATTTGCATTTTGGGGTTATCGCTATTGCCATCCATTTTTCTAGTTTCATCTATGTAGAGCCAATAGGAGTACTACAGATATGGTATTTGCCCTTAGACAACTGCAAGAGAAATGTAGAGAGCAGAACAAGGGTCTCTATGTAACATTTGTTGACCTCACCAAAGCCTTCGACACCATGAGTAGGAAAGGTCTGTGACAGATCCTGGAAAGACTAGGCTGTCCCACCAAATTCCTTAAAATGATTATCTTGCTACACGAGGGCCAGCGTGGTCAAGTCAGATATGGCGATGCTCTTTCAGAGCCCTTTCTAATAACTAATGGAGTGAAGCAAGGTTGTGTTCTTGCGCCAACTTTATTTACAATCTTCTTCAGCATGATGCTCCAAAGGGCTACAGCAGAGCTTGAAGAAGACGACGGCATCTATATACGTTACCGTACTGATGGTAGCTTGTTTAACTTGAGCCGTCTGAGGGGTCGCACTAAGACTCTAAACTATCTAGTCCGTGAGCTGCTCTTTGCTGACGATGCTGCCCTTGTTGCCCACACAGAAGCAGCTCTGCAACGCCTAACATCCTGCTTTGCAACAGCTGCAGAGCTGTTTGAGCTGGAAGTCAACCTGAAGAAAACAGAAGTTCTTCACCAGCCTGCACCACAGGACGAACACCACCACCACCACATTGCCGTCAGCACCTCTGTGCTTAAGTCCGTTCAGCAGTTCACCTACCTGGGAAGCATCATCTCCTTTTTTAAAAAAATAATTTTATTAATTTTTAAAATTAAAAAAACCCATACAATTTCTACATAAAACTTAACAAACATATATAACAGTGATTCCCTCCACCGAGGGACTTCCCTTTACATTCATCCCTCTTTCCAGAAAATCATTGTTTCCAACTCAGGTTTGCCTCCTCTCCCCTTTATTAATACAAATTCTAAAAATTTACTTCATTTTTCATCAAAAACATTCTTATTTAACCCTCCTTTTTTTCTTTAACCATATTTGTTAATTTCTCATTTATAGCTATATTCCATACTTCATCATACCATTCTTCTATTTTATATTCGCCTTGTATTTTCCATTTCTTTGCTATTATTAACCTTGCTGCTGTCAGCAAGTTTGTTAGCAAATCCTTAACAATTTGAGATTCTTGTATTTTTTCACAATATGATAATAATGCTATTTCAGGGCTTAAAGGTATATTTATCTCCAGTATTTCACTTATTTCCTTCATTACTATGTTCCAAAATTTCTGTACATACTTGCAATTCCACCACATATGCATATACGTTCCCAATTCTTGGCAACCCCTCCAACACTGTGCTGAATACTTTTTATCTATTTGATTCTATCGTACTGGAGTTAAATACCACCTCCATATAATCTTATAATAATTTTCTTTTATTCTTACTGATAATGTTTTCAAATGTTGCATATTCCATATTTTTCCCACTTAGATTTGTCTATTACAGTTGCTACATCTGTTTCCCAAACATCTTTTAAATAATCTTGTACTTCTTCATTATCCATTAACATTTTATATATTTTGCTTGTAATACCCTTTATAGTCTTTTTCTCTTGAATAGCTTTTGTAATTAATTCCTCAAATTTTGTACTTTTTCTACAACTACCCTCCTTTAAACATTTTTTGTCCATCTTTCTAACTGTATCAGTTTAAACCATGTAAATCCTTGCTCCTTTAATATTTTTTCCATATAATTTTTATTTTTCATTTTCCCCATCCATTCCTTCAACCTTATAATTTCTTGTCCTCCTAATTTTGCTTCCACTTCATTTCTTAAATTTGCTGGGAAACCCTCTAACAATATTACTGGCGTTAATGGAGATGTTCCTGGAACTAATACTTTTTTATATTTATTCCATATATCTAATATATTTTTTAAAGACACAGATTGTATTGTTTCCCTATATTTCTTTTTTAGTTTACAAAAAATATATATTTCTTAATTTTAACTCTATATCTTGTTTATTTATTTCCATCCATTCCATTTCCTTCACCTCCGCAACACTATCAATAATATATCTCAATTGATTTGCTACGTAGTATAGCTTTAGATTAGGTAAGCCTAAACCTCCTTTTTTTTTTGAGATTTATACCATCTATTTTTATTGATTCTTGATCTTTTGCCTCCATTACAATAATTATTTATCATATTTTGCCACTTTTTTAATTCCATTTCTGATACTTTAATAAGCAGCATTCTAAATAAAAAAATTATTTTTGGTAATATTTTCATTTTAACAAGTGCTATTCTTCCAAACCATGACAATTTGATTTTCCCATATTTCTCTATTCTTTTCTCCACATCTTTCCTTAGCATAGTGAAATTTTTTTTCCTCTAGTTTTTCCAGTTCTGCCACAATATTTATTCCTAAATATTTTATTTGCTCTTTTATTTTAATACATTTCTTACTCTTCATATTTTTTTTCTCTGCCTCTGTATAATTAAATATCATTTCTGATTTATTCCAATTTACTTGTAAACCTGTCATCTTCCCAAATGTTTCCAAATGTTTCTCTATCTCTTGCATTTTTTCCACTGGATCTTGTATTGTTATTAAAGTATCATCTGCAAACATATTCAGTTTAATCTCTTCAATATTTCCTATCCCTTTGATATCTTCATCGTTTCTAATTACATTAGCTAATATTTCTATTACCATAGCAAATATTATTGGGGAAAGTGGGCAGCCTTGTCTCATTCCCCTAGTTAGGTTTATTTGTTCTGTCTAACCATCATTTATTATTACTGTTGCTTTATTTTTTTTATACAATTGGTCAATCACACCCCTAAATTTTTCTCCAAATCCAAATGTTTTCATTATGTTTTTTATTGCTGGCCATTCCACACAATCAAAAGCTTTAAATATATCTATAGCTATAAGCCCTGCTTTAATTTTCCTTCTTCTAATTGTTTCTATTAAATTTATTACTCTTCCAGTTAGATTAGCCATCTGTCTTCTTTCTATAAATCCACATTGGTCTTTTTGTAGATATTTGTACATAAATTTATTCATCCTTTTCGCCATTATTGCTGTTAGTATTTTTGCATCTTGATTTATTAGTGATATTGGTCTATATGATTCTGGCTCTGTCAAATCTTTATCTGGTTTTGGGATTAGTATAATCAGAGATTGTTTCCATGATGGTGGGATCTCATCTCCTTTTAAAATGTTATTATATAATTCTTTCATTCTAGGTACTAATATACTTTTAAATATTTTATAATATTCAGTTCTCAAACCATCTTCTCCTGGAACCTTCCCTAGTTTCAATTTATTTATGATATCTTCTATTTCCTGTTCTGTTATTGGTTTTTCCATTAATTCTTTCTCCTCCTCACTAATTATATCCTTACAGTTTTCCTGTATATATTTCTCTAAGTTTTTCGGTGAATCGCCTGCTCAATATAATTTTTGATAATATTCTTAAAATATCTTTAATTTATCTTTCATCAAGTTACTTTTTCCCCTTTTTCATCTTTAATAATTCCAATCAAACTTTTAGATTTCTTTGTTTGTGTGGCTCTTGCTAACATTCTAGAATTTTTATTACTATATTCAAAGAAATCTCTTTTCATGAATAACAGATTTCTTTTTGCTGTTTCTATATCTTCCTTTTCTAACTCTTTCCTCTTTGCTTGTATTAATACATGGATCTGTTTATCTCTGTTTCTAAAATATTCTTTTTCTAGACCCTTAATTTCCTCTTCTAGTTTATTCCTACTTTTTCCCGTTTTTTCCACAATGTATGTGCTTCCCTAATAAATATTCCCCTTGCTACAGCTTTCATTGAATCCCACAATAATGCTTGATTGCTTTGTCCTACTCTGTTTATTTCCCATATTTCTTTTAATTCTACCTGTATTTTCTCTAGTATATTTTTATAACCCAAAATTTTTGTATCCAATCTCCATCTTTTTGCTAATTTATAATCTTTTGTAATCTTTATATCTGCTGTAACTATTGCATGGTCTGAGACTTTTATGATCCCTATATCTGTGTTTACAATTTGTGAGACCAGGTTTTTTGATACAAAAATATAATTTATTCTAGAATAATTTTTATGTCCTCTCCATTGATGCCCCCTTGTTGTGAGAGAGAGGCTTGTGTACCCTAATGATGGTTTGAGCTATGCTGGCAGTGGCATAATAACCACTGGTAGGGTCTCCCATGCCAGACAGGTCAAAACCGAAGGGTCTAACAAAGAGTGTCAAAGGGCAGGATGGGCTCTCTAGCCTTGTGGCAACCGTCCTAGGAGAAGGAAAACTCTAATCCCAAACCCGGGCAGATGGTGCTCGTCCAACCCTGTAAGGTCAACCATCTAAGAGAAGGAAACTCTAATCAAACCTACGGCCCGAGGACCTCACTGCCACATCCATGCTTGCAAGGCCACGGCAGATGAATCTCTGGTTTAAAGGGTGAGGCCAGTTCTGTGCACGCTGCGCTCCACCAGAAAAATCCATTGCACAGGCTCGAAGGACAAATCCATTTCCAAAAAAAGCCCTGTAGCGATAGGCGAGGGACAAAACGGCAGGTGTAAAGATGCACTGGAAGCCGCTGACCCAACCCTGCATGCAGGCGGTTCAGGACATTGGTCGCTCAAGCCTGACCCGGGAGATGACAGTCTTGTTCGGCAGCATCCTGAATGACCAAGCAGCCTTTTTTAAGGAGAGCACTGCTTGCTCCATATGGAGAGGGGCCTAGAAAAGGTGGCCTAACGAAAGCTCATCCCCAACTACCTGGTTGGCTAGCCGTGGCCAACGGGAATCTTCTGATGCGGTCAAACCAAGGCAAAGAAACAAAGGCACACACCGGCCTCCAAAGGTGTAAATAAACTGACACTTGCATGCTGGAACATCAGAACCATGCAAGACTCTGAAGATAGTGGACGGCCTGAGCGTCGTTCTGCCCTAATAGCCCTTGAACTATCACGGCTTAATATTGACATCGCTGCTCTTAGTGAAGTTCGCTTCCATGAGGAAGGCAGCCTTAAAGAACATGGTGCCGGCTACACACTTTACTGGTCTGGCAAACCCAAAACTGAAAAACATCTTTCAGGAGTAGGCTTTATGATTAAAAACTCCATTGCCTCCAAACTCGAAACCTTGCCAACAGGACACTCTGATCGCATTATTTCCTTACGCCTCCCATATGTTGTTCTCTTTAGTATATATGCCCCAACTATGCAAGCCAACCCTGTAGAGAAAGACAAATTCTACACAGACCTACGCCAACTCATACAAAAAGTCCCTGTAGAAGATAAAATTATTATCCTTGGTGACTTCAATGCCAGAGTAGGAAAGAACTCTGAAGTCTGGAAAGGAGTCTTAGGCAAACATGGTGTTGGAAATTGCAATGATAACGGACGCTTCCTGCTAGAGTTCTGTGCAGAACAACAGCTGACTATTACAAACACAATCTTTCAGCAGAAAGATAGCTTGAAGACAACCTGGATGCATCCCCGATCCAAACATTGGCACCTCATTGACTACGTTCTAGTCCGTCAGAGAGACATTCATGATGTCCGTCATACCCGAGTGATGCCCAGTGCAGAATGCCAAACAGATCATCGCCTCGTCAGATGTAAACTAAATCTTCATCTTAAGTTCAAACCTAAGAGGGTTGGCATCTTAAAGAAGAGACTCCAAGTCAACAATCTTCAACAAGCTACCATGAGAGACAACTTCCAGGCAAATCTACAAACGAAACTTGAAGACCATCCTACAGATCCTTCTCCTACAGTGCTTTGGCAACATATCAAAAACAGTATCCTCCAGTCTGCAGAAGAATCCCTCGGGTTCTCCCACAAGAAAAATCAAAACTGGTTTGATGAAAACAACCAAGAGATCCAGGAGCTGTTGGCAAGGAAGAGAGCTGCTCACCAGGCATACCTCGCCCAGCCAACCTGTCATGTAAGAAAAGCAGCTTTCCGCCTCACATGTAGCAAACTACAACAAAAACTCCGAGACATGCAGAACAAGTGGTGGATCAATATAGCAGAAAAGACACAATGCTGTGCAGATCTGGGTGATCATAGAGGATTTTATGAAGCACTTAAAGCAGTGTTTGGACCTACTTATCAGGTCCAAAGCTCCTTATACAGTACAGATGGTCAAACATTAATTACTGATAAAGCCTCCATCCTAAATCGTTGGGCTGAACATTTTCAAAGTCTCTTTAGCACCAACCGAGTAGTCCAAGCCTCAGCTATCCAATATATGATACAAAAACCAATGAAAAATGAATTGGACATAGCTCCCACTTTGGAAGAGACCCTTAAGGCCATACAGCAGATGAAAAACGGCAAGGCAGCTGGGATTGATGGAATCCCACCTGAAGTTTGGAAACACGGAGGTCATGCACTCCACGAAAAATTCCACGAATTCCTTGTGAATTGCTGGGAAAAGGGGGAACTGCCATCAGACCTCCGAGATGCAGTCATCATCACCCTGTACAAGAAAAAAGGAGCAAAATCCGATTGCTCAAACTATCGAGGCATAACACTGCTCTCTATTGCTGGAAAAATCCTTGCAAGGATACTCCTGAACAGATTAGTTCCTGCTATTGCAGAAGAACTCTCCCTGAAAGCCAATGTGGCTTCAGAGCCAATAGGAGTACTACAGACATGGTATTTGCCCTTAGGCAACTGCAAGAAAAATGTAGGGAGCAGAACAAGGGTCTCTATGTAACATTTGTCGACCTCACCAAAGCCTTTGACACTGTAAGTAGAAAAGGTCTGTGGCAGATCCTGGAAAGACTAGGATGTCCCCCCAAATTCATTAAAATGATTATCTTGCTACACGAGGGCCAGCGTGGTCAAGTCAGATATGGCGATGCTTTTTCAGAGCCCTTTCTAATAACTAATGGAGTGAAGCAAGGTTGTGTTCTTGCACCAACTTTATTTACAATCTTCTTTAGCATGATGCTCCAAAGGGCTATGGCAGAGCTTGAAGAAGACGACGGCATCTATATACGCTACCGTACTGATGGTAGCTTGTTTAACGCAAGCCGTCTGAGGGCTCACACTAAGACTCTAAACTATCTAGTCCGCGAGCTGCTCTTCGCCGATGATGCTGCCCTTGTTGCCCACACAGAAGCAGCTCTGCAGCGCCTAACATCCTGCTTTGCAACAGCTGCAGAGTTGTTTGGGCTAGAAGTCAACCTGAAGAAAACAGAAGTTCTTTACCAGCCTGCACCACAGGACGAACACCACCATCCCCACATTGCTGTCGGCAAATCTGTGCTCAAGGCCGTTCAGCAGTTCACCTACCTGGGAAGCATCATCTCCTCAGATGCCAAGATTGACAAAGAGATCAATCACAGATTAGCAAAGGCATATAGTGCATTTGGAAGACTTCACAAAAGAGTCTGGAGCAAGAAACACCTGAGGCAAAGCACAAAAATCAGTGTGTATAGAGCCATCGTACTGTCTATCCTCCTTTATGGATCTGAAACATGGGTCACCTATCGCCACCACCTACGACTCCTCGAGCGCTTTCATCAGCGCTGTCTACGCACAATCCTAAATATACACTGGACTGACTATGTGACGAATGTTGCTGTCCTTGAGCAAGCAGGGATCACCAGCATTGAGGCCATGATATTGAGAACACAGCTGCGCTGGGCAGGGCACGTTTCTAGGATGGAGGACCATCGCCTCCCAAAAATACTACTTTACGGTGAACTCGCCATGGGTCAGCATAAGAGGGGCGCTCCAAAAAAGCGATACAAAGACTCCCTGAAACAACATCTCAGGCTTGGCCAAATTGATCACCAACAGTGGTCCACCCTGGCCTCACATCGGGAGGCATGGAGACGCACTATCCACAATGCTGCAGCCTTATTTGAGAACTCACGACGAACAAGTCTTGAAGAGAAACGACAACGCAGAAAGAATCACAGCCCAAAAACATCACCCAAGGAGACCTTCTGCTGTGCTTTTTGCAACCGGACCTGTTTATCTCGGATTGGCCTTTTTAGTCATCAGCGCGCTTGCAGAAAGCGCGGGATGAGTCCTTCCTGAATCTTCGTTTGCGAAGAAAAGCCAGAAAGAGAGAGAATTTTTATGTGTTGGTGAATCATAGGTGTATCTCTTTTCTTCTCCTTTCCATTCTCTCCATACATCTCATAGTCCATTTCTATTTATAATTTTGTTCAAACCAGTTTCATACATTTTCTTGTCCTCTTTAGTAGGATTAGATTTATCTTTCTGCTTATCCATTACCATGTTAAAATCTCCCGCCATTATTATAGATCCTTCACTTATTTCATTTGTAGCTTTAATAACTTCTTCATAAAATTCTATTTAACCTTCATTTGGTGCATACATATTAACTAAAGTGAGATGTTCCTTACCCCTAATTCCTTGCATAATTATATATCTTCCTTTTATATCTTTTTTAATTTTCTTAACAATAAAATCACATCCTTTCGACAAAATAGTTGCCACTCCTCTTGATTTTGATGTTCCAAAAGCTTTTTCATATATATTTCCCCATTTCATCTTCAATTCATTCACTCCATCTTTATTTTGATGTGTTTCCTGAAGGAATATTATATCTGCTTTAGATTTATTTAGTAAAGATTCTATTCTTTTCAGTTTTATTACACTTCCTAACCCTTTAACATTTAAAGTCAATATTCTCAATCTACCTTCCATATTATGTATAATAAATTTCTACTTCTAATAGTCCCCCATAGTGCACAAATACTACCACACTCAAATAAACAATAAACATTAACAATAGCATTCCCCCCTGAACCACCCTCCACCTTCCCCCCCTTCCCCCCTCCTCCCTACCCCTCCCTCATACACATTTCCTCTCCCCCCTCCTACTCCCAGGGATTGCTATCCCTGCCATAGCTACAAACTTAGAGGGGGGGAGGGGGTGTCACCCATCACCAATGTCACCTTTGATCCCATCTCTCTCAGGTTTTTTTCCCCAGTCCCTTGTCTTTATATCTTCATTTCTCTTCTCCTCCTGTTGCTCCTTTCAGGTCCCCTTGGTCTTTTGCTGCTTCTTGTTCTTCCTCTCTCAATCCCAGCATTGTCAGCAGTTGTAATCCTTCTTCCAGTGTTTTTATTTTGTAAAATTTCCCAGCATACTTAAACTTTAAAAATACTGGGTATCCCCAATTGTAGTTAATATTGGTTTTTTTCAGTATGGCTATAATGGGTTTGATACCTCTCCTCCATTCCAATGTTTTCGCACACAAATCATTGAAAATCATCATTGGTGTAGACTCAAAAAGTATTTGATCACCCAGTTTCCTAATTTCTTTCATAAATGTCTCTTTTTTATAGTAGTTATCCACTTTTACCAATACATCACTGGGAGTTGTTTTCCTGAATCCGGTTCTATGAATTCTCTCAAAGTCTTCTTGCACCCACTGTAACTGGGGTGTCAGTTGTTGGAACCAGTTTATTATTTTAATTCTCAGCTGGGTTGGAGTTTCTTTTTCAAAATGTGGAACATTTCGAATCCTTATGTTCATCCTTCTGCTCTGATCTTCCAAAGCTATAATTTTTGTTTGTATCCCAGCAATCTCTTCATTGTGTCTTTGAAGCCTGTTCCTGTTGTCGTTTACCATAAGATTCACTTTTTTAATTTCTTTGCACACTCCTGCCATCTCCTGGTTGATTTGCTGCATTGCAGTTTGAAGTTGTTTAGAAACCTCTTGTACTGTATCCTGCTTAATAATATGTATTTCATTTCGTAGTTCAAGTGTATGAGCTTTAAAACTTTGAAGTAATTTTTTATTATTCTGTGCCAGCAAAGATTGTAAATCCTCTTTCTCTAACAGATTTCCCTTCTGTCCATTTTTATGTCCATTCTTTCCTCCCCCTGCTCCAGTCACCATTTTAACTGCTTCGGCCTGTTGTTTTTCTTTTCTAATCTTTTCAGTTGTTGTTAACATTTCTGCTGAAAACGCCCATTCTAATCTTGAAATGATTATCAGAGGGCCTATTTTTAGATCTTGTCCATAAGGGAGTTTGTAAGAATTTTTTCTTCCCCTTATCTTCTCTTTGTTGGTCTCTCAAGATCAGCTTCCCTCATAAATCCTCAAACTCCGGGCATCAGCTTTCAGCTTCTACCTTTTAAATAAAACAGATGTTACTCACAGCATTTCGGAACAGGGAACAGTTCTTTTTTCTTTAATTAACTGCTTCAACAAGGTTTTTTCTTCATTTCAAAGATATCACATCGGAGAGAGCCGGATTCTACGGCCACATCCGGTGGTGCGTGACTCCGCCCCCCCGGAAGCATCATCTCCTCAGATGCCAAGATTGACAAAGAGATCGATCACAGATTAGCAAAGGCATATAGTGCATTTGGAAGACCTCACAAAAGAGTCTGGAGCAATAAACACCTGAGGCAAAGCACAAAAATCAGTGTGTATAGAGCCATCGTACTGTCTATCCTCCTTTATGGATCTGAAACATGGGTCACCTATCGCCACGACCTACGACTCCTCGAGTGCTTTCATCAGCGCTGTCTACGCACAATCCTAAATATACACTGGACTGACTATGTGACGAATGTTGCTGTCCTTGAGCAAGCAGGGATCACCAGTATTGAGGCCATGATATTGAGAACACAGCTGCGCTGGGCAGGGCATGTTTCTAAGATGGAGGACCATCGCCTCCCAAAAATAGTACTCTACTGTGAACTCGCCACGGGTCAGCGTAAGAGGGGCACTCCAAAAAAGCAATACAAAGACTCCCTGAAACAACATCTCAGGCTTGGCCAAATTGATCACCAAGAGTGGTCCGCCCTGGCCTCACATCAGGAGGCATGGAGACACACTATCCACAATGCTGCAGCCTTATTTCAGAACTCACGCCGAACAAGTCTTGAAGAGAAACGGCAACGCAGAAAGAATCACAACCCGGTAACATCACCCGAGGAAACCTTCTGCTGTGCTTTCTGCAACCGGACTTGTCTATCTTGGATTGGCCTTTTTAGTCATCAGCGCGCTTGCAGAAAACGCGGGATGAGTCCTTCCTGAATCTTCGTTTGCAAAGAAAAGCCGGAGAGAGAGAGAGAGAGAGAGATGTAGCTGTGGGATTACTCTATTCTTTTTTCCACAGTGTTTAATATTAATTAATTTAAAAGGTGGGAAAGGGTTCCTATGAATTTGTCAAATGCTCTGCAGGATTTTCTAGGAAGAAGATTCACATTACCAGATAAAACCTTATCAAAGATCTGGTATGATCCAACTGTATGTTGTGCTTTTTCTCCTGCTTTCTCCCCAAAGTCTTACATTACATATGCACAAAATGTCTACATTTGCAATGTGATGCATTGCTATCAATGGCAAATGAAGATTCTGTTTCAAATAAGCCTCTTTATTGCAACTCCCAGTGGCAAGGGTGGGGGAGGGGGAGACTGAGGACTTTTTCAGATGCATCAAATACAGTGACATAACGACGCAACATAACTATGAAAGGGCACACACATCAGACGACGTTGCCCTTTCACAGTTATGTGTCTGCCAAAAGTCATACTTTTTAATTGATGGTTTAAGCCATCAATTGATCCCCCCTGCCACATTTTTGCCAGCAGAACCAGGATGTGAAACCTTTTTGGGGGGGTCTCATAATTACTCAACCAGTGGCCAATCCGTCATGAGCACTTCCAGGTGAGGTCATGACATCCAGGTACGTTATGTACTTTTTATGACCCTCCCCGGGTTACTTGTATGTTTTTAAGTGTGTTTTTGTGCTTTGTGCCACTTTAACTTTGTTATTTTTGTTGGGTTTTTTGAATTTCCCGTGCTATGTATTCTCATGAGAATTTTGAATGAGGAAGTGAATGGAGAAGCCTTTGCCAGGATTAGAGGTAAGTTCAGAGGGTGGCATTCTTTTGCTGGCATAAAAATGGTTTTTTTTTAATGCCAGCAAAAGAATGCTTTAAAATAGCATTGATAAAGTCATGAGAAAGAGGCTGAGAGAAACAAACGCATACACATTTGTCTATCGGAGTGACTCCTGTGGTTCTCTACCTGTGGTAAAATGCGAACAGTTCAATAATCACAGAGTTGGGGGAACAGCTTGGAATAGTTGTGAAATTATTGTTGAACATGTGGCAATCCTGAAATTGTATGCTGTAGGAAAAAGGTTTCCGTTCACTAACCTGACTTGTGTTGTGTAAACACAAGAAAACAAGTTTTTATTTCAGACTTCAGGCCTGCCTTACACTAAAATTAATTTGTAGCCATCCTTCTTTTAAAACTCAGTTTGCAGTTTTACATCCACCACTCCTTTTTCAAATTCTTACATCAAGTAGACAAGAGGCATTTTTAAAAAATGAAAATAGAGCAACTGTGCAATTGTTTACCACCATCGGCCTCCATAAACCATACAGATGTTTGGAAAGATGGGTACTTAAATGTTATTTATGCTAAATGCAAAACAGGATACATGCTTTCTTTCAAGGAGTGGGAATTTAGTACAGATCCTGCTGTATGGAGCCTAAAATTGCAAGAAAGATTATCAGATTAATGCTTATAAAGCTCTTCGTGACTGCATAAACTTAAAGATGCAGAAAAAACATATGACAGGGATTCCAGTTTAAAATGTTTAAGGATATATTTTGCTGAGATTATCAAGACTTGCTAAAGCTCCTAAAGCTACAACAAATTTCAGTTTCAGTGTGGCTGAAAGTCACAGAACACAGAACTCCATCTAACCACTTAGCTATCTTATAATAATTCTTTCCGGTATCTGTTTCTCTTCCTTTTGCTGTCCTAAAAGCCCCACTCTTAAACTATGTCTCTCTATATAGAATCATAGAATCATAGAATTATAGAGTTGGAAGAGACTGGGAGGGCCATCCAGTCCAACCCCCTGCCACGCAGGAAATCACAATCAAAGCATCCCCGACAGATGGCAATCCAGCCTCTGTTTAAAGACCTCCAAGGAAGGAGACCCCGCCACGCTCCGAGGGAGTGCGTTCCACTGCCGAACAGCTCTTACTGTCAAAAAGTTCCTCCTAATGTTGAGGTGGAATCTCTGTTCCTGGAGCTTGCACCCATTGCTCCGTGTTCCAGTCTCTGGAGCAGCAGAAAACAAGCCTGCTCCATCCTCAGCGTGACATCCCTTCAAATACTTAAACAGGGCTATCATATTGCCTCTTAACCGTCTTTTTTCCAGGCTAAACATACCCAGTTCCCCAAGTCTCTCCTTATAAGGCATCGTTTCCAGACCTTTCACCATTTTAGTTGCCCTTCTCTGGACATGCTCCAGTTTGTCAATATCCTTTTTGAATTGTGGTGCCCAGAACTGGACACATATCTTAGACTAGCACTAGACTACAGTTTGCTCCTTTTCTCCCCAACCCTTTAGTTCCATGACATCCTTCTAGTTTCTGTATCTTTTCTCTCTTTCTAGAGTTCCATTTTGATTTGGGGATAAATTACAAAGTATGCCATCATATTTCCCATCATCATGTATGGAAGTGAGAGCTGGGCAGTGTAGAAAGCCGATAGAATGAAAATCAACTACATTTGAGATGTAGTGCTGGAGAAGAGTGTTATGGATTCTGTGGACTGCCAAAAAGACCAATAAATGGGTCCTAGAACAAATCAAACCTGAGCAATCCCTAGAAGCCAAGATGACTATACTGAGATTGTTGTACTTCAGCCATATCATAAGAAGGCATGGCTCACTCAAAAAGACAATAATGCTGGGTAAGATAGAAGGCAGTAGGAAAAGAGGAAGGCCACATACTTCTAGATGGATAGACTCAATCAAGGAAGCCACAACCCTGAGCCTGCAGAACCTGACTAGAACAGTTAAGGACAGGGGATCTTGGAGATGTCTCATTCATAGGTCACCATGAGTTGAAGTCAGCTCGAGGGCAGTTAACAACAAGAATGTTAAATACATCATGTATGGTTTAAAAGCCCTGTCTTGTTTTAGGTAAAGTAAGCACACGCAGCCACAATCCAGATTTAGAATTAAAACCTTCTCCATAGTTCCCCCCCCCATTGATATGAAAACAATTTTTAACTGTCAGCATGGGAATTTTAAAAACTTCAGTTGACTCACTTTTGATGTCACTTTTGTGCTCCTTCAAATATTTAGTGGTAATTACTTTTTTTTAAAAGACAAAATTCTACATCTTCAGCACCTCCTGATCTGACCTCCTCCAAACCTGTCCAACTGATTGGCATTTCCATCTCCCTCCATTCAGCCAGAGAGGCTGTGACAAGGACTTGCTTCTGATTGTCACAACCTTGCCGGGTGGTGGGTGGAAATATCATCCTCCTGCACCTTGATTGCCAGCTGAATGAACCTCCCTCACCCAATCCAGCAGCTACATGGTAAAGTAGGTTTGGGAGGGCATTCAGATTATGGCAATAGTGTCACAATCATGACTACATAGCGTTCATGAATACAAATCTGAAGTTACGCATCTGTACGTGCAATAAACTATGACCCCCCCCCATATCCCCGAGGGATATGGTCTTGGACTTACTGCAGAAATGTGAAACCACAGATCATAGCAAACCCCATTGAAATAAATAACTTCTGGTCTAAGCATACCACAGCATCACACTGGAGGACATAGAGGCTCCTAGAGAGAACACCTCTCTAGGCATTTTCTAGGTCCTCCAGCATGACTTCTAGCAGAAGCACACCACAGAATTGTGCTGGAGGAGACAGAAAATGCCTACAGAGAACATATCTTTTCAGACACGGGTAAGTGAAACCGTGGGTACCAGTCTCACAGGGGGGTGTACTGTACTGAATTCCAGCCCCATACATTAATCGCCACCTCATCTGCACTTACTTTAGAGCAAGCAACACTTACTTTAGATTTCTAAAAGACTGGGTCCTTAAACTGTAAGAAAACACATTTAACATAGCGTGTAGTTTTGACTTCCATAGAAGAAACAGGGGATCAGGAAGTACCTCTTATGCCTCTCCTGTTTATCTCTCTGCAACATTTCTTAATATTTAATCCTACTTTTATTTGGTTTCAGTAATGGAAGCATTCCACTCAAAAGCTATAATTTAGCCATCTTTCTGCCTGACTGAGGAACACTGCTGGGTTTAGAAAGCTAGGTTAGCAAACATCTCAGTTGGGATGGGCAACCTGCGGCCTTTGGGCCATACATGGCCTTAACCTAAATTTTGAAAGCCCACTACAAGCAATTCAAATTGTGCCTTTACAAAGTAGACCACTGGGTGGTGAGAAAGAAGATGAAAGAGAAAAAAAAATAAGAAAGGGAGAAGAGACATGCAATGGGAATAAGAGAATAAAAAGAGATGGCCGCACCTACTTTTTTGGCTCTGGCCTCACCCATGGCCAACATGAGGCTCCCAGCAGAATACCCCTGAGAGGATGAGATCCTCAACAGAAGAAAGGGACCACCCCTATCTTATATGTTCAAGACTGTTTTGTTGCGGCAACAAACCAAGACAGAATCTGAGAGAGCAGGGAAGTTTGGTTTATTTATGCTAGTGGTCTCCTGAGAGGATCATTTCCAAAGCTCAGGAGCCCCAAACAACCTTATCAGCAAGTATTTATAGTTTTCCCACAGGCAGGGGCAACACTTCCAAATAAGGTAACATTTGTGGTTCTTACATTTCATTGGACACACTGGGCGGAGCTTGCCTTAGTGGGCTGGGTTACAGTTAAACATTAACTATAAAAAGTATAATTATACTTTTCAGAAGCAGTCAGTGGAAAGTGGGAAGTCGGGGGGGGTGATTGTATGTTGTATGTCTGTTGTCTGTTTTTTATGTCGTTTTTCTATATATGAAATTAGAAAATTAAAATAAATATTTTTTTAAAAAAATTAAAAACTTTAACTAGTTTATTTGCCCCTTTAATGCATAATTCTGACAAGCAATTATAGCATTACCTTTGTCCCTGAGATTACAACACTAATTTGGCACATATATAGTGCAACAACTGTAATTCAACATACAAAATATAAAACATTCAAGTTACACATCTTAACACTGTTATAGGAATGTTCAAGTTCTGGCTGTACGTGGAACAGTCATTAGCCTGGTCTGACTGTAGTAAGGCCTAGTCCCATTCTTCTTTCCCTCCAGTTGCAGGTCTGATCATACGCTGGACAAGCACTTCCTGGTATGCTTGCAGTAGAGTCTAGCCTGGATCTCCTTGCTCGTACACACAGGAGTTCCCTTTTTACCAATATTCACCCCAATAATATGGTTTCATTTAAGGCACAGTTTTTATGTTACAAAAACTAGACATAAAAGTAGAAAAGTGCACAATTAAGAGTTCACAACATAAGATCCCTCTCTTCCTTGCATTTGCCCCTCCCCTAGGAGTGACCACACCAGTGTGGGCACAAAGAGCAAGGTTATCAGGATCCAGCAGTGCATTTCCATTTATAAAACAAACACATAAGTAGCATTATAAGGTAATGTTTGTATTTTATTTGAAGAACTCCCATTCTCACTTAACGCTTTAAGTCTCAGTTCATATCTCCTAGCTCTCTGGAGGTAGTTTTGTTGTAACTTCCATCTAATCTTCAGATTCACCTCTGTCATGTGGACAGGTTGTTTCTTTATTATATTTTTTTCAAACCTTCCATTGTGTCTTTCCCTTCTCCTATGTATGGTGGTCTATCCATGACCTAAAGGAATGCAACTAGGCATCCATGCCGATAATTCATAACCTCATATTGAATAACTGCAATATCATTAAGTATAACACTGAACAGAACCTTTTCCAAGTAAACAAATAGAAGAACTGGGGCTCTTGAAGAACTGAATATGTATGTGATCATATAGCATCCATCATCTGCTGGCTTGGGTTTTTAATGCATAGGCTTACTTTCATATACATGCTCAGTACCCTCTGGATTGGAAACTACCATTTCCATCTGGTATACATGCTGCACAGACCATCCTCCTCAATCACACATCATACAGGTCAGTTGCATGCCACATTGTAAAAAGAAGCATAGTCCAATAATGGCAGCTATTATCCCAAGGATAGACATGACTAGAACTCATAACCAGTGTAGGTTTGGTAACCATCCCCATAAATCCACTCCATTCTGGAGTCCATGGTCCTTAACCATCTCCACCCCTTTATAGATTCTATTTAAGTTTTGGAGGTGAGGTGGTTGTATTGATAGTTCTGTCCACAATGGGGGTACAGCAGGAAGGCCCTACCAGAGCACATACCCCTCCAGTCAAGGCCAACACATAGTCGAGGGCCATTCTGTTTTGCAGTGCCACTTGTCTGATTTCTCTCAACTCCTCCTCTATTTCTGAAGCCATTTGGTTAGTCTCATTCACAAATCTCATGAATAAATCAGATAGTGCATGAATGTCCCTATGATTCACAGGTGCTCTTCCCCTTAGGAAGGTTTCAGACCAACCATTTGTCTCTTTTGATTCTCAGGCTTCCCTCAGGCAACTCATCCAGTATATTTACAGCAGGCACTATAATTCCCAAATAGCATAGTCCGGTGCCAGTGGGAGCCATTTTAAAGTATGCACACTTCCCACATATCCAAACTATCCCCAGAGGGTTTGGGGTCCTCCCTTTCCTTTCAAATATGCCCAGCATCCTAGGACCATCATGGGCAGCCATTCAAGTGGAGTTAACAAGGTCCTGCTCATGAGCAGCACACCAACACTTTTTTTACTGAACCCTTAACCAAAGTAGTGGTATGGTTTGTTAGTGCCCACTTTTTTGGGTTCTCAACATTGTTTTGTAAGACCAAATTGCAGTGGCTCATTCCTAGCCTCCGATTGGGACCCCCCCCTTTTTTTCTTCCCTTCCATCTACAGACAGATTGGAACCTCTATCTTCTCTCCACTTATTATCATGAAGTGCACTGTTGAGTACCCTGTGATATTACATCTCCAGGGCATATCCTTGCCCATCTGTTGGAGGGAGATTGGTTTTGCAAACAGTGGTATTCCACCCCCATGATAGGTGGATGTGTGTGTACAGATATAACAGGGGTCCCCTTTGGTATACTCTAGAGCCACCTTGTTTATAAATTTGACATAGGTGTTGGATTCCCACCCATGAGCAGGATCTTTTTCTAGGTATTTTTTTTATCCAATCAACAATTTCCTCTCCCTTGGGGTCATTCTTCACATAGTAAAGTTACTATCTGGTTCAGGATAGGTGCCTTTCTGTAGGGAGAGAGTAAAAGTCGTTCTCCCACTGGAAAAAACAGATTCAAATAAACTAATTTCCCCAACTATGTTTGGACAAGCAGTTCCTCAATGTCTTGTGTCTGACAGTCCTGGTTAGTTCTCCACTGGAATGTTTTTATGTGGCTCTCCTTTACATTATTTAGATTATTCTTGTTAGATTATTCTTATTGTAGGGGCAATGATGCTGCAAGCTGTAAGGGCTATATGCAGCAACTGGGATATTAGTCATAAGTGTGACTATCCAAATCCAGTGTAACAGGGCTTGATAAGGAGACAGGAGAGGCTTGACTTTCATTGTCAGGACTAACAGGTCCTTCATGATAACTCCAAATAAGCGCCTCAAGGTAATCATCCAGAGCAGACACAAATACCCCATCAGGAACATCTTGTTCCACACACAGGGTTCCACAATTTTCTTCTCCTTGAGCTAGTACTTTCACTGTCTGTGCTCTCGTTAGATTGAAACCCTTGGCATCTATGGCACACCCAATCATGATAACTATCCCACTGAGGAGGTGTCAAAATCACCTGTTCCTGCCAACTGCTATAAAAAACAGAGTCCTCAGGCCCACACTCCCCAAATCTTCTGGTTGGTCCCCACCTGTAAACTTCAAATACTTCTTCAGGGATTCCCCCAATTTCTCTTAGAAACCACTTCATTTTTCAGATATGTTCCTATATCGGTTGGTGTTCTAAAGTCCAAAACCTCCCTACTCCTCTCATTGAATGGTGTTTCCCACTAATTGTTTGTATTTGATTTTATAAGATTCACATAAGGTGCCTTCATTGAGTGTTATGGGTTCTATTGCTGATGTTAACTGTACCCAGGGGCCACACAACTTCCAGTACTGGGAACTCTCTTCCCAACATAACTGATCCTTCTCTCCCAGATCAAAATACCCACTCAAATTTATGCTCATCTAGGAACTACCAGTGGCGATGGTCATATGTCACGGTCTCACAGCCCTGCTTCCCCTTTTCTTAATGTTTCCTCCTCCCGGTCCACCCGTGGACTTTATGGACAGAAAAGGGAAGGTGAAATGACCAGTAGGTATGGGGTCCCACTGATCGATACAAGAGGGGTAAAAATGCCACTCACTTGTTGCTGACCTGGGCACCTGGACACTCAAGGCCTGCTTCAGGAACCACGGTGACCATACACACACACACACAAGAACTCACACTGCTCAAGCCTCCCACCTTTTCCAATGCCAGCTTCCAATTACCAAGGGATGACGGTTTCACCAGTGCACCCTCACTGCATCTTATCCGGGTACTCAGGCCACCCCTAGGAGGTGATCAGGCCCCTCTTCTTCCCCTCTTCGTGAGGGCACCAATTCCCGTTATACTTGCCTGTTCACCACTCACACAACCTCTACCCTTCAATTCCTATGAGTCTGGCGGTTTCCCCTACAAACCACATTGTCAGGTACTAGGGCTGACTCAGGGTGATCAAGCCCCTCTTTCTTCCCTTGCTGTGAAGGCACTCACTATCCCTGCTGGGGGGTTCCTTCCAAGGTTTCCTGCTCTCTACTTCGGACTCTGATGTCACGCAGTAGCAGCTGGCAGATGTATCTCTGACTGTCCTCCTCCCAGCAAAATGGCCAGTGGCACCAAGAGCCATCAGGGCTGTCACTTCCATTCTGGCATGGTGAGAAAGTGCAGGCAAAAGGCCCCCTCTATCCTGGATGAGCCCCCAAAGTTGTTGCGGCAACAAACCAAGACAAGAGTCCGAGAGAGCAGTAAAGTTTGGTTTATTTACACTAGCGGTCTCCTCAGAGGATTATTCCTAAAGCTCAGGAGTCCTGAACAACTCTACCAGCAAGTATTTATAGTCTTCCCACAGGAGGGGACAGCACTTCCATATAAGGTAACATTTGTGGTTCTTATATCTCATTGGACACACTGGGTGGAGCTTGCCTTAGTGGGTTGGGTTACATTTAAACTTTAACTATGGGTACCTTAGTTTCAGAAGAATTGTGAAACTGTCATCAATACTGCAGGCAGAAAGATTCAGATAATCTGGAAGTGGACAGCCCATTGAAACAGGACTACATACTGACTGAATTTGGTCAGAAGACGTTTTGCTTGATATTGTTACAGCATTGTGATGTGCAGAATCCTGACTTCAGTCATTCTAATGACACTCTCACAGCTTTGGTACCATTTTGTGAGACCACAATGGCAGAGATCCTACACTGGGGTTGTGCATGTGGAATTATGCATTGATTGTGTTATGCAGCTCTTATGTTAAATCGTCAAGTGGTACATGAATATTCATGTGCAGCTGCATGTGTGTTGCATGTGCATTACATGTACATCTTGCATGTACAATGTCACCACATAGGCAGCTCTGCTTCCACAACTTTGGACTGGATGCAGACATTTCACATCAGAGAAAAAAAAATAACCAACTGCTTCAGTAGGAGAACTTCTGCATACATAAGATGCCAACAGGATTTGGGCCACTGGAAATTTAAGAAGAGGCAAGACTCAAAATTTAAACATCCCATATATATCAGTATATTATTTTATAATCTCATATATAAGTATATAACATTATTTTATTTTTTTGCGGATAATTCTCTTTATTCAATTATTCAATTAAAACAAACAAAACAAACAAGACAATTTGACAGTTAAACGTAGATCATACCACACAAAACCAACAACTACAAGATAAAAATATTTTAGTCCCCCTCCCCTTCCCCCCTCCCCCCATAAAATTGACTTCCCACCTTTCTCTACTTGCTTTCTAGCTATTATAACTTTACCCCTCCCTTTCTATAATTCTAATCATTATAACCCTTTTTGTACATTCAGTTCTTATATAATATTATTTTTAAATCAATGTTAGATTTACTCCATTGCTCATAATTCACTTAGGGGTTGTTTATACAAGGCAAAAAGAAGTGGATTTCTCTGCAGGAAAGGCAACTCGCAGCAGCTGTGATTAGTCTAAGGACTTTTTCAGATGGGCAATTTAATCCGTGGGAAACACGGAAAAGGGTCGGGAAAAAGTCTTCTTTTCAGAAGATGTTGACCCTTTTCCATGTCTCCCCTGTACCTATTCCAAATTTCCCATGATATTTTTATCATGGGGAAACATCATTTTGGGGCCACTCGTTCCATTGTAGTAATGGAATCATGGGTGGTCTGAAAGGTGTCCCGTTCCTCTCTCACAGTGACAGCCACGGGGGGGAGAGGTCTGTTCTGGACACTTCCAGGTGTGAACAGAACACCCAGGTAAGTAGCACCCTTCCCCCCCTCCCTGGGTTACTTTTATGTTTTCGTATGTGTTTTTGTGCTTGGTATACCCTTTTGACATTTGGGAGGGATTTTTTTTCAATTTCCCTCCCACCCGTTCTTTCACGAGAATGAGCAGTTAGCAGTCCTAAAGGCAGCACTACAATGGCTGCATTTACAGCTGGCCAGCTTGGGGAGAGGAATGACATTCCTGCCCCGGAATAAAGGTAACTGTTTGAACATTTTCCCTTTATTCCACGGCAAGAACAGGATTGGAGCTTATGGGACAGGAATGGGGCATTTGGCCCTGTTTGAAAAAGTCATTGATGTTTTTCTGGTGGGGGCAGGTTTCAGTAGAGCACAGGCATGAGAACCTATCTATGTTTGCTGTGCAAATGGGCAAACCTGTGAATCAAGATGGCAGCCACGAGTGAATTACTTATGTTTTTACTTTCAATTTGCTGCCGCTGAACAGTATTGTTTAAAAAAAAATCCCAAAGTGCAATAGAGCGATATTTCGCATTAACAGGAAAGCAAAAACAAAACAAATCCCAAAAACCCTGTTTTTTCACATTAGCACTCATTCGCTAAAGTGGTGGAAAAGGTGGTTCCAGGCACTTGCATTGTTAGCAAGACCCACCACTACCACCACTTGTCCGGCCAATCAGCTTTCAGCCTCTGCTTCTTTGGGAAAGTGAATCAATTTGCCTCATTTGTCCCAATGAGCAGGAATGCACATTCCCCCCACTGTTTTTCAAAAACTTTGAGAAAAGCCACAAAGCCTTTTCCTAGGGAGTTTATGGCATATTTAGCCTCCCTCCTTCTGAATACAGCAATACGATGCAGGATGCCATTAAGACAGATCATATTCTCCTCGCATTCTGTGAGGCATATTTTTGCCGTTTAGACAAGCCCTCTGTTTAGCCTCCATATTCCAGTATCTTTTTAACTCAGATTTTCTATTATACAACTAATAGAAATAGGGTACTATACAACTCTGGGTGAGAATGAAACTTTCCATATTAATTTGGCGTAACTCCTGTTTCATATTTAAGATGCATTCTTGGGCCAGTGTTTTATTTACATTCTTGTGGGATTGGTAGGGTAATCATGTCTCCTACTTTACAGAGATCAGTCCTCTGTCTTAGCTAGCTTAAGAGGTACTGTGCTATTGAAGTTCTGTGTGCAGGAAACAGCTATCTGTGAGTATCAGAGGAAGGCAGATCTTCAATCCACCTCCCAAAAATGTTATTCCTGCCTCAAACAATTAAAAGTGCAAGAGAACTGCATTAATTGCATTAATAATTAATTGATTGATTGATTGATTGATTTAAATTATAGGATCATCCAGGCCTGAAGGCATCAGGTTGCCTTGTCCAAAAAACCAAAATTGAGTAAAATTATTTCCACTTTGTCTTAGTCTGGACTTTTTCAGACGATCCTTGCTGCACAAGGATCGAGTGGGAGAGCTTCGTAGCTGCAGCGCGGCCGGGGGTCCATTTTGGACAACGCCGTCCCTGCAGCGAAATCGTCCGTGTCTCTTCCGCTTAGCATTGGAGCCTGCCATGCCATATTCAGCCAGATTTTATTCACAGACAACCTCTGTGAATAAAATCTGGCTGAATATGGAGCGGCAGGCTCCAATGCTAAACAGAAGAGACATGGATGATTTCGCCGAAGGGACGGCGGCATCCGAAATGGACCCCCTGCCACACTGCAGCTACGAAGCTCTCCCACTCAATCCTTGTGTGGCAAGGATCGTCTGAAAATGTCCTCTGACACTCCTAGGGCTCATCTATACAAACCAGGATATGCCAGCAGGATCCTAGCCGTAGATCACGCCTGTTGTTGGAGCCTTATCCTGCCTTACCCCCCCCCCCGCATCTAAGCCCCATATCTGTCCTGGGGTAAAAGCTCTGCATCATCAGGACTGCAGGGCTCTAAGATGGGTGCAAGACGGGGCATATTGCCCATGTACACCAGCCCTTAGTTTCACCAACCATGACAGTTTCAGGATTCTTCCTTTATACCTTTCACTTTTCCTAGGATCTACAGGCTCTTTGATTAACACTTCAGACAAGCACTCTTTCCTACAGCCAAGCAATCATTTCCAGGCTCAAGTCAACAAAACAGACTAACAAGCCTCTTTGGAAATCATCACAATTGCCATACAAAGATCTGTGATGGGGCTAGCCAAATGTGGTGTCTCAAGGAGCCTCACAGGCTGCCCAGAATTAAAAATAAAATTGTAAGTGCCTGAAAGTCAACTTCCAATTTTGAAAAAAATGAGGTGGCTTTTTCTGGTTGTTGTTTGGAGGTGGGTGGTTATTTGCTTGCTTGCTTGTTTTGTTGCTTGGGGAAGGTTGGTATTAAATGTCAGAGGGACCTATAACTTACTTACAAAGTGATTCATAACTCCTGGAGGCTTCCAGGAGCAGTAATTTGCTTTTTTCCAAAAGAGGGGCAGGGTATGGGTCTGCAAGGCCCAGTGGTTGCTAGTAGATTCTGTGTCGGAGGTGCAGGTGCAGCAGTGAATCAGTTCTGAGTTTTATTTCAGAATTTAAAGCAGTCAAACAAAATGGTGAGTCTATTACCAAAACAGGCCATGCACCTTTGGTACCTCCTTTAAAGTCTGGGATAAAACACATAGTGCATGCACTGCACTCTTTCCCCCCCCCCCCATCACATGGAGGTGACCAAATGCTACAGACCTCATTTCATCCACCCTGATCTACCAGGTGGCGAGGGGTGTGAGAACATTGGGGGATTACATACCCTATCCCCACTTAAGGCCAATGTGAGCTGCAGGCCAATTGCCAGAATGAAGCTGCTGTTTCTTTGTGTCCCTCCAAATCTCAGAATTATGTCCATTACGTTCAAAAAGAGCTCAGTTCAATTCAGGCCTCTTTGGACAATATTCATATTTCTTTGGTTCCCTCCAACACAAAAGTACATTCCTGGTGTATACTACCTTCACTAAAAAAAAATAAAAATCCGGAGCATTGTAGTCTTAAGAATGGTGGGCTGCAATTGAAC
The DNA here is from genome assembly GCA_030847615.1 of Gambelia wislizenii. Taxonomy (NCBI): domain Eukaryota; kingdom Metazoa; phylum Chordata; class Lepidosauria; order Squamata; family Crotaphytidae; genus Gambelia; species Gambelia wislizenii. The sequence continues at coordinate 373,967,533 of JAUMIR010000001.1, forward strand.
GGTTGAGTGTCCAATTGCACAACAGTGGAAAGTAGCATAAGTAGCTACTTTGTCTGTCCCACCCCAGCACCCTAAAACCTGCTTTCCATTTTCAGGAGGCTCCGAAAGCTATAGTGGGAAGAGGAATGGAAGGGATTTATATGGCCAGAGCCATTCTCAGTGGCTGCTCCCAGAATGTGGAACTCCTGGGAGGCCGAATTAGCCCCCTCCCTGTTCTCTTTCTGCCAGCAGGTTAAGACCTTCCTCTTTAGATATGTATTTGGTTGGTTTTTAAATCATATGGTGGAATAATGCTGATAATTGTGTGATGAGTTTTTATCCTGGTTTTTTTAAAGTATATTTTAAATGTAATTTTAAACTGTTTTAACTATGTGTTTTAATAGTTCTGTTGTTTAATTTATTTATTTTTTAAAAAAACTTTTCTAATGTGCATTTTAGCCAACCTCTATTTTAAATTCTGTAAACCACCTTGAGTCCCTTGGTAGGAGAAAGGTGGGGTATAAACCAAATAAATAAATAAATAAATAAATTTTAGCTTGCTGCGAGGACTGTTTTAACATTGATCTCTTTCTATGATGGGGTTCAAAGGAAGGGTCACAAACACTAAACATCTGGGTCCAATATGGAAAACTTTATTGTTTTAAATTTCACTGACTAGAGTTATGATGGAAGAAAATAAACATCGCTCACTAAAATAACTGAAAAGAATCAGGCAGAAGTAAATAAATCCAAAATGTAAGAATCCTGCTCAAGCTCTTTATTTAGTTTCAGTTGCTGCCATCATTTCCCAGTGAAACGCCTTGGTCCTCTGAATTAGAAGGAGGAAATAATAAGGGAATCCTCATTCATAAATGAAAATTAGCTTTTATAGGCCTAATAGATTAGTTCTAATTAGGACTACTTGGTTAATGTTTGTGCAAGTGGTGAAAAGTATAAAACATCCTAAATACACCACTAAATATATATGATGAGATCATTTTAATTTTGTATAAGCAGACCAGAAAATGGAATATTACATTAGACTTTTAATAGAAACAGATAAATATTTACTATATTAAAAGACTCATTTTCTGAACACACTCTTTCAGTTGTTTTTTTCCTTGAGAAGTTATTAGGAAAGCCTTTTTACATTTTTGGATAATTTATAACCCATCTCATTTCATCAAGATTGAGAGCCAGTTCCAGACTAGTTTGAATAATAGGACTTAAAATATTCCAATAAATTTTTTTAATAAGTGAAGCAGAATCATAGGGAAACAACAATTAATATGAAAATGGAATTGGATCTATACATGCAGTTAACTCCCTAAATGGTGGAGATGAAACACTGGCCTTTAATTGGAAGAGATATTAGGGCATAGGGATGATTTTTACTGTTTTAAAGAGAGTCCTGATTATTAGCTTCTAAGGAACAGATAGTGTTACCCTAAATGCTCAGGGGTCTTAAGGACCCTCAAAATATCAATATTAATTTGGGGAATTAATATACTCAGCTTGGCTATGCAAGAGGGGGCAACAGATAGCAGGACCTTTTGACCTATGCATACCAGTAATAAGGAGGAGATGTTAAGCTAGACAGTACAATTATTTGGTCTTTATTTGAGAAAACAGTATTAACAACATTCACATACACACTCAGGCTTAAAGCATTCATGTAAGGCTAGTGAATAAAGTAGGTGAGTAAAGTAGGAAGTATTGGGGTAGAGGAATAGAGAAGGGAGGAATAGAGAAGGAAGTATTGGGGTGATACTGTACTGATCAGAGGAGTTGTGTTCGCAGAGAAAACAAAAAGAGTGGGGGTCCATAAGCAGGAATAGTCTGATGTGGAGTTGAGAGGAGATGAACTGTGCACACTTGAGTGGGGTTTTGGAAGGGTTTTTATACCCAATAATTTCTTCAGGGGATGGGATTTAGAGTGAAGACAATGCTTCTCAGAGGTTCTCAAGGTAAGACAATGGACACTCCAGATATGCTAACAACCCTTAATGTGTGGATACTTTGTAATTGAATAGAGGAACCAATCTTCTTTGTTTGGGGGAAGGTAGACATATGAGGGCTCTTTCCAAACTTGAGTATCTCATTTTAGGCTGATGGGATTAGCCAGATGTTCAGGCAAGAAGTTGCCTTGCATTACCTTTCTTTGGAATTTGGGCTGGCCCCTCCTTAGTGCATACCTGACTGAGTCTCAGCGCAAGTCTTTGGGATTCGTGGAATTTCCCAGTTTTAATGGCCACACTATGTGGAAGGCCACAGTTGGCCAAATTATGGAATATTGCCAATTAATACAGATGTAGGGCACAGCGTGTCAGGTAGATAACAATAACACTCCACTTTTCCTTGGCTAAGTTCATAGACATCTGGTTGGCCACAATGGGAAATAGGCAGCTTGAGTAAACAGATCTTTGTACAACTCCTGCAAGGTCTCATCTTAGGACTTTTTCAGATACATCAAATACAGCGTCATAATGATACCACATAAATGCGAAAGGGCATGCATACCAGACTACATCATCCTTTCACGTTTATGTCTCGTCCAAAAGCCATACTATTTAAATGATGGGATAAGCCATCAATAGATTGGCTGTGGTGCTTTTCTGCTGTCATTGCCAGCATTTGAAACATCACACTTTTTTTCATGTTATTCCAGCATCGATGGCCGTTCCAGCCAGAACACTTCCAGGTGAGATCACAACATTCAGGTAGGTGACACTCTTTTTATTAACCTCCCCTGTTACTTTTAAAGTGTGTTTCTGTGCTTTTGTGAACTTTTTGTGTTATTTTGGCTTTTATTTTTGAATTTCCCGCACTCGCATCTTCTCGCAAGAATCCACAGGATTTCATTCCAGGAAGTGAATGGAGCTCTGTTCACTCCTCAGTCATTGCAGGAGCTGCCTTTTGATGGGATGCAAGGTAATGTGGCAAAGGATTCCTTTTGCTGGCATAAAAATGTCACAAATTATACCAGCAAAAGAACAGAAAAGGGAGGCGGTTTGATAAAGTCCTTAGGTTCTTAAGCCAGAAAGCCCTCAGACAAAAACAGACCAAGCATTTTTCTAGCTAGCTATGGTGGATGTCAGTCAAAACTACAGATGTGAACCCTTGCCTCCCTTTCGGCCTGCCAGTTCTTCAGAGCAGAAAGATTGAACTTGGGGTATTCCTAAGGCTACCTATGTCAGTTTAGCTTCTGTATATCCCTTTGTATTTCCCCTTCCCAACATTGCCTCACAGCAGGCCCAGTGGTTTCCACCTCACCATTCATGATGTATGATAACGATTGTAAAGCAAAGGATACACTGTCAAAATGTACCTTAGCCTGAAGTGAAAGAACCTCAGCTGTTAAAATGGAATAAAATCAAAACACAGTATCATCATATTTCCATGAGGCTTGTAGCTGAGATGCTTTAGGGCATCTGGAAATCACATTCATCATGATAGCAAAGCCACATGATGTCCTAGTAACATTTGCATACTATTTATAACCTAGTCATACATAAAACATGTACTTTCTCCATCACTGGAATAAACTGAATCTATACAGTTGGTGAAGTTATGCTTTAACATTATGTTCTAATGTAACAGCTGAAGATCTATGTCCCCATCAGGGTGAAACAAAACACACACAAAAACCCAAAACTGTCTTTCATAAGTGTATCATTCACATCAGTTCAGCAAATTACAGGACATCTGCTTTCCCTGTCCTCCATTGCTGTCCTAAAAGAAAACCCAGAGATGTAGTGGGAAGTAAGACAGATGTGTCATTTAAGGACAAGTTCTATTTTTTATTTGCCAAACAGAATATTCAATGGCTGTTTCTTGGCACCTAAATATTATCATAACTCATTACAACTTTGTGCTGGCAATGCCAAACTTTATATAGGCTGAATTTTATGATAATGTTTATTTAATGAACAAATAACTAATGTAAATTACTAAAGTAGTCTAGAGATCACATCATTTTGAATGAATCTACTCTATTTCACATAACTTTTAATGAATGTATTCTATTCTATGTATTGTTCTCTTGTTCTTTTCTGCTACATAAGTATACAGGTCTAATGAACACAAATAGAAAGAAACATAGTAAGACAGCTGAATAGAATTTCGTAACAGAACCTATCTTAATGAAGCATTCCATTTTGATTGTACACAAATGTATATAAATATATTTCCGACTTCATTAGGGCCTCAGACCAATTGCCATCCCCAACTAGAGTAGGCCATTGAATCATGGAATGTACTGTAAAGTGTTGACTTACAAAGTTGTCATTGATTCTATGAGTCTGCTCTAGTTGGGACTAACAATTGATTTAGGTCTAGATATTTAAAAAGCAAAATTCCTTATTTAAAATAGAACTGAAATTAATGTTCTAGAACATTTGGTAATGGTCTTTAATTTTACATTTAACCACATGTGATAAATGACAGGAAAGGGTTTTAACAATATAACCCTTTTCAATATGATTACCAACCCTCCATATTTGGCCTGCAAAGGTGAGGAGTTGTGTTTTACCTCGAGAACTACCAACCTCCAGCTCTGTTCTGGAGTCCAAGACCACAGTCTCCAAGAACTTATTGAGACCAACAGCAGAGATGTTAACAAGCTACTGTTGTGGTCTCACACTAGCCTGTCATCTCAAAGTTCCTAACCAGGAATGCATAAGAAATACAAGGAGGAATTAATAATAAATAAAAAGAGGGGGAAACCTTGGAAACTTGTCTTAGGGCTCATCTACACTAGTCAGGATATGCTGGCTCCCTGTCAGTGTAGCCTGGCTGCAGAGGTAGCCCATTACACACACACACACACACACACACACACACACTGTTACCTAGAGAAAATGGCCAGAGTCCAAACAGGACACCAGCCTGTTGCTGAAACCACCACCACGATTTTTCCCGGTAACATGGAAGCCAGGCAAGGGTCCCACAACATGTGACTGCAGGCCCCCTGCACGTGCCCAGCCTCAGCCACATGTTAAGGGATCCCTGCCTGGCTTCTGGGAGAGCCAGGGAGCTGGTGGTGGCAGTGAGGTCACTGTGCTGGGACGGGCTCCTGTGGACACATGGGGCCCAATCTTGTGGTACTAGATTAAACAGGGTTTTTTTTTCCTATAGCAGTTCATTGGCCCTATCCTGGCTTGCCCCCATTCCCTGTATCTGTCCCAGGGGTGGTGAGGGTATTTGTCCCATGTAGATAAGCTCCTAGATAAATATTGCTGAATAGAGTTAAGAGAATGGCAGAGGTGCAGAGACAATCAGGGGTGTGAGAGAGGAGGAATTGAATATTCAAGGACAGTTCGCCTGTGTATCTCTTTAGCTAAGCATGTTGGACCTGCATGCTAAAGCCATGAGAAGGCCTCAATCATATTATTTTTCTTAAGTTCAAACAAAAACATTCCAGTCATGACAGAAAGTGGTGGTGGTAAAGGACCTTCAGAGAGTAGCACAGTAAAAGAGAAAATGTTTGTCTACTTTTGATGGTGAGTGGAACAAAGAAGATGTATGCAAACATTGGCTTTACAAAGTTCATACAGTTACAGCAGAATGTATTCTATGATATCAAGTGTTTTTAGTTAGACGGAAGGGGAGAAAATATTGAGGAACCATTCTGAAAGTATAAAATGCAAGGAATTAAACAACAGAAAAGAATGCCACAAATGTCATCATCTTTTGCCAAAAAAGATTCATCTCAAGAAAATCAGATTACTATAACTCTAGTATGGCAGTTTTATCATGGTATTTCATTCCACTGAAAATTATGCAAAGAAAAAAGATTGAAAAATATGTATTGCCTGCAGAGACTAAGATACGGAGCAATGGGTTCAAACTACAGGAACAGAAATTCCACTTAAAAATTAGGAAGAACTTCCTGACAGTTAGATCTGGTCAGAAGTGGAATACACTGCCTCAGACATTGACATAGTGTATTGAATACCTAGAGAAATGGTACAATGTTGAAATATCACTTTTTAAAAATCTCATAATTCTCACTTCACAATAATGTGAAATAGGCAGATTTACAGACTCTCACAATAGCACTCCACACTGAGATTGACACTGACAAGCTTTATGACTATTGTTTTTTAAAATAAATCAGAGGAGAGATTGTCTCCAAGGAGCAGAACATAGATTAGAGAAGGGTGGACATTTTCAAATATATGCCAGAGGGTAGTGGCAACTCAATGAAGAAACTGGTCTCTTTCAAATTTTCCATTACTCTGCATAATGCCTTCTGTGAGAGGGATTTCAGTTTAACTGTGGACCAAAGACAGAAAAACAATGAGTGAGTGACAGCATTGTGAAGGCTAAGCTATAGGTAAAATTGAACATTAACATGACACATGCAGTTTCTAGACTTCTTTTAACAGAGCCTGAATCTGCTAAAATCAGCAAAAGTCTGGCTCACATATACATTTAAAGTGCAGGAAGCTGAGGACCAGTCAACCTCCCTTTAAGGTAAAAAAAAATCACATTAAATCTCAAATATTTTAGTAAGAAAGTTTGATGCTGCTGACCTAGTTGCAGAGAGGGAGGACAGAAAAAGCTTAAGAGGGTGACAGAAATAGACTATGTTTAAATGTGTGTGCATGCGTGTGCATATATGCATGCATATGTACTCTATATTAAAGGTGTTTTTATATAAACAGAAAAAACGCCATATAGAAAAAAACCAAAGAACAGTGGGCTTGTCTAGACAGTGAAAATAATCCTAGAAAAGTGTATTCCACTTCCAAACAGCTCTTACCGTCAGGAAGTTCTTCCTAATATTTATGTGGAATCTCTTTTCCTGTAGTTTGAGTCCATTGCTCCATGTCCTAGGAGATTTTCACACGGGGAAATTATTTCCCTGAGAGATCGGGAGAGAAATGGGGCTCTTCTGGGAGCAGAGCTCCGTTTTGCACGCCCTTTTCCTTCTCCCGATCTGATGTCGTCCTCACTCTGTGCTGCTTCCATTTCTCTGCCAGTATCTTCCATCAGTTTTTAATAACGAAAGTTCTTCGTTATTAAAAAATGACGGAAGATACTGGTAGAGAAATGGAAGCAGCACAGAGTGAGGATGACGTCAGATCGGGACAAGGAAAGGGGTGTGCGAAACGGAGCTCTGCTCCCGGAAGAGACCCATTTCTCTCCCGATCTCTCAGGGGAATAATTTCCTTGTGTGAAAATCTCCTTAGTCTCTGGAGCAGAAGAAAGCAAGCTTGCTCCATCCTCAGTTTGACATCCCTTCAAATATTTAAATATGGTTATCATGTTGCCTCTTAAGCTTTTCTTCTCCAGGCTAAACATACCCAGTTCCTTAAGCCACTCCTCATAGGGCATGGCTTCCAGACTTCCAACCATTTTGTTCGCCCTCCTCTGGACATGTTCCAGCTTGTCAAACATCCTTCTTAAATTGTGGTTCCCAGAACTGGACACAGTATTCCAGGTGAGGTCTGACCAAAGCAGAATACAGTGGCACTATTACTTCCCTTGATCTAGATGCTATACTCCTATTGATGCAGCCTAGAATCACATTGGCTTTCTTAGCTGCCATATCACACTACTGAATTACGTTCAGCTTGTGATCCACTAAGACTCCTAGATCCCTTTCACATGTACTGCCATCAAGCCAGGTGTTGCCCACCCTGTAGCTGTGCATTTCATTTTTACTGCCCAAGTGTAGTATCCTACATTTCTCCCTGTTGAAATTCATTGTTAGTTTTGGCCCAGCTTTCTAATCTGTTAAGGTCATTTTGAATTCTGATCCTGTCCTCTGGGGTATTAGCTACCCCTCCTAATTTGGTGTCATCTGCACACTTGATAAGAATGCCTTCTATTCCTTCATCCAGGTCATTGATAAAGATGTTGAATAGCCCTGGGCCCAGGACAGAACCCTGTGGCACCCCACTAGTCACTTCTCTCCAGGGTGAAGAGGACCCATTGGTGACTACCCTTTTGATTCAGTCGGTCTACCAATTACAATCCACCTAACAGTTGCATTGTCTAGATCACATGTTACGATTTATTTATTTATTTATATACCCCACTCTTCAGCCACAAGGCTCTATTGGGGACTAGCCACAAGAACTATTGGGGGAAAAGATAGATAAAATTAATAAAGAGTTGGAACAGATAAAATTGGAAATGGGAGATTTAAAATTAAAGACAACAGAAAATGAAAAATTATCTAAAGCAATAAAAGAAATGCAGGAAAAAGAAGAACTACAACTTTTAAATCAAGAAGTGAGATATAGAGAGGAATGTTTAAAACTAAGAGGCATTTCAGAGAGGATGAATGAGAATTTGTTGGAGAGAATTACTCCAGCCTTGGCAAAATTCATTAACTATACAGAGGAAAAAATGGACAGTGAATTGGACAAGGTGTTTCGTGTGAATTCTACGGTGGCGAAAGAAAAGAAACTACCTAGAGATGTGGTAGTAACGTTTACAAGATCTAGAACCAGAGAACTGATTCTACAACAAAGTTACAAGGACAGTCTGAAAATAGAGGACAAAGAAATTAATAGTAGTTGGCATCTATGCACCCAATAATAAACAAGGGAAATTCTTTAGAAAATTGCATAAGATTATAGAGAAACATGACAGAGGGAATTTACTGGTGTTAGGAGACTTCAATGGAGTTTTAGACCCAAGGATGGATAGATCAGGTAATAAAAGTTCAAAGAAGTTAAGGGTACAGGGGAAATTACCAAAAAGTTTCTTTGACATGGCAGAACATCTAGGAATTCAAGATGTATGGTCAGTTAAAAATGGAAATCAAAAAGGATATACGTTCTATTCAGATTCTCACAAGACCATGTCAAGAATTGACTTAATCTTGGGATCTAAACAATTAATAACAAAAATTGAAGAAATGGAAATACTAGCCAGGATAACATCAGATCACGTTCCAATACAAATATCAATATAGACTAAGGCAAAACTATTTAATTGGAGACTGAATGAAACACTATTAAAGAACAAGGAATTTTTAAAGACTTTTAGAAAATAAGTTTAAAACTACTTTAAAGAAAATATGACACCGGAGAGTTTGATGAAAGCTACATGGGATTCCAGCAAGGCGGTTATGCGAGGGCTTTTAATAAAACGAGGGGCAGAAGTAAAGAAAATGAAAACCAAAAGATTCAAATTTCTAGTAAGAGAAATGAAAAAAAGGGAAGATAAATTAAGATGAGAAACTATTAGAACAAATTAAACTGATACAGGAACAGTTAAATAGGGAAACAGCAGATGTGATAAAGAGAGGGTTGAAAAGAGTAAGACAAAGATCATTTGAGCACTCCAACAAAATCAGGAAATGGCTGGCTTATAAACTGAAAAAAAGAACAAGAGAAGAAAATCATAGTAGAAATAAGGCATATGCAGGAGATAATATCAGATCAGGACAGAATAAAAAGTATCTTTTACAAATATTACAAAAATCTATATGAGGAAGAAAAAATAACTTCAGAGCAGGAGAGAAATTTGGAGGAATACTTAGATAAACAGATATTTCCTACAATATCAAAAGAACATTTCAAAATTCTTAACGACCCTATCTCAATTGCAGAAATATCAACAGCAATAAGAAAGATGAAAGTAAATAAGGCACCAGACCCAGACGGCTTTACTGCTGCATATTATAAATGTTTTGAAGACAAAATAATACTACCATAACAAAAAAAAACTATTAATGACCTTCAAGACAATAGGATTCCTAATTCCTGGATGGAGACTAACATCTCTCTAATTCAGAAGGAAGGAAAGGATAAGAAGGATATTAAAAATTACCGTCCTATTTCCTTATTGAGTAGTGATTATAAAATATACACATCTATATTAGCAGAAAGATTAAAATTTGTTTTGGGGGACATCATACACAAAGATCAAAATGGCTTACTTCCGGGAAGACAGATCAGCAACAAAATAAGGACAGTCCTGAACCTAGTAGAATTTTTTGAAACACATAATGAGAGGAAATTTGCTATGCTTTTTGCGGATGCGGAAAAAAGCATTTGACAACGGGCGATGGAAATTTATGTTGAAGACTATGGAGAAAATGGGACTAGGTGACAAGTTCATAAATCAAATAGAAAGAATATACAGTAAACAAAAAGCACAGTTAATTATAAATGGGGAAAAGATGGAGAGTATAAATATAAACAAGAGTATGAGGCAAGGTTGTCCGTTATTGCCACTACGATTTGTATTGGTATTGGAGGTATTTAATAGGAAGTTAAGAGCAAATAATAAAATTCCAGGAGTTAAAATTAAAGGGAAATCCTATAAATTTAAGGCATTTGCGGATGATGTCATGATATTTTTTAGAAAACCCACTAAAACATGTGGAAGATCTTATGCTGTCACTAAAACTAAGAATATGACAAAACAAGAAGAGAAAGAGCTGGAAGATTGTCAAAATGGAAGATTGAAAAAAAAAACAAAGTATTTAGGAGTATATATAACTAAAAGAAATACAGACTTATTCGATAATAATTATGAGAAGATCTGGGGAAGTATAAAAGAAGATCTAATAAGGTGGAATAGAATGAATTTATCAATACTGGGGAGGATAGCGGCATGTAAAATGAATATTCTACCGAAAATGCTTTTTTTATTTCAAAATCTCCCAATTTTGACAAATTGGAAAGTATTTAATGATTGGAAAAGAGATCTTAATAATTTCATATGGAATGGGAAGAAACCCAGGATCAAGTGGATCTACCTAATTGATGACTACGATAGAGGAGGATGTGGACTCCCAGATCTTAAAACTTATTATTTAGCAGCCGCAATGATATGGATCCAGGACTGGATAAAATTGAGCAATGAAGAGCTATTGAATATTGAAGGATGTAACAAAAGGTATGGCTGGCATGCCTACTTTTGGTAAGGAAGGGAGAAAATAAATAAAGAATTCAATAATCAGTACGTGAGGAAGGCACTTTTAATATCGTGGAAGGAAGTAAAAAGCAAATTCTACAATAAGATACCGTTATGGACATCGCCACAAGAGGCCTTTATGGGGAGATGGAGAGAATCAGGAAAGTGGTTGAGGTATAAAGATATAGGATACATAGAGAACAAAAGTGATTTAATCATAAAATCAAGGGAACAAATGGAAGAGATACAAGGAATGAATTGGTTCACATATGCACAGATAAAGGCGAGATTTAAGGAAGATAGCAAAGAGATAGGTTTTGAGTTAGAGGAGAACAAGCTGGATATGCTAATCTGGGCAGAACAGAAAAAAAGAAAATCTCAAAATATTATAAATTATTTTTGGCAAGAAGCTTAGAAGAGGAAATTATTAAGGACTATATGATCAAGTGAGCCAGGGATATGGGTCACACTGCGAGTTTAGAAAATTGGGAAAACTCTAGGAAAAAGACACGGAGATTTTCTAACTGCCAGAGTTTGAGAGAGAACTTTATAAAAATAACAAATAGATGGTATTATACACCTACTAGGTTAACTAAAATGTATAAGACAATTGATAATTTATGCTGGAGATGCAAGTAGGATCCTGGATCTTTAATACATATGTGCTGGAGGTGTAAAAAGATCAAGGAATTCTGGCAAAAGATACATAAAAGAATAAGACGATTTTTGCAAATAGATTTTGACCTTAAACCAGAGCTGTATATACTGAATATGACAGGGGTGCTTGAAACTGAATTAGAATGGAAATATTGGAGGATCTTACTCTATATGATAACCGCAGCTAGATTGGTGGTAGCTCAGAAGTGGAAAGCTAGTGAAGCACCTAACTGGTCAATGAAACTAATAGAAATGATACAAATGGATCGATTAACAATTAAATTATGAGAACAGACTAGGAAAAGTACACTGGAGGAATCGTCTAAGGTCATAATATTTTGGGAACATAATGACTATGTGTTTGATAAAGAGTTGATGCTATTATAAATAAGGAAGACTAACAAATGAAGAGTTTAGCAAGGAGTCAATTGTGGAAGAACTGATTCAGAATATAAAAATTGGATAGAAGAGCAGTGAGATGAAATAAGCACCTCAAAACCGAGGGTGGTACAGAAAGGAATGATTATATACCGATCGGTTTTTAGATTAATTTAAAAATTAAAGCAATAGATATGGGTAGAAGAACTATATAGATTTATAGATGGGAAGAGGAAAATGTTTCGATGTGGTTGTATGTTTGTAATATACTGACTTCTTCCATTGGTTAAGGATAATACTTATGGAAAGTGTTATTTGAAATTACTTAATAAATATCAAAGTTAAAAAAAAATCCATGTTGACTTTTTGTGACCATGGCATTCCTTTCTAAGTGCTTACAGACAGTGTCTGTTTAATGATCTGCTCTAGAATCTTTCCTAGTATTGATGTCAGGCTGACTGGGCAATAATTATTTGGGTCTTCTTCCCCCCCCCCCTTTTAAAGATGGGGACAACATTTGCCCTCCTCCAGTCTGCTGGGACCTCTCCTGTTCTCCAGGAATTCTCAAAGATTATTGCTAGTGGTCTGACATTACTTCTGCCACTTCTTTTAATATCCTTGGATGTAGTTCATTTGGACCTGGAGACTTGAATTCATTTATACTGGCCAAGTATTCCTGAACTGCCTCTTTACCTATTTTATGCTATATTTCCCCTACTTCATCATCTGCTCCATCTTCCCCAAGTTGTGCACTGTTCCCCCTTTGGGAGAAGACCGAGGCAAAGAAAGTGTTGTGTAGTTCTGCCTTTTCTATGTCCCCTCTTAGCATTTCACCATCTTCTCCATGCAGCGGCCCTACCATTTCCTTGTTCTTCCTTTTGCTATGGACATAACAAAAAAAAAAACACCTTTTATTATTTTTAACCTCTCTAGCATGCTTGAGTGCCATCAATGCTTCAGTTTTTCTGACTTTCCCCCTACATGAGCTGGCTATTTGTTTGAATTCTTCTATTTTTCCCTTTTTCCATTTCTTTTTCATATCCCTTTTAAGTCTTAGCTCAGTAGAAAGTTCTTTAAACATCCATCCTGGTTTCTTTAGACACCTCACATATTTCCTCCTCATTGGAACTGTTTGTGCCTTCAATATCTCACTTTTTGGAAACTCCTGTCCATCATGAACGCCCTTCTCTTTTAGTATTCTTAACCATGGGATCCCTCCACCTCAGTAATTCTCTAACTTTTCTAAAATCAGCTTTCTTAAAGTCTAGAATGCATGTCTGACTATGCTTGGCTTCCTCTTTCCTCTGTATAACAAACCCCAGGAAAACATGGTCACTGCCCCCTATGGATCCTACCACTTCCACCCCATTAACCAGATCATTTATGTTGGTTAGGATCAGATCTAATATAGGTGATCCCCTAGTTGCCTCTTCCACCTTCTGAACAATGAAATTGTTTCCAAGGCAAGTGAGGAATTTGTCGGACCTTAAATTTTTGGCAGAGTTGGACTTCCAACAAATATCAGGATAGTTGAAATCGATTACTACTACATCTCTCCTTTCTGAATGTGCAGTCATCTGTTCCAGGAAGGCATCATCCAAGTCCTCAGTTTGGCTTGGAGGTCTGTAGTAGACCCCCACAACAACATCCCTGCTGTTTCTGAGTCCCTTGATTTTTAAAAAGCAGAAGTGGAGAGTGGATGGGTGGGATTTGCAGCTGGAGGGGTGGGGAAATGGCTTCCACCATTTTGTATTGTGCAAGAGAGAAGGCAACATTTAAAAGAACAAAATACATAAAAGTGGCTGTGCTCTAAAGGTTTTCTGTGTTTGGATTTAAACAATAAAAACAAATGAAAGATCTGAAATTGAGTGTGTGAATTTTTGAATGTAAATCAACCTGTCAAAATTAAATCCCATGGGGGGGTGAAGGTGGGGAATGCATGACTATCCTCAGCTAGAGTTGGCAACTCTACTTTTCAGTTGTAAAATGTTCATATCGCTTTCGTCACAGGAAAGGTTTTCTAAGCAATTATTATTTCGGCAGAGAAGTTTCCTGAGATAAGTAATTCTTATTTCTCCATCAGTTATCTCTATGTTATATAGATAAATGAAGACAAACTTTTACTTTTCCGGCTCAACACGGAGGAGGATACCATAGGGTACTGTAACTTTGTTTTGGGGAATTTGAAATAAACCTGATTAACTTCTCAATGATGTGCCTGTAATTGCCCCAACTAGCTGTTTTTTTTTTAAAATTAATTGTTCATTGAATCATTTTGTGCTTCTCCCCCCTCCTTTTCTTCACTTGAACGATATTGATGAACTCAAGGTTAAAAGATATATTACAAATGTGTGCATGTGGGTTTTTTTAAGTTTGAAAAATGGGCCAGTAAGATAAGTGACTCAGTGCTGCTAAGCAATTGCTAATATAAACGTAGGCTCTTATGTATAATGCATAGCTAACTGAATAAGAAATCCTACATGCAACCAGGACACAGTGTGTGGTTCATAGCCTGAAGTACCAGGCTTGACCATGATCCATCCTGACAGAAGAACATAGAGTCCAAAGGTCTCTTTAGTCCAGCCTCCAAGCAGGAACTAAGGACAGTAATTTTTTTACTGTCACTGATATCCTAACAATTGTTATTTTGGGACATGCTGCCTCTGAACATGAGAGTAGAATAAAGTCATCGTTCTGTTTATAGACTTTATCCCTGATCACTTTGTCCAATCCCTTTTTAAGCCATCTAAACTCTCAGGCTACTGGTAACAATAAAGCTTGGAACAGTTACTTGTTTGGACTACAGTACTCAGAATTCCTGGCCAGGCTAACACAGTCAGGTGATCCTGGGAACTATAGCACAAACAACTAATTTGTCCATGCTCTAGGTGACAGCATTAAACAACTGCTTGGGCTAGCGCCTGCAGGGGCCACAATTAGATTCAAAACATGAATCAGAGGGAAAGAGGAAATGGTAACAATTGGACTGTTGTAACATGCTCTGTATGGGGCTGCCCTTGAAGAGTGTTTGGAAATGTCAGCTGGTGTGAAGAGCTTCAACCAGACCGTTAACTGGGGTAGATTACAGGTAACATACAAGTCCCCTGCTACAACTGCTCCACTGGCTCCCAGTCTGTTTCCGGACACAATTCAAAGTACTATTTATGACCTTTGTACGCCATGTGGCTTAGGTTCATCCTTCCAGATATATCATATAACCCATATTGTCATGTACATGCATTCCCAGATGCAGTGACCAACAGTTTCAGGATATCAGAAGACTTTATTCACACAGAAATCCAAGAAACAGATCATACAAGGTTGTTGCTAAGAATTGAAACTATATTAAAAGCATATTACAATATGTAAAATCTGGCATGCTCAAATACCATTGGCTAACCATCATTCCCTGACATGACATTATCTTACACCATCCAGCTTTTGCAGCTGCATTCTTATCTTTTTCCAAACCAATCCCAAACATTACCGCCTCCCTCCACAGTTGCAAAAAAACCACTCATTAATAAGTACCAGGAAACCAAAACTCACTGACTATCAAGGTTACAGAAAAATAACTGGAAATGGTACGATTAGGGACTGAAAAGGACCAATCATGACATCCAGTTCTCTCAAAGACACTTCCCCCCAACCCCATTGAACCCAGGCCCTGGTTTATCTGGGTGTTTGCAATGAAATGCTTTGACCAGCCAAGGAACTAACATATGTTCAGCATCAATCCATTCTTGTTATGACTGAGGCAAGTCCTTCCAGTTTATCTCTCTCTCTCTCTCTCTCTCTCTCTCTCTCTCTCTGGCTTCTCTTCGCAAACGAAGATTCAGGAAGGACTCATCCCGTGCCTTCTGCAAGCACACTTATGCTTCAAGTTCTTTCTCTCAATTAGTCTCAAAGTGCTGTAAGATTCCTTTGCATACTGATATTTCAGACTAACATGGCTATGTCTTTGAATTCTGTGACTAACAGTCTGTGATCTGAGCAGGGATGTGGCTGATCACACCATTGCTCAGATCACAGGCTCCTGGTAGGATGTGTGTGATTATTATGCATTGAGAGAGTATGTGCAGGGGAGTAGAATGTTGGCTTTGGGGGGGGTATGATTCAACTTATATTTTTAGTTTAATTTTCCAAATGCAACAACTTTAAATATACTATTCTGCATACATATTTTTCTTTCAGAACAATCTAAACTAAACAGATCAAAAGTTTAAGTTCTAAGTTAAGAAGGAGAAGAGGCAGGAAGCTGTGCATTCTGATTTTCAAAAGAATAGTGTTAGACATATGAGTAACAACGATACACCATAGCCAATAAAATTGCTGATTAAGAGATTATTTCCATATCTATTTTGTTTTCCCCTACAATATGAGTTTTTGAAATATTGGATTTGGACTCTCTGTCAGTACAATATGTGGACTCCAATGATAGCAGAGAGCAAATTCAATTCAGGCAATTTATGCCTATCTAAAAATTAATCTTCCCAAAGCAATTTCATTCTTTTTTTCATTTAAATACACCTAGACAATTCTGCATTTCATTTGGGAAAGGTTTGCTTTGCATTCTACTGTGGAGTTAAAGCTTATGACGTTTCCAATTACTGTCAGAAACTCACTATGGGTAAAGATGTGCATTTGGCTGACAGAGTTTATTCCAATTCTCCCCTTCTCTGATAGAATCTGGAAGAGTACAGTAGTTGCCCAGAGGCTAATTTTCAGCTCAAAGGACAGTAGCGATACTGTGGTCCAAAATACATCCAAGCAGAAATAAAGTCCAAAGCTAAAACCATCTTTTAGAACCAAGGAATGAGCCAAAGGTCAAGGACCATCAAGATTAGTCAAAGGTTGGCTAGAAGTTGAGCAGTGAGAGCAGTGGAGCTCAAGGTTGCATAAGGACATCACACATGAAAACAAGCAAGATAGCATCAAGCAAACACAAAGCAATAGCTGGATAAAGTTTGCTGGGATGGCTCTTTTGTTTACTAGGTGGGGGCTTCTTTTAAGAAAGATGCAATTCTAAACTTGGGGCTTGTTTAGATGGGAAATTTACCCCAGCTACCTCTCATCTTGGAGCCCTGCAGTCCAAACGACTCAGGGTTCTTGCCCTGTTTCTCCTCAAGGCAGTCCTGATGACAGACAGATGACAGATGCAAAGCTGGGAGGAAACCAAGGTAAACCCATTTAAAACATTTTAAATTAACACCTGGGGAAACCCACATTATGCAGGAAAACCCAGATGGGTCTGGCGCAGAAATGCAGGATCCATACCTGCACACTGGCCTGTATAGCCAGGCACCACCACCACTAGAGTCACTCTTCAGCCAGGACAGAGTCCCTCAGCACATACTCCAGGTTCTCTGAATGTGACCAGCCTTGATCACCTGTTGAGGGTGTCCTTCCTGGCTTAAGAGAGTACAGTGCACAACATCAGGGGAAATGCCCATCAGCCAGCATGTGCCAGCATGTTCATGAGGACTTCTGCCCATATTGTCTTGGTACTGGGCGGGGGGATGGGCCAGCTCAGAGGCTAGAATACACTGGCCGGAAGGGGGCATATACTGGCTGGTTTTGACAAGCCCTTGATCCTGCAGGTAAGACATGCAGAATAAGCAATACCAGTGCTCCCAGGTCCTGTGGAATGTAAAAATTGCAGTAAACCTGATCATGAGGCACAGACAGGTGGATGTAGTGCTGCATTAGCTATCTGAGGTTTCTACATCCTGCCACCAACCATCTGATGGTTGCACAGCACATGGATTTTAGAGACTGCATCTCTGAGTATTCCTTACTTGAGAAAATCCTATGAAATTCATGGGGTCACTATACGTTGACAGGCGACTTGAAAACACATACACATACATGTACACACCTTTCACCTCAGAAGAGACTGGCTCAATCTGTAGAGTGGTGTCTTCCAGGAAATCATCACAAACCTACACAGAATTAGTGATGGGTTACATTTTTTAACCTATATGTTGTGTGTGTGCACATTGTGACTCTTTGGTGGACATTCTACATTGAGCAGTCAAACTGTAACACTGCAAATGCACAGTCTCATGCCCTCACCTCCCCAGTAATTGTCAAGCCCTGCTGTAGCTAATCAATGAAGAGGGGCATGAGGGAAGAGGCAATTCAGATGATGAAGAAACAGCTCATATCAGAGAGGAAGAAATGAAAGTGTATTCACAGAGTTCAACCTCCTTTTCTTTCCTTCAGAGCACAAACCAGCCACATCTTCATTGTCCGAATTAGCTTCCCACTCTCTTCCCTCCCCACCAGTGTGTAACAGCAGCAGCGGCAGCCCTTCTCAGGGCTTAATAGCTGCTAGTTAAAGTGGATGGGGCACAACAAGTTAGAGAAAAGTTCACTGCATGTGTGTAAGTTACACTTCCATGCACTTGTGCCAGCCACTAATAACCCACCACAACACGTACAACATTGTGACTTTTCATTGTCTTTATACCTAATTCCTGCTTCGCAACAGCTGCAGAGCTGTTTGGGCTGGAAGTCAACCTGAAGAAAATGGAAGTTCTCTACCAGCCTGCACCACAGGACGAACACCACCATCCCCACATTGCCGTAGGCAAATCTGTGCTTAAGTCCGTTCAGCAATTCACCTACCTGAGAAGCATCATCTCCTCAGATGCCAAGATCGACAAAGAGACCGATCGCAGATTAACAAAGGCATATAGCGCATTTGGAAGACTTTACAAAAGAGCCTGGAGTAACAAACACCTGAGGCGAAGCACAAAAATCAGTGTGTATAGAGCCATTGTACTGTCTATTCTCCTTTACAGGTCTGAAACATGGGTCACCTATCATCACCACTTACGACTCCTCGAACGTTTTCATCAGCGCTGTATACGGACAATCCCAAATATACACTGGACTGACTATGTGACGAATGTTACTGTCCTTGAGCAAGCAGGGACCACCAGCATTGAGGCCATGATATTGAGAACACAGCTGTGCTGGGCAGGGCATGTTTCTAGCATGGAGGACCATCGCCTCCCAAAAATAGTACTCTACGGTGAACTCGCCATGGGTCAGCATAAGAGGGGCACTCCAAAAAAGCTATACAAGGATTCCCTGAAGCAACACCTCAGGCTGGTTGGTTGATGGGCCATTATCTGCTGGAAATCCCCCTGTCCCTGGGTGGAATTCCTTTGTAAGTGTTGAATTTTGATTCTATTGTTTTTCAAAACTGGAAGCCAGATTTTGTTTACTTTTAGGGTTTCTTCTTTCCTGTTGAAGTTGTCCAGGTGTTTGTGGATTTCAATAGCTTCTCTGTGCATTCTGACATGATAGTTGTTGGCCTGGCCCAGAATTTCTGTGTTTTTAAATAACATTTTGTGTCCAGGTTGGTTTATAACATGTTCTGCTACTGCTGATTTTTCTGGCTGGCCCAGTCTGCAGTGTCTCTCATGTTTCTTGATTCGTGTTTGCAAACTGCGTTTAGTGGTCCCTATGTAAACTTGTCCACAGCTGCATGGTATGCGGTAAACTCCTGCAGCGGTGAGAGGGTCTCTTTTGTCCTTCATTTAACATAGCATTTCTTGGATTTTCTTGGTTGGTCTGTAGCTTGTGTTTCCTCATCAGTTTCCCTATTCTGTCTATTGTGTGTCCTCATCAGTTTCCCTATTCTGTCTATTTACCATACAACCTTCCCTTTGGGTGGCTGTTTTTCTTCTTCATTCCTGTGGTTTTTTCTGGGTCTGGCTGCTCTTTTGATGTCTGATCTGGAGTAACCATTAGCCTGTAGGACCCAGTTTAGGTGCTTCAGTTCATCCTCCAGCTAGTGAGGGTTCGCAGATCCTTTTTGCACGGTCTATCAATGTTTTTATTGTGCTTCTTTTTTGTCCTGGGTGATGAATGGAGTTCTTGTGTAGGTATCTGTCTGTGTGTATGGGTTTTCTGTATACCTTGTGGCCTAACCATTGGTTTGGTTTGCGGATGACTAGGACATCCAAGAATGGCAGTGTTCCTTCCTTTTCTTTTTCCATCGTGAACTGGATATTTGGGTGGATGTTGTTCAGGTGGTTCAGGAATGAGACCATATCTTCTTCTCTGTGGTTCCAAATGGTGAAAGTGTCATCCACATATTGGAACCATGTTGCAGGCTTTTTTGGTGCTGATTCCAGGGCTTGCTTTTCAAAATGTTCCATGTAAAAGTTTGCTATCATGAGGCTCAGGGGGCTGCCCATGGCTACCCCATCTATCTGTTCATAGAATTTGTTATCCCACTGGAAGTAGCTTGTGATGAGGCAATGTTTGATCAGGGGTGTGATGTCCTCAGGAAATATTTGTTGGATGAGTGCCATGGTGTCCATTATGGGGACTTTGGTGAACAAGGAGACAACATCAAAACTGATCAGTCTGTCTCCAGGTTTCAGTTCGATGTTGTTGATTTTTTCTATGAAGTGAGCTGAGTCTTTGATGTAGTGAGGGGTTTGTCCTATGTGGGTTTGTAATTGTGTGGCCAGAAACTTGACCAAGTCATGCATGGGGAATCCAGTGGCGCTCACTATGGGTTGGAGAGGAATGGAATCCTTGTGGATCTTGGGAAGTCCATACAGTCTTGGTGGGAAAGCCTCTGGTCTGCATAGATTCTGGTGTATGATTGGCTAAATTGATGATTTTTTGATCAAGGCATTTGTTTTTCTGATGATTTTGTTGGTCGGGTCTAGCTTGAATTTTCTGTATGTTGCAGGGTCAAGAGTTCCCCCTATTTTTTGTTTGTATTTTTCTGTTTCCATGATTACTATGGCATTGCCTTTGTCTGCTAGGAGAATAATGATTTCTGGGTCTGCACTTAGATCCTTGATGGATTTTCTTTCTTTTATGGTTATGTTGCTGGGTGGTGGTTTTGCGTTCCTCAGGATCCTAGCTGTTTCTCCTCTTATCTCTTCTGCCTCTTCTTTCGGGAGACAGTAGAGGGCAGATTCAACATGGGCGATGATGTCTTAACTGGGATTCTGGTGGTGGTAACTGCAAAATTGCCTCCTTTGGACAGGATGGATGTTTCTTCTTTTGAAAGTTGCCATTCTGTTAAGTTGATAATAGTCCATGATGTGACAGGGGGACAGGGGGATTTCCAGCAGATAATGTCCCATCAACCAACCATTAGCCAAACAGATACTAATTCTCCTTGCATTTCTACACCCAGAAACTAGCCATTCAAATACACAAATTTACATATCCTCACCAACAGGGGTTCACAGTATATAAACTCTACACACACTCCTACCCAACCATTCTCTGAAGATGCTAGCCACAGATGCAGGCAGAACATCAGAAGTAAACTTTTTCAGAACATGGCCTCACAGCCCAGAAAAAAAACCAAGGAAAATCCATTTAAAACCACTTTAAGTGCTGTAATGCCATCCTATGAAATCCTGTGAGTGATAGTTTTTCAACGTCTTTAGCTTTCTCTGCCAAAGAATGCTGGTGCCTCACAGAATTACAAATCCCAGGTTTCTGTAGGATGAAGCCATGGCAGTTAAAGTGCTGTCAAACTGCATTATTTCTGCACTGTAGATGCACCCTGAATTTGGTGAAGACAAGACATTGAACACAAAGTAAATTCAACAATCTGGCTTGAGGAAAGAAAATAACCAGCCATAAATTGTATGTGAAATGAAGAAAATAGTACAGTTGTTTTCACATTCGCGGCTTTGACACTTGCGGTTTTTATTACTCGCGGTTTTCCCTCACCCACCACCCATCTCCTGGGTCTTCGCTTTTCTTCACAAAGGGGAGGAAGACCCGGGGAAGCTGAGGGAGTGAGGCAAAACCTCTTAAATAGCCGCTCTGCTGAGCCTTCACTGCCTTTGCAGGGACAGCGAAAGCCCAGGAGAGGGCAATAGTTATTTGTGTTTTTTTCACATTCATTGGGGTCTGCTGGCCCTAACCCCCGCGAATGTGAAGGGACAACTGTAGTTCAGGGTAAGACTTTACTATCATTGAACATCCTCATCTGAATAGCTCAGTCATGGCTGTTATCCTAAATCTTCTAGACCAGATTCATAGTCAAGGCAGGGCTGGCAAGACTGAAGTGCTGGGACTTTTCCTCTAACAAGAATGGTGATGTCCTCTGCCTCTGCCCCAGCTTCCTTGGTGACTTAGAGCTTCGTGCAAATCTTTTTCAATACATCAATACATCTGCCTGCACTTTTGGAAACTCCTCAGAGGAGTGGCTAGAGGGCTTGTCATGATGAATGCTGGCACTCCAGCACTCTTCCAGACTCACAGAAGCTGAACTAGAAGGATTGGTCTTGAATGTATCCCTCTGTGGTCTCAGTGAAGAAGCACAGTTCTCCCAGCCAAGAAACAGATATGGCTTCTGGTAGCTATGGCTCCCCAAAGGGAACATGGTTTTCATTTCTCAAAAGAGAGGAAATACTGTAAGATAAGGATTTGCCTTTAGCCTACAATAACAGCAGTCCTTGCCTTACAAGACATATTTTAAGATAAAATGAAATAAAGAGAAAAATGAGCCCTAAAATGAGTATATTATGGGAACAGAATGATTTTGTTTCCTTCTTATTCTTCTTGCATCCCATTGGACTTTTTGGATAAGACTGGATCAATGCAAGCATTTTAGCTGAGCTACTTTCAAAGAGAGGCCTAGCATGCTGTAGTGGTTTGAGTGTTGGACTATGATTCTAGAGACCAAGGTTCAAACCACTGGTTGGCCATGAAACCCACTGGGTGACCTTGGGCAAGTCAAATTCTCTCAGCCTCAGAGGAAGGCAAAGGCAAACCCTCTCTGAACAAATCTTGCCCAGAAACCCCCATGGTTCACCTTAGGGCCACCACCAGCCTGAAACAAATTGAAAGCACACAAAACAACAACACAACAGACTGACAAACACTTTTAAGTATTGTGCTTGTGTGTGTGCGTTCTTCTCAGTTCTATTATATAGTCATTATTTCATTTCAAAAGCTGCTTTGATTCACAGTAATATGCTGCTTCATTAATGCATCCTATTGATTAAACTGCAAATATCACAACACACCTATAAACATTACAATTTTTTAATGAACTGGCTAAAATCTGCAAAGTAACTCCTGCACAGGCCTTACCAAATTTTACATGAAAGGTGCCAGGTTCATGTGGTAGTCATCTTTAAATTTGGAACAGATTTTAATGTTTCGGATGTCCTGACACTTCTTTTTCTAAACTCAGAAGAAATTTAAAGGAATGCAGAGATGGCCTTAAGTAAAGATCACTGCAAAGGTTTATATGGATATATGTAGGATTTCAGGAGTTGTCTCATATGAAGAGTATCTGCTATTTCTTTTAATAATTATATATGTGCCCAACTGTTGTAAAGTACCAGAGCATGCAGAACTGACCCTAGTAAAATGCCTTGCAAAATTTCAGGATGATCATGACAGCTGCAGGGGTTTCTAGGATATCAATTCCTTTGGAACTGTGCTTTGGAACCATGTATTGTCATTATGGGACAAAGGGAAAATTCAGGTTTTAGAGGCATTCACACAAAAGAAAGCAGTGGGATACAACAATGGCACTCAGTACCTGCAAAATTCTATTCTCCTCCTCCCTTGCTTTCCTTTGCTAACATGAAAGAGATAGGTAAGCTACTCACTCACTAATACAAAGGTGAAGGGATCAACAGAGAAATCCTACACATCTCTGCTACAAAATAAGTCCCACAAAATTTAGAGGGGCTTACTCAGAGCTAAAGAGGTATATCCTTACAGTCTAATTGGCACAGCTGCTATATTATCCCTCAAAGTCCCTCCCAAATCCCTTTATTGGAATGGGATGTGAAAACAGAAGAAGCAATTAACAGGACCCTTTCAAACTACCAGCCTACAGGGAAAATATAACATTGTTCCATACATTTGAGGGAGGCCTTTCTGTGTGTGGATAAATCACAAGATTTACAGAAATAACACGCCCCCCCCAAAAAAAATGGGAAGAGGGACAATTCAAGACAATTCAAACCAGGAAAAACTAGAACCACTGATACGTGTCCCAAAGCAGGGGATTGGGAAAAGAACAGGGGTCAAATTTGTAAATATACAGAGGCATGTTTCTCCACTCACAGCATGAGCTGCATCTCATCAGTGGAGGGAGGAAAGGGTGAAACATTGGAAGGAGAGTACAGAATGTATGTGGAAATGAACAGTTTGAGTAGAAGAGCAGAAAATGGAATATGAACCAGGGTAGGGAAGTGTGAGTGAGAACAGAAGGCATGGAAGAAGTATGGAGTTTGTATGGGCCACAAAACTATCTTAAAAAAAAAAAACATTTTAAGCAGAGGTAGGCAAATGTGGAAGGCAATAGAAGCCCTACCCTCTGAGACCTTGAAGAGCCACAAGAAAAATCAGTGTTTGACCCCAAATATCTGCTGGGGGCATAGGGAGCATTATTGCCACATTTGACCATTTTAGGTCCAGGGAAGAAGTCATTTCTTGTACACATACTGTTTTAAAATAAAGTCTCTGTTAAGCTAGGGGTGGCTTAAATCTATCCATGTCCCCTAGAAGGTATTTGGGGTCAAAAAAGTGCAAAAAGGGATTTGTTTATTTATTTATTTTTACTCCTCAGGATTCTGAAGGCCCCAAAAATGGCCCTAGAGACCACAAGTGGCCCAGAGTCTGCACTTCATCCTCCCCTGTTTTAAAGGGGCACTCCCCAATCCTGGAAAAGAAGCTGAAGGTGGATTAACCAAGCTAAATAGCCAGAAGATTTTGATTGTCCATTGGGAAAGAGACATGGAAATTGAGGATACAGGGGGTGTAATTAAATATCTTAAAGGAAGCATGGCTGGCTGGTTGGCATCCAAAAGATGTAAAGTCCACATTGCAACACTTTGTTACAGGTCCCACTTGTTATATAAATTATTAGCATTAGGGCACCATAGAGCACACAACAATTACACTGCCAATGTTCACACTCTATGAACTGTATTAAACAGACAAGACAGAAATGAAAAAAAGAGCTGAGGATGGAGTTGGATGGGAAAGAATCAGGTGACAGTGGACATGTGAATAAGGCAAGGTGTGGGTGGTTCTGAAAGCAACAAAGTGGCCTTGAGGTGACATTTGAGAGAGAAATTGGCAGGTGTCTGATGAATGCCCCCAGCCAGGTACAGGGAGCAGCACAGCAGATGGCGCAGAGACACAAAGACAGGAATGGAAGGATGAGATAAAAAGGAGGTCCATGAACTTTTGCCAAAGAAAGAGATCCAAAAGATGTCCATGGAGATGAGGAAAGAGATATAAAGAGCTTGGGGAATTAAATTTGAAGCTTGTAATTGATGCAGGCAGCAGCAGAACACCTACGCTGAGTTTTAGGGAGCAATGTAGAATGATCGTGTCATGAAGTGTAGAAATGTTTTTAATGATCTGAGAGTAGCAGGGGAGGGGGAGGAAAATGTAAGACATGAGCAGCAGGCATAGAGACAAGTGGAACTTGGAGGTTTTTGAAGAGTAGAAAGGGACAGTATTTAGCAAACTTTTGGTTGGATGTCCATTGCAAGAAGAGGTGTTTGAGTACTGGGCTACATCACAGATGAAGCAGAAGGTAGACCACAACTGTAAAACGGGGAGAGGGATACAGTTCCCAATTAACAGTTCAAAAGAATCACAGTTTAGCAACTTGTAGTGGAGGGAGAAATGTCTAAAAGCAGGACATTGCAAATTGGGCGCGGGGTGGGGACTCAGACCATCACTATTATTCTTTCAGGAAGACAATATGGAAGAAATAGTGACCATTCTATGAAATAACAGCAGATACAAAGACAGTGAGAGAATTTCAGCTAACACTGAAGGGAGAGACTGAGAGAGAGAGAGAGAGAGAGAGAGAGAGAGAGAGAGAGAGAGAGGCAGGCCTGTGAACATATGGATAAGACTTCAGCATAAGAGCATAATTCAGTCCACAATGGCCACCCAGTCATCCAAAAAAGGCATGAAGGCTAATGGGGAAGGATTTGGAGAGATTACATGATAGCAGTGTAGGAGGACAAGGATGGAAACTGCTTCAAAGGGGGAGAAAGTCTATGAATAAGACAGAAGCAAGAGACTAAGGCCTTGTCTAATGGGCAATTTACCCCATCTTGCCCCCATCTTGGGGCACTGCAGTCCAAATGATGCAGGGCCCTTGCCCTGTTTTGCACCTGGGCTGTCCTGATTACACCTGGGACAAAGATGAGGGAAGACAGGTAAACCCGTTAAAACATTTCAGCTAAATACCCAAGAAAAAAACACCTCATTTAAGATAAACCAGATTAGGCCCCACAGGAGTGCAGGTGGCCATACCAGCACACCAGCCCATATCTTCAGCCTCTGCAACTTCTGTCCATGTTGCATTCTCCAAAGCCAGGACGCAGGCCCACAGCATGCAAGGGGCCTTGCTCATGTGCTGCAGGCCTCCTTCCTGGCTTCAGAGGGTGAGAAGATGGAAGCAGTAGTGACTGAAGAAACGGGGTGGTATGTCCATGTGGACTCCATCCCACTTTGTGCAGGCAACAAGGGAGCAACGAGTCTGATCCAAAGCCAGAATATGCCAGTGGGAAGTCAGCATATTCTGGACCATGCAGATGAGCTTTAAGATTTCATCTGCAGTGCAGAAATACTCCAGTTTGACACCACTTCTGAATTTGCCTCTTTTCTCACTTCTCCATGGGAGTGGAGGTGTCCGGTAGCACAGCAGGGCTGGCAGGGCTCGGCAGGGGTGGGGGGGGGAGGGAGGAAGAGGCAAGCTCACCTCCCCCACCTTCCCTGGGATGGTTCTGGTGGCGTGGCAGAGCTGGTGGGGGTGGATAGGGGAAGGAGGGAGGAGGCGAGCTTGCCTCCTTTCTCCCTTCTCTGCAGGGGTAGCGGGGTCCGGTGGCACAGCAGAGCTGCCGGGGGTGGGCAGGGAAGGGAGGGAGGAAGGAGCTTGCCTCCTTTCTCCATGGTGGGTCTGGTGGCGATGGCATTTGCTATTATCCATGGACTTTACTTTTATCTGCGGTGGGACCTGGGACCAATCCCCCGCGGTTGCAGGGTGCTACTGTATTTTGCCCTAATATATGGATTTTTGTATGCAATTTTCCCTAATGTATATATTTTTGTATGCACATTTCTACTGGTGAATTGTATCACAAAATTCACCTTCTCATCTGTATTGAAATGCAAACCACATTACTCTTACCACCATCCTGAGAGCTAGGAATGTATGACCATGGCAGAGGAGCAACAGATGTCAGAGTTAATGAAATGAAACAAGAGGAAGAAGGAAGAGGTGGAGATAATGGGGGAAAGGGGAGATTAATATTACAAGGTGAGAAGAACAATGGTGATAGCATAGAAAAATGGAGCGAATGGTAGGTGGCAGTCACTGACTTACTACAGACTCTAATTCAGTAGTAAGAATCATAGGTTTCTGGAGTGGGGAGTAGCTTAATATATCTGCACAAAGCGATTGGGGATCTACTCTATACAGATACTGAATTCTGCCTCCTAACTGCACAAGATTTCCAGTTACTTTGGCACACAAACATGTAGATATGTGAAAGTTTGCATCATCTGGATCAGGAAAGGCAGCTGTAAGCAACAGCAGAGAAGAAAAACAATGAATTATGTAGTTTTAGTTCTTGGGTTAAATGACAAGGTCATACAAGAAGAATCTATTTAATACTGTTTGATGTACATTAAAATAAAGAGATTTTTTATCTCCTTTTAATTAAGAACTAGAAATTAGTCTCTTTGCAAATGAAAGAATGTTGTGCATTTCACACAATGCATGATACAGTTCTAGCACACACATACACATACTCCCATCTCATGCCACCTGATTGCAGGTTTTTATAGTTCCCCCTCATCACATAAAGGTTGCATACCAGTCTGTGCCACAAAGAATCTGCTGTGAAGGAGAGTGCTACTCTCCCATAGTCTGATATTCCTTTGGGAGAGGGAAGAGAGGGGGAGGATTCAAATTCAAGAGGATTTGCCTTTCTGTATGCAAGCCTTCCAACACTGCTGAATGCCAGAAAAGATTTTTCCTTCCACAGAGTACATCTCCAGATCTGACCTCTGTCTAAATAGGGTTTTTTGTTTTTGTTTTTGTTTTCTAAAAGAGCTCTCTGTATTTGCAACTGAATAGTTGCGCTTCTAGCATCTTTCACAGGGCTTTATCTTTGTCTTGCCATCTGATTCACAGGCCAGTTTGTTGAATAATACACAAAGCCTCAATTGATCAAGACTTCTTAGCTCCTGTCACCAATGCACATATTTGCATGCATTTTACAACCTCATTGCTAATTGTTCTTTGCAAAAGGGGTAGTGTTGTATGCCAGCAATCACTTTCTGCTGTTTTATGAATATTCATGAGGCCTTTGTAGACAACTCTGCCATCAGTATTTACTGCTTAATTTCTTTATAGTGTAGCCCTATTTTCCTTTATTTATTAGGCTTTTACCACTGCCGCAGAAGCAATTATCACAATAATGAAGCCATCTTTACTTCATTCTGTGTATATTTTATAACCAGGTATCATTTGTCTAAGCTACCTCAAATTATGCTAGTGATCTATTAATATTAACAGTCACTTTCAGTCATCAAAAAATTCTAAACAAGTATCCATACCAGTTCTGTAGGCCCAAAAGTCATCTGTGTATCAATGGAAAAACTGCCAATGGTGTGTTGTGAGAAGTACACAAAATAGTGGATTAAGGTTTCTGATTAAACTTTAAGCCAGATGCCTAATTTAAAATTATATGACAGAAAGTTTTATTTTTAATCATCTTCCTCATGAGTTTCACCATCAACCTCTATTTCACCACCAGGACAGTCCTAAAGAACCAGAGCAAGGAAAGTTAATCCAGTTAAAGCCCTGATCTGATAGCTAAGAAATAGCCTGTTCAGCTGAACACCACCCTCTCTTTGCCTGCTTGGCCAAAATCTTACAATGATTCACCAGACTATACATATTTGCCCAAATTTTTCATGACTGACAAAAGTAAAGGCTTCCCTTGCTCCTACCTTCCATCTCTCCTTAACCCAAAAATGTTCATTAAAGCTAAAAGGAATTGGTGGACACATGCAAACAGGAGCAACCAGTCACTGGGAAAGGGGGATCAACATTTACTAGACTTCAAGTAGTACATAAACTCTACATATAGATATACAGTACAGTACTTCAACGTTTCTTACATCTCAGACATAGAGTCAAGCTAGTAATCACTACATAAAGCAAAATTACCTAAATCCAATTGTAAGTTCAAACTAGAGTAGACCTACTGACTCAATGGAATGTAAATAAGTGTTGACTTAACCATTTTTTTTATTAACTCAATGGGTCTACTTTACCTGGAACTAACAACTGGATTCAGAACTATAACATTTAACTTAAGAATTATTCTATATTACATTTGGGGTTTGGTGTGGTTCAGAGGTTATAAAAGTTACTTTTGGATTATAATTCCCAGAATACCTCAGACAGCATAACTAGTTTAGTAAAAAAAAAAGTATTTTTTCCAAGATGTGATATGGTTTCTCAGAGTTTGTGTTACTTATTATTTGTTCTAAAAAGTATTTCAACTAATATGCTTCATTGTTCTCCCCCAGCTGTTTTGTAAATTGCCTGTGTCCTTGTCACCCTAAAATGTTACCCTAAAGCTGTGTCCTTGGGCTTTTCTACACTGGCCAAAATACTCAGTCTTCTGGCTGGAGTATTCTGACCCCATAACTGGTTGAGATTCCCCCCTCCCCCGCCCACATTATCTAGATGAAATGGACAGAAATCTGCATGTACATGCTGATCTGTATCAGCAGATGCCTCCACTACTATCATGCATCACACTCTCTGAAGCCAGGAAGGAGGCCCTCGGCATGTGATGGTCACATGCAGGGAGCCTTGATCACATGCTGGGGGCCCCCTTTGCAGCTTCAGAGTGACACCAGCAGTGGCTGGTAATACAGCCCAGCACCAGACCCATCTGGGCTTTCCCACATGATGCAGGTTTTCCCGGGGGTTATTTTGAAATGTTTTTAAAGGGTTTATCCCAGCTTCTCCCTGGCTTCACCTTGAATGTCATCAGGACTGTTAAGGTGAATTGGGGTAAGAGCACTGCATCATTTGGACTGCAGGGTTCCAACACAGAGGAAAGCCAGGGTAAATTGCCCATCTAGACAAGCCCCTTGATGCCCTAAAACTGTAGTACACATGGTACTAC
The DNA here is from genome assembly GCA_030847615.1 of Gambelia wislizenii. NCBI lineage: Eukaryota > Metazoa > Chordata > Lepidosauria > Squamata > Crotaphytidae > Gambelia > Gambelia wislizenii. The sequence goes on from JAUMIR010000001.1 coordinate 373,997,631, forward strand.
TGTGTGGTTACTATAGAGATAGTTGCACTTTGATTAATCTTTTCACAGGATGATCTTTAGTGTCACTAGATTTTTATTTTGCTTTGGTCAAATCTCACCTGGAATACTGTGTCCAGTCCTGGACACTGCAATTCAAGAAGGATATTGTCAACCTGGAACATGTCCAGAGGAGGGTGACCAAAATGGTGAAAGGTCTGAAAGCGATGCCCTATGTGGAGCAGCTTAGGGAGCTCGGTATGTTTAGTCTGGAGAGGAGAAGGTTAAGAGGGGACATGTAAGCCATGTTTAAGTATATGAAAGGATGTCGTATTGAGGAGGAACAATGGACTCAAACGACAAGAAAAGAGATTCCACATAAGCATTGGAAAGACTTCCTGGTGGTAAGAACTGTTCAGCAGTGGAATGCGCTGCCTTGGGGTGTGGTGGAGTCTCCTTCTTTGGACATTTTTAAGCAGAGGCTGGATGGCCATCTGTCAGGAGTGCTTTGATTGTGTATTCTTGCAAGGCAGGTAGTTGGACTGGATGGCCCTCATGGTCTCTTCCAACTCTATGATTCTATGAAATTTATATTTCAAGCAAAAAATAATCAAAAGCAACTTCTGCAGCATCATTTTAGGCTACTGGTTGTTTTAAATTTTGTTTTCATCTTGTTAACAGTTTTAAACAAGAAAATATATTCTTAGTGGGCTTTCCTGTAGTTTTGATTTTTTTTTTCAGTTCCTTGCATTGTACAGGAAAAACATTTGGTTTTTTTAACATGAAGGTCTGTTGATTATTAATAAATTTGATACTGATACTGACATAAATCAAACTGGATATCTTCAGGTCACGTTTCATAAACTCCTTTGACAACAAAGCAGGCAGTAATTCAGCACACAGATCTTTCATCCATATTGATTATACACTTTGTCAGTCACAGTCACTATCACAGTGAAAATAAAGTTTTTCAATAAACCCAGTAGCACAGCCTAGTATTTTTAGAAATTATCAGTGCTGCAGTTAGTTTCTAAAAATACTAACCTGTGCCACTGGCGTCACTGAAAACAACATTATTTCAAAAATATACTAGCTGGGCTGCAATTAGTCTGTGTTTCTCCTTATTGTAATTACAAGCAGTAACCTAGCTTGGAAATAACTAGTTACAAATTGAAAATAATAGCTTATGTACAATTAGATCCTTTCCCAAAAAAATTAAAGTGTGACTACTTCTCATTACAGTTGTAACTTAATTAGCTATAATGCCACTCCTTTTGTTGTACAGCTGTAACTTTTAGTTATTTTTATAGTTAGGGGTGTGTTTCTCTCTCTGGCTTTTCTTTGCAAACGAAGATTCAGGAAGGAATCATCCCGCACTTTCTGCAAGCACGCTGATGACTAAAAAGGCCAATCTGAGATAGACAAGTCCGGTTGCCGAAAGCACAGCAGAAGGTTTCTTTGGGTGATGTTTCCGGGATGTGATTCTTTCTGCGTTGTCGTTTCTCTTCAAGACTTGTTCGGCGTGTGTTCTCAAATAAGGCTACAGCATTGTGGATAGTGTGTCTCCATGCCTCCCGATGTGAGGCCAGGGCGGACCATTGTTGGTGATCAATTTGGCCGAGCCTGAGATATTGTTTCAGGGAGTCCTTGTATCGCTTTTTTGGAGCACCCTCTTATGCTGACCCATGGCGAGTTCACCGTAGAGTACTATTTTTGGGAGGCGATGGTCCTCCATCCTAGAAACATGCCCTGCCCATCACAGCTATGTTCTCAATATCATGGCCTCAATGCTGGTGATCCCTGCTTGATCAAGGACAGCAACATACGTCACATAGTCCAGTGTATATTTAGGATTGTGCATGAACAGCGCTGAGGAAAGCGTTCGAGGAGTCGTAAATGGTGGCGATAAGTGAGCCATGTTTCAGACCCATAAAGGAGAATATACAGCACAATGGCTCTATACACACTGATTTTTGTGTTTCACCTCAGGTGTTTATTACTCCAGACTCTTTTGTAAAGTCTTCCAAATGCGCTATGTGCCTTTGCTAATCTGTGATCGATCTCTTTGTCAATTTTGGCATCCGAGGAGATGATGCTCCCAGGTAGGTGAACTGCTGAACGGACTTAAGCACAGATTTGCCTATGGCAATGTGGGGATGGTGGTGTTCGTCCTGTGGTGCAGGCTGGTAAAGAATTTCCATTTTCTTCAGGTTGACTTCCAGCCCAAACAGCTCTGCAGCTGTTGAGAAGCAGGATGTTAGGCGTGCAGAGCTGCTTCTGTGTGGGTAACAAGGGCAGCAGCAGCAGCAAAGAGCAGCTCACAGACTAGGTAGTTTAAAGTCTTAGTGTGAGCCCTCAGACGGCTTAAGTTAAACAAGCTACCATCAATACATTAACGTATATAGATGCCATCGTCTTCTTTAAGAGGGGCGCTCCAAAATAGCGATACAAAGACTCCCTGAAACAACATCTCAGGCTCGGCCAAATTGATCACCAACAGTGGTCCGCCCTGGCCTCACATCGGGAGGCATGGAGACGCACTATCCACAATGCTGCAGCCTTATTTGAGAACTCACGACGAACAAGTCTTGAAGAGAAACGACAACGCAGAAAGAATCACAACCCAAAAACATCACCCAAGGAGACCTTCTGCTGTGCTTTTTGCAACCGGACTTGTTTATCTCGGATTGGCCTTTTTAGTCATCAGCGCGCTTGCAGAAAGCACGGGATGAGTCCTTCCTGAATCTTCGTTTGCGAAGAAAAGCCAGAGAGAGAGATAATCAGGGATACTGGGAAGCTATTTTAAATGTGTTAGAGTCGAGACATAGGTAATATAGTTTAGTTTCTTTCTATCAATATTGTTTGCTTTTCTTTTCTTTTTTCTTTCTTTCTTTCTTTTTGGTTTTGTTTTGGGCTCTTTCTTTTCTTATTTGTTTATTAGTCTGTTTGTAGGTGCAATTGTTAGGTACTATGTCTTTTGTTGTTCGATTGTGTTTGCTATTTTTATACAGATTTAATCAATTACTAATAAAGGTATAAATTATGGGGTAAATCCATTAATTTCCTATGGATCTCATAGCTGCTTGGATTAGTGCATATTTCAGTTGTCCTTTAAAAGAACGTAATGAGGAAAAGGGCACAGCAGGGACATCTCTTGCTGGAAGACCTAAGATAGTGACCATATTGTGAGGTTTATTAAAGATTAATATGTAGGGATGTCTGATAGCAACTGAATCAGCACAGATTGTCCAACACTCTCTGGTTTTGAACTGTGTATTGCCTCTGGCATTTGCATTTACAGAGAGATAGACTGTTCACAGTTTTACACAGTTTGAAAACACACAGTTCTTTGACACATTACATACACACCCTGAGTTTTCAGAGTAATACTGATGCCTACCATTACTAATGTTAGTAAAACTAATACACTCAAATCTTCCTGATTCACTTTCTGTTTTACTCCCAGTAATGGACACAGTAAATTTGTGCAAATGTACCCATTAGGTGACAGGCGATTAGTACTCTAAATAGAATAAAAGCTCAAGCAAAATCATAATTAATGGGACCATGTGCATGACAGCAGATTCGGAGATGACTAGATTATCCAGTAGGTAGGTGCTTTTGTTAGCAGTTCTTTTTAAAATATGCTGTTTTGACACATTTTTGACACATTTGCTGCTCACTTGTTTCCAAAACTTTCCTATTATGTGCTACTGTCTTTTGTTCATGTTTACTGTATTATTCTTTGAGGTACAGTTGTTAAATCCTCTCTACTTTTCGACCACTCTCCTGGCTGTCCCAGATTAGAGCTGCTCTAAGACTGGCAATAAAACTTGGGGTAAAAAGCTACTGCTGTGCATGAATACGGGACATGTTTGATCACCGCAGTGTTAATTTTAAAAATCACTGAATTTCTGTTTTCTTTTCAGTTTAACATACCAGTACTTCAATCAAATAATCTCTCTCTCTCTCTCTCACACACACACACACACTTAATTCTGTACTATAAAGCTTCCACAGGTACAGTACTTTGGATAGCTTCTTTAAAACTTGGCATAAATACTCCTGGATAAAGGGAAAATCTTGAACAAACAGAGCTGTGGTGTCTGAAGCACTACTGTCACTCCTGTGGGAGAACAGCTGCCAACATTTAAAAGAGAAACCATAGGGCTGTTTTTGTTTTTAAAGCAAACTCACAATGCTTAAATCAGGATGGGCAAAAGTGGCCCTCCAGATGTTGTTGGACTACAACTCCCAGCATTCCTCACCATGAGCACAATTGCCCAGGCCTGTTTGATAGTCCAATAAAATCTAGAAGGCTGCACTTTGTCCACCCTTTATAATAGGGAATAATAAGCATACAAGAGCGAGGCAAACAGGAGAGAAGACAGCAAGGGTGTTTGGTGTTGGTGTGGTGGAAGAGACAGCATAAGGTAAACTTGTAGCTGTTGAATTAAACTTCTTCAGCCCCAGAGAGTTTATTGGGCTAATGCTAGTGTGCCTGCTTGGGTCAAGGCTGTTTGTGTGGGCTGAGTGTAGGCTTGCCTGGGTGGACCTATTAGCATTTGTTTGGTGACCTACCTGTGTGAAGAGGAAGTGAATCAGAGACTGCTGAAAGGAGGTGGGTCAGAGGCAGAGGGAGGAGCTATCAGCCAGTACCTCTCTCTCTATAGCTGCAGTTTCAGAAGACTTCCGGTTATCAGCAGGAGGGCACCGGATGCAAGAGGACGAAGCTCCATCTCAACTCCGTTCAAGTGCGGTGTGAAAGGGGGAAAAGACCAAGGAAAAGCCTCTCTCTTGGGGGGAGAAGAGGAAAAAGGAGGAGTTCCACAGGGCTTCTGCAAGACCACATGAATCAGGGGACGGAGGTCCACCAACCATGAGGGGAAAACAGAAGTGAAGAAAGACCCATGCCACTGGAGAGTCATTGGACCAAAGCCACACCCACAACTAAGATACGGGGTAGAATCAAAGAACCAAGTAAGAACCCAGTGGGCTGAGGAACTTTTTTCTTACTTCTTCGAAATAAGAACACTCCATAAACGAGGAGCAAAGGAACTAGTTTAAAAAGGCTGCTCCTTTTAAACTTAATAGAGCTGCTCCGGGAAAGAAAAACTGTTCGGTTTGGCCTTTCTCCTTTTTTTTCATATATTGGTCCTTTAAGAACAGCGGGAGAGAGGGGTAGCAGGCGGACAGCATTAGAAGATCGCTGATTGGGAGCCCTGTTTCAGAAAACGCTGACTGCAAGTTTAAAACAAGACTCATGGAATGGTATTCTTTTTTCCCCTGTTTTGGAACGAATAATAACAGCAATAATAACATTCTTAAAAAGATTTAATCTCTCCTGAAGGGGTATAAGAACACAGAATACAAGGAAGAGTGGGAGAAAAGGGAAGAGGAGATGGGAAGATTGGAAAGGAGGAGGAAAATAACTGTGGAGCAACAGTAACAGTACAGCAGTAGTTTAGTAGTATAATAACAAGACCTAAAATAAAAGCACAAATCAGTGGACTAGAAAGAGGAAAACATGAAGACAGGAAAGCAGAGAAGGAGAGGATTTGGAGAAAACTGTGAAGAAAGTTGCAAGCAGAATAAAAACAGTTGGGAAGGAGAGAATAAGGACAAGACAGCATTATTTGGGGCACTACAGGAAGAGGAAGAGAAACAGTAACAATGGGGGAAGAAACGAATAGAGAACAGGAAAAGGGGAGAGAAGAAAAAGGAGGAAGACAGAAGAAGAAGAGAAAGGAGGAAAGAAGAAGAAAACGAGGAATTATAGAGTTACTGCTGTTACTAAATTATAGTTTCTTACTATTATCTTGCATAAGAGGCAATAGCTGACAAATGAATAAGAAATTTATGATTTATTGAATTAATTGAATATGGGAATGAATTTTTGAGATTATAGAATATAGAATATTGAATATTGAATTAATTTCTGGTATATTGAATTTCTAGGATAGATTTTTTTGTTTCTTCTTTCTTTAGGATATTTTGGATATTGTTTTGCATTGGATATTGAATTAATTGTCTTTCTATATATACATATACATATCTAATTGATTTAATTTGATAATTAATTTAATTTTGTTATTCAGATTTAAATTGGTGATTGGGTAAATGTAAATTAATGAAATACTCAATACCAATGAAGAATATAAATTGAGGTGTTAAAGAAAGGAATGAAACAAAATGAAATGGAAATGGAAAAGGGAATAAGAATTTAGGTGGGGAGCTAATAAGAGAGATACTAATATACTAAGTAAGTAAGTCTACTTTACTAAATTAATTCAGAAATGGACTAATTGAAAGGGGAATTGAATGTTTAAGTAAGACTAAGATCAGAATTAAGGGATGAATTCATAAAGGGAATTGGTTATGGAATAATTAATTTCCCAACTGAGAGTAATATAGAAGTATTATGGATATATAAGTGAATGTATTTATGATAATGAATTAGGAGATTAATAAACTCAAAATAAGAGATTAATGAATTTATAATAGATAAGAAATTATAGTGATTTGAGGACTTGAGGAAGGGTAGAAGGAAAAATGGGAAATAAATGGTGTAAGAGAAATTAAGGAGAAAATAAGGGGAAATTTATTTGAAGCTAATCTTAGAAAAAAGGGAATATAAAGGTAATAACTAAAAGGTTTTGTTAGAGAATAGACAGAAGAGAAATAGAATAGAAAATAGATTAACTATAGAGGCCCAATCAATGAATCAAGGACAACAAATAATAAAGACAAAACAACATTGAAAAAGGGAAACTTGGAAAAGAAAAAAAGAGGAAGAAATTAGAATGGCATCAAGCAAAAAGAAAACAGGACAACAATCACAAACCCAAACCCAAATTATGACTAGAAGAGGTTCAACTGAAATATTGAAAATATCAGAAATGCAATCAATGATCATGGAAGACCTTAGAACAGAACTAAGGAATTTCAAACAAGAAATTAGAGCAGAACTGAAGGATATGAGAAAGGAGATAAGGATGGATTATAAAAAAGAAACAGATTCTAGGAAAAAAGATGGAAAAGTTTTATAAAGAGCTTGATGAAGTGAAGGTAGAGATCCAAAATCAAAAATTCGAAATTAAAGACTTAGAAGGAAAAGTACAAGAAACAGAAAAAAACTACCAAACTTTTATAAGAGGCAAAAGGAGAGGAAGATATTCAAATAATGAATAAAGAGTTAAGATATAGAGAGAAGTGCCTCAAGTTAAGAGGTCTTGCAGAGAAAATGAATGAAAATCCGATAGAAAGGTTAATACCAGACTTGGCTAAATTTATTGAGTGCTCAGAAGATTATTTGGATGGGGAGGTGGATAAAGCATTCAAGGTGAACTCCCAGATAGCAAGGGATAAAAAATTGCCGTGGGACATAGTTATGGTATTTACAAGATCCCAAACAAGAAAAAAAGATACTACAACAAAGTTATAAGGAGAAATTGACAATAGGAGAAGATATTAAAATATTCAAGGATATCCCACTATCAATAGTGAGGAAAAGACAAGACTACAGGTTTATAACCCAAATGTTAACCAGAAATGGAATCTATTACAAATGGGAAAAGATAGAGGGTATTTCATTTACATTTAGACAGAAGAGGTATAGAATAGACACAGTACAAAAAGCCAAAGATTTTTGCAAAAATTTGAAAGAGAAATGAAAACTCAAAAAGATCCGAACTTGCAAGAAAAGCAGAAAAAGGAAAAGGAAGGAGAAGACGAAGACGAAGAACAATTGAAGAGGTCAAAGGAAGAAGAAAAAGAACAACAAGAAGAAGAACAAGGAAAAGAAGGAGTAACACCAGAAGAAGGAGGAAAAGAAGTAGAATCAGAAGAAGATGGAGAAAATGGCAATAACGGGAGTATATGTGAGGAGGAGGTAGAGGAAGAAGAAATAAAAAACTGAAATAATGTCTAAGATGGGTTCTTGGAACGTGAAGGGACTAAATTCGGAATATAAATGGAGACAAGTATTTCATTATCTTGAAAAATTGACAAAAGACATAATCTGTATACAGGAGACGAGAATAAAAGAAGAACATAGCAGATTTCTAAGAAACCCCAAGTTGGGATCAGTATTTCATTCCACAATTAATGAGAAAAAGAAAAAGGGGATTGCACTATATGTTAACTGAAAATATGAGGCAAAAGAAGTATTTAAAGATGGGGCAGGTCAATACATAAGGGTAGAAATTCAACTTCAGAATTTAAAATTGCTGGTAGTAGGGATATATGCTCCTAATGCAAAACAAGGAGAATTTTACAAACAGTTGCATGAGATGCTAGGAAACTATTTTGGAGAAAATTTGATTATACTTGGGGATTTTAATGGTGTCCTAGAATCCAAAAAAGATAGATCAACTACAAGAAAACTTAGAGCACTTGGCAAACTACCAAAAAGTTTTTTTGATCTAAGGAAAGAGCTAGGATTGGAAGGTGTGTGGACAGCAAAACACAGTGATAAAAAAGGCTTTATGTTCTATTCAGATTGTCACAAATCAATGTCACGAATCGATTTATTCCTAGTGCCCAGAAAGCTATTAGGAGGCATTATAAACATGGAAATATTGCACAAAATATTATCAGACCATCATCCAATAAAAATGTTACTAAACATAAAAGAGAAGGATTACAACTGGAGATTAAACGAATCCTTACTCAGAGATGAAAACTTCTTGGGAAGATTAAAATTGGAGATAAAACAATACTTTAAAGAAAACACAACGGATGATTTCCAGATGAGAACTATCTGGGATGCCGGTAAGGCAGTTATGTGGGGAATACTAATAAAAAGAGGATCAGAAATAAAGAAATCAAGGACAGATAGATTCAAATTTCTATCAGAGGAACTAAAGAAGAGAGAAGAGGAGTTAAGAGAAAATCCAGGTGAGGAGAAATTGATCAGGCAAATAAAATTGATATAGAAACAATTAGATTTAGAATCTATGACAGAGATCGAAAAACAATTAAAAAGAGTTCGGCAAAGACACTTCGAATATGCGAATAAAGCTAGTAGATGGCTCGCACATAGGTTGAGAAGAGAGAGAGAAAAGAAATTGATTGTTGAAATTAAGCATAAGGAATCAATGACAACAAATCCAGAATAAATTCAAAAATTATTTTATGAATATTACAGAAAATTGTTTGACAATAAAAAATTAGAAGAAAGTAATAAAACGAAATTAAGGAATTATTTAGATAAACAAACAATTCTGAAATTAGTGGCAGAACAAACGAGAATATTAAATTCAATGGTCACAATGGAAGAAATTAATACGGTTATACAGGATTTAAACATTAACAAAGCCTCAGGCCCAGATGGCTTCACTGCCATATATTATAAGAGATTGGAAAATGAGCTAGCCTTGCCTCTTCAAAAAAACATAAATAACATAGAGAAAGAGGGGATTCCAGAATCTTGGATAGACGCAAACATTTCCTTAATACCAAAAGAAGGCAGAGACAAGAAAGAGATAACAAATTATAGACCAATATCTTTGCTTAACACTGATTACAAAATTTATACAGCAATTCTTGCCAGATGATTAAAGAACATATTATCTGATAGAATACATGAAGACCAGAGTGGCTTTTTGACAGGGAGGGAGATTAGACATAACATCAGGATAGTATTAGACCTTTTGGAATATTTCGAGCAGCACAACGAGAAAAAACTGGCTATGCTGTTCGTACACACAGAAAAGGCCTTTGATAATGTGAACTGGGACTTCATGTTGGAAACAATGAAAAGAATGGAGATGGGAGACAACTTTATAAAAAGAATCGAGCAAATATATACCACCCAGAGGGCTCAGTTAATAATCAATGGGAATAAATCTGGCAAGATTCCAGTGATGAAGGGCACAAGGCAGGGCTGCCCCTTATCTCCGTTACTTTTTATCCTAGTATTAGAAGTCTTCAATAGAAACATAAGAGCGAATAAAAACATCCCAGGTGTCAGAATTAAAGGACATGAGTTTAAATGGAGAGCCTTCACTGACGACCTCATCTTATTTGTAGAAGATCCATTGGAGAACATTGAAGGAATTATGAGAACGATAGAGGAATTTGGGAAGCACTCAGGCTTTAAAATCAACATGGGGAGATCATCATTACTAACAAAGAACATGACAAAACAAGAAGAAGAAGAATTAATTAAAAAATCAAGATGCAAGATAGAGAAAACGGTAAAATATCTGGGCCTGTAGATAAGTAAAAGAAATTCTGACCTATTTGAAAACAATTACATGAAAATCTGGAAGGAAGTGAAAGAAAATTTTGAAAGATGGGAGAAATTAAATTTAACCATTATGGGAAGAATTTGAGCATTCAAAATTAACGTGCTTCCCAAGCTACTGTATTTGTTTCAGAATTTGCCAATATTGACCAATGATAGGCCATTTGAAAAATGGAGAAAGGACATCTCGGAATTTGTATGGGGTAAAAAGAAACCAAGAATCAAATGGTCATATTTAATGGATACATGGAAAAGAGGTGGTTGTGACATACCAAAATTGAAAATCTATAATTACGTAGCAATGGTATGGGTACTAGACTGGGTGAAGTTGAGAGACAAAAAGCTACAAGCCCTGGAAGGGCACGATAATAGATATGGGTGGCACACTTATCTGTGCTATGGAAAAGATAAAGTAAACAGAGACTTTAACAATCACTATGTAAGAAGATCATTATTAAGGATATGGAAGAAAATCAAAAATAAATTTTGCAATAAAATTCCATTATGGACATCTCCTCAGGAAGCATTCTTTGGAAGGTGGATGGATTGAGTACAATAGCTAAGATATTAAGATATGGTAGTATTGGATAATAACAATGACTTTATATTAAAATCTAAGGAACAATTAAATTATGAAAGCAATTGATTTACATATTTGCAGTTGAGTGAAAGGTTCAAGGAAGATCAAAAGAATGAAGGAATAGAACAGGAATAGAACAAATTAGATGAATTAATGTGGGAAGAACAAAAGAAGAATAGCCAAATTATATAAGCTATTGTTGACCAGATATTTAGAACCAGAGGCTGTAAAGGAATACACCGTACAGTGGGCAAGAGATATAGGATATAATCTAGAAGTAGAAGCATGGGAAAATGCGAGGAATAAATCATACAGATTCACAGCTTGTCAGAATTTAAGGGAAAATTATGTAAAAATTACACACACATGGTACTTTGTACTGGCCAGACTAAATAAAATGGGAGTGAGTTTGTCAAAAAAATTGTTGGAAATGCCAGGCCAACAAAGGTTCCTTAATCCACATGTGGTGGAAGTGCAAGGTAATTAAAAAGTTCTGGTCGAGAGTACATATGATGATTAAGAAAATCTTACAGATAGAATGTGAATTTATGCCAGAACTTTACATTTTGAATATGACAAACGTATTAGGGAAAAAATGCAGAAAGTCAACACTGGAGAATCATACTATATATGGTAACTGCGGCCAGGCTAGTAATCACTAAAAAGTGGAAACAGAAGGAACCACCTAGAATTAAAAATGGCTAAGCAAGCTTATAGATATGGTAGAACTAGATGGTATGACCAGCAGGTTTCGGAATGTTCAAAGTAAAAAATCTTTGAATATTTGGCTATCCTTGATAAAGTTTTGGGAAATAAATGAAGGGGGGAAGAGATACAGAATGTTTTACTATAGAAAGAAGAATAAAAAAATAAAAACAACAAAAACTAAGGAGACAGCATGGATGCTAATGTGAAAATGGAAAATAAATCTTGGGTGGAAATGGAGTGTTACAGTTAACAAGTAGTGAGACAATGATATTGCAAAGGGTGAAAGGGAAGAAAGGTTAAAAATTAAGAAGGTTGTTTGTATTAAAGAAATTTGTTAATCTTGGCGCACTAGGGAATAGTGAAAGGAAGTTAGAACACGAAGATGATAAAGAATTATGTGCAAGGATGAGATGTTGGAAAATGTACAAAGAAGCTATATAGGAAGAACAGAGAACAGAAATTCCAGGGCACATAATGAACAAATGAACATATGTATGCAAGTAATTAGAAAAATAGAAAATGTGATGTGTTTTTCTCTTCTTTTTTCTTTTTTCTTTTAATAGAAATGGAATATATATGTATTCATATCACTCAATTAAATATATATATATATTATAGCTGCAGCTTCAGTCTCTGGAACTCAGTGTACAGGAGCGAAGCAAACAGGAGAGAGGATAACAGAGGTGTTTGGTGTGGGGATTTATTGGGGGAGTTTGAGGGAGGCCCAGAGTTTCGTTCTAGTGCCTACTTCAGAGTATTCAATATGGACAGTGAAGGAACTGCTACAGTCACTTGCAACAGCTGTGGGATGTTTGTCTTCTTGCCTGTGGATGTGCAGAGCTACAACTGCAACAAGTGCAAGTTGGTTGTGTTGTTGGAAGAGAAGGTCCAACAACTTGAGACCTGACTAGCCACTATACAGCAGATTAGGGAGCAGGAGGTTTGCTTAGACAGAGCAGAGCAGAAGGTCCTGGTTCAGGAGCATGCAGGGGATATTTCTGAGGATGAAGGTAGTTCTGATGCACAGGAGGTTGGTGTTTGGAAGAATGTGACCAATAGAAGGAGAAGGAGCAGGGGCCATTCTATGAGCTTGGAGTTACAGAACTGGTTTGAAGCTCTCTCCCTTGTCAGTGATGACAAAGAACTAGAAGGAGAGCGGCAGAGCCAGTTCTCAGAGTATGTGCGTTAGACTTTGGATGGTTCAGCACACAGACAGGTGTCTGCCAATCCTCGGAGGAGGTCTGTGGTGGTGGCAGGAGACGCTTTGTTGAGGGATAAGGAATCAGTACTTTGTGGGTCTGATGTCTCGAGAAGTGTGCTGTCTCCCAGGTACAAAAATCCATAATGTCACGGAGAGGCTAACGAGACTCAAAAGAAGGGAGTTCATGATGGATGGGAGTTTCTAAACAGTGAGATATTGAAGGCACAACTTCAAAAAGTCCCAATGAGGGGGGGAAATGGGAGGTGTGTAAAGAAACCAGTATGGACGTCTAAAGACCTTTCAACTGGAACTGGAAATCGGGAGAGGAGGATGCTGTCCTGCTTCCAGCACTCTATTTGAATGACGCCGTCCTCCTCCCGTCCTTCATTCATTCTGCCTCCGTCCTGCTTTCATTTTGCCTCCGCCGCTTTTTATTAATGAAAGTTTCTTTGCCTTCTTTGCCTCAGTCTTCTCCCAAAAGGAGAACAGTACTCAACCTGGAGAAAATGGAGTAGATGATGCAGTAGGGGAAATGCAGCATAAAATAGATAAAGAGGTTATTCAGAAATACCTGGGCAGTATAAATGAATTCAAGTCTCCAGGGCCAGATGAACTACATCCAAGGGTACTAAAAGAACTGGCAGAGGTAATCTCAGAACCACTGGCAGTAATCTTTGAGAAATCCTGGAGAACAGGAGAGGTACCAGCAGACTGGAGGAGGGCAAATGTTGTCCCCATCTTTAAAAGGAGGGGGAGAGAAGACCCAAATAATTATCACTCAGTCAGCCTAACATGAATACTAGGAAAGATTCTAGATCAGATCATTAAACAGACAGTCTGTAAACACTTAGAAAGGAATGCCATGATCACTAAAAGTCAACATGAGTTTTTGAAAAACAAGTCATGGTCATGCCAGACTAATCTGATCTCTTTTTTCATAGAGTTACATACTTGATAGATTAAGGGAAATGCTGTGGATGTAGTGTATCTTGATTTCAGTAAGGCTTTTGACAAGGTCCCCCATGATATTCTTGCAAAAAAGTTAGTAATCTGTGGGCTAGATAATGCAACTGTTAGGTGGATTTGCAATTGGTTGACTGACCGAACCCAAAGGGTAGCCACCAATGGCTCCTCTTCATCCTGGAGAGAAGAGACTAGTGGGGTCCCACAGGGCTCTGTCCTGGGGCCATTGCTATTCAACATCTTTATCAATGACTTGGATGAGGGAACAGAGGGTATGCTTATCAAGTTTGCTGATGACAACAAATTAGGAGAGGTAGCTAAAACCCCAGAAGAGAGGATCAGAATCCAAAATGACCTTAACAGATTAGAAAGCTGGGTCAAAACTAACAAAATGAATTTCAACAGGGAGAAATGCACAGATATAGGATGGGTGACACCTTGCTTGATGGTAGTACATGCGAAAGGGATCTAGGAGCACAAACTGAACATGAGTCAGTTAGTGGAGCAGAAACTGAACATGAGTCAGCAGTGTGATGCGGCAGCTTAAAAAGACAAAGTGATTCTAGGCTGCATTAATAGGAGTATAGTGTCTAGATCAAGGGAAGTAATAGTGCCACTGTATTCTGCTTTGGTCAGACCTCACCTGGAATACTATGTTCAGTTCTGGGCACCACAATTCAGGAAGGATATTGAGAAGCTGGAAGGTGTCCAGAGGAGAGCGACCAGGATGGTGGGAGGTCTGGAAGCCATGCCCTATGAGAAGTGGCTTAGGGAGTTGGGCATGTTTAGTCTGGAGAAGAGAAGGTTGAGAGGGGACATGATAGCCATGTTTAAACATTTGAAGGGATGTCATACTGCGGATGGAACAAGCTTGTTTTCATAGAATCATAGAATTGCAGAGTTGGAAGAGACCACGAGGGCCATCCAGTCCAACCCCCCTGCCACGCAGGAAATCACAATCAAAGCATCCCCGACAGATGGCCATCCAGCCTCTGTTTAAAGACCTCCAAGGAAGGAGACCCCACCACGCTCCGAGGGAGTGCGTTCCACTGCCGAACAGCTCTTACTGTCAAAAAGTTCCTCCTAATGTTGAGGTGGAATCTCTGTTCCTGGAGCTTGCACCCATTGCTCCGTGTTCCAGTCTCTGGAGCAGCAGAAAACAAGCCTGCTCCATCCTCAGCATGACATCCCTTCAAATACTTAAACAGGGCTATCATATCGCCTCTAAACCGTCTTTTTTCCAGGCTAAACATACCCAGCTCCCTAAGTCTCTCCTCATAAGGCATTGTTTCCAGACCTTTCACCATTTTAGTTGCCCTTCTCTGGACACGCTCCAATTTGTCAATATCCTTTCTGAATTGTGGTGCCCAGAACTGGACACAGTATTCTAAGTGAGGTCTGACCAAGGCAGAATAGAGTGGCACTATTACTTCCCTTGATCTAGACACTATACTTCTATTGATACAGCCCAAAATTGCATTGGCCTTTTTAGCTGCCGCATCACACTGTTGGCTCATGTTCAACTTGTGGTCTACTAGGACTCCTAGATCCCTTTCGCACGTAGTCTCATTCAGCCAGGTCTCTCCCATCCTATATTTATGCATTTCATTTTTCCGCCCTAAATGCAGTACTTTACATTTCTCCGTATTGAATTTCATTTTGTTAGCTTTGGCCCAGCTCTCCAGTCTATCCAGGTCATTCTGAATTTTGATCCTGTCCTCTAGGGTATTAGCTACTCCTCCCAATTTGGTGTCATCTGCAAATTTGATAAGTATGCCCCTAATTCCCTCATCTAAGTCATTGATAAAGATGTTGAATAGCACTGGGCCCAGGACAGAACCCTGTGGCACCCCACTGGTCACATCTTTCCAAGACGAAGAGGAGCCACTGCTGAGCACCCTTTGGGTTCGGCCGGTCAACCAATTACAAATCCATTGAATAGTTAACTTGTCTAGCCCACATTCTACAAGCTTGTTTGCAAGAATGTCATGGGGAACCTTGTCAAAGGCCTTACTGAAATCAAGGTTTTCTGCTTCTCCAGAGACTAGGACACAGAGAAATGGGTTTAAACTACAGGAAAAGAGATTCCACTTAAATTTTAGGAAGAACTTCCTGACAGTAAGAGCTGTTCGGAAGTGGAATGCACTGCCTCATAGTGTGGTGGAGTCTCCTTCTTTGGAGGTTTTTAAACAGAGGCTGGATGGCCATCTCTTAGGAATGATTTGATTGCATGGCAGGGGGTTGGACTGGATTGCCCTTGAGGTCTCTTCCAACTCTATGATTCTACGATTCTATGATTCTAAGTCCACATTCATTGTTGTTGTTGTTTTGACATCAAGGGTGTAATTTTGGCAGAATGGGTTCCAGAAGGCAGAACAGTCTCTTCCAGCTCTTTGATTCTATGATTCTATGGATATGATTGCACCAGAACTTGGAAATAGCACATTAATATTACAATACTTGCTACATTTTTGAAGTGGGTGCAGCATCATTTTTAAATGTCATGACAAGAAGGAGGTAAACACGAACATGGAACCATAAACATGAGCAAAGCAGTGCTCAGAGAGAAGCATCATACTCATTGTTCCCTTCCTTTCCACAGCCCTGGGGTAAGCATGTGCATATCTTCCATTCCTAAAATTTCCCTTTACCTTAGGAGAAAGTGGCTCTCTTTACTGCTGCAGTTCTCCCACACCCGGCTTTGGACTGCTGGCTTATCTCACTTCTCCTTTTATTTGCTGCCTTTGTTACAGGTGCTTCAGTTATAAAACACATCTGATGGCCAACGGGAATTATTTAAACAGTCATGCTAGTAAGGCAGCATTTCTTATGGAGAATCAGGTCTAGTAGGAGAGGGTGCTGGACAGTTCTGCCTGGATGAGATGTTTTTTAAAAATCCTATCTTTTGGGGTGTGGCCCCTTGATAAATACAGAAATCTGTGCATCACATAATTTATGAAAGTGGGCATATGTTAATTTTGCTGTTGTTGCTGTATGCCTTCAAGTAGCTTCTGATTTGTGGTGACCCTAAGGCGACCCTATCACAGGGTTTAATTGGCAAGAACCTTTGCCTTCCTCTTAGGCTGATGGAGTGTGACTTTCCCAAAGTCACCCAGTGGGTTTCCATGGCTGAGCGGGAATTCAAACCCTGGTCTCTAGGGTCCTAGTCCAGCATTCAGACCACTACACTACACTGAAATAAACAGCTAAGTTAACTGAAATCATTGCTTTCATTTGGTATCTAAGTAGTACATACTGATTGTCAATCCTGCATGCCATGAATTTTGACTGTTTCTTATTGCTCTTTTGAATAAACTACCAGAAGGCCATTTTTCAGATCTTAAAAACGCAGGTTTTAGACAGAAAAGGGTACAGAGCCAAATGGCCTTTAGTGGGAGACTCATGCTCCCTGGCGGTATTTGGAGGGACGATTTCCCATTAGTCCAGTTTTATTTTTTAACTAGGAAACTTTGGGGGCTACGGAAAGGCCTAAGTAGGCCACATAAGACCAGCAGGCCACTCAATTCTCACCCCTGTATTAAGGGCAAAATTGCACAATACTTTAAATTGTTAGCATGCAGTTAAGACACAATTGCCTTCTTGATTTGAAAGTAAGAACACATAGACATATTATAGATTGGGACCATTTTGGGTAGGAGGGACACAAACCTTGTCTCTGAATCCCTTTTCTCCTAAGTTCTGACTCTGCAGTAATTTTTAAAGACCTCCATTTGCACCAAGTCACTGAATGTCCCACCCTAATGCTTTTTCTTCCTATAGTGAGAAGATTAATTTAAGGGTAGAATTGGCTGGGATGGGAAATGTTTAACACCCATGCCCATTGCTTCCAGTCCAGGTATTACTAGTAAGACAAAAAATGGTAAAATAATACTGTATACTGTGTACTTTGACCCTATGTGAGACCAGGGATGCAAAGAATATTGGCAGATTTTTTCACCCTCAATGCAAAAATTGTCAACTACCATGATATTTCTCATCCTTGCATGAGAGCTTTCTCAATGTTTATTCATTTTTTGTGTCTGTGGAAAAAATGTTTTTGGAAAAAATGATTTTGTGCAAAACATTTTGTGTTGCGTAAAATGCAAAGTTTTGGTACAAAAATGTTGCAATTGTGCAAAAAAAAAAAATTCACAAAAGCCTTGATTAATACTTTGCAAAGAAGTCCTAAAATGCAAAGAAAGAAAGAAAGAAAGAAAGAAAGAAAGAAAGAAAGAAAGAGCAATCTTGGGAAAATTTTGATAAAACTCTCAGAATTTCAACTATAGGGAAATATTTTTTGAAGTTTTTGTCTCTTGTGTGCAAGAGTGAAATAAGATCAGATTTACAATCCTATGTGAAACAGAAATTGCCTTCAGAGTTTGAATACTGGCTGTAAATTTCAGTATTGCCAGCATGGTGTAGTGGTTTGACTGTTGAGCTACAACTCTAGAGACCAGGGTTCGAATCCCCCTCATCCATGAATACCCACTGCACAGACTCTCAGCCTTAGAAAACCCTGTGATAGGATCAGCTTTGGGTTGCCATAATTCGAAAACGACTTGAAGGCACACAACAATAACATTTAGTATTGTAGTAACAAATTCATAACCTACAGTTATGGATCTGTAGCTGATCTATACAGTTGTCCCTCCATATCCACAGATTTATGTATTCACGGCTTGAAAATATTCTTTAAAAAATAATAATCCAAAAAGCAAACCTTGATTTTGCCATCTTATATAAGGGATGCCCTCTACATTGACACCCCCTTGTCGTGGGAAAGAGGCTTGCGTACCCTAATGATGTTTTGAACTATGCTGGCGGTGGCATAATAGCCACTGGTAGGGTCTCCCATGCTAGACAAGTCAAAACTGAAGGGTCTGACAAAGAGCGTCAAAGGGCAGGATGGGCTCTATAGCCTTACGGCAACCATCCTAGGAGAAGGAAAATTCTAATCCCAAACCCGAGCAGATGGTGCTCGTCCAACCTTGTAAGATCAACCATCTAAAAGAAGGAAACTCTAATCAAACCTACGACCCAAGGACCTTGCTGCTACCGTCCATGCTTGAAAAGCCACAGCAGATGAACCTTTGGTTTAAAGGGTGAGGCCAGTTCTGTGCACGCTGCCCTCCACCAGAAAAATCCATTGCACAGGCTCGAAGGACAAATCCAATTCCGAAAAGGCCCTGTAGCGATAGGCGAGGGACGAAACAGTAGGTGTAAAGATGCACTGGAAGCTGCAGACCCAACCCTGCATGCAGGCGGTTCAGGACTTTGGTCCCTTGAGGCTGACGCGGGAGATGACAGTCTTGTTCAGCAGCTTCCTGAACGACCAAACAGGCTTTTTTAAGGAGAGCACTGCTTGCTCCATATGGAGAGGGGCCTAGAAAAGGTGGCCTAATGAAAGCTTATCCCCATCTACCTGGTTGCCTAGCCATGGCCAACAGGCATCTTCTGATGCGGTCACACCAAGGCAAAGAAACAAAGGCATACACCAGCCTCCAAAGGTGTAAATAAACTGATGCTTGCATGCTGGAACATCAGAACCATGCGAGACTCTGCAGATAGTGGACAGCCTAAGCATTGATCTGCTCTAATAGCCCATGAACTATCACGAATAAATATTGACATCGCTGCTCTTAGTGAAGTTCGCTTCCATGACGAAGGCAGCCTTAAAGAACACGGCGCCGGCTACACACTTTACTGGTCTGCAAACCCAAAACCAAAAAACATCTTTCAGGAGTAGGCTTTATGATTAAAAACTCCATTGCCTCCAAACTCGAAACCTTGCCAACAGGACACTCTGGTTGCATTATTTCCTTACGCCTCCCACATGTTGTTCTCTTTAGTATCTATGCCCCAACTATGCAAGGTGACCCTGTAGAGAAAGACAAATTCTACACAGACCTACACCAACTCATACAAAAAGTCCCTGTAGAAGATAAAATTATTATCCTTGGTGACTTCAATGCCACAGTTGGAAAGAACTCCGAAGGCTGGAAAGGTGTCTTAGGCAAGCATGGTGTTGGAAATTGCAATGATAACGGATGCCTCCTGCTAGAGTTCTGTGCAGAACAGCAGCTGACTATGACAAACACTATCTTTCAGCAGAAAGGTAGCTTAAAGACAACCTGGATGCACCCCAATCCAAACATAGGCACATCATTGACTATGTTCTAGTCTGCCAGAGAAACATTCGCAATGTCCGTCATACCCGAGTGATGCCCACTGCAGAATGCCAAACAGATCATTGCCTCGTCAGATGTAAACTAAATCTTCATCTTAAGTTCAAACCTAAGAGGGGTGGCATCTTAAAGAGGAGACTCCAAGTCAGCAATCTTCAACAAGCTACCATGAGAGACAACTTCCAAGCAAACCTGCAAACAAAACTTAAAGACCATCCTACAGATCCTTCTCCTACAGTGCTTTGGCAACATATCAAAAACAGTATCCTCCAGTCTGCGGAAGAATCCCTCCAGTTCTCTCACAAGAAAAATCAAGACTGGTTTGATGAAAACAACCAAGAGATCCAGGAGCTGTTGGCAAAGAATAGAACTGCTCACCAGGCATACCTCACCCAGCCAACTTGCCATGTAAGAAAAGCAGCTTTCCGTCTCACATGTAGTAAACTTCAACAAAATCTCTGAGACATGCAGAACAAGTGGTGGATCAATATATCAGAAGAGACACAACACTGTTCATATCTGGGTGATTTAGAGGATTTTATGAAGCTCTTAAGGCAGTGTTTGGACCTACTTATCAGGTCCAAAGCTCCTTATACAGTACAGATAGTCAAACATTAATTACTGATAAAGCCTCCATCCTGAATTGATGGGCTTAACATTTTCAAAGTCTCTTAATGCCAAACGAGTAGTCCAAGGCTCAGCTATCCAACAAATGATACAAAAACCAATGAAAAATGAATTGGACATAGCTCCCACTTTGGAAGAGACCCTTAAGGCCATACAGCAGATGAAAAACAGCAAGGCAGCTGGGATTGATGGAATCCCACCTGAAGTTTGGAAACACGGAGGTCATCACTCCACAATAAATTCCATGAACTACTTGTGAATTGCTGGGGAAAGGGGGAACTCCCATCAGATCTCCGAGATGCAGTAATCATCACCCTGAACTAGAAAAAAGGAGCAAAATCCGATCGTTCAAACTATCGAAGCATAACACTGCTCTCTATTGCTGGAAAAATCCTTGCAAGGATACTACTGAAAAGATTAGTTCCTGCTATTGCAGAATAACTTCTTCCTAAAAGCCAATGTGGCTTCAGAGCCAATAGGAGTAGTACAGATATGGTATTTGCCCTTAGACAACTGCAAGAGAAATGTAGAGAGCAGAACAAGGGTCTCTATATAACATTTGTCAACCTCACCAAAGCCTTCAACACTGTGAGTAGAAAAGGTCTGTGGCAGATCCTGGAAAGACTAGGATGTCCCCCCAAATTACTTAAAATGATTATCTTGCTACAAGAGGGCCAGCGCAGTCAAGTCAGATGTGGCGATGCTCTTTCAGAGCCCTTTCTAATAACTAATGGAGTGAAGCAAGGTTGTGTTCTTGCGCGCTGACTTTATTTACAATCTTCTTCAGCATGATGCTCCAAAGGGCTACGGCAGAGCTCAAAGAAGACGATAGCATCTATATACGTTACCGTAATGATGGTAGCTTGTTTAACGCAAGCCACCTGAGGGCTTGCACTAAGACTCTAAACTATCTAGTCAATGAGCGGCTCTTCGCTGATGATGCTGCCCTTGTTGCCCACACAGAAGCAGCTCTGCAGCGCGTAACAACCTGCTTTGCAACAGCTGCAGAACTGTTTGGGCTGGAAGTCAACCTGAAGAAAACGGATGTTCTTTACCAGCCTGCACCACAGGACAAACACCACCATCCCCACATTGCCGTAGGCAAATCTGTGCTTAAGTCCGTTCAACAGTTCACCTACCTGGGAAGCATCATCTCCTCAGATGCCAAGATTGACAAAGAGATTGATCAAAGATTAGCAAAGGCATATAGAGCATTTGGAAGACTTTACAAAAGAGTCTGGAGTAACAAACACCTGAGGCGAAGCACAAAAATCAGTGTGTATAGAACCATTGTACTGTCTATTCTCCTTTATGGATCTGAAACATGGGTCACCTATCACCACCACTTACGACTCCTTGAACGCTTTCATCAGCACTAGGATGGAGGACCATCGTCTCCCAAAAATAGTACTCTACAGTGAACTCGCCACGGGTCAGCATAAGAGGGGCACTCCAAAAAAGTTATACAAAGACTCCCTGAAACAACATCTCAGGCTCGGCCAAATTGATAACCAACAATGGTCCGCCCTGGCCTCCCATCGGGAGGCATGGAGACGCACTATCCACAATGCTGCAGCCTTATTTGAGAACTCATGCCGAACAAGTCTTGAAGAGAAATGACAACGCAGAAAGAATCACAACCTAGAAACATCACCCAAGGAAACCTTCTGCTGTGCTTTCTGCAACCGAACTTGTCTTGGATTGGCCTTTTTAGTCATCAGCACACTTGCAGGAAGTGCAGGACGAGTCCTACCTGAATCTTCGTTTGTGAAGAAAAGCCATAGAGAGATAAGGGACACCATTTTGCTATGCCATTGCAAATAATGGAACTTGAGTATTCACGGATTTTGGTATCCATGGGGGTCCTGGAACTAAACCCCAGCCAATATGAAGGGACAACTGTATTCAGTAAGATTATGTATTCTTATTGGAATTCTTGATGGAAATTGCAGCCCAGTCCACCTTAAGAGCCAGCAGCCAGATTAGGAGAAGGAGGTTCATTCAGCTTCCAACTGGGGCATAAGGGGGATGAACATTTCCATCCCCTGCTGCAGGCAAATGAGTCTGCAACAATCAGAAGCAGGACTCCTGTTGGAAGTCCTTGGACTTAATCAGACACACAATAAGGTGTCATAACAATGCCACATAACCATGAAAGGGCGTGCAGATCAGACGATGTCGCCCTTTCGCGGTTAAAGTTAGCCCAAAACCCATAGTTTTTAATTGTCAGCTTAAGCCATCAATTGATCCCCTGTGCTTTTGTGCTGGCATTGCCAGGGTGCAAAATCTCTGGCCATTTAAATCTCATCATTGAGGCAAGAATGGTCAATCCGGCACAAACAGTTCTGGGTGAGATCAGGACATCTGGGTAAGTTTCACTCTCTTTATGACCCTCCCTGGGTTACTTGGGACTTCTAAAGTGTGTGTGTGTGTGTGCTTTTTAAAACTTTTAATGCTTTATTTTTGTTTTTATTTTTAAATGTTCTGCATGACGAAGTCTTGCGGGATTTCAAATGAGGAAGTCAACGGGGCTCCATTCACTTCCTCTTTATTGCCAAAGCTGCCTTTGCTGGAAGAGGAAGCTAAGTGATGGGGGACAGTTCTTTGCTGGCATAGAAATGGGGTTTTTTTAATGCCAGCAAAAGAACGCTTTAAGGGGCTAATCTGATAAAGTCCCTTGTTACCGATTCAGTCACTGGTGGGAGGGGATAGAAATGCCATCCTTCTTGTGCCCTAGTAGGAAGCTAGATGGACCTCCTTCGCCCAGTCTGGCTGCTGGCACTTAAAGTGGACTGGGGGAGGATCAGGAGACATAACTTAATTATCACTTTGTAAGTAAGTAGCTGATGTAAGCTATTAGCAAATATCAAGAAAACAGAGCAAGACATACAGAATCGAGTCCAGTAGCTATGCAAATATTTGACATTCTCTTGTATTAAGAAGTATCGTAGGGATCATTCACACGGGGGATAAAAATCCAGATGAAATTCTACTACTTGGCCCTGGAGCTGTGGCACATGAAATTCAGGCTATTCTGGCCCAGATTTCACCACCACACCTCTGGCCAAAGCTTTAATCTGCTTTCAGATTTTTACTTGCTGTCAGCAGCTTCAGGGAGAAGAGCTACCACTGGGGCTTCACTTTTCACAGAGCTTAGAGGGGCAATTGTGCACTGGAAAAGCAAAACCTCAGTGGTAGCCACCCTCTCTCGGAAGCCAGAACAGGCAGCTAGCCTTGTAATGGGGGGTGTTGCTTCCCATTCTGGCTTCAGAGAGACCAACTACTGCTGAGGCTTTGCTTTAATGGAGGGCAATTGAGTGAGGCTAGCTGACCATTCTGGCTTCGGAGAGAGCAGCTACTGCTGGGGCTTTGCTTTCACGGAGCTCAAGCAGGTGATTGTGCACCAGAAAAAGCAAAACCTCCTGTGGTAACTTCGCTCTCTGAAGGCAGAATGGGTGACTGAAGGCAAAATGGGGGTTGCCACCCATTCTGGCTTTAGAGAGAGCAATTACCACTGAGGCTTTCATGGAGGGTGATTGAGCTCCATGAAAGCAAAGCCTCAGCAATAGTTCCTCTGGGGAGACAGAACAGGTGGCACCCTCATCACAAGGCTAGCCACCCGTTCTGGCTGCAGAGGAAAAGGCTACCACTGGGGCTTTGCAGAGCTCAAGTGGGTGTGTGCCAGAAAAACTAAAACCAAGTGGTAGTCTCTTTCTCTGAAGCCAGAACAGGTGACTAGCCTCATAATGGTGGGGCTCGCTGGGCAAGTTGACCTCAGAGAGAGACTACCACTGGGGCTCTGCCTTTGGAATGAGTAATAGAACTGAGGAGGGGGGAAATGGTGGCACCTCAGGCATCACTTGTCCTTCTCCTCCTCACACACCCCAAATCCAGAGTGAATGGATTGATCACACAGCAGTTTTCCCCGGAGTTTCAAGCAAACTCCATAGAAACCATGGTTTTCTAAAACCTGGATTAAGGGTGGTATTCCCAGAGTCTTGTGCAAACAGGGCCATATGTCATGTGCTCTTTTCACATCAGATTCAGGGGAAAGGCCACACTTCATGTGGCATTATCAGGCCAGATTCGGGGGGGGGGGTGTTCGAATGTTTTTTAATAGTGTCAATGCCCCCTAAATGTAAAACTGTAGCTTCATTTAATAATACCTGCACCATGTAAAGCAACATAGAGCATAACATTGTTACATCACTGGTTATTGTATAGAACATTAATCAGGATGGGGTTTAGGCTTCTAGTCCATAAAACTAAACTTTGACTGAGCAAAGATGCTTGGTACTGGGCTACAAAAGTACCTCAGAAACTATTAATAAATTAGTGATTAAAAACCATCCCAAGGAGTTCACAGAGTTCCAAGAGGTTGTCAAAAGTCAGAATGAAACACATAAACTTAAACAAATGCCTTGTCTCCCTCTAGCAAGCAAAGTACCCACCTAGCCATTGAGATAAATGCCATATGGTAAAGCTCTATCTATACTTTCATTCAGCTTTACTGGGGAATATGGAATAAAAGCACTGAGTTTTGTATAAGATTCATCTCTGCTGAATTGCTTCCAGAAGGTGTGTCAGGCACAATGTCTAGTGGGAGTTTTAACTATAATAAGTTTTTTTCTTCTTTTCTCTATCTGTTTCTATGACAAGCTCATTCTCACTTTGTCATTTGCCAGCCTCTCCCTTCCTTCCATTTGTTTTCTTTGCAAGGAGAGTGAACAAAATGACATCAGTGAAGGGCAATGACATTTCAAAGCAGATTTGATCCACTTTAAAATCTACCAATAAACTTTCCCCCATGATTTTCAATTGGTAGTGGTAGACAGATATAAATATTATATGTATAATGTTTGCATTAAAATTGTTTCTTTCTACTCTCAGAGTGCACATAGCATGAGCTGAGCTCCTTTCCTTTCAACTGTAGCTGCAGCTGCTAGTGGTTTTCAGGTGGATGATCAAATGAACAATGAACAAAAATAGTGTCTGTAGTTCCTACCTTCAGCTGACAGGTCATGTAATGAATCTTCATAGTGACTTCTTGGTTTCCCCCAAAGCTACTGTAGCGCACACACACGCACACACGCACACACACACACACACTCAAAATCCTGCTGATAACTCAATTCCTTCACCACCTGATAACAGTAATTGCCAGTATACTGTCACTACTATTTTTTTTCTATCCAAGAAATAATGGTGAAAACATGATGGGCTTCCTCTTTTCTTCTGTGCTTTGAAAGTGCCATCAAAGAAGCACCTCGGGAAATAGAAGAACTTCCACACACTGGGATGTCAACCTTTACCCCATCCACCCACCCACCCTCCAACCACTGGTTCCATAAGCTGCATTAGAAGCCACTCCTGAAGGTCCCCTGCAAAACAAACACACAAACCAATACAAGATAATAGGAGGTGCTCTAACAGGGAAGGACAACTGAGTGTTTGGAATCTTGACTTCAACTGCTTCTGTAAATCCCACTGATTCTCCAGAGATGGTCCAAGACATTTTGCTACCTGAGGTGCAAGATAAGAGGGCATCCTTACACTTACATGCACAGAAGCCAGCTAGACTGACATTCTTTACTGAGAGCAATAGCATTTATCTACCTGTGAGCAGCAGGCAGACAACAGGGCAGTGTTTTGATATAACTGTGGTACAATTTAAAAAACACAATTCTATTCTTTTTGTTCCCCATTTATAAGTACACATTATAAACCACTGTCCTATCACTACCATTGTGAGGAAATGAAGAGAGGAATTGGATTTTAAAATGGGCTTAACTTTATTTAACTAATCAATCTTATGGGAAGCAGTTAACTGAGGACTTTATCAGATCATGCAAATATGGGGTCATAAGGATGCCTAATGATCACGAAAGGGTGTATGTACCAGATGATGTCGTCCCTTCACAATCATGTCAAGTCCAAAACCCATACTTTTTTATTGATGGCCCAAGCCATCAATTGATCCCCTGTGGCACTTTTTTGCCAGCATTGCCAGCATTTGAATCAGCATGCCATTGTACTCACGTGAATGCAGCGTCAATGGGCAAAAACTTCCGGGTATGATCAGAACATGAAGGTAGGGGACGCTCTTTTTTAAAATATATATTTTTATTGAGTCACATATCATAACCTGTTTAACAGAAAACTATATTATCTCATAGTACATGCAACTTATATATTACACTCCTAAAAGAAAAAATTATCAATAACATAGTTAGTGAAATCAAAAATTAATGTTAGCACAAAAACATGTATATTCACTGTTATTCCACTTTTATTCATTTCTTCATCTTCTATTTAAGGGGACGCTCTTTTTATGACACACATACACACCCATGTACTTGGGACTTTAAATGTGTGTTTTAGTGCTTGTGTGGACTTTTTTTGTGTGTTTGCAGAAAATAGGCACTGCATATGTGCCATCTTTTGGTAAAGATTTTGAAAATATGTTACGTGTTAACTTGAGAACTGCATATTAAGTATGTCCGAAATGACTACTGATGGTTATAAAGTGATATTTGAGGGGGAACACTGTACAGTAACAGAAAGGCATAACATGAATAATGTCTCTGCAAAAGGGATAAAAAAAAACATGGATTGTATTACGTGTTGCCTAAAGGGAAGGTGGCAAATGTGAACCCTGCAGACAATGTGCCCCAACATGATAAGTGTGTTCATTACTACCACAGGCTAATGGGCCATGCTAGTTACAAAGGGTCAAAGGAGCTAGCAAAAGTGTGCCCTGGTTTAAGCATGAAACACTGCCCAAGATTCTTAGAATGTGCAGTGTGCAGGAAAGTTAAGGTGAAGGCTTTTCCTATTGCCAAAAAGACCCAGTGTGTCACCAAAAGGCCCTTTGAAGTTGTCCATGCTGCTTTAACAGGCCCCTATAAACCCACTGTAGGGGGTAACCATTATTTATTTGTGATAGTGGTCAGACACACTAGGTACACCTACGTATACATATACTTACTGAAGGAGAAAAATCAGGCTGCAGACAGGCTCCATGAGTGGATGAACGTGGGGGAACGCCAATTTCCTTCTCATAAGGTTTCCAGTCTAGTGACAGATAGGGGAAGGGAATTCTTATCCAACAGTCTGCAGACCTGGATGCGTAGGAGGGGCATTAGACACAAGACCACAAACCCACTGTCTCCAGGGGAGGATGGGCTTGCAGAAAGGAAAATTGGGATGTTGAAGTGCATGATGGAGTGCATGATGGAAGATGCACAAGCCCCAGCTGGGCTGTGGGGGGAGGCAGTGAAGACTGCTGCTTACCATTTAAATAGACTGTGGACGTCTAGCGTCAACCAGACCCCATATTGTCTATAGGATGGTAGAGCACCAAACCTCAAGCACCTGAGGATTTTTGGACAGTATGCAAATGTACTGATTCACCTGAGCGTAAGGAAGGCTGGGCAGCCTGAAACCAGGAGGCTGTGTTTCCTAGGCAGTGAGGGTAATAAGTACGTGTTTTCTCTCCATCCTGGAACACCATCCTGGAAAGGTGGTGTGCTCCAGGAGTGCAAACTTTGAAATGAACTCAGGGTGGGACAGATTGCATTTCAATCAGAAGGTGTTTCTTCTCTTGGGGAGGGATGTGCCCAAAACTCCAAAAGTCCCACAAATGGAGGGGTGGTAATGCCTGATGATGAAAGGGAGGCAGAGGAAGAAAAGCCTGATACTTCACATGCCACTCCAATACACACACACACCACAAACAAGCATTGAGCCTTGGGAGAGAAAGCAGGGAGAGAAAGCAGCAGCAGTGCAAGTGAGGATGAGTCAGGCAGAACTAGGATGCTCATCCCCAGACGGTCAAGGAGGGTTAGAAAGGCTCCTGACAGATTTGTTGTTCAGGAAGCCAGACTATGCAATGTCATGGCAGGGGAGCCTACAAGTTTTGAGGATCTCCTAAAACTTCCCCAGGAAGAGCAGAAGTGGAGCTCAGCCATGGACTCTGAGTTCGAGTCACTAATTGAGAGGAAAGTGTACCGGGTAATTCAGAAGCCCAAAGACCAAAAGGTTGTTGGTTGCAGGTGGGTGTACAAGCTTAAGGACATGCCTGATGGGACACAAAAGTGTAAGGCACACTTAGGACTTTTTCAGATGCCTAAAACCCATCAGGGGAGGGCGGGAGAGTTATGCGTCTATCGCGCAGAAAGGGGTCAGTTTCAGACGATGCCATCCTTCTCCCATCATCATCCATGTTACTTCCATGTTCAATTTATTGCAAATGCACCATTTTTTACTCACTGAAGTTTTTCATGAGTAAAAAGTGGCGCCTTTTCAATAGATCGAACATGGAAGTAACACAGACGATGATGAGAGAGGGACAGCGTTGTCCAAAACTGATGTTGTCCAAAACTGACCCCCTTCTGTGCAATAGCTGCGTACCTCTCCCGCCCTCCCCTGACAGGTTTTAGGGAATCTGAAAAAGTCCTATGTTGCAAACGGCTTTTTGCAGGAGCGCTACGCCAATTTTGACAAAAGCTTTTTGCAAAGCCAGAAAGTCTTAGGTTAGTGTTAGCTATAGCAGCCAAGAGGCAGATGGTTGTGCAACACTTTGACTTTGAAACAGCATACCTGAATGCTGATCTTGAAGACACAGTGTTCATGGAACAGGCCCCAGGGTATGACAGTGCAGGTGTACTTGTTACGCAAAGCACTCTATGGCATAAAACAAAGCACACGTTGCTGGAACAAGTGCATTACACCAAGTTTTGGTGTCACTAGATTACACAAGGAGTGTTGTAGATGCCTGTGTGTACACCAAGGGGGCAGGTAATAGTGCTGTCATGCTAGTTATCTATGTGGATGACCTTTGTGTGGCAGCACACAAAGTGATGTCAAGAAAGTGCAGGTAGAGTTAGAAAGCCGGTTCAAGTTAAAAGACTTAGGCAGCCTAAGGTGTTATTTAGGAGTAGGGTAGAAAGAACTGGTCTTGGAGAATTTTTCCTAAGTAAGAAGAAGAAAATTGACAGTCTTGTGGCCAAGTGTGGACTTAGTGAGGCCAAAGTGGTCAGGACACCAATGACCACTGATTTTGTGAACTTAGAGGCAGAACAGGAGTTTGAAAGGCCAGACCTATACTACTCAGTGGTAGGCAGTCTGTTGTTTGTTGCAAACCACACAAGGCCTGACATCAGTTTTGCAGCTGGGGTGCTCAGCAGAGGAGTCTCCAAGCCAAGGAGGGCAGTTTGGGAAGCCCTGAAGAGGGTAGCTAGATTTCTCAAGGGGACCAAGGACATGAGCTTGAAGCTGACAGGAAGTCATGTGACCCTGGAGTGGTATGTGGACAGTTCTTTTGCTCCAGAGACTTCAGACAGGAAATAAGTGAACAGGTTGGTGGTCAGGTATGCAGAGAGCCCCATAGTGCGGAGATCAAGGAAGCAGAACTGTGTAGCCATTAGTACCACTGAAGCTGAATTTGCAGCCTTGTCTGAGATGGCAAATGAGGTACAATAGGTAAGGCAGATGCTTGCAGATCTTGGGGAGCCGTGCCAAATGTCTGTTGAGGTGCATGAGGACTCACAAGCCTGCATAGCTAAGGCAGAAGCAGAAAATCTGAAATATAGGACAAAGTACATTGCGGTATGCTACCAAAATATGAGGCAGTTAATACAAGAAGGTCTCTTGTGTCTGAGGTACTGTCTATCTGAGGACAATGTTACAGACCTGCTCACAAAAGCCCTTCCAGCAGGAAGCCATGAGGAGATGGCAAAGAGGTTGGGCCTTGTCACTAGTGTGTAAAGTGAAAGGTATCAAAAGGGAAGGTCAACCGTCAGACGACTGATGTCCAAACATGTATGATAATGATGTTATATTGTGATGATAACATGTGTCCTGCATAGTAGTTTGACCATTTTGGAGGGAATTGTCAGGAGATAGAGACTGAACTCCATTATAAAATGGCTGAACAACTGCAGAATCATGCTG
Source organism: Gambelia wislizenii (assembly GCA_030847615.1). Lineage (NCBI taxonomy): Eukaryota > Metazoa > Chordata > Lepidosauria > Squamata > Crotaphytidae > Gambelia > Gambelia wislizenii. The sequence goes on from JAUMIR010000001.1 coordinate 374,028,074, forward strand.
AGTCATAATGGCTGACTCCATGAACTACCAAGTCTTGCCTAGTCAGGCCACTAGAGGGCAATGTCCTGTAGATATAAATATATAGGTGTGTGTGTGAGAGAGTGTGTGAGCTAGTCCTGAGCTTCTCATCTTGTGAATGCTGATGCCTGGTGAAGCAGTTTTTCCTTCAATTGTAAATATTTGTATATATTGCAACTGTTTGACTTTGAAGGTAAAAGTGCCTCCTGCTTATTTGGACATCAAACACTCTGTGCGAGAGTATTCTTGGGAACGGGTTGCAACTGTGTCTGCTGAGATAGTTTTTGGCTTCTGCTGGGAATTGAGTGTCCTATCATCCCCTAACAGAAATAACCCACTTCAGAGGCACATAATGAAGGAATACCCCATCACATCCTTTCACAGACAAATTCCTTGACTGGGTACAAAGAGGTGAGGTCCTGTCTTCTGAGCTTCATTAGGATCGGCTACACATTGTTGTGGCCCACTTGTCAGCTCCCAAAGACATGAGCCCCCCACAGAACACTTCTCACCAGATGGCTATGATGACGCCCCTAAATGGACAAATCTTTCATCACATGGTACTTCTAAGGTGTTCACCAGGAAGTCCAGATTTGCATACCCTAATTACATTAGGTTTGACAGTTGCTGGGACAGTGGCGGGGAGGGGAGAAAGGCACACAGCTGCATGTGCAAAGTTTTACACCCTGCACGCAGCATGAAATGGCCAATTTATATTTATAAATATCTTTTTTCCCCTGCAGCTGGATGACGTTCTTCAGATAACACTACTTTAAATACAAAATAATATACTGTATACAAAAAGATTTTGATCAGAACAAATTCTAAAACAGGGTGGGCCAATTTTTCTCCCAAATAGACTGCAACCCCACCACAAGCCCAAATACCTCCATTTTCTTTTGGAACAGGAAGTGATGTTGCATCACTTCTCATCACCACACTGAAAGGGACTGCAGAGGGATACAAAGTTTTGGGGGGGCAGTATGGTGTTCTAAGGTGTTGGTAAGGGTGGCAAGGGGGTATTTGTATGTGTATTCTCAGATTTGGGAGCTTTCTGTAAGGTTTGGTGGCAAACATTACCCCAAAACGACACCATTTTAAAAAAAATTGGGAGGGGCTGGAAAACTTTGGGGAACTGGTACAGGAGTTTCAGGGCCACATGCATCCCAAAGGATGTACTTCGCCCACCTCTGCTTTGAAAGATGTTCAACCCCTGCACCCTCAACAATATAACAATGAGTTATGCAGTTATATAGTGAAATCATCTCTCTCTCTCTCTCTCTCTCTGGCTTTTCTTCGCAAACGAAGATTCAGGAAGGACTCATCCTGCACTTTCTGCAAGTGCGCTGATGACTAAAAAGGTCAATCTGAGATAGACAAGTCCGGTTGCAGAAAGCACAACAGAATGTATCCTTGGATGATGTTTCCGGGTTGTGATTCTTTCTGCGTTGTCGTTTCTCTTCAAGATTTGTTCAACGTGAGTTCTCAAATAAGGCTGCAGCATTGCGGATAGTGCGTCTCCATGCCTCCCAATGTGAGGCCAGGGCAGACCATTGTTGGTGATCAATTTGGCCAAGCCTGAGATGTTCTTTCAGGGAATCCTTGTATCGCTTTTTTGGAGCGCCCCTCTTACGCTGACCCCTGGCGAGTTCACCGAAGAGTACTATTTTTGGGAGGCGATGATCTTCCATGCTAGAAACATGTCCTGCCCAGCGCAGCTGTGTTCTCAATATCATGGCCTCAATGCTGGTGATCCCTGCTTGCTCAAGGACAGCAACATTCGTCACATAGTCAGTCCAGTGTATATTTAGGATTGTGCGTATATAGTGCTGATGAAAGCGTTCGAGGAGTCGTAAGTGGTGGTGATAGGTGACCCATGTTTCAGATCCATAAAGGAGAATAGACAGTACAATGGCTCTATACACACTGATTTTTGTGCTTCGCCTCAGGTGTTTGTTACGCCAGACTCTTTTGTAAAGTCTTCCAAATGCGCTATATGCCTTTGCTAATCTGGGATCGATCCATGAACTATGGGATTGTTTATACATATTACTTAAATATGTGGCAGCAAAATATTTATGATACCTTTTAATATCAAAGGCACAGAAACATAATTTTTCCTGTTTAAAATAATGTTTGGAAATGAGAATTTGCCCTGTATAATCTCATCCTGCCACTCAGAGTTGGAAAAATACTAATCTGTTTCGTTCAACATACGTTTTTGACAAAGATTTAGAGAAAGTAGGAAGCATAAGTATATTATTGTAAGATCCAGCCAATGTATAGTATAAGGTTCTTATCACGTGTCTCCTCTCCCCACCCACCCAACACTGTGCTTTTACTTAATGCTTAAGTCCTCTTGCAACCCTGGAAGTAATAATACATGCAGCAAACTGTTGACATAATATAGGGATAATCTATCCATCCAAAGAGCAGGAAAAAAATCCCTGATATGAATGTGGGAGACAATGCATATATCCTTTTTGTTGTTGTTGAGGGACTACAAGACATGACAAGGCATGAAATGAAAAGGAGCGAGAAGATTTGCTGGTGTCAAAATTACCTTCGGTCCGGATATGCTTTTAATAATAGAATTTTCTAGTAATATTGCTTGTCTATCATATTGTACACCTTCTTCTTCTCCTCACAGGACTCTTAAAATACCACATGTCATGTAGTGTTTAGAGTGTGAGCACAGGACTAGAGATTCCCAAGTTCAAAACTCCACTCAGCCATGAAGTTCACTGTTTGACCTTGAGCCAGCCACTATCTCTCAGCTTAACTATCCTCACGCCACTATCCTGAGGATAAAAAAGGCAGAGGGAGAATTATGTATACTGCCCTAAGATCTGTGGAAAAGATTCTGTATAAAAATCTAATAAAATCCATGAATAATAAAGAAGCACCAATTGGATAGCAGGTGTCTCCCTCAGATTAAGTGGAGAGGTGTTTTCTTACATCTTATGTGGCAGCTGAGAAGGGTAAATTAAAGACAAACATGAAAATTAAATAAATCATACATAGAAGTATTTGTGTCTGGTCCAGTATGTGCTAAATTGCCAAAAGGATGTATTCATTTACAGCTAGGTTCAATCAAGAGAAAACCTGTAATAGCAAGGCCTCGGCTCTGATCTACTAAGATGTGCACAGACTGAAAATTCTGTAATAAGCAAAATGAAGATCTATCTAGCTGAAATGGAAAACACGCAGACACCTTGACCATTTACCAGCCTCAGGAAATAGCTGGACTGCAATAAGTAATAAGTAAAGAATTAAAGATCAGAAGTAAAGACAGACTCTGGAAAAATACTTCTTTAGCTTTGAAATGTGTCTTAGCCACATTTCTTTTAGAAACTTCTCCTGCCACCCCCACCACTCCCAATTCATAGCCAAATAAAGGCTCATAGTTGTCACCAGAAAATAAATTATACAAGCTTTAAAACTGATTATTTTAAACACAATCACATTTTTACCCTGTATATACACAGACTAAACAATACAACAATAAAGCAAATTGTATATCAAATTTTATACATGGCCCCAAAGGTTCCATGCATCCAATGAGGTGCCAGTGCTGGACTTGATTGCAGGACTCTTCTGCCTGTGCTGCTCTATAATATTGCAACATTTGGATGTGATCTTAGGCCTTGTCTATCTACATAGGCCAAATGAAATGGCCTTCCCCCCTCTCCCATTCCTGTGCCCAACTGTCCAGACGATACAGGGTTTTGGCCCTGTTTCTAGTCCAAATTGTCCAGATGATGTCCGGGCAGTTCCAACAAGAATCCAATAGCAATAGCACCTGCATTTCTATACCACTTTATAGTGCTAAGCACTCTCTAAGCAGTTTACAGTGTGTTAGCTAATTGCCCCCAACAAGCTGGGTACTCATTTTACTGACCTCAGAAGGATGGAAGGCTGAGTCAACCTGGAGCCCTGCCTGACGGAACTCACAACACTGTGGCTGCAGCACAGGCATTTAACTACTGTGCCACCAGAGAAACCAAGGCAAATACCCCTCAAAACATAGTAGCCACATGGTAAAAAAGAAAAAGAAAGAAACAAACCTCACAATTTGCTGCAGTTCTTCCAGAGAAAATGGTGAGACCTGTTACCATAATGGGGGGGGAGTGTCTGCACACATGGCCCGCATGGTGCCCAGCACAGCCTTTTCCCCACCAGGTCATGCACATCACATCTGCTGACATCACTGCAAAGTACCCAGACATGTGACCACAGCCAGGCACCTCAGTCCTGGCCTCAGAAGATTCAACTGGCAAGGGGAAGGGAAGAGCCAGTTTGCATGTAGGTGCAGGAGCACCCCTCTGTTGCTGTAATGGAAAGGCAGGTAACAGGGGGAAACACCACAGGCCTGGGACTGGAATACTCTTACCAACATGTGGAGTATTCTGGCCAGTGTAGACAAGCCCCTAGAGCCCTAATTTTTTAAAAAATAAAAATAAAAAATAGATGCAAATGCAATATGGAAATCACATCACAAAGAACTTACCCCTTTTATACCCTCCTAAAGGCCTAACTGAAAATGCCACTACCGTATTCAAAGTGAAAGGGGCTGCTCCTTAGCCCTTGCAGTTACAGCTCTTTTCCCAGCTCTAGCAATCTCTCTTTCTGAACTCTGCTAGCAAGTACATCCATCCCCTTAGGGTTTCCCCACCCATTGGGCCAAACTATTAATTCATAGAGGTTACATCCACAGTAAGATCTTTGCAATGGTCTTTGGACTATGCAATAAACATTTTCTATTCTATCTACAGTAGGAGAATGCAATTAGATTTCTCCAGAACAACAATTTATCTGCAGGAGAGTTGCATGAAAAAGAAATTGTATTCATGTACATGTCTGTTTTACATAAATGCCCTGATGTTTGATTGATTTCTAGGCCTTTGTTGATGGTTCAGTCTTGTGGCTTTAATTAAGTAAAATATTTTTACAAAACAAATGACAGAGGACCAAGTCAACAGAAAAATTCTCCATATTTTATGGAGATGCAGCATTTTACTCTGCTGGAAGGCATGTAATACTCATTAACAGAATATGGCAGATTTTTCAGGGTATACCTATAGTGCAAATTTCAGCAGTAGCTGTAGTTCTGTTTGGAGACAGATTACTAGTGAATTCTAACAAGCATTCTGAATATTGAATCCTAATTATATGCTGGAGGTACTGGAAAGTAAGCTTTAATAATTGAACTGGGATCAACCAAAAAAGTTTGCAGTGTAGATATGCCTTCAGTGTTCCCTATTGTAAATTGTGCTGTGCTTCTTGGGGAGCAGCGTGCTATATTATAACAATATAACAACCTTTGTGAGTGGGAATACTGGCTGAGAGTAGCTGCACTGCTAAGAGTGTGATAAAAGGAGTTAAGAAAGAAGTGAACTGGGGCAGAAGTCCAGACAATGTATGGCATGCTTTGTGTTTCTCAGTGTGCAAGTTCAAACATTGTCTCTCCCTCTGGCTTTTCTTCGCAAACGAAGATTCAGGAAGGACTCATCCCGCGTTTTCTGCAAGCGCACTGATGACTAAAAAGGCCAATCTGAGATAGACAAGTCCGGTTGCAGAAGGCACAGCAGAAGGTCTCCTTGGGTGATGTTTCCGGGTTGTGATTCTTTCTGCGTTGTCGTTTCTCTTCAAGACTTGTTCAGCGTGAGTTCTCAAATAAGGCTGCAGCATTGTGGATAGTGTGTCTCCATGCCTTCCGATGTGAGGCCAGGGCGGACCATTGTTGGTGATCAATTTGGCCAAGCCTGAGATGTTGTTTTAGGGAGTCCTTGTATTGCTTTTTTGGAGCGCCCCTCTTACGCTGACCCGTGGCGAGTTCACCGTAGAGTACTATTTTGGGGAGGTGATGGTCCTCCATCCTAGAAACATGCCCTGCCCAGCGCAGCTGTGTTCTCAATATCATGGCCTCAATGCTGGTGATCCCTGCTTGCTCAAGGACAGCAACATTCGTCACATAGTCAGTCCAGTGTATATTTAGGATTGTGCATAAACAGCGCTGATGGAACAAACATTGTATTTGTATAGAATAACTGAAATTATGACTTGACAACAAGCACATGAAACTGGTAAGTGTAATAACATTAGAATTGCTTTCCATGGATCACTTCCTGTTATTATAGTATACTTCTACCCAACAATAGGAGCTGAGATGCCTATGCAAATCTTCAAAGTACATTCAAGGTTATACTACAGTAGTGATGGTCCCTGGACTGGTGCCACTCAAAGAGCCAATGACTGATGTTTTACAGAAAGCTTCCAGGAAAGAAAGGAACAGTTGTAGCTAATGGCACAATATGGTACCAGACCCTGGAATATTAGGGGGGGGTTGATGGTCCCCCATATCAGATTGCCTGAGAGGCACTGCACCAGAGAATCATTACTCCTTGGTGAACCTAACCGTATACCATAAAGCAGGGGCTCAGTTACACGGCAGTTTTTATTGAGATGGTTTGCGCTTTAGCGCTTTTTCGCACCAGTGCTGGATAGTTTAGATGATTTATTGGGAAATTAGTTGCTCTGTTCATTTTTTCGCTTTCTGGTTCAGACTGGCAAAGTTGGGGGGCATGGCCTCCCAAGCACATCTGGGGGAAGATGAGATGGAGGGAGGGAAAGAGAGAGAGAGAGAGAAAGTGCTATGATCTTGCCCTCCTCTGAGGAATGCCTGCTAGTTTTCATGCCTCTTCTTCCAAAAGCCCTTTCAGCCACAGAGGAACTATTCCCCCCACCATCAAGCCCCCCTCCCCTCCCTCACTCTCCCTGTCTTTCTCTCTCTCACACACACACACATAAATGCGATCAGAGGAGTGCGAGCGAGTGAACAGTTGGAGGAGCCTATCGCTACTCAATCTCCCTTCCCCCGCCCTCTCTCTCTCACACACACAGCCAAGCAAGCTGCAGACAGCTTGCTGGATTTTTTCCATGGCTGAAAACAACAGGAGCTTGATTTTTTCATTTCAGGCTCCTCCATCTCTTGCAAGCCCACCCCGTCCTTGGACAGCCCAATAAATCACAGCGCAGCTCTGCTATGACTGTATTAGAAAGATTGCTGGTAGTTCACACAGACTTTTCCAAAACGGTAATTCACACAATCAATAAAGCGCTAAGTCATGCTACCTTTCAAAAAAGTCGGGGAAAGTAGTGAAATCCCCTATCACGCTACTTTTGAGTTTTTTAGCTCCCCCCCCCTTCTGAATGAGGCGATACTGTGGCATGATGTGTGGGAACAATTATGAATCTTAGCGATCTATTTAAGGCAATATTTTGCCATGTAAACGGGGCCCAGGTCTTCATAGAAGGAGAAACTGTTATAAATTCCCTATGTTGTTGATGAGGTGAGGGCAACTGCAACAGCTTGAAGGGCCAAGTTTCTGGACTTGATATCATCTGGGGCCTGTGTAGACTACCCAAAATGCCAAAAACAGGGAGGGGAAAATTGGAAGTAGCCAGAGGCTAAACTAGGTGAGTTGCTACTCATGGAAACTTCCAGGAGAAGCAGTGTACCCCATTTTCAGCCAGGGAAAAGGTGCTCCTTAGAGGGATTAGGGGCCAGGAAAACAGTGTTTGGTGTCATATGTAGACCCAGAGCTGGGCATTGTCCGTCTCTTTCCAAACGTACAATCCATACACATACACACACACACACACACACAGAACATATGATTGAAGTGTCCACAGGCAAACCACTATATAGATATATCCTCCAATATGTGGAGGTTACTCATGCTAAGGAAGAGACGTAACAACTGATGACAAATTACATTTAGAAAAAAAAATAAAGCCATTTTTGAGGGGAAACATGAAATATATTTCTATTGTTCTTATATGCCTCCAAGTAATTTTGACTATGGTTACCCTATCACAGGGTTTTCTCAACAGAATTTGTTCTGAGGGGGTTTCATTGCCTTTCTCTGAGGCTGAGAGGGTGTGACTTGCCACCCAATGAGTGGGGATCTGAAATCTGGTCTCCCTTGCCTCCTACACACAAACCACTACACCACTCTGGCTACATGATATTTTAAAAATGTAATTAGTAGCTTGTTGCATACTAGATTGGAGATGATCTGGAAATTTCTTCCAAAACACCTTCCAAACCTAATTCTCTAGAATGCAAGGGTATACATTTCGGAGTGGTTTACACTCATTACTGTGCTCCAGCCAGTAATCCCATGAACAGTTTTAGAAAATGCACTATTGTATTGGAAGTGGACATTGAAGTGCCAATGGTTTTCTGACTATCCTTGTTCTTTTCACTATAGCTGCCTCTACTAAAAGGATATTCTTCCAGTCCAATGCCAAAAGGTCGAACTGGCATTATTATTAGCAATAAATAAACAACTTAAAGGTGAAAGCTGATTTTTTAATGTCCTCTTTGCCATTGGGAAGCAATGTTTTGTTATTAAAAATGAATAATGCTTTACATTTTGTAACCCTAATATACATTTGGCAGCTAATGATATTCCATTTAGAAATCAACATTTTATATTATACAATTTTAATTTAGTGTATAAATCATACACAGCTTTAAAACCCTCAAAAACACTGAACGCATTTATTTGAACATGGTAATTTGCAAAAAGCCTCTAGAGAAAATGTAGTTTTAACAATATTCACCTCAAATTCTGCTGAGTTTTGTCTTCTGAGTGTCTTGTTCAATCAACTTGCCAGAGTTTAGCATCTCATTTGCAGGCATGACTACAGCTTGAACAAAGAGAGAGCCAAGCCAAGCTATGTTTATCAACTATACTGGTGGGAATTTGATAGGTTAACATATTTGGCCTGCTATGTGCATTAGATTCATAGAATTGTAGAGTAAGAAATTACCTGAAAGGTTATCTAGTTCAGCCCCAACTGAGAAAGGAAATCTACTCTTGTGGCCTCTGCTTAAATATCTGCAGCAACAAAAAGTTCACACTTCCATCTAAAGCAATCTCTAAAGCAATTTCATACTATAAAAGCGGAACCCCCTTTTTTGACATTTAAATCTCCTGGTTAGGATAATTTCCTCTAGAATAAGAGGGAATAAATTTACCTCATCATCTATGTAACTAATATCTATGTGTTCAAATATCTGAAGATGGTTATCATATATCACACATATACCCACTGCCTTTTCTCCCAGCTAAACATACTCAACTCGAACAATCTTTCCTTCACAGTGATTTTAGTAAATGCTGTGCACAATCTATGTAAGGTGGGAGCAGCATGGGCCTGTTCATGCCCTTCACCCCACACCACCACAGTGCCAAGTGATGCCAAGGTTCATACACAAGTTCTCTCAAGTTCATGTACACATGCCAAGTAAGAAGAGAGGAAGAAGAGATATGTTGCTACAGAGGTATCACTCTGTAGGATGCCTAATTGTGCTCTAACTTGAAGAAAATCTCTGCCTGATTGGTTCTTTTACATGTTAGGCCTCATTTCTATCTTCTTGAACGTTGTCTCTTAGCTGCTATACTCTGATTGTAGTTCAAACAAAAAAGCTCACACCTGAGAACTCCAAAAATGTGATGGGTCTTTCACATGTGATTTTTTTAAACATACTTCTCCCTTCCAATATTGCTCCTAATAGGAGGAAGATACACTCTTCAGGTCTGGGACTAGCAGAGTTATCCCACCACCTCTTCTTGTGGAGGCATGTCAAGGAACATGAGGACTTCAGGAATTCCAACAACAAAGATGCAGCTTCAGACTTTCCCACCGCCATATTCTCAAACCTTTCCAAGAATGGGCCTCCTTCCCTGTGGGTGGAGGAAGTGTCCTATAGCATACAGTTTACTCTCGCTTTCATACTTAGAACAAATCTACACTACACAGAGATAGCAGTCTGATCCTACTTTAACTACCATGGCTCCATCCTACAGAACTGTGGGATTTGTAGTTTGATAAGAAACTTATATGCTCTGCTGAAGAACTCTGCTTCAGGGCAGTGCAGTAGAGCTCTAGCAAAGGATCAAACTGCTACATCCCTAAGCCGTATATATGCACCCTTACTCTAAAGTAATCACACAGTGCACTCATAAAGACAGGGACAATCATTCATGGGCAGAGTTTGGAAAGTTACTTTTTAAACATTAGTACTTTTTTACTAATAACTCTCATTATCCACCAGATCATTACTTGTTACTGTTAACATAGGTCAGAAACATAACTCACTGAGTTACTTATTTAAAAAAACTCACAGCCCTTACTGCTATTGTGCAATTGGAAATTATGGGGAAATGTTCTCTGGTTCCTCAGCATGGGCAATTATGTGATATGTAAATCCCACCAACCACCAATAGTCATCTTCTTTTGTGTGTGTATGTGACCTGTTGACTTATGGCAAGCTTATGAATTTCATAGGGTTTTCTTAGGCAAGGAATACTCAGAGGTGGTTTTGCCAGTTTCTTCCTCTGAAACATAGCCTACAATATATCATTTATAGCAATATCATTTATATTTCTATACCGCTTATCAGTGCAAAGCACTCCCTAAGTGGTTTACAGTGAGTTAGCTAATTGCCCCCAACAATCTGGGTACTCATTTTATCAACCGATGGAAGGCTGAGTCAATCTTGGGAGCCCTAGTGGGATCGAATTCATAATGTTGTGGTTGCAGTACCAGCATTTAACCAGTACGCCACCACGGCTCCTATAGCACCTGGTATTCATAGGTGGTCTCCCATCAAAGTACTAACCAGGGTTGATCCTGTTTAGCTTCCAAAACTAGATGGGGTCTGGTGCTTTTAGGGTATTTAGGCCCTGGTTCTCCTATTAAACTGGACTTCCCACTCTACCAGTTCGGTTTGGGTATACAGTCATTCCACATTTGCCCCCAACATCTCAAACCAAATGTATCAGCCCCCACTGTTATAGACCCAACCTCCAAGATGGGGTTGAACCATCTGTGACCTACCTCCAGAATGAGACAAGCCACTGAGATCTGTTTAAATCAAATGCCCACTATGGTTGTTTTTTTTCCTCCTGTAATAGGGCAAGCTCATTTCATAGAATGTAACCAGAAACCTAGATATTCCACATCACCTGATAGGGAACAATCTAATGCTACTCTCATATGTAAATTCTCATCAAATCTGACCCATTAAGACCCAGTAAAATCCATATACAATTTAGGAATAATATCCTAATACTTAGCTAAATGCAGAGCTTGGCAAGGGTAATCATGAGTCAACACACACACACACACGCACACACACACCAACAGCCAATTAGCCCAATTATAATCAACCTTTCTCTTTTTGAGTCTACCCTGTTTTTTATTGTCCTCAAAACCTTGTCCTTCACCGCTGATCCTCTAAATAACAAGCTGAAAATGTCAATGTAATCACTTCTCCACATTTTCTTCCTGTCTGGTGGTAGCAAATGACCACACAGGGCATTGCTGCATCACCATATGGGTAGCTAGATTTGGGGATAATGATTTAGTATTGTTATGCAAGTCAATCTAATGTATTTTGCAACCATGGGGAGGCCACATGTCCCTGAGAATCATACACCGCATGGTGTTCTCCAATTACCAGCACACCTGATGGAATGTGTTGACACGCAAATGGAGGTAAGTCAAACCATGCAACTGAAACTATCAAAACTGCTAAGAATTCTTCTACAGCAAAGATACTTAAGTTTCTGTCTGAACACACTTGGCTACTGAGAAAAGTTTGCATGTACTATCAGTACCCAAAAAGGAAGCAAATGTGATTGAACATTCACCAATACAAATTATAGACACAGTGTATAATTGTAAGTTGCAGCAAGTGATAATACAGAAGTAGTCCTAAATTCTTCTTCACACAGGCCATGTGTTGAACATGTTTTTGCCCTGAGTGTTGACTGTGAAAGGTAATGGGTAGATTGGGAAGAAGAGGCAGGAGAGATTGCACTGCATTGTTTGCTTTCATTGTCAACACTTTCATTGTCAACACTTTGGGAAAATTCTTTAAAATTAAATACCATATACAGTTATGACAGCCAGCATGGTGTAGTGATTTGAGTGTTGGACTAGGATTTTTGGAGACCAGGATTCAAATCCCTGCTCAGCTGTGAAAACCCACTGGATGATCGTGGGCAAGTCACATATACTCAACCCTCAGAGGAAGGCAAAGGCAAACCCCTCTGAACAAATCTTGCTAAGAAAACCCTGTAATTGGGTTGTCATAAGTCAAACTGAACTTGAAGGCACATAACAACAACAGCAACAGCATATAATTATAGTCTTATGGAGGAAAGCATATCAGGCCAATGTAATTATCACTCTCAGTACTTTTGGCATTTAATTTCCCTCTGACTTCATTGTTTAAAATCCTTTCTCCCACAAAATCATGCACATGTCTGTCTGTCTGTCAGGATTGCCAGCAGACCATGAATTTTTATACCAGAATACATGTCCTAGTCTCCAAAATGCTGCAAGGTTCTCCATATTTTTTTATAGTTGGTTATAGTTATTAGTGTGAGGAATAAAAATAACCAAAAGAACTGTTCTTTCAACAACAACAGATCCTATTATGCAGAGTTTATCCTAGGTGAGAACTGTACCTCTCTCCTACTGAAATCTCTCATTACTGAATTCAGAAATGGTGTTGGAGACCTTTTATGACAATCATATGCCCAAATAATACTTTCAAGTCAGTATCTCCCATTTTGTAGACAAAACAGTACCATTCGTGCAAATTGGGAGGGACTCAAAGTTTGTAAAACTTTTTAAAAAACTGTAGGAAAAAATAACCCACTAAATTGTAGGGGGTTGAGAAAATAAAACAAAAAAACTCAAACAGCCCAGTGAGAACTGTGCATGTTCAGTGCAAATGGAGTGTTGACTGTTATTGGACATAAGAAAAAATATCCAGCTGAGAGAGCAGGATGGAATGGAATATTCTTCACAAAAGAGTCCATACTGCAGCATTTTGTTGCAGAGCCTAGTTTTCCTTCTAATTCAGGGATAGGAATCATATCCCCCCCTCAATGTCAGGCCCTCCAGCCCTAGCTAACATAGCCAATGGTGAGGAATCCTGGGAGCACGCTATAAAAAGATACGGTTTACAGCCATTATGGAAAAATCATCTTAGAAAACTTTACTGGGTAAAGGAAAAGTTATACCAGATGTATTTTATTTAACCTGGTACCCTTTTTATTCAATACGGTATGTCAATGATGAAAACACAGATATGAGAGTTCCAGATAAATACAGACTAGAATGGTTAATGTAAGTGCAGTTTGAAGGGGAAGGATTCATTTGGATATTTGTGTTGTTGTCTTTTATTATGAGCTCTATTATTATCATATTATAATTTATATCAAAGTAGGAGGTTTGAACGAGAACCAGCTCCATACCTTTCTTTGCTTTTCATTCTCTTTTCTTCATCATTGTGTTAAGTGCTGAGTGGAGGGAGGGGCAATAGGGGAGGGGTGATTGTTACTTTCACTTGATATAATATTTTAAAAATCAATAAACAAAGCTTTTTTAAAAAGGAATATTAAGTGTTGCAGCTCAACAACATTTGGAGAGCTACGCAGTCTCCACCCAATCTAATTCTTCATCTGTCCTTTCCAAGTTTGTCCTCTTGTTCACTTTCATGTTCCCAGAACCATAGTTCCTATCCAAAGCCCCCACTCTTAACAATTGACAAGACGTTTGTGTTGTCCCATCCATTTTCCTGATGCATTGTCCATTATCTGCCTGGCCTTCACCCTGCTTAGCAATTGCTTTGGCAAGGCTTCCATTTTCTGTACCCTCAGATTGATCAGCTGACATTTCATACAAACATATGTGCCCTTCAATTCTGCATTTCTAAATGAGGGACGTTCTGCAATGTCCATTGGCACCCACATTGCTTGCAGAGGTTGTTCCCAAGGATGCTGTTCTGACTGTGATTTAAATCCTTGCAGTAGGTACAATGCTGTATAGTAAAAAAAGGACAAAGAGACATGTATCTGGACAAAAAGTAAGAAGAGAAGGGGGAATAATGGCTGGCATCCAGTTCAGTAGTTCCAGTTCAGTAGTTCCAAGTCCATTGTAAGATGGACTTACAATCTTGTAACTTTTAAGGATTCACATTTACAATTGTTAATGACCAAACATGACCCAAAAAGCCTACCTTTGAAGGGTTGGGTAGGATCTCTAAGGTACTGCAGATTGGAGCACTGGGAAATTATGTCTACAGCATTATCCCAGTCATGGTATACCATAATACAAGCAGTTGTGGCAGGACCTCAAGGGGTCACCCCAGCAGCCTGTTCTTGACATGACCCTTGACAGGGGTCCTGTCTATATCATGAAAATATCTGTACGGCATTCAAAAGATCGATGATCGTGCGGACAAACTTTCAAATGTAACTGTTTCATTTGGAGGGGAGCGCGGATTCCCCCGTAAAGTCTGGCATTCTCATGTCTGGAAAAATTTCCAGATCTCAGGGATTAATCCGTGTGGCTTCTGAATGATCAGTCATTTGTACACTTCTGTTCACACAGCTACAAACAGGAGTGCAATCTGATTGGCTGGCTGGGTAGAGGGGGTGGGATTAGGAAAGAGGGAAAGGAGCTGCGGCCGCCATGTAGGATTCCCAGCTCAGCGAGGGTCCAGTATGTCTGTGATATGTTTTTTCGTTTTTATTTTTAAATATAAATATGTAACCATGGCTGTTTGAATGGCAGGCACCTTTTTAAATAAAAAAAAAGCGGTGGGAGATTTAAAACTGCTGCTTGGATCGCTCACTCCAGCCAGCTGGGCAAGGGGGGTCATACGGAGTTTAGGGGGGGGGAATCATGTAGGCAGATCGCACGCACTTGAATGGCTGTCTTTTTGAATTTTTTTACCCCCAAACAGGTTTTTTTCATTGTGTAGACAGGGCCAGGGAGAGTGCTACAGATGTCATTTCCTTTTTTAACAACAAAAACAACTACAAAGACAAAACCAGAAAAAACATAATCAAAAACATATCACAATAACAAACACTACAAACCTACAAAACGTCTCATATTCTAAAGCTACTACATAATCTAATTAACTTCCTACACCCCAGTTGTTGATTATGGTTATTATTCAACCTAACTTTCTCTTGTAATGCTATCTTCTACTCTCTTTTTTCCTACTATTGAAGCAGCTCTATAATTTTTGAAACATAAGACAAAAGACTTCCCCCACATTTGAGCCATAACAGTTGTCACCTCATTCCAGTGTTTCTTAAAATTCAACACAGATCCTTTTTGTAATCAATATTATCAAATTGTCCATATCAGCAAGATCATATAGCTTCGCTAACCAATCTTCTTGTGTTGGTATCATAGTGTCCTTCCATTTCTGTGTGTATAGAGGTCTGGCAGCTGTCTGCATATATTGTAGAGTTCTCCCATATTGCTTATCCAAATATTTATCCAATAGAAAAAGTTCCAGTTTCAATTGTATATTAATTCTCATCATCTTTCATGATGTCTTTCATCATCTTGTGTATTTGAACCAAGTAATTTTTGCTGTTTTCACATATGATAGAAAGTTTCAGTCTTATCTGCACATTTTCAGCACTTATTTGAAGACCCTTTATACATTTTTGACAGTCTCTCAGGCATCAAATACCATCTGTACCCTCATCTTGTAAAAGTTCTCTTTAAGATCATAACTAATAGTAAATTTCAACCCTTTGTTCCACATTTTTTCCCCATTGAACTAATTGCAATTCATGAACAACATTTTGTGCCCATATGACCATGCATTCTTTGGAGATTATCAGATGCAGGGAAACAAGCCAAAAAACCACATTCCCAACCACATCAGAAGATCACTAGAAAAACAGAAAGGGAGACCTTACCAAATGCTGTGTCCTTCAGCTGTTTCAGGGGCATAGCACTGCCACTGATGAGGCTTCCCTTTTCCATTGATGCGGAGAGGCCGCCAATACAAAGGGATGCCTTACTGACACCCGCACTATGCCTCCGGGATGCTGGAGGATGACATTGGCTGGTAAGGTCATCCCTTCTTGTTCTTCTGATGCGGCTTTTGCCACGTCTGATAATCTCCATTTACTTGTTTTTTCTCCATATCTATTTTTAGTAACATTTTGTACATTTTTGGTAATTTAACAATCATCATCTGAGCACAATTTCACTTCAAAATCAACTTTTGTTATTTCATTCCCTTCTAATCTTAAATTGCTCAATAAGTTGTCATACAAAAAACATTAATGATTATATCCTTAGATTCCAGTCCTTCCAACATTTTCATTCTGTACATTTTTCCATTTTCATTTTGAGACACCAACAAGCCTTTGTAAGTTACCCATGTATTTTGTAGTATTATTTCTCTCTTATGAAAAGCCTCATGAGGCAAAGTCCACAAGGGTATTCTTGAGTAAAATCTAGATTTATATTTTACCCAAATACTCAGCAAAGATCTCCTCACATAACAATCATTAAAATCCTTAATTACTTCAACTTTATCATAACAAAGGAAACCACCCAAATCTCAGACCAATACCTCATCTGCCATGCCTTAAAAACACTTAGTTGGGGTGATGCCAGGCTGAAAAGGCAGAAATGGGGGGATGCATTATCTGACATAATTACAAGCTGCACCAGTCAGATTTGTCAAACTGATCTCGAGTGGAATGTTGAAGTTGCCCCAAACTAAAAGTCTGGGCGACTCCAACAGCAACTCTGACACCAGCTGTGTCAACTTGGTTAGGGAGTCTTCTAGACAACGGGGTGGTCAGTATACTAGCAGAATCCCCAAACTATCCCTGGTCCTCAGGCTGAGGTACATACACTCGTAGTGGACTGTGTTCCGGACAGGTATCCTGGTCAAAGTCAGATTATTCTTATAAACCAGAGCCATTCTGCCCCCCTCCGCCCACTTCCCCTCAGCTGCTCACTGACAGAATACCCATCTGGGAGGACCTGCGTCCACATGACAGCACTATCCTCTCCCAGCCAGGTTTCTGTGAAGCAAGCCAGGTCGGTATCCTCATCCCAAAGAAGATCGTAAATAATGTGCATTTTTTTTAACCAACCTGGCATTGCCGAGGAGCAAAGGTTCTGTGGAATGGTGGGTACGCTCTCCAATCCATTCCGGGAAACAAGGTGAACTGAAGGTGGGATAGCTAACAAACAGCGATCCCGCCTTCTTTTATAACATCTGTTCACTCTGTTCCGACCATACCTCCCTTTCCCCAGCACAACTCCAATTTCCGCCCCCACTCCATTCCCTGTCTCAGCTGACTCCAATTGCAGGCTTAGGTCTTCCTGACTGGCAAGCTGGTGTTCCTGAGGGGTGTGGGAGTGGCTTATATCGCCAGCCACTCCTGGCCACGCCCCCTCTCGCTGTTGCCCTGCTGCTGGAAGTCCTCAGGGCCCTCTGCAGCCTTCTAGTCCCAGTGGAGTGGGGGAAAAGAGGCTGCTGCAGGCTTGGGTCTTCCTGGCTGGCAAGTATGAAATTTGGCACACTTTCCCCAAGATCTTCAAGTTGCAGCCCATCTCTTACCAGAAGTCCTTCACCGCAGAAGAGCAGTCTATGATTCAATAAGCAAAATCTTTCCCAAAAGTACCATCCACACACCAGCAGTTCATTTCCATTATTGTCTCCCTTCTTGGGCCACACTTGTCCATAGGAGGAGTGATGAAATAACCATCTGTTCCTTCATCTTCCTACCAAGATCCTCATAATCACTTTCAATAAGTTGAAGCCTGCCTCTGACAGTATCATTTGTTTCTATACGGACTGGAAGAAATTATCAGTGGGTTTGATTAGCCTTGGCAGCCTATCACAATCTGGATCTTTGTACCAGGAAAACAGCATGTGTCCTGGGACATTCTGTCAGGCCCATAGCTTAGTAAATCAAAGACTGCTATGTAAGTAGTATATTTTGGGTTCAACTAGGTTTTCAGCAAAGTGTTCCATTATATTTTTGAGTACAGGCTGGTAAACTGTGAATAAGATGATATTCTTGCCAGATGATTTATATTTTGCTTGTGAACCACACCCAAAGGGTGTTCACCAATGGGTCCTTGCCATTCCGAAGAGAAGTGACAAGCATGGTGCTGCAAGGTTCAGTTCTTGGCCCGGTGATATTCAGCATGTTCACAAATGACTTTCATGCAGGAATAAAGTTTGCAAATGACACCAACTGGGAGGTACATCTAACACCTCAGAAGACAAAATCATTATTATTTTTTTCAAGATGACCTCAGTGGATTGGAAAACTGGGACAAAACAAACAAAATGAATTTCAAAAGAGATAAAATTCTTCATTTAGGCAAGAAAAATCATATGCACAAATATAGGATGAGTAACACTCAACTTGGCAGTAGTACATGTGAAAATGCTCTGGGAATCTTAACACAAACTAAACTGAATAATGTGGCATCAAAAAAGGCTAATACCATTCTAGGCTTCATCAAAAGAAGCATAGTATCCAGATAGAATCAGCAGTAACCATTTATTCTGCTTTGGCCAGATCTCACCTCTACCACTCCTGGGCACCACAATTTAAAAGGGATATTGACAAGCTAGAACATATCCAGAGGGCAGTCAAGATATTAACGTGTATGGAAGCTAAGCCCTATGAGGAAGAGATGAGGAGGACACCCAGGGAAGAGAAGATTGAGAGGTGATGTGGTAGTCATCTTTGAATATTTGAAGGGCTGTCATATGTAAGACAGGACTAGCTTGTTTTTTCTGTTGCTCTAGAGGGTAGAACCCAGACCAATGAAATTACATTACAAGAAAGGGGATTTTGACTGCACATTAGAAAGAACTTCCCAATGGTAAGAGCTGTTTGACAGTGTAACTGATTCCCTCAGAAGGTCTCCCTCAGTGGATGTTTCTAAACAGAGGTTGGATGGCCATGTGTCAGGAATGCTTTAGTTGTAACTATCCTTCATTGGCAGGGGTTAGAATAGATTCAATTTGGAACACATTCCAACTCTGTGATTTTATAATTCTAATTAGGCTGCCTTGTGAACCACTGAAACAGGGATTACCTATGGAAAGATTATCATTCATATGCTTTTCTCATTTGAAAAACTGTATTTCCTTATATGAGACTGCCTGAGCAATAAGATCTGCAGGGGATGGCTTTCTCTTGGTCCCAACATCATTACAGGCATACCTGGGTGAGGAAACAGCAGAAAGCCTTTGCCATTTCTGCCCCCAGGCTATGAAACTCTCTTCCTTGGGAGAGCTTGTTGGGTCCCTCCCTGCTGTCTTTCCACCAGCAGATAAAGACCTTTTTATTTAAGGAGGCTTTTGGTTTTTAATATGGTGTGGCAAATGGAGCTTTTAACAGGGAGTATTGTTTCTATTATGTGTGTTTTTTACAACTGCTTTTTAACTTGTGTTTTTAAAATAGAATTCTGAGTTGTGTTTTAACTTTTGTATTTAAAGCTTTTTAGTTGTATTGTGTTTTTTAAAAGTTGTACACTGCCTGGGATCCCATGTTGGGAGAAAGGTAGGATGCAAATTAATTAAATATATACATAACTGTGGTAGAGACACTTCCAATGGCATATTTTGTGCTGAAACCATCCACAAATGCCAGAGTGAACATACCACAATTACTAACTAAGGACTTTATCAGACACCTGAAATAAGGCATCATAATTATGCCACATAACTGTGAAAGGGCACACAGATCAGACACTAACACCCTTTCGCAGTTAAAATCGGCCCCAAACCCATACTTTTTTACTGACGGCTGAAGCCATCAGTAGATCCCCGGTGGTGCTTTAGTGTCAGCATTGCTGGTGTGTGAAACTTCAGGCCATTTAACTCTTGTGTCTGCAGCAAGAATGACCAGTCTGGTGTGAACAGTTCCGGGTGAGATCGGGACATCCACATAAGTTTTGCTCTTTTTATGACCCTCCCCATGTTACTTGGGACTTTTAAAGTGTGCATGTATGCTTTTAAAAACGTTTTATGCTTTATTTTTATTTTTATTTTTAAATTTCCTGCACAACCAAGTCTTGCTGGATTTCGAACAAGGAAGCGATTGAGGCTCCATTCACTTCCTCTTTATTGCCGGGGCTGCCTTTGCCAGGAAAGGGGACATTCTTTTTCCAGCATAAAAATTGGGGGTTTTATGCTGGCAAAAGAGCGTTTTAAGGGGCCAGTCTGATAATGTCCTAAATTAGCTCAAGGTATATTTCAAGATGTACATTGCCTTTGATAGGGTTGTTAAAATACGCCGTCAAGAGGTATTTTGATCTCTTTGTTAAGTCTACTAGCAAAAAGTTAGTAGAAGAAATAAGGTTATGTTCGAATTCCACGATGTTAGAAAAAAAATCATTTCAACCAGCTGTCTAATCACAGACTTGGGTTCTTCTCTATAGGTCACTTACTGTATGCCTCCAACTAACTGTTTTCTAGATGTTTGGTTTACAATTCCCAACTATTTCAGATATCATGACTGATGATGGAGGGGGTTGAAGCCTAAAACATCTAGAGAGCACTAGGTTTGAGGAAGCTTTCTTATGTCATCAAATTAGAAGGAAGCTTTCTTATGTCATCAAATTAGATTGTTTAGATTTCAATTTTTGTAATAAAGGGCAAAAATCATGTTCCTCCAGATTATTGTTGGACTGCATGTTCCAGCAGCCCTAACTAGCATAGGAAATTGTGAAGAATGAGGATAGGTCAGTAAGGCCGATGTAGTGTCAGCCCAGCTGGCTCGTGTGGACAATGACAGCCATTACTCTGGATTCAGTCCAGTGCATGTGGCCACCATCATGGTAGATCCAGGGCCAGTCCAGAGCATAATGCTCCAACTGGCCTGAGATTTAAGCGGTCAGTGTAGATATGCCCACAGTTTCCCTGGTTCAGTACCTGACATAGGCAGGTAAAAAGAATCTAAGGCACTGGGTAATGTGAAAGATTTTCCTCTGCCTATGACCTTGGACAGCAGGTGTAAAAAAGGAAAGGGTGGATATCCATGCATTTTTCTGAATGTGTGCATCATTAAAGATAGTTTGAAATAACTGATTGCATTGTCATCATCATATCCCTCTGCATTCCCCAAGACCAGAAGTGTTTCTCTGTTTTTCAACCAAGTAAAAACTAGAGGAGCAAGCAGCAGAGATTGAATATTTGGTTGTGTTTCTTTAATTTGCCACATCAACACACAGCAATGGTTTCCAGAGGCAATGCACCCAATCGCTTCTCCAGTGCCATTCTGCTGGCGACAAGCAAAAGCTTAGCAATTTTAAAAACATTTTCCCAGAAAATGCAAAAGGTTACATTATACAGCAGACATTGCACTAGATGGTTGTGGAGAGTAGTGTCTCTCTATGCTGTTGTTTAATTGTGCTTCTGTTATCATCAGCTCTTGGATTTGTATTTTATAGTTGTTTTTTTTTTTTTAAAGTTGCACATTGCCTCAGGTACTTTTGAACAGCAGCTGCAATTTATATCTAAATAAAGCAGCAGCCTATTCAGAACAGCCCTAGCAGAGCCGCTGACTTTAATTCTCATGAAAATCTGTCTGGACGTATTTTGAGTTTTTAAATATCATGGCTAGAATCCAAAGAACAACTTGGAATAAGTCAAAGGACCTGAATTAATCTCAAGTATCCTTCATCAGTCTGGTGCCCTTCAGCTGTGTTGCAATCAAACACCTGCCATGCCATCTAGTAGGAGTTGTGCAGGACAGAACTTAGGAAAGTTACTTTTTCGGGCCACAGTGCCCAGAATCTCTAGCCAGTGGCCATGCTAACAGAGATTTTGGGAGCTAACACACACACAAAGTAATTCTTCCATAATCTGGTAGAGCAACACACTTGGAAGGCATGCAAAGGGATTTTGTAGCACATTTGAGACTGAAGACTAAACCCCCCTAAACCCAGTTCTTTTGCCAGCATAACTTTGCCATTTTTATGCCAGCCAAAGAACTCCCCATGCCACACTTACCTCCTATCCATGAAAAGGATTCCCCAGCAATGAAAGAGGAAGTGAACGGAGCTACAGTTCACTTTTAATACAGTAAAAGTTACACAGAGCATCTAAACACACTAAAAAAAAGCCCCAAGTAAACTGGGGAGGGTCATAAAAAGTGTGTCACATACCTGAATGTCGCAATCTCACCTGGAAGTGTTCTCACCAGACCGGCCATTGACACTGCATTCACATAAGTACAATGGCGCTGGCAATGCTGACACAAAAGCACCATGGGGATCAATTGACGGCTTAAGCCATCAATAAAAAAGTATGATTTTTTTAACAGGACATGATCGCAAAAGGGTGACATTGTGTGGTATGCGTGCCCTTTTGCGATCATTAGGCATCCTTATGATGCTGTATTTGCCCTGTCTGATAACGTCCTGACTGAGAGAAAGAAGTTGGTAGCATAAGCTTTCATAGACAAAGGGACTTTATCAGACGAGCATCTAAAAATGCTGTAATTCTGTGAATGAGGAAAGTGGAAACATAGGACTTTATCAGACGAGCCCCATAAAACGTTCTTTTGCCGGCATAGAAAAATATATATATATGCCAGCAAAAGAACATCCCCCATTGCACCTACCTTCTCTCCAAGTCAATGGCTTCCCTGGCAATAAAGAGGAAGTGAACGGAGCTCTGTTCACTTCCTCGTTTGAAATCCCATGGATTGTCACAAGACTTGATCACGTGGGTAATTCAAAAATAAATTTAAAAATAAAACATTTAAAGTTACAAAAAGCACCAAAACACATTTTAAAACTTCCAAGTAACCCAGGGAGGGTCATAAAAAGTTCATCACTTACCTGGGTGTCACGATCTCACCCAGAAGTGTTGTGCCCCATGTGGCCATTGACTCTGCAGTGATGAGATTTAAATGGTTCGAGGTTTCACACACTAGCAATGCCGGCAAAAAGCTGGCACAGCCAATCCGTTGACGGTGCCTTATTTCCAGACAATTGACACTCTGGCCACAGGAGCAGAACAACGTCATCTGATAATGACAACCTGTTCTGTTGAAATCACGTCATTTTGGGTATAATTTTTTTCTGTGTCTGATGAAGTCCTTAGTGGCATTATACACTTATTATTGCACATCACTGTAATCATGCAAAAGAAGCACCATGGAATTATCACATGACCACCACTAAAACTTTAAGAATGGAACTTTACTTCCATGATTTAGCATGGGTGAGAGTTCAGCGGTTCTCATGAGAAGATGCGAGCGTGCTTAAAAACACCAAAAACCCTTTAATGTGCAAAAGTAAACAAACACACAAACACTTAAACAAACCTTAAAATGTGCAAAAAAAACCCTGGGACAGTTCATAGAAAGAGCATTCTGTGGATAAAAAGAGCATCCTGTGGATAGCACTCTCTTCTCCCAAAGGGGGAACAGTGCTCAACCTGGGGAAGGTGGAGCAGATGATGCAGTAGGGGAAATGCAGCACAGAACGGAACATTGGTACTCACCGTGAAGGTTCCTTTTCAGCAGCCATGGGGAGGGAATCCTTGAATGGGTATTGGCTCCGCCTCCAACCATTCATAGGCAGGACACCTGAAACAAAAATCTTGAGACCACCCCTGCCAGGAGGAGGAGCCAACCCCATCCTCCCCAGAGAAGTTAGAACAGCTCCAGAACTCTATACATAAGGTAATACACAAATAACACACCAAACTGAAGAAACCTTTCTGGATCTTTTTTTTGGGTGGGTGGGTGGGTAAGGATTCCCTCCCCATGGCTGCTGAAAAGGAACCTTCACGGTGAGTACCAATGTTCCGTTTTCCAGCAGCCTGGGGAGGGACTCCTTGAATGGGGCGTAACACAGCGGTCCAAAAGTAGGGCAGGAAAAGAAAACTCTGAAGCTAGACTAAAGTACCACCTGCTGCAAGACCTTGCGACCAAAGGCCGCATCAGCAGACGCATACTCATCAATCCGATAATGCCTAGTAAAGGTGGATGATGAGGCCCAGGTGGTGGCCCTGCAAATCTCCAGAATGGAATGAGCTCTCCCTAACACCGCCGAAGTCGCAGCACTGAGAGTTGAATGAGCCAAAATGCCCTGAGGAACCTGTAATTCACTAGCAACGTAAGCCTGCTCAATGCACTTGCGCAACCATCTCGCAATCGTAGAAGCAGACACCTTCTTACCTTTCGTAGAACCTGTATAGGCTACAAACAAAGCATCCGATCTGCGGAATACCTGAGTTCTCTTGATGTACATCTTTAGCGCCCTTCTGACGTCTAACTTGTGCCATAACTTTTCCAAATCCGCCACCGGATGCGGACAGAAAGATGGCAGGACTATCTCCTGCGACCTATGAAAAAGGGAATTGACCTTGGGCACAAAAGATGGATCTAATCTGAGAGTTACCGAGTCCTTCTGAAAAACACACAACTCGTCCCTTACTGACAACGCGCCCAACTCTGAAACTCTTCTGGCCGAAGTAATAGCTACGAGGAAGGCCACCTTCCAAGTGAGAAAACTGAGATCTACCGAACTGATAGGTTCGAAAGGCTCCCTCACTAGTGCCTTCAAAACCACATTCAGCTTCCAGGACGGAAACCTATGCACTACAGGTGGACGTAACAAGGAGACACCCTTAAAAACCTGCGAATATGTGGATGAGAAGCCAAAGTCCTTCCCCGCGTCAACTTCAAGATGGAACCTAATGCAGCCACATGCCTCTTCAGAGTGCTGGGTGCTAGGCCTTTTTTCAATCCTGATTGTAAGAAGGACAACACCACAGAGACAGAAGCTTGTAATGGGTTGGTTCCCTTACTCCTACACCACCTGCAGAACGCTCTCCACGTGACCTCGTACAATCTGATGCTGGAAGGCCTATGCGAAGCCAGCATGGTGCTGACCACCTCCGCCTCGTATCCCTGTTTTAACAATCTCTCCCGCTCAACCTCCAGGCATGCAGTCGTAACCAGCCTGGATCCGGATGCATGATGCCGTCCTGAACTAGAAGGTCCGGCCACGGTGGCAGCGGCCACGGCTCTTGAACCTGCAGCTGTATCAAGTCTGGGTACCATGGTCTCCTCGGCCAGTTTGGAGCAATCAAGATGACCTCTGCTCTCTCTTGCTTGATCTTCCTTAGCACACGCCCCAGGAGTGCTGTTGGTGGAAAGACACAACACAACGTTTGAGGCCATGGGATCGTTAGCGCATCGAAGGCTACTGCCCCCTGAGTCCGGAATCTTGAAACAAACTGAGGGAGTTTGTGGTTTTCCTCCGAGGCGAAAAGATGTATCAAGGGTTCCCCAAAACGAAAGACAATCACTTGAAACACCAGATTGTTGAGACTCCACTCGCTCTGACTCAGTGAGTGACGACTCAACCAATCTGCCTGTACAATCAACCTCCCTTGGAGGTATTCTCCTCTGATTGACAGCAGGTGCCTCTCCGCCCACCGGAATAACAACTCGGTCTCCTCCATGAGGACCCGGGAGTGAGTCCCCCCCTGTTTGTTTATGTGACATCTGGTCGAAATGTTGTCCGTCCTGACTAAAACATGGGTCCCCCTCACCAGATTGACAAACTCCGTCAATGCCAGTCTGACTGCGCGTAGCTCCAACAGGTTGATGCTGCAGTCACGTTCCTGTGACGACCAAAGGCCCTGTGCCATCTGGTCCCCGCAATGGGCACCCCAAACCTTCAGAGACACATCTGTCGTCACCACCACTCTCCTGGGTTCCGCTATTGGCACTCCCAATGATAGATTTTCCGATAGCCACCACTTCAGAGACTCCTTCACCTCCAGCGGAACCCTCAGGAATCTGGAGGCCTTGATCGCAATGAGGTCCTGATAGGGAAGTAGGAACCACTGTAGCTTCCTGAGATGGAACCTGGCCCATGCTACCGAGTCTATGCAAGAAATCATCAGGCCTAACAGGCTTGCCAAGAACATCAGAGGAGACTTGGCCCGGTTCAAAACCGACGTGACAGCCTCCTGAATCTTCATCCTCTTTTCCACCGGTAAAAATACCTGGTATGCCCTGGTGTTCAGAATGCTGCCCAGATGATGAATTCTCTGAACTGGATCCATGTGACTTTTTTCCCTGTTTACCATGAATCTATGAGACTCCAGGACCTGCAGAGTCCTGAGGACACTTCTCTTCGCCTCGCTCTTGGAAGAGGCCCTGATCAGCAGATCGTCCAGATAAGGGAACACATGTATCCCCTGGGACCTTAGGCATGACACCAGCACCACCAGCACCTTGGTGAACACCCTTGGTGAAGAAGATAGGCCAAACGGGAGTGCTCTGTACTGAAAATTACCCTCCTTGAAGGCAAATCTGAGAAAACGTCTGTGCGCAGGATGAATCATTATGTGCAAGTAAGCTTCCTGTAAATCCAAGGACGCCAGGAAGTCCCCTTCCTGAATCCCTTCCAGAATCGAGCATAAAGTCTCCATCCGAAACTTGCATCTTGCCACAAACAGATTGACCCCTTGCAGGTTCAAGATGGCCCTCCAATCCTTGTTCTTCTTGGGTACCAAGAAAAGAAGAGAGTAAGTTCCCTTGAACCTCTCCCCCTGTGGTACTGGTTCTATTGCTCAAACTTGAAGTAAGTGATTGATGGCTTCCGACATCAAACTCTGTTTGTCCTCGCCCATTGTTGTGCAAGACTGAATGAAGGTGGGAGGCGGTCTTGCTATGAAATCTATCGTGTAACCCTGACTCACCGTCCTGTTGACCCAAGCATCGGAAGATGTACTCCGCCAGATTTCTGCAAAGACGGCCAGTCTGCCCCCCACCTGAAGCCCTTGATAGTCATGCGGTTTGTCCACCTTTGCCTCCCTGCTTGGCGGGTTGGCTGGTGGACGCCTTGGGGAACTGCTGGGGCTTCGGTCTTGGGAACTGCTTGGAAGAATTCCAGCTACCCCTTGGCTGTCTGAAACCACTGAACCGTGCTCCACGAAAGTTCTGAAAGTTGGGGCGAAAAAACCTGTGCTCCTCCTTTTTTGGTAAGGACGGGAGCATCTTCTTCTTGTCTTTGGTCTCCACCAGGACCTCCTCTAGCGTCTCGCCAAATAGCTTCTTGCCGTTGAACGCGCATCCCGCCAGGTTGGATTTGGCTTTGCTGTCCGCATTCCAATTCCGCAACCACAGATGACGCCTGGCAGCCACATTAGCTGCCACAGCCCTGGACATGAAACGGAGCGCGTCCAGACCAGCGTCTGCCACATAAGCCGACGCCTTCGCTATCTTGTTCATGCCCTGACGAAATTTAATCTCGTCCTCAGGCACATTGGTCATGAGATCCTTGGCCCACCTGATGGTGGCCCTGGAAAAGATTGATGCTGCCGCCGCTGCTCTGATGACCAGGGCTGTGGCCTCATGTGACCTACGCAGAAAAGTCTCAATGCGTTTGTCATCTGGTGTCTTGAGATGTTCTCTGGGGAAGAGCGAACCAGAAACCAGGCCAACCACTGGCGCATCAATGGCGGGGAGTTTTAGTAACTCCATCACGTCCCCCGCAAAGGTATACAGCTGTTTAGCAAAGGTAGGTTGCATCCTGGGGGCGCCTGGTAGCGTCCACTCTTCCAATAATGTGTCCCTCAAAACATCTGGGAATGGCAAAATATTCCCTGAGGACTTGCTGGAAGCCCTGAGCTCAGGGACCCCCTGTTGGCTCCCCCTTCCTTAGGGTTCGTTGGCTCAAGCTCCAAGGCCTTTAAGGCCTTCTTAAGGAGGAGAGAGAAGGAGGCATTTTCGAAAAGCCGGGGTGAATCACCTTCCTCCCCCTCCCCGCTTTCCCCCTCAGAGGAGAGCTCCCCCTCCTCCCGGGGTCCTTGGGCCAACTCCTCCTCCTCTAGGCCCCGCTCCCTGACGGGGGCCTCCAGGTGTTTTTCTTTTCTCTGCCATTTGCACGGAGGGGGGAGCCCCCCCTCGCGCAGTTCCCACAGCTCTGTGCAGCTTGGCAGCAAAGGCGCCCGGTTCTCCGCCACGCCTGCCGCGTTCCTCTTGGCGGCCCCGCCACTCTCCTGCTCGGCCCCTTGGGGTGGGAGACTAGGGCCCGAAGCCTTCCCCCTGCCCATGGCACCTGCCCCCGACGGACCCGCCACGCTAGCACCCGCCGCCAAAACCAGTTCTGGCGGCAGGGCCTTACCTCCGACCAAGAGCGGTGGCAGGTCCTCCATGGACGCGATGTCCTCCTCGGGGGTCCGAGGCCTGGGGGGGTCCACTGCTGCTCGGGCTGCCCCCTCCACGCGGTCCGTCTCCTGGTCGGAGACCCCATCGCACTCCGCCCGGCCCTGGGCGGCTTGGCTCGACGTGTGTCCCATGAAGGGACCACAGAGCACCCTATCTGGGGACTGCAGGCCGTCCCCTGGCTGGCCCAGGGAAGAATCCTCCTCCTCCGAGGAAAGATCCCCACCATGCACGAGGCTGTGCCTGGGCGCTGCCATCTTGGATCCTTTGTTTGCTGACTGAAGCTCCGGAGCAACTGCAAAACCCTGCCTATTCCAGCAGAGGCAGAACGGAACTGGGGAGGATGGGGTTGGCTCCTCCTCCTGGCATGGTTGGTCTCAAGTTTTTTGTTTCAGGTGTCCTGCCTATGAATGGTTGGAGGCAGAGCCAATACCCATTCAAGGAGTCCCTCCCCAGGCTGCTGGAAAATTGGTAAAGAGGTAGTTCAGGAATACCTGGCCAGTATAAATGAGTTCAAGTCTCCAGGGCCAGATGAACTTCATTCAAGGGTATTAAAAGAACTGGCAGAAGTAATCTCAGAACCAAGGAATGGCCCTTGGGGTATCTTCCAACTCTATGATTCTAATCTTTGAGAATTCCTGGAGAACAGGAAGGTCCCAGCAGACTGGAGCAGGGCAAATGTTGTCCCCATCTTTCAAAGGTGAGGGGGAGAAGAACCAAATAATTACTGCCCAGTCAGCCTAACATTAATACTAGGAAAGATTATAGAGCAGATCATTAAACAGACAATCTGTAATCACTTAGAAAGGAATGCCGTGATCACAAAAAGTCAACATGGATTTCTCAAAAACAAGTCATGCCAGAATAATCTCATCTCTTTTTCTGATAAAGTTACAAACTTGATAGATGAAAGGAACACAGTGGATGTAGTATATCTTGATTTCAGTAAGGCTTTTGACAAGGTCCCCTATGATATTTTTGCAAAAAATTTAGTAACCTGTGGACTAGACAAAGCAAATGTTAGGTGGATTTGTAATTGGTTGACTCACCAAACCCAAAGGGTAGTCACCAATGGCTCCTCTTCATCCTGGAGAGAAGTGACCAGTGGGATGCCACAGGATTCTGTCCTGGGCCCTGTGCTATTCAACATCTTCATATTCAATGGCTTGGATGAGGGAACAGAGGGTATGCTTATCAAGTTTGCAGATGACACCAAATTAGGAGGGGTAGCTAATACGCCATAGGATGGGATCAGAACCCAAAATGACTTTAACAGGTTAGAAAGCTGGGCCAATATTAACAAAATGAATTTCAACAGGGAGAAATGTAGGCTACTACACTTGGGCACTAAAAATGAAATGCACAGATATAAGATGGGTGACACCTGGCTTGATGGCAGTACATGTGAAAAGGATCTAGGAGTCTTAGTGGACCACAAGCTGAACATGAGTCAGCAGTGTGATGCAGCAGCTAAAAAAGCCAATGTGATTCCCGGCTGCATCAATAGGAGTATAGTGTCTAGATCAAGGGAAGTAATAGTGCCACTGTATTCTGTTTTGGTCAGACCTCACCTGGAATACTTTGTCCAGTTCTGGGCACCACAATTCAGGAAGGATATTGAGAAACTGGCATGTCCAGAGGAGGGCGACCAAGATGGTGGGTGGTCTGGAAGTCATTCCCAATGAGGAGTGGTTTAGGGAGCTGGGCATATTTAATCTGGAGAAGAGAAGGTTGAGAGGGGACATGATAGCCATGTTTAAATATTTGAAGGGATGTCACACTGAGGATGGAGCAGGCTTGTTTTCTGCTGCTCCAGAGACTAGGACACAGAGCAATGGGTTTAAACTACAGGAAAAGACTACACTTAAATTTTAGGAAGAACTTCCTGACAGTAAGAGCTGTTCAGAAGTGGAATGCACTGCCTCGTAGTGTGGTGGAGTCTCCTTCTTTGGAGGTTTATAAGCAGAGGCTGGCTGCACCATGTAACCGAGGCTGGTCACACGCAGGGGGCCTTGATCACATGTTGTGGGCCAGCTTCCTGGCTGCAGAGAGAGTGAGGGAGACAGTGGTGGCAGCAGCAATGGAGCAGTGTGCCTGTCTGGACTTCCTCCCATTCCATGCTGGTAATGGGGGTGGAGTAGGCCTAATCTGCAGGAAGGATACACCTGCATGGAGCCGGCATATCCTAGCTTGTGTAGATGATCCCTTAATCTACAAAAACTTATGCTACCAACTTCTTTCTTTCAGTTAGGGTCAAAGGTTTACAAGATCCTTTTACATATTGATCCAGACTAGCACATCTTTAAATTCTAACACTTAGAGGGCATCATGTGTTAGCCTAAGTATATTGCTATATTGATGAAGGGGCTACTGGAGAGTTGAACACAACCCCATATCATCTCATGAATTGTTATGTGTTGTTTTTTCCCCTCAGTTTCAAAGGTAATGTGTCAGATGTGGGATGTGGCTGGTGCCTGAAACAAATTTAAAAACCTAGAGGGTGCCACAGTTTTGGATTATGGCCCATATGTTTAACAAAATGTAAGCCAAATAAAATTGTGGAGGCAGACTAAGCTAACCTTTTGCCTCTCTTCCTCTCAGTGCTGAAGCATGGGACAGAAAGTGTACTAACCATTTGCCATTTTACAGTTCTTGCTGTATTTGCTAAACAGACAGCAAACTGGGGGGTTCTGCAGCTGTCCATCTGGCACTTCATTAGATTCACTTTTTTTTTTTTTTGTCATTGTAGGAAAAAAAAATAAAACCTGGTAATGCCCAAGCCAAGTATTCATTAAATCCCATATTAAAACACTCTGTTCCCTGTAATTTTAGATAATTTAACTTCATATAAACACAGACTATTCATCCTTCAGTCATTAACCATCTTTTTTGGCATCCTAGTTATCAAATTGGATTGAAGCCCGACTAATCTTCTACAAGCACTACAGGTTTTCCACTAATCCATCTGACTAAATCCCCCTAAAGCAAAAAGAAAATTTCCTGTGTTTGTTTGGGGTGGGACAACATTGCCCTGGCAAGGGACAAACTGTTTGTTATGGTGAGTGGACCTTTAATTATTCAACAGCAGCAAAGAGCACCATGCTGAAGATTAGGACTCTGTATGAACAGCATGCTATCCCTGCCAATCCAGCAGAGACTACCTGTAGAGAGCTTCAGTAAACAGGAAAATTCATGCACACAAAAGGGAGAGGACACAGCTGTCCTTAAGCCTTGGAAAACCAAGCATAAGACCTGCAAAGACAGACCAAATTGGAGACTGATTCCATATGTTGTTAAGCAGTAAGAAGAAAAATATCCAGCCTTTCCCCATCAGTGCTGAGGGACCTAAAAGAGATAAAGGATAATTTTCCAAAACACTTCTGATATGTGAATACTGAGCAATAACTGTACAGAAGTACTCGTTTTCTCTGCAGCAAGACGGGGAGGGGGGAGACTGTGGCAATTAGTTTCAAGGATGAAACAGTCAAATATTTACATTCCTACTTCATTTATCCAGTCTCTCCAGCCAGGATGATCCTTAGGCTGAGAGGAAGACCATGAGAAAAACCAGCCCACTGAAACAAGACAAGAAAATATTTGCATTCTGACTTTCAGCTTATTCTATTCAGTCCTATTCATATGAAGACCACAATGGCCAAGATGCTTCAAAAGGGTATAAATCTCTGCATACGCT
The DNA here is from genome assembly GCA_030847615.1 of Gambelia wislizenii. NCBI lineage: Eukaryota > Metazoa > Chordata > Lepidosauria > Squamata > Crotaphytidae > Gambelia > Gambelia wislizenii. Next base: position 374,059,877 of record JAUMIR010000001.1, read on the forward strand.
ATGCAGTCACTGTATTGAATAGTAACATTGCACAACTGAATGTATAACCCAATGTACAACTGAATGTACAAAGAAACTTGCTTCTCATGCTCCCAGACATCTCACGTTCATGCGCATCCTGTACACATTTGCATCATTCAGAGTGGCACCAGATATGAAGCTCCACTTCTGCAACTTCAAACTAAATGCAGACATTGCACATTGAGTAAAAATATCCTATTGCTTCAGGGAGGAAGATTTACTCATGCACCAGTTGGCAACAGTATTCCAGCTACTGAGTTTCTTTGAAACCCTATAATAGCCTTCAGGCTGTTCATGAAATGGTTAAAAGGATAGTGGGAATAAGAGTCTACCCTCAGTGGCCTAGTCTCCACTTGCTCAATCTCATGCTCTTATTGAACCAGGAGATCTGAAAGGACTCCTACTTATGTTTGCTTAAATAGGATTAAAAGCCTTCATAGGATCAGGAGCCTTCATAGGATCAGGAGTAGTTTCTTCCCATGTTTAACTGAATATGAGGACAAACGCTCTACAACTCTTCAGACTTTTTCAGATGACTTAAAAGTCATCCTGAGGAGCCACAAAAGGCATGAAGCTGTGAACTTTCATGAGTAAAAAGTGGCGCCTTTTTCCTCTATGGAACATGGAGGTGAAACAGAAGAAGACAGTGTTGTCTGAAAAAGGACGCCTGCAGCGAGACAGCTTCATGCCTCTTGTGGCTCCTCAGGATGACTTTTAAGTCGTCTGAAAAAGTCCTTCCTCACCAACATGGGAAAGTGTGGCACTCCATGAGCAGGGATGGATTATGCCAAGGTCAGGACTGCGCTTGGGAAAGTAGTCCACATTTGTGGACTACAAAGGTGGATCCCCCAAGATTCCCCTTGCACAGCCCATGAAAAGCTAATGCCAGATAAAACTCATTAGTCATGGAAGTGTCACAAAACTCTTTGTTGTCCTATGTATCCTGAGAGCCAAGTTTGTGAGAGGACCTCAAGTAACCCTCAACTTCTGAAGTCCACTGATGATGATGGCAAGATTTTGGCCTACATTTTCAAATGTAACATTGATGATATTATCATTGAAATTATATTAACTATTACTATTATTTGCCTACCATGCATATTGTGAATCACTGCAAAATAGTTTCCTTTGCACAAAGGTAACGTGTAAATTTGAGTCCAATCTATTTATTATGGTTATTGGTTGCCACAGTTCTTCTTTGGAGTCAAATTTTTAATCTATCTAGCCCAATATTCTCAACACAAACTGGCATCAGCAATTCTCAAGGCTTTCAGAGACATTTACCAGCCCTATCTGAGTATGTCAGAGATTGAACCTTGGCCATTCTGCTTGTAAAGTCACGTGCTCTACCACTAAGCCACGGCCCCTCCCATATGTCCAAACCCTGTACACTGTTGCCAGAAACACAATAGACAGGAACAGGAGCTTAGAAACTGGTCCAGAGGAGGGTGACCAAAATTATGGGAGATCTGGAAGCCATGCCCTATGAGGAGTGGCTTGGGAAGCTGGGTATGTTTAGCCTGGAGAAGAGAAGGTTAAGAGGGGACATGATAGCCATGTTTAAATATTTGAAGGGATGTAATACTGAGGATGGAGCAAGCTTGTTTTCTGCTGCTCCAGAAATTAGGACAAGGAGCAATAGATTCAAACTACAAGAAAAGAGACATTAGGAAGAACTTCCTGGCAGTAAGAGCTGCTCGGCAGTGGAACGCACTGCCTCAGAGTGTGGTGGAGTCTCCTTTTTCAGATGTTTTTAAACAGAGGCTGGATGGCCATCTGTCAGGAGTGCTTTGATTGTTTAATCCTGCAGGGCACTGGGTTGGACTAGATAGCTGTTGTGGTATCTTCCATCTCTATGATTCTATGAAAGCTTTGGGCTGCATCACATCTTGACTGAAATCTCCATTATAACCCATGTTTAAATCTAGGCATAAAGATACAGCAGGCAAGCCAGCACAAGTACTTTTACTTATGTTAAAGCTGGTGTATGAGGGTAGGTCATTCCTATGATGCAGCTGGTCTTCAGCCCAGAAATAAACACCTGCTGTGTGCAATCTCAATGATCTACCATCATGCCAACTGCTGCCCTTGCAAATCCATTGCTATTAATGACATAGCATGGGTGCAATAGAGCAGAATTTTCCTGCTGTCTCCAAGCCACCAGGACAGCTGTGGGAAACATATTCCCAATACCTAGAGGTGATATCAAAGGAGCTGGCAGTGGAGATTGCAACAGCAAAATGGCTTTGTTGGCTCCAAAAAGCATGATGTGTTTGCAGAGGCCATAATCACTATCTATTCCAAACATGATTAAAAACATTTTATAACACCCGCACAGAAGTAGAACACTGAGTACATCTAACAGATTGTGATTTAAAAGGTTATTATGCAAGCGCAGTGTACTCCTACTGTGAAGGCTTAGGTATAGCATCTCATGGGGCCAAATGTTGCATTCCTACTGAAAAAGCCATGGGAAAGGAAAATAAGCTCTACATTTTTCACATAGGCAACTGCGCCAAAGCCTCTACTGTAATCTGAAAGATTTTGTACACAGCAGGGCTGCGGCGCATGTCCTTAAAAGCACTCTGGAGTTTGCAAAAGGAAACACTGAGACACTTCAGATCCATTCCAGTTTCCAAATGCTTCAGCATCACTGAAGCATTTGGGAATGGAATAAGACATAGCTGAATACAGTATATCTACTCAACAAACCAACCTATTGGTTCTGATCTCTGACTTGTGGAGTTAAGAGAGGGGGAATTTCCTCTGAAGTATAAAAGCAACACTTCCCACAAAGTCTGGTGCCTGGGTGGTGTGGGTGGGCGGGGGGAAAGCACCAGAGCTTTAGGGTTAGTGTTTTTAACTGGTTTGTATTTTTTTATAGTTCAATTTCATTTTTAACTTTTGTATGCTGTGAATTTTTAGGTATGCTTGTTTTTGACTGTTGTAAGCCACCCTGAGTCCTGAACTGGGGAAAAGTAGGATGTAAAAGATGATGATGATGATGTGATGATGATGGTGTGATGATGATGATACTTTCAAAAATATTGGAGTATTATTAGGCCTAAGTTGAAGAGAAAAAATTACTAATATCCTACATGGGCTACTTAATTAGAAATGTGTAACTAAGTTTTGACTGTGTACTAAGTAATGGTTCCTGGCCCAACTCCCCAGCCCACCTTAACAGTGAGCAGCCGCACTGAGTGAAGGAGGTCTGTTCAGGTTCTAATAGGTGCCAAAGATCTGGGCCTGGGAATATAGAGCCACTGAGGCTCCAGATCCTCCACAAAATGCTGCTCACAGCTGCAGTACCATTCCTTATTGCTACATGGAACACATGGTTTCCTAACCCCGAATATGTCTTGGCTTTGCTGAGTCTGACAGTGTATCCACACTGCAGGATAATTGCAATCTGACATCACTTTAAATGCCATGGCTCTATCCTACAGAATCCTGGAATCTGTAGTTTGGTGAGACACCAGCACACTTTGGCAGAGAGGCTAAAGACTTTGTAAAATTAAAAAATATATAGGATTCCATTAGATGGAGCTATGAGGAGCTATGGCACTTAAAGTAGTGTCAAACTTGTATAATTCTGCAGTGTGGATACACCCTGAGTGGGATTAGCAGGACATCTTAGCTTTCCACTGTGCCAGAGCAGATCAAGTCCATCACCCTTTCCCAGTTGAAAAGTTACTTTTTCTACTCTGCTCCCTTCCCAGATCCTAGAACTATTGCTTATTTCAACTACAAATCCCTGAATACCCAGACAACATGACTACAGGCCCCTCCTCTTCTAGAACAATTGTTTTTACCAACGGTATAGTCTTCCATATAAGTGACCTACAGGAAGGCTTCATTTATTTGCCCAGATACAGTATAAGAGTTTGAAGAGGCACCATTTTTTTAAAAAAAAAATTGCTTTAATTGCTTTTCTTATGATCTTGGCAAGAGTTTACTTTTTTAAAACAAGAAAACAGTTCCCATCCACAGGAAAGAAGGAAATGATACCTTAAGGCCTAACAAAGACTATGAATGAGTGGGACTGCTCTTTAAAGCATTACCTCCACATTATATTTTTAAATATATTTCCTAGCTGCTCTTCCAGTGAAAGAAGATAAAGGGCCTAAGAATAAGTGTTCTGTGTTTATTCACGAAATGTAATCCTTTGCGTATATTTAGTAGGACTTAAAGATCTCAGAGGAAAAGCTTGTGCAAAATACAGTACATGAATGATACATTAGTGTAGTAATGTTTTAAGGTTTAATATTTGGGCTCTTCTCACTCCTGGATCACAGACAAGTCATTATGTAATACAGTAGCCAACATTTCATATAATAAGTTAACAACATGTATAGGTAATAATAAAATAGGTTTGCTCATGCTCAAACTCTTTCAGAAATACCGTATATTCCGGCGTATAAGACGACTGGGCGCATAAGACGACCCCCCCAATTTTTAAGTTAAAATATAGAATTTGCCCCCACCCCAGCCAGCCAGCCAGCCAGCCAGCCAGCTGGCTGGAAAGCCTGTTCCCCACCAGCCAGCCAGCTCAGTGGCTGTAGATGATGGAATAGTCTGTGAAATTAAAGGACTGAGAACAGCTAAAAAAGCATGGGATACTTTGAAAAATCTCTGTGGTGTTCAATCTTTGGAAAGTAAGGTTGCATTAATACTGTAAGTTGGTTAATATGAAGCTATCAAATCCCAAATTTTTGAATGAGCACATTAATGAATGAGCACATTAATGGTTTTAGAGCCACATTGGCAGACAAGAGAATTTCACCATAGACAAAACTTGATGCAAAATGAGAAGTTGAATCCAGAAATTCTAATTTTAGGCTAACTTGTCCTGAAAAGAAACATCATTTTGACTCTCCTGAGCTAAATAGAGGGCCATTTAACTCTTCAAATGCAAAGCAGTCATTCTCACAGCAGGAGGAAGGATCTGCTGGGAAAACTGCCCAGGCCATTTTACACTTCAATCATTCTCACAGCAGGGGAAAAGGTCTATTGGGGGTATAAGACCACCCCCCCACTTTTGAGGAGATTTTCAAGTGTTAAAAAGTAGTCTTGTATGCAGAAATATACAGTAATTAGATCAAATTAGTGGACTGCTAATATCCCCCACATTCCTAAGATCAGCCTCTGTACCAGACGACTGGAAAGTTGTCAATGTAATACTAGTTTTTTAACAAGAACTTTATTAGACACAAGGAAACGCAGCACAAAACCACTTCCTACATTGCATCAGAAGAGCACAATGATAACAGAAAGGGCAACATGATCAGACGCCTGCATCCTTCAGCTATTCCGGGGTGTAGCACAGGTGTGAACATGTCCCTTGTTTATTGACAGGCTAAGCCATCAATAAAAAGGGATGTGTTATTCATGCCCACGCTATGCCCCCGGAACAGCTGAAGGATGACATTGTCTGGTAATGTTGCCCGTTTTTGTTCTCGTTCCATTCTTCTGATGCGGTTTTTGCCACGTCTGATAAAGTCCCAAGTGATCCTGGAAGAAACCAGGAATTTACAGATGAGTACATTTAGTATCTGTTATGGTCAAACTGGTACAGAACATTGGTAAACATAAAAATTGCCTACCATATAGAAGGACAAGGTTTGCTGAAGTAGAATGAACAGAGCTTCTGCAAACATAAGCCCTGTTGCATTCAAATTTCAGCTAGAATTCTGTCACTAGTGTAACTCCTGCTTATGCAACTCAATTTGCTTCTGGAGCACTACACAAAACTCCTTGTCCCAACACAACTTCTTGCACAATAGCCCTTGTTGCAGCATACAGATGCAGCCAGGGAACTCCTGGGTGAAGCTCTGCCACACTCCCCACTACAAACAGGATGCAGAAATACCCCTGGGAGCATTCTGGCTGCCCTTGAGCACCCATTGAAGAAGGGGGAAGCCTTACAGTGGACACAGAAGCTGCCCTTCCCTATGCAGCCTCTAGATCCTGTGGCATGGGGATGATGGGAGTTGCACTGGAAATCAGTCTTCCAGGGCTAGCATGTAATATTCCCTCTGGCCTGGGAGGCTCCAGAGCAAGAGATGGCAATTCATTATGCTCCTCCCCATATGAGTCTTTTCCTGAGTTTCAAGAGAGCCTGAGCCTGGAAAACATTCTCATCTAGCCTATTTGATGAGAGAAAGCAGAAGAAGCTGCAGAGTTCTTATCACAAATCCTTCAGAGAAGCTTAACAATAATGAGACTAGTTTGGATAAGTATGTTGCTTCATAATATCCATAAGAAAGGCAAACAGAAGACATGCACAAGCTGTCTTTACATCTGAAGGTTGTGTTTGTGCTTCTCTCCAGCTATTGTATGAAATACTACCTCTCAGAATACATATTACTTGTGCATCTAGGTTCTGGTGCTTCTACTAATACTATCAGCCCCCCGTATCTGCAGAACCAATATCTATGGTTTCAATTATCTGGACACAAAATAGGGGCACATACCATAGAGTCATGCTGGAAAATGTCTAGAGAGGTGACCTCTCTAGGCATCTTCTAGATCCTTCAGTGTAGCTCTATAGTGTGTTTTTACCAGAAGTCCTTTAGTTTAATAGGGTTCACTGTTATCTGTGTTAGGTCCAGGAACCGAACCCCCACAGGGGTCCAACTGTACCAATTTTCTGTCATTCTAGAACTAGGCTGAGATCTGAGATCACTTCCAGCATAAACTCATTAGATGGCTTTGGGGAAGCCCTTTCTCTTGTAGAGTGCGTCCCTAACTGTAAACTTTGAACAACACAGCAGTTTGGGCTGTGGAAGGTTCTTCTTAGGGAGAAATGGGGGTGCCTTCTCACAGCCAGAGCCACTTTTCTACAAGAACAGAGCTCACACTCTCCTTTCGCTCCATCTGTGCAATCGGTTGCTTCACAGTAGCACATTTCAGAAAACCATGGTTGCAGTTTCATCTCTTCCTCCCTGAATGACCATTAGTTCACTTCATTTCCTGTGCCCACCTCACTTCTATGGAAAAAGAACTACAGTACTATAGTTCTTTGTATTAATGTTGCCTCCGTTTTCCCTACAGTCACTGTTTAAATGGCGCCCTTTACTACTCTATTGCATACAAAAAACAAAACAAAAGTGTCCCGGTGGGCCCTGGCAGAAACAGAAACTTTCCCACAGAGATTTTTGGAGATTCTGTTTTCCTATCTCCTATGGAAGTCAATGAAGAAATGTGTGCATTTCTGGGGGCAGGGGGAGAACACCCACAGGGAGAAAATGGGCCTTTGGGTGAGAGAGAGAATGAGAAATAGATTTCAGATCTTATAAAATTCTCAGCCCTTCCTGAGGCCAGATTGTGCAGCACTATGGATAATAACACATACTTAGTAGACTTTCTGCCTCTCTATTTTATTGGATGACCTTAGCTCTTGTATTTTAGAAGACATTCAGGTCATTCTCTACAGTGCCCTGCTTCTTTTGGCTTCAATTTAGAAGGCCCAGCAACCGTTATGTACATTATAACCCAGGGCAAAAGCTTAGGAAGTGAAAACGATAAATGTTTTGAAATGAAAGGACTTTAGTTTTCATTACATTCTGAAGTTTGCTTTATTCATTGAAAATACTCTACTCCCACCAGAAACTATTCATCTCCCTTTAGGACCCATCAGGCTTTGTTAACATGAAAAGCAAGGTGTCAGAAGGTTGTTAGCTCTCTCTGAGAGAAGTGAAAACAAAATAACATTGACCCAGACTAGCTGTGAGCAGAACAGCTGTGGACTGTCTGATGGGAAGAATATGTTCATAGGTCATTCCCCTGTGATCTGTTTCTTTGCAACACAAATATTACTGAGCACACATTTACTTTGTTCAACAAAATTCTGAAGAAAGACTATTGAGCCACTTTAAAAGCTTTCAGCTAGCTTTTATAGATGATAGATAGATAAATTACATTTACATATACATATGTGCGTGTGTAAATGTAATATATGTGTGTGTGTGTGTGTGTGTGTGTGTGTGTAAAATCATTACCCACACATGTGCACACACACATATATATGCATGCGCACATGCAAGAAATAATCTATGTTTGGGGGAAATAGGCTTTCTAATTATATCCTAGTGACTTCAGAAATTTTGGCACATTAGAATATTTGATTGCACTCCATTTTTTCACAGCATAATGAAAATGTAGACACTGAGCAATTTAAGCTGGAATAAAATGTGCCAGGTTGTTAATGTGTACATTCAGAGTAAAATAGCTTTGGTGCTCTCAACATTCTTTGGCCTATGCAAACAGTATTACAATGTTCAAAAAACAGGTGTCAGTCAGAAAAATGTGGTAGTCCAGTGACACGTTAAGTTAATGTTACAGTAAAACCTTACCTCAGTCTTTAAAAATCTAGACCTAAAGTTGAATTCATTCAGTACACAAATACACGCACAGAATCATAGAATCACAGAGTTGGAAGAGACCACAAGGGCCATCTAGTCCAACCCCCTGCCTTGCAGGAATACACATTTCTGACAGATGTCCTACATAGATGTTTGTAGGGGAGAGTCCGTCACTTCACAGTGGTGGGATGAGGCAACCCGTTCCCCACTCAGACCACCCCCACTCAGACTTATTCAGATCACCTAATAGAGGTACTGGTACTAAACTACCATAAGACCCTCTTTGACATATCTGATATTCTACTCTAGGGAACATTTTCCCATTTATATACAAGTGTGACTACTATCGAAAAGAAGTGAGGGGAAAGAGTTTTGTATTTCCAAATTATTCTTTTTGTACCAGGTCATGTGCCGTTGGGAATGGAAGTGTCATCTTTTAACCACTTTATTTTTCTTGGTATGATTGGCAGCCATAATTTATTTGCTACAGCTCTCCATTGTCATTACATCTGCAATAAAACAAGAGAAGGCTATAGAGAGGATACAGAATGCTAGTTGCCTTGGCAACACAATAGTAATCACCATGGTATGAAATGTTAATGGATTAAGTAAAAGGAGCCATTCCTACCCTGTTTCAGAAGAAAATATTATTATAATAACAGTACATTAAATCCAACAAATGTCTCACTTGTCATATCAATAACATTTAGTCCAGTGATTTGGTTAGAGCACACAAAGACAGACGATGGGACTGGTTACTGCATTCATTCCTTCAGGTCACTTTCCAAAACTGGTACAGATAGTGAAAATATTTGAACCCCTAGAATATCACCACTGGAATTGTCTGCATCTTTCTATACAATATTTAAGGCTGATCTGAGGAAAATATACCCTCTAACTCAGAAAGAAAACAACATATGGTAATTGAGTTTGGAGATTTGAATTTTGAGGGGGAAATGATCCCAAACCACAAATGAGACAGCATTTCTACAACTGACCCTCTTCCACTGTTTCAGTCTCTCTCTCTCTCTGGCTTTTCTTCGCAAACGAAGATTCAGGAAGGACTCATCCCGCGCTTTCTGCAAGCGCGCTGATGACTAAAAAGGCCAATCCGAGATAAACAAGTCCAGTTGCAAAAAGCACAGCAGAAGGTCTCCTTAGGTGATGTTTTTGGGTTGTGATTCTTTCTGCGTTGTCGTTTCTCTTCAAGACTTGTTCGGCATGAGTTTTCAAATAAGGCTGCAGCATTGTGGATAGTGCGTCTCCATGCCTCCCGATGTGAGGCCAGGGTGGACCACTGTTGGTGATCAATTTGGCCAAGCCTGTGATGTTGTTTCAGGGAGTCTTTGTATCGCTTTTTTGGAGCGCCCCTCTTACGCTGACCCGTGGCGAGTTCACCGTAGAGTAGTATTTTTGGGAGGTGATGGTCCTCCATCCTAGAAACGTGCCCTGCCCAGCGCAGCTGTGTTCTCAATATCATGGCCTCAATACTGGTGATCCCTGCTTGCTCAAGGACAGCAACATTCGTCACATAGTCAGTCCAGTGTATATTTAGGATTGTGCATAGACAGCGCTGATGAAAGCGCTCGAGGAGTCGTAGGTAGTGGCGATAGATGACCCATGTTTCAGGTCCATAAAGGAGGATAGACAGTACAATGGCTCTATACACACTGATTTTTGTGTTTCGCCTCAGGTGTTTATTGCTCCAGACTCTTTTGTGAAGTCTTCCAAATGCACTATATGCCTTTGCTAATCTGTGATCGATCTCTTTATCAATCTTGGCATCTGAAGAGATGATGCTTCCCAGGTAGGTGAACTGCTGAACGGACTTGAGCACAGATTTGCCGACAGCAATGTGGGGATGGTAGTGTTCGTCCTGTGGTGCAGACTGGTAAAGAACTTCTGTTTTCTTCAGGTTGACTTCTAGCCCAAACAGCTCTGCAGCTGTTGCAAAGCAGGACGTTAGGCAATGCAGAGCTGCTTCTGTGTGGGCCACAAGGGCAGCATCATCGGCGAAGAGCAGCTCACGGACTAGATAGTTTAGAGTCTTAGTGTGAGCCCTCAGGCGGCTTAAGTTAAACAAGCTACCATCAGTACGGTAACGTATATAGATGCCGTCGTCTTCTTCAAGCTCTGCCATAGCCCTTTGGAGCATCGTGCTAAAGAGTACTGTTTCAGTACTCTATTACAAAAAGACAATGTGGGTCAATGCAGATCAGCAACAAAAAAATCCACTTTACAAGTCAGTTCTTATGTGTGACAGTCTTCTCTGCAGTTTCTACAGCCTAATATATTATGCACAATACTGAATTGGAGTGTTGTCACTCTGCATATCTCATCTGAATGAGTTGGACACTAAAATTAACAGTTTCATTTCAGACTTGAACAAAAATTCTTGATCAAAGTTCCCAGCTAAGATTTGTTTCACATAAAATATGAATGGGCTAATTAGGTAAATAAATCACTGTTCAGTTATATGGTTATTAAGTATTCTTGCAGGGTCAGGTGCTAATCAAAAACAAATAGTTTCATCCTATCCTACACTGGTATTCATTACGACAGGGAGAAAACTGTTTCTAGCTCACTTTTCCATGAGATTCAGCAATCCACTTTAAGCCCATGAAAAGTCTACTAGTTTAACTGTGTTTGTCCTTATGAAACACTTTGCCTTCAAGGATCTTAAATTGCTTTGTACTTCTTAAACAAGCAGCAAGACTAAGGACTTTATCAGACATGGCAAAAAAAAAGCAGGATTACAACGTCATGGTAGTGCGAATGGGTGAGGCTATCGCATTACATCATCATCTTCGCATGGTTACTCCATGCCCCAGCTGCGAATAAGGTGTTGCTTTTAATTGATGGGACAAGCTGTCAATAGATTGCCAGTATCACTTTTTTCATGGTATTGAGGGTATGAGTAAACATGTCCTGTTGTAATTGCGATACTCAGTGGGAAAACTTCCAATCGAGAATGCAAAACCAAAGCACAGGATGCTCTTTTTAAGAACTGTCCCATTTAGTTTGCACATTTTTAGGTTTATTTCAGCAGTTGCGTGTTCATTTACTTTGTTAATTAAAGTTTTTTTGGAGTTTTAAGCATGCTCATGTCTTCTCACGAGAACTGCTGAAATCTCGCCCGTGCTAAATCGTGGAAGTAAATTCCCGTTCTTAAAGCGCTAGTGGTCATTGTGTGATAATTCCATGGCAGTTCTTTCACGTGATTACAGCAATGTGCAATAGTAAGTGTAATGATGCCACAATGTTTCCGCTATCCACATTTGTGGAATTACAGTGTTTTTACATGCTCGTCTAATAATGTTCTAAGCTTTGTTTCACAAATGGGAATGTTGAGTACCACCAAATGGCTATTGTACATATTTTTCAATATTATTTTGTATGAGCTTTATCTTGATAACACTGTTTTTTCCTTCCAATTGTAGAAGCCATTGTTTGACATGAAAGCTATGGGAATTGCTTCAACTCAAGATGCCGTTGTTGTTGTTGTCATCATCATTGCTGTCCTCGTCATTGTCCTTGTCGTCTTGTTAAAGGTGCTGATGTAGTCTGGTTTATAAGAGACCTGTTATGCTTAGTGAGATTTCTTCCAAGTGACTGAGATGATCTTTTGTTGCAAACTGTGTTGATTTTTACATCAAAATACATTGTAGAGTTAGATCTGTTCATTATATATTGATTGTATGTTGTCAAGCAAAGTTTTCTAATATTATACAGCATTATGGATACATAATGTAGATTATTTTTTCTACTCTTTTTTCAATTATAATTTAATTTCACGAGACTAATTCATTTCAGAAGACCATAAATTCATTTCCGGAGACTGCAACTTGGACATTGGCAGGAAGCACTCCCTTCATACGTGTGGCAAGACAGGATGACAGTTATACAGCCAAGGGCTCCACCTTCCACTATAGGCCAGAACTGATGAGATGTTAAATGCCTGCATTCACATTATATATCTCATTCCTCTCCACTTCACTATAGCAGCTGCAAAGAGGAAACTAACTCTGCATGTACACTAAGAGAGAGAGAGAGAGAGAGGGGATGGTATCCTGTTGGTTAGTCCCAGCTAGAGTAAACCCATTCAAGCGATTTTTGAATGGTGAGTCAAGACATAGATTAATCTCCTTGATCTAGTGCACTTACTACTGTCATGACTAATAAAAGCTATATGAGCTAGTGAGTATTCTCAATAAAATCACATCCCCTGAAGTAGCTATTAGCCCCAGGAGGGAAGCTTCACCTAGCAAAGCCAACCCCAACATTAGACAGAGTGAACAATTGTGCAGGTGGCAGATGATCTGTGGTTTAGAGGGAGCAAGAGCAGTGGCTCCTTGGTTGTCTCCTTCTGTTGGAGGATCAAGCTGTATGTTCCACCCAATCTGCCCACCCCCCACTTCCCACTTCCACTAGCTGGCCTCAGGTGAGGCGGAAGATGCTCTCCCATGATCAATGCTAAAGTAAAAGTAAACCATCTGCCTGGTTGGCTTCTGTAGAAGAACTGGGGAACACTACTTTTGTCTCAGGCAGTAAAATGTCTTGGACCAGCTCCCTCTGTTTACACCAATGGAAGCTTCCATCCTTGATCTAATAATAGCAACAGAAGACCAGTTTTCATCAGTATTGCAGTACTGAGAGTCGTCTGAAACACAGCCCTAATCCCACTCAGTCCCAATTTGCACAACTGGTATTGTCTAACATCGTGGAGTGGGAACATAGGCAAGAGTGATTGCATACAATTGCATTACCTTGGGCCATGCCAGCATTTTGGAGACATTGCAGAAGGAAGCAGTAGCTATCTCCTGACATAGTGCTCCCTGTGGAAGGAAGCTTCCAAGCACCAGAACACTGCCCCACAGCTATTTAGTGACAAGGATAAGTGCTGGCTAGCTCAAGCTTTCCCCTTATAGAAATCTGAGTGCCAATTGATGGCAATTACATCCAAGAGGTCAGGCACATGTAACAACTTAAAACTGGATTAAAACCTCCATAGTTGCTGATGTTATTGTTAACTGCCATCAAGTCAACTTTGACTTATGGTGACCCTACCTGTGATAGGCTCACCTGAGGTTCACCATAAGTCAGAAACAACTTGAAGGCACAAAACCACAACCAATGAATGAGAGACCACCAAGTCACACTGTTATCACCAGTCCTTCTCAGATAGGGTTGCCACTATACCAGGACAAACGTATATAGGGCAAACCTGCCCATCTGCGTGAATGACTCACCCCATCTTTTGGCACTGTCACCACCAGCTATGCAGCGCAAATGCAATGCTGGCGGTGACAGTGTGCTGGCCAGTGGCAGCCAGGAGGGTTACAATGGGGGGCACAGTTGTGGGTGCTTTGGGGCCCTTAAACTGGCTTGGCCTCCCTCCCCCACTGCTGCTGCTAGGACTGGGGAGGGGGAGAAATGGAGGATGGTTCTTGCCTCCCTCCCACAATAGAAGCCTTCTCACCACCACTGCTGTGACCAAGTAGTAGGAAAAATGGAAGATGGCTCTCTCATCCCTCAACCCTCCTGCTGCAGAAGCCTTCCCACCACCGCTACTGGGACTGGGGAGGGGGAGGATGGCTCTCTCCTCCTCTTCAGAGGTTTTGCATGCCCTCAACAGAGGCAGGTGCTGCCTTCAGCAGAGGAAGCTAGAAGAATCTGGGATCTGCTGTTTCAAGCAGCCCAGCTGGACAGGACTATTTTCAGTCTTTTCAATATGGGATTTTCCTGTTTTTCCAGCACTAATGGCAAATCTATTCTCAGGTCTTAAAGATTCAGGGAAGGCATGGCTTCCCTGATTGAGTTCCTCTGTCTGTAATGCAGTCTTCATCATTTCCTGCTTTCTGCCTTACCAAGCATTATCATCTTTTCTAATGAGTCATGTCTTCTCATGATATGGCCAAAATTTCAGTTTAGTTATTCTAGGGAGAGTTCAGGTGTGATTTGCTCTAGGACCCACTTATTTGTTTTTTAGCAGTCCACAGTATCCATAGAACTCTTCACCAGCACCACATTTCAAAGGAGTTGATTTTCTTTCTATCAGCTATCTTCACTGTCCAGCTTTCACAACCATACATAGAAATTGGAAATGTGATGACACGGACAATCCTAACTTTACTATTCAATTATATATCTTTATACTTTAAGATTTTGTCTAGTTCCTTCATAGCTGCCCTTCTACATCCTAGTCTTCTTCTGATTTCTTGACTACAGTCTCCATTCTGATTAATGACTGAGCCAAGTTGTGGAAAATCTTGAACTATTTCAATGTCTTCATTGTCTACTTTAAAGTGATGTAAATCATCTGTGGCCATTAATTTGTTTTCTTAATGTTCAAGTGTAAACCTGCCTTTGCACTTTCTTCCTTGACTTTCTTCAGTAATCATTCCGAGTCTTTGCTATTTTCTGCTAGTAGGATGGTGTCATCTGCATATCTTAAAGGTTAATGTTACTTACTGTCCATGCAAGATAAGATTATCAGAGGGTTGTTTTTGTTTTTGTTTTTTTGCATTTTTGGTTTTCAGGATATTTTTGTACATATGAAATTCTCATTAAAAAGTCCCAAAACATCCCCCACAAAAAAATGTACTGGTTGACCATTTCTCCAGTGAGGTGCCTCAGTATGTTGAGACATTATTTCTCATTGGGGATGAGAAAAATTGTAAAATTTTCTTTACATCTCTTGTTATAACCATTCAAGCTTTGTTGCTGTGTTACATTTTCACAATTTATTTTTGTGAGATGAGAGAATAAAGTATTACCACATTGGAATAAAATACAACAAAATCTACAAAACAGTGATACTTTTATTGGCCAACCAAAATATAATAAAAGCACTTCTGTTTTGTGGATTTTGGAGTTTGTTTTATTTTGCTGTATGGCCAAACACAACTATCCCTGAATATGTCACACTGGGATATTTATTCTGTTACATTTTGCTCTGTCTTGTTTTTTTAATAGAAAAAATTGTAACGGGTGTACACACCTTTAAAGATAATAGATCCTAGCACTGAAATCTAGAAAGTCATAGTTATGTGGCTCCACAAAATGTAAGCATTAAAAAGCCTCTTGGCAGCTAGAGTTTCCATTTGTTTTGCCTGACCAGCAGCATCTATAAACACCAAGTTGGATTGTGTTGCTTTTAAAACCCATATCTTTGGACATGTTATTATAGTGCTTACTACTGGAAACCCAGGCATTATGAAAGTTCCATTTTATTTCCTGTTATGATGAAAGGTGACAAGGTATTCCAAGTAAACTGCAATTATTCTTTGTGATCCAAAGATTCAATCTATCATTCACTCACTATCTATTTTATTTGATATTCACATAATTGTACTGCTTAGGAAGTACAGGTGAATTTATTTAAATTTAGATGCCACCATTTTCCTCAGGTGAATTCAAAACTGCTAGCATAAAAACACACTGTACAATAAATAAGAAATACTGGCTAGCATCCTGTTCATGAATTACCATGGTATAAGTCAGACTTTCAGTATCACAACTCACTACTTTGGTTGTTGCAGAAGCTGGAATTCTGTTCCAACCGCAATCCCCTCCAAAAGTCAACTTGTAAGCAGTGCAAACCCCCCCGCCCCCCACACACACACATCTAGTCATTTCCATGTTGTCAGAGATCAGGGAGATCAATGGGGATGCATCCAGATATTTTCCCACAGCTGGATGCACTGTGACAAGAATATGTGGAGACTTCTCAGGATCTTTGGGAGACCCATACAGATGATTTCTTCACAGTGTGTCCAGTTACAGGAAAATAGCGAGAGACATCTCCTCTGATATCCCAGCTCTCCAACAATATGGAAATAACCATTTTGGTGGAGCTGCACTGCTTACAAGGTGAGTTTTTGTGGGGGTAGCGTTGGGAGACATAGCTCCAGAGACATAACTAAATCTCCTGATTTACAATCTCGGCCACGATATAAAATTGGGGGCAGTCACTAGGTGGGGGTGGTGCAGGGAATCAGACAACACCAGGTAAGACTGCAGTTAGACATTCCCTGGGAAGGGATCACAAGGATCATAGGCTTTAGAGGATCTTCTTGTCTGCCCTTGGGAGAACAAGAAGGTCCACTTTCAAAAGGATTCCTATTGGAGTGGTTTGTTGTAAACTGCTGTTATGTTGACTTTGACTTTTAGAGACCCTCTGAATGAGAGACCTCCAACTCACCCTGTTATTAACAGACCTGCTCAGGTCTTGCAAATAAAGGGCTGAGGTTTCTTGATTGAGTCTATCCACCTGTAATGTAGTCTTCCTCTTTTCCTACTGCATTCTACATTGCCAAACATCATAGCCTTTTTTTTTTTTAATGAGTATGTGCTCTCATGATATGTCTAAAGTATGACAGTCCTAGCCTAGTCATCTTGGCTTCTAAGGAAAGGTCAGGGTTGATTTGCTCTAGGATCCGTGTGTTTTTGTTGTTGTTGTTTTGTTTTTGTTTTGTCTTTTTGGTAGTCCATGGTATCTATAGAACTGTCCCCCAGCACTACATTTCAAATAAGTTGATTATCTTCCTATCAGTTTTCTTCATTGTCCAGCTTTCACAACCACACATAGAAATCAAAAATATGATGGCATGGACAACCCAACTATAGTATTAAATGATATATCTTTACATTTGAGGATCTTGTCTAGTTCCTTTGTAATTGCCTTTCCAAGTCTTAAGTCTTGTCTACATTAAGGATAAAACACATACAGCACTCACCCGAAATCCAGTGAGATTTGTACACATGACACACACAGTGAATCTACTCCTTTTAGCCATTAATCCAGCTTAACAGAAACCACAAATTGCTCTGGAGTTTCCAACAAACTCCAGATTGTACCCAGTGTTGGACATCTGGACAGCTCGATTGGGCTGGATCTGGAGCAACCCAGTTATTCACACATCTAAACACCCATCACTTCAGCCTCGTTGGCCCATTCCCCCTCAGTGCTGCTGCCACTGCCTCACCCACCAGCCAAGCAGCTCTCTCTGAGAGCCAGGCCATCAGCGTCGCTGCTGGTGAGGTCAGAATGGGGCACTGCACCATATAATCAACAACGAGGGGGGTCTCTCTACCTGTCACAGGCTGAAAGGTGATAGATAAAAAGATTTAAATGCATAACTAAACATTTCATCCAGTATGGAAATATGGCTCAGCTATTGTTGTCATCACATTGTTAGCAAGCTGGACTTCCTGTGGTGTTCAGGCCAGCTGACCAGATAAATATCTCCCTTCAGAAGATATAATGCCTCAGCATTGCCCTCTGACCTATGAGCAGGGTGTTACCTGCCCTGACAGTCCCCACCTTTCAATAATTGGCAATATTTAATAATTTGGCTGGCTATGGCCCACTACATGGTTGGCAAGTAAACCAGAGACTCCCCAGATACCAAGGCTGGAGTCACACACAACCTAGGGAGGAGCCTTCGAAATCACTTAAACAGGCCATAGACAGATCAAAGTTCTTCTTGAGAACACCTGGATATGAGTCATCCACTAATCCAATCAAAGATAGCTGAGCACTCAGTGATTGCAAAATCAGTTTTTCCTCTTTTCCCTCGTTCACAATGGAAGGTTGCCTGTGCCCATTCAGTCCCAAATGTCTAGCCCATCAACAATCATTAACACATATGGAGAATCCTTTCTCCAGTCCTAGAAAACACCGAGAGACATTGCATTCCACTATAAACCCCATCTCTTCAACAGAAATATTGAATATAAATATCACCCTAAAACACCACCAAAGTGTCTGCAATTCCTCTTCATACTTCCATGCTATCGGTTTGCTGCACGACCCTCAAAACTATATTCTGAGCACCTCCTGCTGCACAAATCTGTGCTCCTCTGATAGGTATAGTATAACCCACAATCCCCTCACTCTATTCCTCTGTCCAAATACTTCCTACTTTCTTTGATAGCCTTGTGTGATTGCTTGAAGTTTGAGTGTTAGTATGAATGCTGTTCAGATTAAATTCCAATAAAAATCATTTTATTGTACGTTCTGGCTGTCAGGGGATGATGGGACAATCAATCCCCGGGTGAAGCCAAAAACTATCTCAGCAGACTTGGTAGCAACCTTTTCCCAAGAATACTCACACACAGAGTGTTTGGCATCCAGAAAACAGGAGGTGCTTTTAATCTTCAGTAGTTTCAGTATATACAAGCAAAGTGCTACACCAGGCATCTCAGGATCATAGGAAGAGAATGATCACTGATCTGGCTTTCTTATATACACACCAGTAAGCATTGACTTACCCAAGCACATGGTTACATTGGATCAGATTTCTACCTTCGTGGCTTTGTACTGTAGTAACCCTCTTCTGATGCAACCTTCTCATGCAGCTGTAGCATGATTAGCATGACTGGCAGTTCATGGAGTCAGTCATCATGACTTAGCATGATTTCTGCAGTTGTTTGGCCTTTTTAAAGCTTAGGGTTCAGTATCCAGTTCCTGACACTGGCTTGAGTCTGTTCAGTGATTACTAGTACACAGGTCAAAAGATCCCCAAGGTTACCTGACCTCTCACATGCCAATCTGAGCTAATTAAATTCTCCAAATTAAGATTCAGTCATGTGTAGAATTTCCATGGACCTGAGCAATTCAGGTAACAAGTCGGGTGGCTTGTTTTTCAACTCAACACTCCCACCAGCTTCCCTGCAACATGTCTTAACCACAAAATGCATGGCATATTTCCTCCTTCTATACATTACATTGTTTGGGACGAAAAAAGTACAGTCATTCCTCTAACAAAGAAGCTCCTTTAAAAAAAAAAATTACACCTGCCCAGACCAACTTTTCTTCTTCATCCTCTGTGTAGCTGGAAAAAAAATTTTTTTAGCAACACCAGCATAGAGAGGATGGGGAAGGAGGGCTAGAGAAAACACACTTCTGGTATCAGGTTTAAGTAACTTGTCTGCAGCACACAATGCAATAAAGTTTGAGCTGTGAAAGAATGGGATTCCACTCTAGCTGATCCAACAGCAGTCATGTGTCTTTTCCTACAGCTGAGGTAGGAGATTATCAAACGCTGTAAATATGGCGTGACAACGATGCCAGGAGATCACTAAAGGGCTTGAATTTCAAATGACATCATTCCTGGGTCGTCATGCTCCCGTGCTGCTTCCGTTCCACCAGCACTCCTTTTAATTCACGGGCTAAGTCCATGAATAGATGGCCTGTTCTGTTTCTGTAATGGAATGATGGGCAAGTAAAAGGTGCCCCGGAATGCTCATGTGATGCCGGTGTCAGTGGGAGATCCGTGCCAAACACTTCTGGGTGCAATTGGGAGATCAAGGTAAGTGACACACTTGTTTGTACCCTCCCCTGGTTACTTTTATTTTTTAAAGTGTGTTTAGGTTTTTAAAGTGTGTTTAGTTTTACTTTTTAAAGTGTGTTTTTCTTTTAAACTTTGAATTTCCTGTGCGCTCATCCTCTCGTGAGAACAGCCCGGGATTTCAAACCAGGAAGTGAATGCAGCTCTGTGAGAGCTACATTCACTCCTGGGCTGCCGAAGGGAGTCAACAACATGCGAGTAAGGTAGGAGTGAAACTTTTCATTAGTGTGCCAGGAGGGGGGCAGGAGAGGAGATTGTGAGATGAAGACACTATTCTTGTCCACATCTGATAATCTCCATAAACAGCAGCTGTCTCCAGAATCCTGTCCACAGCAAGTGTACAAAATGCACACAGTTGACATCCATTTGTGGGAGGTGCAGAATGGCAAATTTTGAGGGGGGAAATGCAGTGGAGAGGATTCTTCATACAACCCTCATGCCAACACTCTTTTATTACTCATGGGCTCTTTTTCATGCTTTCAGTACCTTTTAACCACCAACTCACTACATAGTGTAAAAAATATTCAGGGGTAGTTATGTTGGCCATACAACAAAATAAAACATTCCACAAAAGAGTGATACCTTTCTTGGCCAGCTGAGATAGTGTAAAAGCATTTGAAGCTGGAAACAAACCAGGGTGTTCTCATCTTCACAAAACAATGCATCATGAGCAGTTTGGGTGGTATGAACTAGGAACTTAAGCTTCAACCATCATTTATGTGTTTGCTATTTACATGGCTTTCAGGATTAATTTTGAAAGTGTTTGTTTGTTTGCACAAAGGCATTACTTGCTATGTATGGGTCAGACTGACTTTCAGATTTTGATATAATATGTAGATATAGGACTTTTTCAGATGCCCCTTACCATGCAAGAAGCCTCCGTAACTGCTACGAAGCTGCTGCGCGGCAGGGGGTCTGTTTCAGACGATGCCATCCCTCTCTCGGCATCGTCCGTGACTGTTCCAGGTAGGATTGAGGGTGGCCGCACCCCTTTTTACTCATGGAAGTTGTCTGTGAATAAAAAATGGTGCTCTCAATCCTACCCAGAACAGTCACAGACGACACCGAGAGAGGGATGGCATAGTCCGAAACGGACCCCCTGCCACACAGCAGCTTCGTTGCTGTTACGGAGGCTTCTTGTGTGGTAAGGGGTGTCTGAAAAAGTCCATAATGTGCTGAAGACCCAGTGTTGCTGAGTGTTGTTTTTTTTAAATAAAACCTAGTTATTCCAAATTTCCCCTTGATGCTTTTCCCTTTTATAAACAGGATTCCCTTTTGCCATGTTGTTTAATTATCTAAATGTTTTGACTGTCCCCAGGGAATTGAGCCAATGCAACATAAAAGTTGTGGAGGTCAAAGCAATATGTACTATGGTATATTGAGCTGCCTATTATCTGTTTCTCACACTAGAATAACACACATTTTACTTTCACTTCAATAAGTTCTTCCCAGAGTCCCATGTATCAATCACCTGCATTTATAGCTAGGCTAGATACACAGTTGAAATACCCACATATTTTCAGATGATATTCTTTTCCTTTTCCATTCCCTTTATAACACTAGAATGAGCACATTTTGCCTAATTCTGTATGCTTTCCAACACATGAATAAACTCATTTACATTGTCATTTTCTCCCTCCGTCAGCAACTACTTGACTATTTATTCTGTGTTAATCTTGTCATTCTCCACTGGCAATTTAAAATAGAGAGCAATGCTCAGATTTCACTTATATTCATCTCACTTTTCTTATTCAGTCAGAGGTAGCTCTGGAGAAACCAGCACTTCATCCATCAGCAGTTCTCTATTTTCTTCAAAACAAGAAATGAAATAGAGAGAAAAGCTACATTCAGGACTCGTGAGCAGAGATTATACCTTCAATGTAGCATAATAAATACCTGAACAGAGGGAGAAAAACAGCATAAGAGCAAAAGGAACCAACTAATGGAGTCTTCTTATGAACTTTGGTTTCACCCAGCTGGAATTTCTGTTGCATAATTACTTTGCAAAGTTGATTTCCCTCAGAAGCAAGGGTGTGGGGTGTGTGTTTGTGTGCATGCATTTGCACAGGGAAAAAGAGAGATAAAGAGACTGCATAAAATAATATTTCTATAGACTATTTCTATAACAGCCTTTTTAAAAAAAAAAAAAAAGTGCAGCCCCACTATGTAAAAAATAGCTTCACCTCACCTGCTGTACCCATCTCCATTTTATGTGTCCTCATACAGGCAAGAGAACTCCCTTCTATGCTCCAGTCCCAGTAAGCATTAAAGTCTATTGTCCTAGTAATGCTAAGTACAGAATGCAAAGACAAGGACGAGCAAGAAGATTGAAGCACTGGCAGTCCTGGCGAAACCAATCCTATTAGCCATTATAATTACTATTGCTACATAATACGGCCCTGAGCCAAATTGATCGCACAGGGGTGCTTTCCTAACAGCTTTGTCAGTCCTGAGTGCCACATGCTTCAGTGCAGAAATAAAAGCCTGAGCTTTCCTGCAGACTGTTCTTAGCACAGCGGGGACAACACATGCCAAATACCACTTCTCAGCTCTGTTTGACTGAAGGACTAATATTAGCTGAAACAGAAGAAAGACAAACAGTACTAAAGCTAATCCAAAAGATTTCAAGCTAACTCAACATTTGGATGCATTATACTTTCGAGGGTAAACTTTTGGTCTGTTCGACTCAGGGGCAACCACCTATCCCAGTTCTCAATCTGTCAGCCTAAAGTAATTTGGTTCCATTGTAGTCTCTGGAGTTAGGAGGGAAATAGACACATTTTCAGTACTATTAACCCATGAAGCCAGAAGGCTAAACAAAAGCAAAGTTTCCCCATTCCTCCTACAGTATATCCTCAAATCAATCAAAACATAGGGTACTTAACATGTGAAATGCCTATACAACTCCATTGAAAACAGTCATACCGTATGTGAAAATGGAGAGGAATGGGAAAGCCAGTGGTTTCAATCATAGGTTTTACTACAAGGCTTGCAAAAGCTCAAGCTCTTCACTAAATATTTTTATTTATTTTATTTAATTTATATCTCATCTTTCTCCCACATGGGACCCAAAGTGGCTCACACCATACATTAAGACAATACAGATAAAAACAGTCTGTAATACAAAAAATTTAAAAACATTATAAACAAAATCCAATTAAAAACATTAATTTTAAAAAGTTAAAAACACATTAAAACCTACCAAATGCACTACCCCAACCAGTTAAAAGCTGAAGGCCTGTTTAAATAAGAATAACCAGCCATGCCTATCTTGGTCTGCCAGCAAAAAAATAAAAGAAGAAAAGGAGTGAGTGAACTGAGCCTCCCTTGGCAAGGAGTTCCACAGGTTGCAAGTAGCCACCAAGAAGACGCTCTCTCAGGCCTAACTGTGACAGATGGCTGGAATGAGCGAATGAGAGTAGTGTGTTCCAGGAGCCAATCCTATGGCAGGGAACTGACAGGGGAGGGGCTTCCGGATGTTTTAAGTCTGAATGACAGTTGAGAGAATGATAGTTAAGGGAGAGAATGACAGTTGAGAAGAGAGTTGACAATTGGAAGGGCGAATGAAAGATGTGATGTGTTAAAGAGAGGCTGGAAAGTGTGTATGGCTATGAGTGAAGTTGAAAGAATGAATGTGCAGGAAGAATATGTAGGAACAGGGGCTAGTCAAAAATAAATACCAAAGTAGTTCTGTTATCTAGTTGAAACAATAAACCCATCTTTATGTTTATTATTTATATCCAGTGACTGGTATTTTTGACTAGCTCCTGTTCCTACATATTCTTCCTGCACATTCGTTCTTTGGCCTTATTGATATGTAATGGGTACTTTAACCCTTGTGAGCACCCACACACACATGCAAGTATTATCCATATAATTGGGGAACTGCAGTCTCCACAGTTTATTAGGTTAGTGGCAGCAGTGGGAGGTGAAAACCCCTATGTCACAACCGTGGTGGCAGCAAAAGTGACAAGGTGGCTAGGCTGAATGGTGACGTAAATTTGGCTGGCGCGTCTTTGCATCACACTCACCAGCCATGCCTGTGATGGTGGTGGGGCTGAGAGAAAGCCCTTCCCCAAAGATCTTAAAACTCAGGTAGGCTTGTATAGGGAGATATGGCCTTTTAGATAGTCTGTACCTAAGCCCTAAAGGGCTTTATAGATCTTAACCAGCACTTTGAATTCTGCCTGGAAACAGACAGGTAGCAAGCAAAATTGTTTCAGCAAGGGAGTTATATGCTCTCTATAACCAGCCCCAGTCTAGCCGCAGTGTTTTGGACCCGCTGAAGTTTCTGAACAGTTTTCAAAGGCAGCCCCATATAGAGTGTGTTACAGTAATCAAAGCAGTATGTGATGAAAGCATGTGTTACTGTGGCCAGAGCTGACATCTCAAGGAAGAGGCACACCAATTTTAAATGCACAAACACATTAATTGCCACTGCGGACACCTGGGCTCCCAGGCTCAGGGATGAATCTAAGGACTTTATCAGACACAGCAAAAACCGCATCATTAGGATGCGACAATAGCAGAAAGGGCTGAAATTATCAGATGACAACATCACCTACCTGTTCCCACTGCATCGTGCTGGCATGAATGAGGAATCACTTTTTATTGACGGCTTAGCTCATCAATAAAAAGTGATGCCTCATACACACCAGAGTGATGCAGCGGGAACAGGTGAATGATGAGGACATCTGATAATTCTGCCTTTTGTGCTATTGTTGCATCCTAAATGACACAGTTTTTTACCAGTATTTGCCTTGTCTGATAAAGTCCCAAGAGTATGTCCAAGCTATGAACCTGAGATTTCAGGGGAGTATGACCCCCATCCAGCACAGGCTAAATTCCTATTCCCTGATCTGCCTTCCAGCTGACCAGGAACACCTCTGTGTTGTCTGGATTAAGCTTCAATTTGTTTGACCTCATCCAGTCCATTACTGACAACAGATGCTGGTACTGAAACAGCTTCCTTGAATAAAAGGGAGAAAATTTAAACCATATTCCTGTTGGTCGCTTAACTTTGCCAGTGTGGGTAGCTGTGGCAGCAGCATGGTAGAAGGGGTGAAATTGTCACAGGTGTTATGATAATGAGGGGGAAATACCAAAAAACAAGTCTGTTAGGTGAGAAAGGTGTCCTGTTGGTTCCTGAGCTACCTGGTAAGCTTATTCTGGCAAGAGAGACAATTTTGGGTCATCACTGCTGCTTATACAACTCCCAAAAGTGCCTTTCACCAGCATAAAAAAATGTTATGCCAGTGTAAGACTATCAGGATTCCAGTCCATATATAGTCACTGATGACACAGAATTTGAGCAATATAATGTTTTAAACATCCAAATAATTATGAATATAGTGGTATAATTCTTTTTCATGCTAAACACAGTATAATTATGCTTGTGGGCAAATTCAGTAGCTTCTACCAAGTGACTCATTGTATCAAGCAAAAGATTATACAGTAGCAACCCCACATCTGCTGATTCGCCATCTGCAGATTCAATTATCCACGGATGGCAACAGTGGGGGGTGGATGGGGGAGGGAGGGGAGGAGGAGAGATCTCGCCTCCCTCATCCCTTTGCCCCTGGGATTGCTGCCCAGGATCACTCCCAGGGTGGAAATGGGTGTGTGGGGGTGAAGGGAGATGAGGAGAGATCTCCCTCCCTCCTCCCTTTGCCCCTGGGATCAGTCCCCAGGATAGCTCCTGGGGTGGAAACAGTGGCACGGGGGTGAAGGGAGGGGAGGAGAGATCTGGACTCACTCCTACCTTTGCCCCCAGGTTTGCTACCAAGGATAGCTCCTGGGGCAGAAACAGTGGCGCAGGGGAGAAGGAATGGGAGGAGAGATCTGACTTCACTCCTTCCTTTGCCCCTGGTGTTGCTGCCCGGGATTGCTCCCGGGGTGAAAATGGTGGCACGGGGGCAAAGGGACAGGAGGAGAGATCTGACCTTGCTCCTTCCTTTGCCCCTGGTATTGCTGCCCGGGATTGCTCCCAGGGTGGAAATGGTGGCAAGGGGACAAAGGAAGGGGAGGAGAGAACTTGCCTCCCACCTCCCTTTGCCCCCGGGAGTGCTCCCTGGGATCGCTCCTGGGGCAGAAATGGGTAATCCATTATTATCCACACATTTTGTTATCCATGGAGCCCCCTAGAACCAATTGCCCACAGATACAGGGGTCCCACTGTAATGTCTTTGAGACCATCTATACGAGGGGGGGAATGTGGATTGATGCATACTCATGCAAATTCGAAGCAGGATCAAGTTGTCTTAATGGTGTTTGGCAAAATCACAGGAATGCGAGGTTATCCACTTTTGCTGTCCCAATGGGCATGCCTGTAATTCAAGATGGCATGCATGACATGCATTTCTATTTTCACCAGTTGCTGATGCCAAACAGTAGATTTTTTTTAAAAAAGGCATATCTAAGATGCGAAAGTGCAATAGTGTGATATTCCACCTAAATAAACATAAAAAATAAAAGAAAAAGGCTGTTTCATTGCCTCAGCACACGATCGCTATGGCAAAAATCCAAGATGGCAGTTCCAGGGTGCTTGCCTTCCTAGCAAGTATATCTAGTAGTGACAGTGAGAAAAGGAATGCTCTAAAGATGACTAGGAGCTGGCATTTCAGTTTCCCAGTGTCCCAGAACACCCAAGGTAGTGGCCCTCCAGAACATTCTGGGATATTTACATGCCCTGGACTGGAAAATGGATTATACCTGATCATTGACAGACAAAAGATGTAGGGCGTTTTGCACAACATGCTCTTAACCTTCATTGAAAAGACAAAAGAACCAACAATAACTTTTTTATTTTTTCAGCAGAACTGAAAGAAATTTGAAGGTAGCATTTCCTGTTGTCGGATAATCAAAGCTGACAGATTCCAGATGAAGTTCAGGAAGTTTTGTATAAAAGCTGTCCTTCTATTTGAGGGTTTACTGAAACACATAGAGAGAGAGATCTCCTTAGATTCCTAGGCCTTGTCTACACTGGCCAAATGCCATGGCTTGCTCCCATTCCAGAGCCCTACAGTCCAGATGATGCAAGGCATTTACCCTGATCTGCCCCCAGGCAGTCCAA
Source organism: Gambelia wislizenii (assembly GCA_030847615.1). Classification (NCBI taxonomy): domain Eukaryota; kingdom Metazoa; phylum Chordata; class Lepidosauria; order Squamata; family Crotaphytidae; genus Gambelia; species Gambelia wislizenii. The sequence continues at coordinate 374,086,690 of JAUMIR010000001.1, forward strand.
AGGACCCCCAGGGCAAATAAGGGGCTGGAACAGGGGCAAGCTGGGATAAGGCCCTTTATCATGATATAAGAAAAAAACCTGTTTACTTTGTTTCATAGAATCATAGAATCATAGAATTGCAGAGTTGGAAGAGACCACGAGGGCCATCCAGTCCAACCCCCTGCCATGCAGGAAATCACGATCGAAGCAACCCCGACAGATGGCCATCCAGCCTCTGTTTAAAGACCTCGAAGGAAGGAGACCCCACCACACTCCGAGGTAGTGCGTTCCACTGCTGAACAGCTCTTACTGTCATAAAGTTCCTCCTAATGTTGAGGTGGAATCTCTGTTCCTGGAGCTTGCATCCATTGCTCCATGTTCCAGTCTCTGGAGCAGCAGAAAACAAGCTTGCTCCATCCTCAACGTGACACCCCTTCAAATGCTTAAACAGGGCTATCATATCGCCTCTTAACCGTCTTTTTTCCAGACTAGTTGCCCAGAGAAGGGCAACTAAAATGGTGAAAGGTCTGGAAATGATGCCTTATGAGGAGAGACTTAGGGAGCTAGGTATGTTTAGCCTGGAAAAAAGACGGTTAAGAGGCGATATGATAGCCCTGTTTAAGTATTTGAAGGGATGTCACGCTGAGGATATCCTTTTTGCATTGTGGTGCCCAGAACTGGACACAGTATTCTAGGTGAGGTCTGACCAAGGCAGAATAGAGCAGCACTATTACTTCCCTTGATCTGGACACTCTGCTTCTATTGATGCAGCCCAAAATCGCATTGGCCTTTTTAGCTGCCACATCACACTGTTGACTCATGTTCAACTTGTGGTCTACTAGGACTCCTAGATCCCTTTCGCATGTAGTCTCATTCAGCCAGGTCTTCCCCATCCTATATCTATGCATTTCATTTTTTCGCCCTAAGTGCAGTACCTTACATTTCTCCATATTGAATTTCATTTTGTTAGCTTTGGCCCAGCTCTCCAGTTTATCCAGGTCATCTTGAATTTTGATCCTGTCCTCCAGGGTATTAGCTACTCCTCCTAATTTGGTGTCATCTGCAAATTTGGTAAGTATGCCCCTAATTCCCTCGTCCAAGTCATTGATAAAGATGTTGAATAGCACTGGGCCCAGGACAGAACCCTGTGGCACCCCACTGGTCACATCTTTCCAAGACGAAGAGGAGCCACTGCTGAGCACCCTTTGGGTTCGGCCGGTCAACCAATTACAAATCCATTGAACTGTTAACTTGTCTAGCCCACATTTTACAAGCTTGTTTGCAAGAATGTCATGGGGAACCTTGTCAAAGGCCTTACTGAAATCAAGGTATGCGATGTCCACAGCATTCCCTTCATCTACCAAGCTGGTAACTTTATCAAAAAAAGAGATCAGATTAGTCTGGCATGACTTGTTTCTCTGAAACCCATGTTGACTTTTTGTGATTATGGCATTGCCTTCTAAATGTTCACAGACTCTCTGTTTAATGATCTGCTCTAGAATCTTCCCTGGTATTGATGTCAGACTAACTGGAAGATAATTGTTGGGATCCTCTTTTTTCCCCTTTTTGAAGATGGGAACAACGTTTGCCCTCCTCCAGTCTGCTGGGACTTTCCTCCAGATCAGTTTCCACGTGTCCACAGGAACCTGTCTAGCATGCCACTCCCTACTGCCACTGCCAGCTCCCTGGCTCTTCCAGAAGCCAGGCAATGTTCCTGCATCATGCGACTGTGGCTGGTCACATGCAAGGGCCTGCAGTCACATGTTGCGGGACCTCTGCCTGGCTTCCATGTTAGCAACAAAATGGCAGCAGCAGCTATTCCTCTCCAATGGCTTTCTCCATCCCACAAAGAAGAAAGATATTTGAATCACATTTTTTTATCAAAACCACAGTCCCTTCTCAAAATAGTGAGTAGAGAGTCCTAAGAGTCCTAAGATGAAAAAAAATGTTAAATGTGCACTAGGATTAGATGATGGACCTATCTGTCACTTCCTTTTCCTTCTCCTCTCCATGAGGATTTTCATGGATATGAAGCCTAAGAGGCACAGTTTTTCCCATGTTTTCCTGAAGCCATAACTCTTCAGCCAGTCTTAGTTCTTGTGGCCTTGAAATAAGTCTACTTTGCCTCCAAAAGCACCAAAACCAGTCCATATTGGCTCAGGTTTCAACTGAATCTGATGAACATTCCTTCTACAAATAGCTGAGATGTATACAGGTATGTACTGAAAAACCTGTAGAGGATCCATGGATCCCATTTCCCTTACAATCAAGTCTAAAACTGGTGTTCACTGTGAAACTTTATGATACAGAAGGACATATTCACTGATAAATCTCTTTATGCTTCAAAGAACATTCTAATCCTACATCAAATATCTCTTCATACGTTCGCTTTAATAAAATCGTAGACAATGGCAATTACAATAAAATATATTTACGCTATTTTTATCAACATATTATTGAGATCACCCTCTCTAAGTCCCAGACAAATGAGAACACCTTATCAATTCAACAATGAGTGTTACTATAAAAAAAAATTAAAGATTCTAAATGCATTTGTTAAGTTTTGCACTGACAATCGGTATGTTTATCACCAAATGAATACACTGTGCAAGTCATTTGTTCTGCTTCACAGAAATGAGACAGGTTCTGATAAAGTCAACAGGGATCATTACAAGACGTGTCTATGCAGGTTCTTATTAGGTGTCTTATTGTGGCTGAAAGATGTGTGTGCTGTCAAGTGAATGTAATAACTCTAGTGCTTTATTATCTGTGAAAGGCAGAAATTGAAAATGAAAGCTAGTGCATTGTTAGAGTTTTGATCAAATTTGGATCAGACAAGCTTTTCACCATTCACCTTAAGAAGCCATTACTGCCCTGAAACATTTGAGGAATACTATATACAAAAAAGTATGATACAAGTCAGGGTGCAGTCTTACCCACAGCTACCTGGTAGTAAATCCCATCAAACTCAATGAAACTTAGATTTTCCTTAGGGTGTTTTTTCCAGGCTGTGAGGCCGTGTTCTGGAATAGTTTCTTTCTGATGTTTCGCCTGCATCGGTGGCTGGCATCTTCAGAGAATGGCTGGGTAGGAATGTATGTGGAGCTTATATGCTGTGAACCCCTGTAGGGTAGTGTATGTAAATTTGTGTAATTGAAGGATTAGTTTCTGGGTATAGAAATGCAAGGCTCGTTAGTGTCTCTTTGGCTAATGGTTGGTTGATCGGCCATTATCTGCTGGGACTCCCCTTGTCCCTGGGTGGAATTCCTTTGTAAGTGCTGAGTTTTGATTCTATTGTTCTTGGAAACTGGGAGCCAGATTTTGTTTACTTTTAAAGTTTCTTCTTTCCTGTTGAAGTTGTCCAGGTGTTTGTGGATTTCAATAGCTTCCCTATGCATTCTGACCTGATAGTTGTTGGCCTGGTCCAGAATTTCTGTGTTTTTAAATAGCATTTTGTGTCCAGGTTGGTTTATAACATGTTCTGCTACAGCTGATTTTTCTGGCTGGCCCAGTCTGCAGTGTCTCTCATGTTCCTTGATTCATGTTGAACACTGCGTTTAGTGGTCCCTGTGTAGTGGGGTTCGCAGATCCTTTTTGCATGGTCTACCAGTGTTTTTATTGTGCTTCTTTTTTGTCCTGGGTGATGATTGGAGTTCTTGTGTAGGTATCTGTCTGTGTGTGTGGGTTTTCTGTATACCTTGTGGCCTAACCGTTGGTTTGGTTTGTGGATGACTAGGAAGTCCACGAATGGCAGTGTCCCTTCCTTCTCTTTTTTCCATTGGACAGATACACAAGAACTCCAATCATCACCCAGGACAAAAAAGAAGCACAATAAAAACATTGGTAGACCATGCAAAAAGGATCTGCGAACCCCACTAACTGGAGGATGAACTGAGGCACCTAAACTGGGCCCTACAAGCTAATGGTTACTCCAGATCAGACATCACAAGAGCAGCCAGACCCAGAACAAACCACAGGAATGAAGAAGAAAAACAGCCACCCAAAGGGAAGGTATTTTTACCAAACATCAAAGGAGTCACAGACAGAATAGGAAAACTGATGAGGAAACACAACCTCCAAACAATCTACAGACCAACTAAGAAAGTCCAAGAAATGCTACGCTCAGTGAAGGACAAAAGAGAACCTCTCACAGCTGCAGGGGTTTACTGCATACCATGCAGCTGTGGACAAGTTTACATAGGGACCACTAAACACAATGTTCAAACATGAATCAAGAAACATGAGAGACACTGCAGACTGGGCCTGCCAGAAAAATCAGCTGAAAAAATTAGCAGAACATGTTATAAACCAACCTGGACACAAAATGCTATTTAAAAACACAGAAATTCTGGACCAGGCCAACAACTATCATGTCAGAATGCATAGGGAAGCTATTGAAATCCACAAACACCTGGACAACTTCAACAGGAAAGAAGAAACCTTAAAAGTAATAATAATAATAATAATGTTTATACCCCGCCCCTCTGCTAAAAACAATCGGGGTGGCTTCCAACAATTTAAACATTATAATAATGACTAAAAACACCACCCACCCCCACCCACCCCCTTAAAAAGACATTAAACAGTATAAAATTAAAACCATCTAACTAAAATCACATCAAAAACAAATATATACATGATTTTAAAAAAGCCAGGAGACACAGCTCCTGAGGCCGGGATCTAATCAGGAAAGGCCTGCCGAAAGAGATCCGTCTTTAGTGCTTCTTTAAAGCTACTCAAGTTCGTCAGCTGACAGATCTCATTCAGCAGGCCATTCCATAAATTGGGGGCGATTACCAAAAAAGGCCCTTTGGGAGGTTGCAGACAGCCTAGATTTTTGTGGCTGAAGCAAATTCCTCCCAGAGGACCGGAGTTTGCGGGGAGGATTGTATGGGAGGAGGTGGCTCCGGAGATAAGTTGGATCCAAGCCATTTAGGGCTTTAAAGGTAATAACCAACACCTTATACTGTAAACAAAATCTGGCTCCCAGTTTTGAAGAACAATAGAATCAAAACTCAACACCTACAAAGGAATCCCATCCAGGGACAAGGGGAGTCCCAGCAGATAATGGCCCATCAACCAACCATTAGCCAAACAGACACTAATGAGCCTTGCATTTCTATACCCAGAAACTAACCATTCAGTTACACAAATTTACATACACTACCCTAAAGGGGTTCACAGCATCTATTCTCCACATACACTCCTACCCAGCCATTCTCTGAAGATGCCAGCCATAGATGCAGGCGAAATGTCAGAAAGAAACTATTCCAGAATATGGCCTCACAGCCTGGAAAAAAAACCATGGAAAATCTATGGATGTCAGCTGTGAAAGCCTTCAAATTCTCAATGAAACTTGCTTCTGAGTAGACATGTATAGGATTTTGTTATAGTCAAGTAATTAATGGTGAGTTGCATATCCTAACAACTGACAGTCTATTAACTTTTTTTCTATGAAATATTGATGCAGAGAGAATCATAGAATAATAGAGTTGGAAGAGACCAGAAGGGCCATCCACTCCAACCCCCTGCCATACAGGAATACACAATCAAATCATTGCTGACAGATGGCCATCCAGCCTCTGTTTAAAAATCTCCAAAGAAGGAGACTCCGCCACACTCCAAGGCAGTGCTCCACTGCTGAACAGCTCTTACTGTCAGGAAGTTCTTCCTAATGTTTAGGTGGAATCTCTTTTCCTGTAGTTTGAGTTCATTGCTGCATGTACTAGTCTCTGGAGCAGCAGAAATACCAAGGCAAAGTAAATCAGCTTAATCTTGTAAACTCTTTGTTTATATCTCAGTGACTTTTGGTCATTACTGATCAAAAATGACCTAGGATATGTTCCTATTTATTTTTACCACATAAAATATTCAAGAAATGAAAGCTGAAGCTTGGTCAAAGGAAAGCTTAGCATAAGCAAGTGTAGAAACCTATGGAAAGAATCATAGAATCATAGAATTGCAGAGTTGGAAGAGACCATGAGGGCCATCCAGTCCAACCCCCCTGCCATGCAGGAAATCTTGATCAAAGCATCCCCGACAGATGGCAATCCAGCCTCTGTTTAAAGACCTCCAAGGAAGGAGACCCCACCATGCTCCGAGGGAGTGTGTTCCACTGCCGAACAGCTCTTACTGTCAAAAAGTTCCTCCTCATGTTGAGGTGGAATCTCTGTTCCTGGAGCTTGCACCCATTGCTCCGTGTTCCAGTCTCTGGAGCAGCAGAAAATAAGCCTGCATCTTTATATACGTTTCTTTGGGGCAAACCCCTCTCAGAAATGCAATTTCCCTTCGCATCAGCAAACTGCTTGTCCCCTGTAATGGTAACGTTGTTCCTAGCTTTTGCTCAAACACAACTTAAAGTACAGCAAGCAATTTTGAGGGCTCAGGGTCAATGTTATTTGTACTGCACCAGAAATCTACCTAGAGTGGGACTGACTTCATTCAAGCAATGGTCCCAATTCTGGAGACAGGAGCAAAGCACCCCACAATGCATCACCAACACACACACACCATTGAGAAGGAGGAGGAGAACTGCAGCAAATGCTTGCTCGTTGTCCTTGCTCACTTGGCCACCAGCTTGTTGTTAACTGTCAAGTGAACTTCAACTTATGGTGACCCCATGAATGAAAGACCTCCAAGTCACCCTATCATCAACAGCCCTACTCAGGTCTTGCAGACGCAGGGTCACAGGTTCCTTGACTGAGTCTATCCATCTGTAATGAGGTCTTCCTCTTTTCCTACTGCCTTCTACCCTACCAGCTAACCAACCACTCCTCAATTCCAGAATGGAAGACGAGGGGGGGCAACAATGAGGAAAAGCAGTGCCTATGGAAGTGAGAGTGGAGGTGACAATAGTCAAAGCACTTGTACTGTTAGCTCTATGAGTCAGAAGCTTCCTGAGAGCCTAGCTCTGGATTTGGGGAGCCAGGTTCTGTAAGGGGAGCAAAAAGTATCTAGAAAATCCACTGTCCTAGATACCTCTACCTCTCTCATAGAACCTGGCTATCGTAGCTTCCCACCAATGGCACAAGTGATTTTGCTGTTGTCACCTCCACCCTCTGCCATGGGCTCCACTGCTTCCCATTGCCATAATCTTCATCCTCTCCCTCCTTTCTGAAAGAGAGGGGGATATTCAGGTAGAAGATGGTAGGAGAGTGAACAGGGACAGAGAGTTTCAGCTGGAGTGGGGCAAAGCAGCTGAGCACTGCTGAGAAAAGTAACTCGAGTCTGGAGGGCTGCACAGCTTAGCAGCAGCTCTCCAAAATAACAAGGGCCCTACCACGGTGGGAGAAAAAGTGGCAAATTTGCTGCCCCAGTTTCCCCCATCTGGGTTTGTTATACCAATAATACTAATGGTAGGGCTGGCCTTGCCTCCCTGAAAAAAATGTGGGTGTCTTTGTTTAAAAGTCTGCTATATGAATATGATAGATGGTATTTTTAAATTTCGGGAGGCTAAATAACCAGAGCATGCAAGTGCAGTGCCTTTAAAGCAAGCTTAGAGAGCAGTCTGCAAATCTTGCCAAGATTGTGAAAAGTATCAGAATGTAGAGATCCAACTACCAGATGCACAACTTAAGTAAAACTTTCACTTTTGCTAGGAAGGGCCCAGTAAAATTATCTTTGGCTCATTCCTGGAAAAGGATATTGAAGTTGCCCCAACAAGAGATAAACACCCAGAACGACAACGGCTGTTTTCAGTAGGCTACCTGTATTAACAGGCCATTCACAAAGAGAGCTGTTTTATGGCCTCCATTCCCCAGTTTAATTTGGGCATTATCATTTATGTCCCACCATCTGCCAAAGCATTCTAGAAGGCATATACATTAAAAATATATATAAAAATAAACTGTGCCTAAAACAATAAAGCTACCGATAAAAATAAAAGCATAAAAGTAACTCAGTCACAGCAGGTAATTAGTTTCAAATGAGGTAATAGGGAAAAAAAGTCTGGATAAATACAATAAAAGGGGTTGCATCTTTTTCTTTTTTTCTGGGCAAATTTCATCTAATAGTTCTGGAGATGGGTCAAAAAAGGAGGGGAAGCAAATTACCATTTGGGGATTATTACTGTTTATTTCATAGGTATATAACAGCAACCGCTTTCTCTTCCAAAGCTTAAGGGAAAGTGTCTTTAGACAATTCGGACACATTCTCAGGACAATTCTGTGGCAGACAAAACAATTTCTGGCCAGATGGCACAGAAGATTCCATTTCTTTGAGTTAAGAATTAGATTTCTAAGGTGGGGTGTCCCCATTTGAGTAGTACGGATACATATGTGTATGTGAGTCCATGCATGCATCTTTCCAGCAAGACTAAACACCATACCCTCCAAATTTCACAGACAAAAACTGGGATGCATATGGCCCAGCAACATCAGTGTGTGGTCAAGACACCAAAAGTTATTAATGAAGAAAAACACTGAAGGAGATTATCAGACACAGGCAAAAAGCCTGCAAAAAGGCCGCAAGGATGACATCACCATACCATATGGTTTTGCATGTGTCATTATCCTCTGTGCTGCAGCGGAGAACAAGCCGTTGCTTTTCATTGGTGGAAAATTCCAGAGGCAGAACATGAGGATAACGACGTCATGCGAAACCATGACCCTTTTCCAGTACAGTGACATCATCCACACATGCTCCTTTGTGGCTTTTTGAAGCATCTGATAATCTCCCAAGCTAGGAGAGGCTGCAGCATTTTACTTTCTTCCAAGTCTACTGGGAAGGGCAAGATTCGCCCCACCCCCTGCTCTTCCTTCTGTGGGATTGATTCAGTACATACGAGTTTTGCCCCCTGGACTCAGTTTGCAGCAATTGAAGTAAGCTGAAGACAAAGGGGGGAAAACCAGAACATTTTAAAAGCAGCTGAAAAAGTGGAAGTTCCCAATGCAAGAAATCTCTCCAGGGTCATCTTGAGAAAGATGGGGCCTACCACACAGATCTTTCCTGGCTCTCACCACACAATGTAAATAATTTCAGTTTTAGAGACTTTTCTTCTTCTGAATTGTGATTCATACAAGGCAGCTCTTCTCAATAATACTAGCTCAGGAGTGGCTTCCATTTCCTTTACTTGCAAGTACCTCCATTTTTTTCCCCTCCAATGCCATTGCAAACCTTTTTGTGGTGAAAGCTGCTTTATTACACATTAACTTTTCCCATCCATCTCTGAAGCCCTGGTTGTTGTTTTTTTTTCATTTATGTATAATGAGCCAGCCTTTTAAAACCTGCATAATACATGCAGTATGAAAGTAGGGAGGCATTCTGAACAGTAGGATTCCTCAGTTTTGTCTCTGTTACACTGTTACAGAGCACAGCATGAAGAACCAGACTGATGGCTTCTTGAATTGATCACAAGAATAATCCAGCCTCAGTGAACCAACCCTCAAGAAGACAGACAGGCAACACTTAGGTCTTCTCTGTGCATTAGGTCTTCACTATGCTTTACATATGGAAATCCTTTCCAAATCAAAAACATACTAATTTTAAGCTTTTTTTATCTTGCACTTGAAATGTCAAGTTCTTTATGGCAGGACATACATGGACTAGGTGCATTTGTATGACATATACATTACACAAGTTTCTTCACTGGTTTAGGGATCTACCTGTGATCTGTAGGTAAGAGCAGAAATCATTTTCTGATCATATATGGCCCATTGGCCACTCCAAGCCCTTGCTTGGTGGGAGACCTATTTCACTCATTCAACCCCAGAGATTGATGCAAGCAGATAGTTTCCTGAGGTTTCTTGGGAAGCTTTCTGCAGTTTTAACAGGCAATTTTCCAAAAACCTTGGCTTCTATTGGGAATAGGATGACCCAGATTGTCAATCTAATCACTTTTCAGTGACCTTGACTGACCATAGATGGTAAAAACCTCATGATGAGCAATCAAGCTGAGATGAGAAATCCATGATGGTATCCTCTTTAGCTGTGATGATAAATGAAGAAATGTCACTTCACTGCCACCATTACATCTATTACCTTACATCAGCCAGCAGATCTCTTCCAAGTGGCAAAACACCTCTCTGTAGAACTGGCTAAGCCCTCAGTGGCTCATTGTGACCAGTTTCCACCATATTCTTCAGCCAAATTCATCCCATTCATTATGACTTGCATGCCATCTTTTTGACAGTTGATGTGGCCCTAAATAGTTTACCCAGGTTTTCTGCCTCTTCCCCAACCAATCTGCTTGGACCTTAAGATCAGTTACATGCCCATAAGTAAGATGGCAATATCTGAAGCGGCAGGTCCTTTTATGTGGCAGCCCCATCCTTATAGAATGGATCAGAATGAGCACATGGCTTTAGGGACAAAAAGAAAATGCCTTGGGCTGAACAGTCTTGACAAAGGTAGAATTTTTGTTTCCTCCAAATTTATTGTGAAAAAATACAGATCCCATCTATGACATTCACATTCCTGTAGGTTTCACAAGATAGAAATACAGCAATATCAAAAGTGAAAGATTTTCACAACTCTATACAGTACACTCCCTATTTTTAAAAAAGGACCAGGAAGACTTAGGACATTATCAGATGCAGCAAAAAATGTGGGATTACAATTATGATGTCAGGGTAGTGTGAATGGGCCCTGCTTTCACACAACGGCATCATTTTCATGTTCTTACTCCTTCCTCCAGCCGTGAAACGGTGTTATTTGCAGTTCATGGGACAAGCCATCAATAGATCATCAATAGCACTTTTTTCTCAGTATTGACTGCATGTGAAACCATATCCCGTTGTAATTGTGAGATTACAGCATGAATGGGCATTCTCCAGTGAGAAAACTTCCAGGTGGCACAGGATGCTCTATTTATGAACCGTCACCTTTAGTTTGCACATTTTTAGGTTTGTTTCAATGAGTGTGTGTTCATTTACTTTGTTAATTACAAGGTTTTTTGAATTTTTAAGCACACTCACGTCTTCTCATGAGAACCACCAAAATCTCACCCATGCCAAATTGTGGAAGTAAACTCCTGTTCTTAAAGGGCTAGTGGTCATTTTGCGATAATTCTGTGGCTTTTTTTTTTTTTGCGAGATTACAGCTACTGTGATAATAAGTGCTATAATGTCACAATGTTCCTGCTATCTTCATTTGCGGAATTACAGCATTTTTAGACACTAGTCTGATAATGTCCTTAGGTTATTCTAGGCTTCTTTTAATTTAGTGTAAGTCCATTTTTATACTCCTTTTTTTCTTTACTGTTGTGGCTATTTTAAATGTTTTGTATTGTTTTAATCAATTGTGTGTTATATTTTATTGTCTTAATGTCTTGCGCTGTGAAACACAGTTAAGAGTCTCTCTGTGTCAAAGGATGATGTAGAAATATTTTAAACAAATAAATAAAACACAGGCCCTGCCATTATCCTGTGTTATTGTACTGAATTGCCAACTCCTGTTTACATCACCAAGGACTCTTGATATGTCTGAGCCATCATTTCTTCCTCAGGCTATCTATAGGTGACCACACCGAATCTCACCCTCTGCAGACAAGGTAGATAGTTTCTCTGTTTCTTACATGATCATATATTGAGCGATGAAACAAAAATCCACATGTTATAATGTAGTATACTACTATGTTATACTCTTTTGGTAAGGATTAAACCTTCAGACCAAAGGAAGAAATTAACCCTTGGTGGGATTAACCCTTGGCTTTAACCTTTTTGGTGTAACATATAAAATGATAAGAAGTAAAAGTGGTTTTGCACCAGGATAAATCTTTGAGCAAAAAAAACCCCAAACCAGTTATTACCAATAATTTTTTACTTCACATTTTCAGAGTGGATGTGTCTATCCATTCACTCCAGTGGCATTAACATATCTTTGATAGCACTGCTCAGCAGTCTCATCCCAAATTTTCATTTCCAAGAGCTTTGATTTTGTTAAATCAATTCTCTCCCCCTAAAGAAAAAGAGAAGGGAGAAAAAGATTTTTTTAACTGTCATACAAAACTCTCTTTCTCTTAATGTGAATTTTGAAGGACTACACCAGGTACAAAGAGAGCCAATATTTTTTAATCATTTGAATTTTTGGAAAAAAAATTATTTTATTTTATTTTTATTTTTGTAAATTAGTTGACACTTATATTTTTCCTTGATTTGAATGCTAAAAATGCACAAAGAATAGGGATGTCCTGAGCATTGTACAGTTCCACACATCCCATTTAAACTATGCTCAGGGTATATTTTCACAATTGTCACTAGGCCTGCTGCTCCAGTGCTATAAGAAAAACCAAGGCAACCACACATTATCTGAGGATGCCAGCCCAGCCATAGATGCAGATGAAACGTCAGAAAGAAACTATTCCAGAACATGGCCTCACAGCCCGGAAAAAACCAAGGAAAATCTATGCAACCACACTTGTTTGAACCATGTGAAATAAGCAGTTCAAATGGTGCCTGCAGGTCTTGCCTTGTTGTAAATCTGGTGTAAAAGACAGAGAAAAAGATCTTGGAATTGTGAACCAAAGACCAAGATAACTATATGTGTGACAATGTATACAAACACACACACCATGTAATAACAAATATATGAAAAACGCTAGGATAAATAAATAAAAATTCAAATAAACATAGTAAATAACTTTTAAACAATCACAAAATATGCTGAATGACATATTCTATAAGCAGTTCAGTATGTTACAGTTATCAGCCTGGAGTATGACTATACCACCCCGTCAATGAAAAGCGACACCTTACTTGCGACTGCAGCATGGAGTCAGCACACAAGGATGACGATGACATCTGAAACTGGGACCCATTCATGGGACAGTAACACCATCCTCACATGCTGCTCTGTGTTTTTTGGACACATCTGATAATCATCAAAGAAAACAGGAAAGGAAAGAAAGGAGGGGGAGAAAACCAGCCTGTTTGGAAATAGCAGGAGGGAGAAGGGGGAGAGAGGAGGAGACAGAGACCATGTGACTGCCCAATCTCAGAACTGCAACTGGAGAAATTTATCACATCTGAGGATTCATGGCACAGCTGTGCGATTGGGAGCTTATTGACAGGTGTTTCCCATCAATGACAAAGGACGCTCTAACCATGTTTAGAGGCACAGCAGCAATGGTTTGGAGGTGATGTCATGGTGATAAGTATCGCCAAAGGCATTATTATCCAGCTTTAATTCTACTTTAAAAGGCTTGTGTGATAAAGTCCTAATTAGGTGATGGATTGATAGTATTGATAGTAATAGAGCAGGAGAAGACTTTGGACTTTATCACATGCAGCAAATACAGCATCATAATAACACCTAATTAACGTGAAAGGGTGCCTATACTGCATGCCGTCATGCTATGGTGCTTTAAAGAGGTGAATAAGGTGTTCCTTTCTATTGATGGCCCAAACCATCAATAGATCTGCCATGGTGTTTGTTTGTTTTTCACAGTTTTGCCCGTCAACCATTGTGCTCATGTGTCTACAGCATCAATGGGCAGAACACTTCTGGGTGAGATCGCGAAAACCAGGTACAGGATGCTCTTTTTATGAACCTCCCTGGTTTAGTTGGAAGTTTTAAAATTCATTTCTGTGCTTGTGTATACATTTGGTGTATTGATTTTGGTGTGTGGGGTTTTTTTTTAATTTTACCACGCTCACATCTTCTCACAAAAATTACAAAGATCCCAAATGCAGAAGTAAACAGAGCTCCGTTCATGCTCCGTTAATGCTGGGGCTGCCTTTTAATGCTACTGAAGGTAGGTCTGATAGAAGGGGTTATTTTGCCAGCAGAAAAACACCACAAAATATGGTGGGAAAGAAACATTAATGGAGGGAGTTTCATCCAATAAAGTCCTTTGAAAGAAGAGGAGACACAGAAATAGAGGAATCTGGCTAAAAGGAAAGGAAGGGTAGTTCAAGGTGACCTGACCAAAAACTGACAGGATCCATCTGCAATCTAATTAATTTTCAACATTTAGCATGTGTATTTTTGGCTGAAAATAGAGAATCATATATTAGAATGTCTTTTGCACTTGTAGATTGATTTGCCCAACTTGTATGTTTAATATTTATTTCGAAGGAATAGAACTGCTACTCAGAAAAGTTCTTTAAACCATTTCTGCTAGCCATTATAATTAAATTAAGTTGTGTTTTGGGGGACGGGGACTTAGGGAAGATTTCAATGCAGTATTAATTCCAAATATAGCCCATTTCATCCAAATGGGAATTTAAAATATGATTAAGAAAGTTAAGAAATCATCTATGCGTGTGAGTGTTCCTAATTATTGATTTCAACACCAATTGTTAATAAACTCAAATGGATATGGGTATCTTAATTTTAGTACATGATTAGACTCTGATTAGTTAGGATTTTCAAAAATAAATGTCTATATGTGCCTTGTCTTGATACTGGGTACAACAAAAAGCCCTTCACCAAGGAGGGTAGCTGTATATAGGGAGATGGAGATCAGATGTGGGGAAATGCGGCAAAAAACAGCATCCCAAACTGTGTCAGAAGGAACACAATGAGAACAGAAAGGGTGACATTATCAGACGCCCACATCCTCAGCCATTCCTGGGACTTAGTGCTGGCACAGATGAAGCTTCACTTTTTTTATTGATGGGGCTAAGCTGTCAATGAAAAGGGACATCTTATTCATGCCCACACTAGGCCCCCAGAACAGATGAAGAACGACAATATCTGATAATGTTGCCTGTTTCTATTATCGTCACAATCTTCTGATGCAGTTTTTGCCATGTCTGATAATGTCCACAGACTTTCAGGTTCAATCTAAAATAGACATTGAGAAGTGTGAACAGTAGTATATATATACAGTTCAAGACAACTGCTATGTGTGGTGCAGAGAAGGGAATCAGAGACTGTAAACTGTTGGTAATATACCTTGATGTAACCTCCTGTTACAACACTGGGTAAACTTTTTTGGACATTGCCTGAGGTGTGTCCAGTACCTCCTTGTTCAATGCTCTCCCTCTATGCATAACCTTGTCTTGGGGACAGCAGTGTGCATCCCCACAGTGAATCAGTGGCCACAAGGGCATTGGAAATCTGGGGGAGCTATGGCTCTTCTTTTTTCCTAGTGGCACAACAGCAGGCAGAGGGTGCCTGAGAGAATCCTAGCAGCTGATTCACTGTGGGGACATGCTCCAGCACCATCAACTGCATGTCTGGTGCAGTGGAAGCCCAGTAGAACTTGACATGTTCTACTTGTCATGGTTGCAAAGGGTCCTTATCATCACATATATGCTAAGTGAGCACATGTGAACATATGCACACACTCACTCACAGATGCATGTACACACTGGGACAGAAAATATTTTTCATTTTCTTTTCTTGCATACAGAATTATAGCAAGTCTTTCTGACTTATAGTAACCCTAAAGCAAACCTATCCTGGGGTTTTCTTGGCAAGATTTGTTCAGAGGGAGTTGCATTTGCCTTCCTCTGAAGCTGAGAGATTGGGACTTGACCAAGATCACCCAGCCAAGCAAGGATTTGAACCCTGGTCTCCGGAGTCCTAGGACTTTATCAGACAAGCCCCTTAAAGTGTTCTTTTGCTGGCATAAAAAAAATCCATTTTTTCAAAGGATTTCAAAGGAGGAAGTGAAAGGAGCTCTGTTCACTTCCTCTTTCATTCCCAGGGAAGCCTTTGCTGAGAAAGAAAGGTAAGTGTGGTGGTGAGGGCATTCTTTTGCTCGCATTAAAAAATCCATTTTTATGCCAGCAAAAGAACGCCTCCGCCACCACACTTACCTTTCTTTCCCAGCAAAGGCTTCCCCAGGAATGAAAGAGGAAGTGAACAGAGCTCATTTTACTTCCTCCTTTGAAATCCCTCAGATTATCACAAGACTTCATTGTGCAGGAAACTCAAAAAACAAAACAAAAATAAGACAGAAAAACTTTTTAAAAGCACAGGAACACACTTTAAAGGTCCCAAGTCACCTGGGGAGGGTAATAAAAAGTGCATCACTTACCTGGCTGTCACGATTTCACCCAGAAGTGTTCGCGCTGGACCAGCCATTCTCGCTGCTTTCACGTAAGTACAATGGCATGAGGTTTCACACGCCGGCAATGCTGGCACAAAAGTGCCATGGGGATCAATTGATGGCTTCAGCCGTCAATTAAAAAGTACAGGTTTTGATGGGGACATAAACACAAATGGGCAACATTGTCTGGTACACGTGCCCTTTCGCATTTATGTGGTGTCATTATGATGCTGTATTTTATGCATCTGATAGAGTCCTTAGTCCAGCGTTCAAACCACTACACCATGCTGGCTCTCAAATGCGTATATGGGACCACATAAATACATTGTTAGTATGAATTGTCCACACATGCACTACCAACCAAGTGCAGTATATAAGGCTTCTTTTAGTAGGAGGTTCAACAGTTATACAGTAGAAGCAGATATCTGCAATAACTCCAAGGGAAACTTTTCAGGGATTTCTGTTGAAAACAAGTTCCCTAGCTGTACAGTGCCTGAGCCCAAGTTTCCACAGACCTTTCAATTATTTCCTTCTCCAATAACAAAGCTATAGATACATTACATTATGATTGTAACTTAGCAAATGGAAAACTTCACTCCTTTTGCAGTGTAACTATAATTTTTAAATACTTTTATAGTTATGAGTATGTGGTCTCACTAGATTATTGGAAAAGTGACAGCCCATTGTTCAAGTGCTGGCTCATGCTGTGCCTCTTGTTGCTACTTCATGTTCTGTTTTGGGTGTTAAGATAACAATGAGGTGGCCAGAGGAGACTGTTGGGTGGTTTTAAAATAACCATTTTGTAACTTTTTAAATTGTAATGATAATGGTAATTATTGTCTTGTAAAAACTTCACTCCTGAACTGTAAAAATAACTATTTTTTCCCCGGAAAAGTAACTTTCCAAGATTTAGGTTTTCAGACTCTAATTCCCTCATCTACTGTCTAAAAAATAGTAGTGTAACAGAACCTTCCATCTATTTTGCTTGCAGATTTGCCAAATCATTAAATCATTGACATTTACTTTTTCTATGTTTGATCTTAATAATTTAGTATTTCAGAAAACTGAAAATACCAAGGCAACATTATATCAAGCTCATTCAGTACATGATGATTCAGAATCCTTGCCATTTTCTAAAGTACCTTTAATCTCCACTATCAAATTAAGCCTTCCCTTTAAGCCTTCCCCACCCAATCCTGCCTTTCCCCAAAGAGATGAAAAGACAAGCATACGTCAGTTAACAAAGAGGATGCATTCTTGGGTGTAAGTTCTTTAACAGAGAATTTGTAACCAAAGGCAAAAAAATAACATGGAAAGAATAGGGATAGGTTCCTACATACACACACACACACTAGCATTTCAATATGTTTCAGAAACATTTTATTTGAAACTAACATTATGCCCATGAGAAATGAAACAGCCAGGCTAGGTAAGCCTTGCACAGGTAAACAAAAACGTTTGAACCTTCTAAAGACCACCTAAAGACTTCTTCCAAAATGCATCCAAGACTGACTTTATCTTTCACAGGCCTCAACTTTTTCTTAGGATTTCCATTTTGATGGCCAAACTTATAGATCTATGCCAGTGTTTCTTAACCTGTGGTCCACAGACCCCCCAGAGGGCCACAATGTCCTCACAGGGGGTCCGCAAAAGCTTGAAGACTGCTTGACCTACCTCCTGCCTGCAGTGGAGTAGTCACATGACAGGAGCCAAGACAAAAGCAGTCTGGCGCTGTTCAATCCATTCCAGCCACAAACTTGCAGGAAGAAACAGGAGGAAAATCTCCCCTTGCCCTCCAATGCCTCTGAGGGAAGGTTTAATGGATGGTGTAATTGTGTTGTTGTTGTTGTTTTAAATCTTGAGTTAAGTCTTGGGGGTCCATGGCAACAAAAGCTATTTAAACAGGGTTCCTGGTAAAAGATATTTAGAAAGGGTCCCTGGTAAAGAAAAGGTTAAGTAGGAGCCACTGATCTATGCCTTTTTACCATGCTAGGAGTAGCTTGTCTGTCCTTCCTTTTTCTCTCTGGTTAGCAGTTCATGCATGCTCAGTAAGGGATTCTGGAGGCAGCTGCTGTTTACTTTGCCTGTTGTAGGCAGATTCTCACACCTACGGTAGGATTAGCTAGAATAGAATCCTACCCTTTCCCAGCGCAAGCTTTACTGCATTGTTTACTGCAAACACATTGCTGCAACCCAGCATCAAATGTCTGTATTTCTCCAGCCTTCCTTTACCATCCTTCCAAACCTGATGCTGCTAAGAAAAACTTATAGCGAGACTGACAAGGAATAAGAAAAGAGACACTGGGCAGCTGTAAAAACACTTTGTAAAGAGTAGCTTATATGTTAGAGACTTAGGACTTGATCACATGAAGCTGCAACTGTGGAATTACATCAGGATAGTAGCAGCAATGATCTTATGTTATTGCATGATGCCATGACTATCCTGTATTTGGCCTGCCCTCTTTTACTATAGTACACCTGTTCATTGACAGGGAAAACCCATCAGTGACTCTCAATACTACTACTATGCCAGTATTCCCCTTCATGCGATAAGTCCCTTCCGTGGCAGTAGCAATATGACGGAAGTTACATGGCATGAGGGGGTATGATGCTCCTCCTTTCCTTTTCTCTTCCCCTCACTATTTCCAAACCAGCCAAGATTGTTTTTTCTCTGTGACTTTCTTTTTTTTTACTTTTTCTTTTTTTGCTATGATTGCATAACTACCAGGAAATTTAAAAAATAAAAAAATATTGTTTCCTGTAATTACAGAATCATAGAAAAAAAAATTAAAAGGCATGCATGTGCGGGGTTACAGAGGCAGTGCAGAGAGACCGAAGATTGCCAAAGCAGCACAATCACAGCAGACTTGCACAATTGAAGAGACAGTGTGATAATGAACATTTTCAAGTAGGTATGTTCCTGCTTGCTTCACTAGCGCAATTGCTGCGAAAAAAGAGGCTGGTGTGATAAAGTCCTTTGTTAAATGAGGTCTGGCTGTATTAGAGAAGTCAGTGAAATAATCTACTCTCTTATGTGTTCTATAACTGAATAAAAATTCAGTTTTTAAATGTGGTAGTGAAGAAGAAAGTAACATAAACTGAACAGAAAAGAAAAAAAGAATCTGAAGCTGTCTTTCCAATGACTGTTTTTACTGGGTAGTTTTTAAAAAAGGCTAAAAGATAGTGACTTGACTTGACACCTTACCAAGATTTTTTTCCCCTTCAAGGTTGACGTAAAAGAGGAAAGTGGAATAGGGATTTACCAGTATGAGATCACAGAAAAGAGGACTCCTGTAGGACAGCAATCCTGTATACACTTACTTGTGAGTAAGCCCCACTGTATACAAAGGGATGCTCTTCTGTGTAAGCATGCATAGAATTTTAATGTTTATTAAAGTGCAGTGTGTTTAAAGTCAAATGATGCTTCATCAACTGGATCTATTTTATCAGCCCTAAAGTAGGAGTGGTCATCATGCACTCCTTCAGATGTCGCTGAATTGCAGTTCCCACCCAGCAGCTCTAGCCAGTGCTGGGAGTTGTAGTCCAACAACATCTGGAAAGGAGGCATGATTCCCTACCTTTTCTAAAGTAAGCCTATTTTGATTTGTCCTGAAGAGGAAGCCTCCAATCAAATTCATTGAGCTTTAAGGTTTTCTATTAATACTTCGGCCTGAATTCTTTGGGGACACTATGCTAGCATAAAAAGAACTGTGTGGGCAGTTGCACTTTCTCAGAGGATGCATAAATGCAGCCCTCAATACAGCCAATATTTCATTTAACATTAGTTATTAATTGTCTATATTTATATCCTGCCTTTCATGCAACAAATTGAAAGCAGCATATGTGGCCTTCCTCCCTTCCACCTTTTCTTACAACAGACCTGTGGTGTAAGTTGTGAAAGAGAGTGGCTGATACAAGGTCAACCAGTGAGCTTCATGGCTCAATGGAGACTTAACACTGGATGTCTAACATCCCAGTCCAAAATGCTAACCATTACTCCACCTAACTCTCAGTAACTCTTTGATTTTGAAACTCCCTTATTTCTTTAATCTATTGGATAGGTAGACTGTCCTCTAGCACAATGCTGCCCAAAGCGATAGTCTTTGGACCAGTGTTAGACCACAAGCTATTGACTGCTGGTCCATGGCAATTTCCCAGGAAAAGAAAGAAACTGTTGTAGTCAATGGGCACAAATTTGGTATCAGTCTCTGGAGCACTAAGGAAAAACCCCGTCAAGCTGGTCTGTCAGGTACCTTAAGAAGGACTGCTTTGGCACATTTGTAGCACAACACAGAAACTAAGGTTGGATGCTGCATTCAATAGCATTTTGAATTTAACTGCAAATCATATATTATATTAAAAAAAAAACAATCCTGAGGGCTTCGAAAAAAAAATATAGTACAGCAAAACGGGCAGAGAAGACAATGGTTCACATTGAGATAGGGTGGAGAGAATGACAAAACAACAAATCTTGGGCGGCCATGAAAGATGAAGAGCACAGATTACCTTCATAACAATTCAAAAAGTGCTCAATTCCACAGATACTGCAGGTATCCTGCTCCTCATGCAGCTAAACGCTGCTTTTTTTTAAAGTGCAATAGTAAAGGAGTATTAACAGTGGTTGTTTTCAGTGCTGCTGTCATAGCAGCAGATTGCCAGCCATGTGTCCATTATTGGTAATGGAACCCACAGTTCAAATCCAATGTATGCCACACACTGAAAAATAACAGCCCTCAGGGCTTGATTTTAAAGTACCAGACATAAAGCAGCAACTCTTTCTGGATTCTTCATTGCTTTTAGCCTGGGCAATGTTGTTTTCATTTATAACTATCTCAGTAGCCAAAAGTTTTCAGAAGTACTTAAAACTTAAATAGAAGGCAGAATAAAGTTAAAACCAATTCACTTGCACAAATTAGAATGTATTTGGACAGAGCCATCTAAAACCCTACACTCTGATGGCTGAGCAGTGAAACCTCTGACCCCACCAGCAGATAAAGGGATTCTTATCTAGAATTTCCTTGGTTTTTTTCCAGGCTGTGAGGCCATGTTCTGGAATAGTTTCTTTCTGACTTTTCACCTGCATCTGTGGCTGGCATCATCAGAGAATGGTTGTGTAGGGGTGTGTGTGGAGTTTATATGCTGTGAACCCCTGTTGGGGAGGGGGTCACCAATGTAAATTTGTGTAATTGAATGGTTAGTTTCTGGGTATAGAAACGCAAGGCTCGTTAGTGTCTGTTTGGCTAATGGTTGGTTGATTGGCCATTGTCTGCTAGGAATCCATCTGTCTCTGGGTGGAATTCCTTTGTAAGTGCTGCGTGGGTGGCTGTTTTTCTTCTTCATTCCTGTGGGGGTTTTTCTTGGTCTGGCTGCTCTTGTGATGTCTGATCTCCCAAAGGGAAGGTATTTTTACCATACATCAAAGGAGTCACAGACAGAACAGGGAAACTAATGAGGAAACACAACCTCCAAACAATCTATAGACCAACCAAAAAAAATCCAAGAAATGCTATGCTCAGCGAAGGACAAAAGAGACCCTGTCACAGCTGCAGGAGTTTACCGCATACCATACAGCTGTGGACAAGTTTACATAGGGACCACAAAACGCAGTGTGCAAACACGAATCAAGGAACATGAGAGACACTGCAGACTGGGCCAGCTAGAAAAATCAGCAGTAGCAGAACATGTTATAAACCAACCTGGACACAAAATGCTATTTGAAAACACAGAAATTCTATACCAGGCCAGCAACTATCATATCAGAATGCACAGAAAACCTATTGAAATCCACAAACACCTGGACAACTTCAACAGAAAAGAAGAAACTTTAAAAGTAAACAAAATCTGGCTCCCAGATTCGAAATACAATAGAATCAAAACTCAACACTTACAAAAGAATTCCACCCAGGGACAGGAGGATTCCCAGCAGATAATGGCCCATCAACCAACCATTAGCCAAACAGACACTAACGAGCCTTGCTATACCCAGAAGCTAACCAATCAATTACAAAAATTTACATATACTCCCCAACAGAGGTTCACAGCATATAAACTCCACACACACCCCTACACAACCGTTCTCTGAGGATGCCAGCCATAGATGCAGGTGAAACGTCAGAAAGAAACTATTCCAAAACACAGCCTCACTGCCTGGAAAAAAACCTGAAGGAAATTCTATGGATGCCAGCCGTGAAAGCCTTCGACTTCACATGGATTCTTCTCTCTTTGTCAGCAGACTCAATTCTTGCTAAACCAATTACTATTGTCCCTTCACATTCACTGGGGTTTGGTTCCAGGACCCCCCATGAATACCCAAATCCGTGAATACTCAAGTCCTATTATATGCAATGGCATAGCAAAATAGTGTCCCTTATATAAGATGGCAAAATCAAGGTTTGCTTTTTGGATTATTATTTTTTTAATAATATTTTCAAGCCCTGAATACTTAAAACCATGAATGCCAAATCCCTGAATGTGGAGGGACAACTGTACTTAAGACTCTGCTGATAAGATTTGAAAGGTATATTTGGTATGGAAGAACCCCACATTGATTTAGACCAATTGGGAGGTGGAAGAGATGTGAGGTAAGTGGAGTGAAACAGGTGTCCTCAAGATTTGTCTCTTTCCAAAACATTTGGTATAATATGGAGACTCAGGGGGGCACAGCCAGACTGCCTGTTTGCAAAAATTGATACAGTTCTCACCACCACCACCACTATTCAGGTAGCATATAAAGAAATGCACCGGGATGGGGGAAAGAGAAGGGTGAGGAAGGGATATAGTTTCATGATGGAGAATTCTAGTTTGCAATCAGGAAATAAATTTACCAGGGTACTTTTGGGTTTGTTTTTTAACTTCCATTCCAAGTGCTCTGGGGAGGAATATAAAAGCTAGTGATGTATGTGTACCTCTTTCTGGGCTCTATGGGGCCAAACCTAATAAATATTGCAAACAAATCACCGTGTAAGTCCACATTTTTTTTAAAACAGCAGTACAATAAATTATATATTAAATTGAACACATATCCAATATCCTAAAAGTTTATGCATCCAAACAGGTGTCAGTGCAGAATTTGATTGTAGAATGTTCTGTATGCACTGCTCAGCAGTATTGCAACTGTGGAGGCAAACCTTAAAGCCCTAAATAAAAGATGCAAAATAAGTAGAAATTCATAATACAAATTCTGCTACAAGGAATTTACTCATTTGTCCCCTCCTTAATACCCAACTGACAATTCCATAAGGTGAGAAGGGTCTAATCCTTATATCTGGCAAGGGCAGCCCCTCTTCCTTCCAATCCTCCCTCTCTTTCTGAACTGAACTATTTAGAACAGCCCTCATCTTTTCGGTTTCCACACCCACTAGACCTGATCATAATTCACAAGGGTTACATATGGATGAAACATAATCTCCCTCCTTCCCTTTACCCAATTTAACTGGCAGGTTTAATATAGCACCATTGAACAAGAGATGCTGCCCCTGTCATAACTATGAAACTGAAACCATATCTCAGATATTTTTCCACTTCAGTTTTTATCTGGGGGCCAGGGAAGATTTATTATATCCCATTACCTAATGTTTTCCTTGGCATGCCCCTTGAGTCTCTTGTGGCTATCCTGCTCCAGAGTTCTGACAAATTGTTCACTCTGCAAGTAGCAAAATTCTTAAACTTGGCCATTTTGACCAGACTACTCTTGTGTATGTAATATATGTAATATTATTTTAATATTGTATTTTTATAACTACCGATTTGATTTCACTCTATTTATACTGTTGATCTAAATGCCCACCAGCACTGTTTCAAAATATATCTAATATGTTGTTTCAATGGTTTGTTGCTTGCAATAAATTGATGACCATGGTGATGATCATCATAATCTACCCCATGTGTATTTCAGCAGGTCAGATGCTCTCGTCCACTTTGCAATCCACAGAGCTCTTTTTCTGGATTTTTTCTTTCATGCCAGCAGATTCTGGGTAGAAAACAATTGACAAAATAATATACATTTTTCTCCAAGGCACACTAGTGCAAAGCCACTCTAAGGGCAGTGGGTCCTTTGGACACAGCCATAAATTCCACTGAGACCAGTCAGCCTGCCATCATGATGGTGCTGCTATCTGTGGACCAGGGAAATCCAATACCAGCAGATTCCGTGGCAAATTTTGACAGCATCCCCAGAAAAAAGTAACATATTGGAAATGTCTTGTGCATTTATACTTGGGCATCAGAAAGGCTTAGAGCTCATAGGAACTAAGTGGAAGAGGCCCATCCCCATAACTGTCTATTCAGTGAGTGACTGTTGCTGGCACTAACCTTCCTGATAGGCAAGCAGAGTTTCACCAGACCTCTCAGAACCAAATTCAAGCTCCCAAAAACTTTCTCTTTGGCTGCTGGGACAGGGAGAGCAGGACAGGACCTCTGTGCATTTCGGCCTGGAAATGAAAAAAAGAGGGGCATGAACAAGCTCCAAGAAGCCAGGGAGAAGAGAATGGGAAAATTCCAAACATGTAAGAACTCCAGACTCTCGCCTTTCCCAACCCTAGCTGTATATACCAAAGACTGAAACAAAAACTGTCTGTATGTAAAGCATGTGGTCTACCAAGGGATTATGGTGCTTCCATTTCAAACAGGGGAGAAAATCATGGAGCCCTCTAGGTGTTGTTCGACTGCCATTCCTAGCAGCCCAAGCCAACATAGTATATTGTGACAAATGATGGTGTTTGCAGTCCAAAACCATCTGATTCATCCTCCTGCCCCCACCACTGCCTTAAGACCTGTGGCAGTGTCAAGTTATGTGGACAGAAACATCTGGAAGCTAATTTCACATTTCAAAGGCAAAAAGTGAAATGGATCTAAGCAGGTTTAAAGCAGTAGAGATATGGACTTTTCATTCTTTGACAACAGAGTATAATGGTAGAGGAAGCAGTGCACAAAATACCACAAAGCTACTGAATGCTTTTTAAGTTCCCCTTCTTTTGGAATGTTGATCTAGCAACAATAGCTTCAGGACACAATCTTACCCTTCAGGTTTAGAAATTGTCCTCTGATATCTCTATGAAACTGGTATAATAAGATCCAGTTCACAGGGATATGGTAGGAAGTTTATCAGTCTTTTCTAATGGCATTTCAGACTTTAGGATGAAAGTCACCACATAAGTGCAAACTGCTATCATATCAAGTATACCTTTCAAGTTGCCTGGTTTTTAACTGAAAGCTTCAACAGAAGAGGAAGCACTTCACCACAAAAATCTTTTTAACGGTACCATATACCAAGCTCAGTATGAATCATGAGAACGTTATGATTCCATCTCTCCCAGAAGCACAATACTCTTTCCCAAATTACTTCTGACCAACATGACAAGATATATTTCTCAGCTAAAGCCATACCTTGCATCCTCCAAGTACAAAACCATTCATCTTAAAACCTAGTTATGGTTGCTTTGATAATGCTAGTTATTTGATATGTTATTTAAAATACCCAGTGCCTTATGGAAATGAATAAAGCCTTACATTGCAATTCTACATGCACTTAGGAGAAAGCCTAATTGAACTCAGTGGGACTTACCTTGTGGGACTTATCTTTGAGTAAAAGTGGTAACTCAGTGCACAGGGCTGAGTTGTTATTCTTCTAAATTGGCAAGGCTACAAAAATATTCTCTCCTAGCTTCTACACATTTTGAATTAATACTACCGTCTCAAACTCATAGTTTTTTCTTACATGTCTATAACAGAAAGTTCTGAGAATTCAGAAACCTGAACATCAGAGTAAAATCAATCATATTTCTTGGCCATTTTCTCTCAAAGCAGTGTGCAATATACCTGTTTTACAACAAAGCAAAATGTAAAAGAAATGGTGAAAACTTCACTCTGGGAATTTATTTTAAATTTCAACAAGTCAGAATGAAAAACTTACAATTTTAAATGAAGAACAAACTATATCTATAGATCACAAAATATCTATTGCCAGAATCTATCTGTATGTGTGTGAGCATGTGTCTGTTTCAAAATATCTATATAGCCAGAATTGACTTGGTGACTTAGAATCATAGAATTGGAAGAGACCACAAGGGCCATCCAGTCCAGCCCCCAGCCATGCAGGAATAAACAAACAAAGCAGTCCCGACAGATCGCCATCCAGCCTGTTTAAAACCTTCCAAAGAAGGAGACTCCGTCACACTCCGAGGCAGCACATTCCGCTGCCAACCAGCTCTTACTGTCAGGAAGTTCTTCCTAATGTTTAGATGGAACCTCTTTTCCTGTAGTTTGAAACCATTGTTCCATGTCCTTGTCTCTGGAGCCACAGAAAACAAGCTTGCTCCATCGTCAATCTGACATCCTTTCAAATATTTAAACATCCCTTCAAATATTCAATATTTATCATGTCCCCTCTTAACCTTCTCTTCCCCAGGCTAAATATCTCTCTCTCTGGCTTTTCTTCGCAAACGAAGATTCAGGAAGGACTCATCCCGCGCTTTCTGCAAGCGCGCTGATGACTAAAAAGGCCAATCCGAGATAAACAAGTCCGGTTGCAAAAAGCACAGCAGAAGGTCTCCTTGGGTGATGTTTTTGGGTTGTGATTCTTTCTGCGTTGTCGTTTCTCTTCAAGACTTGTTCGTCGTGAGTTCTCAAATAAGGCTGCAGCATTGTGGATAGTGCATCTCCATGCCTCCCGATGTGAGGCCAGGGCGGACCACTGTTGGTGATCAATTTGGCCAAGCCTGAGATGTTGTTTCAGGGAGTCTTTGTATCGCTTTTTTGGAGCGCCCCTCTTACGCTGACCCGTGGTGAGTTCACCGTAGAGTAGTATTTTTGGGAGGCGATGGTCCTCCATCCTAGCAACGTGCCCTGCCCAGCGCAGCTGTGTTCTCAATATCATGGCCTCAATGCTGGTGATCCCTCCTTGCTCAAGGACAGCAACATTCGTCACATAGTCAGTCCAGTGTATATTTAGGATTGTGCGTAGACAGCGCTGATGAAAGCGCTCGAGGAGTCGTAGGTGGTGGCGATAGGTGACCCATGTTTCAGATCCATAAAGGAGGATAGACAGTACGATGGATCTATACACACTGATTTTTGTGCTTTGCCTCAGGTGTTTATTGCTCCAGACTCTTTTGTGAAGTCTTCCAAATGCACTATATGCCTTTGCTAACCTGTGATCGATCTCTTTGTCAATCTTGGCATCTGAGGAGATGATGCTTCCCAGGTAGGTGAACTGCTGAACGGACTTGAGCACTGATTTGCCGACAGCAATGTGGGGATGGTGGTGTTCGTCCTGTGGTGCAGGCTGGTAAAGAACTTCTGTTTTCTTCAGGTTGACTTCTAGCCCAAACAGCTCTGCAACTGTTGCAAAGCAGGACGTTAGGCGCTGCAGAGCTGCTTCTGTGTGGGCAACAAGGGCAGCATCATCGGCGCAGAGCAGCTCACGGACTAGATAGTTTAGAGTCTTAGTGTGAGCCCTCAGACGGCTTAAGTTAAACAAGCTACCATCAGTACGGTAGCGTATATAGATGCCGTCGTCTTCTTCAAGCTCTGCCATAGCCCTTTGGAGCATCGTGCTAAAGAAGATTGTAAATAAAGTTGGTGCAAGAACACAACCTTGCTTCACTCCATTAGTTATCAGAAAGGGCTCTGAAAGAGCATCGCCATATCTGACTTGACCATGCTGTCCCTCGTGTAGCAAGATAATCATTTTAAGGAATTTGGGGGGACATCCTAGTCTTTCCAGGATCTGCCACAGACCTTTTCTACTTACAGTGTCAAAGGCTTTGGTGAGGTCGACAAATGTTACATAGAGACCCTTGTTCTGCTCCCTACATTTTTCTTGCAGTTGCCTAAGGGCAAATACCATATCTGTAGTACTCCTATTGGCTCTGAAGCCACATTGGCTTTCAGGGAGAAGTTCTTCTGCAATAGCAGGAACTAACCTGTTCAGGAGTATCCTTGTAAGGATTTTTCCAGCAATAGAGAGCAGTGTTATGCCTCGATAGTTTGAGCAATCGGATTTTGCTCCTTTTTTCTTGTACAGGGTGATGATGACTGCATCTCGGAGGTCTGATGGCAGTTCCCCTTTTTCCCAGCAATTCACAAGGAATTCGTGGAATTTTTCGTGGAGTGCATGACCTCCGTGTTTCCAAACTTCAGGTGGGATTCCATCAATCCCAGCTGCCTTGCCGTTTTTCATCTGCTGTATGGCCTTAAGGGTCTCTTCCAAAGTGGGAGCTATGTCCAATTCATTTTTCATTGGTTTTTGTATCATATATTGGATAGCTGAGGCTTGGACTACTCGGTTGGCGCTAAAGAGACTTTGAAAATGTTCAGCCCAACGATTTAGGATGGAGGCTTTATCAGTAATTAATGTTTGACCATCTGTACTGTATAAGGAGCTTTGGACCTGATAAGTAGGTCCAAACACTGCTTTAAGAGCTTCATAAAATCCTCTATGATCACCCAGATCTGCACAGCGTTGTGTCTTTTCTGCTATATTGATCCACCACTTGTTCTGCATGTCTCGGAGTTTTTGTTGTAGTTTGCTACATGTGAGGCGGAAAGCTGCTTTTCTTACATGACAGGTTGGCTGGGCGAGGTATGCCTGGTGAGCAGCTCTCTTCCTTGCCAACAGCTCCTGGATCTCTTGGTTGTTTTCATCAAACCAGTCTTGATTTTTCTTGTGGGAGAAGCCAAGGGATTCTTCTGCAGACTGGAGGATACTGTTTTTGATATGTTGCCAAAGCACTGTAGGAGAAGGATCTGTAGGATGGTCTTCAAGTTTCGTTTGTAGATTTGCCTGGAAGTTGTCTCTCATGGTAGCTTGTTGAAGATTGTTGACTTGGAGTCTCTTCTTTAGGATGCCACCCCTCTTAGGTTTGAACTTAAGATGAAGATTTAGTTTACATCTGACAAGGCGATGATCTGTTTGGCATTCTGCACTGGGCATCACTCGTGTATGACGGACATCACGAATGTCTCTCTGACGGATTAGAACGTAGTCAATGAGGTGCCAATGTTTGGATCGGGGATGCATCCAGGTTGTCTTCAAGCTATCTTTCTGCTGAAAGATTGTGTTTGTAATAGTCAGCTGTTGTTCTGCACAGAACTCTAGCAGGAGGCGTCCGTTATCATTGCAATTTCCAACACCATGCTTGCCTAAGACACCTTTCCAGGCTTCGGAGTTCTTTCCTACTCTGGCATTGAAGTCACCAAGGATAATAATTTTATCTTCTACAGGGACTTTTTGTATGAGTTGGCGTAGGTCTGTGTAGAATTTGTCTTTCTCTACAGGGTCGGCTTGCATAGTTGGGGCATATATACTAAAGAGAACAACATGTGAGAGGCGTAAGGAAATAATGCGATCAGAGTGTCCTGTTGGCAAGGTTTCGAGTTTGGAGGCAACGGAGTTTTTAATCATAAAGCCTACTCCTGAAAGATGTTTTTCAGTTTTGGGTTTGCCAGACCAGTAAAGTGTGTAGCCGGCGCCATGTTCTTTAAGGCTGCCTTCCTCATGGAAGCGAACTTCACTAAGAGCAGCGATGTCAATATTAAGCCATGATAGTTCAAGGGCTATTAGGGCAGAACGACGCTCAGGCCGTCCACTATCTTCAGAGTCTTGCATGGTTCTGATGTTCCAGCATGCAAGTGTCAGTTTATTTACACCTTTGGAGGCCGGTGTGTGCCTTTGTTTCTTTGCCTTGGTTTGACCGCATCAGAAGATTCCCGTTGGCCGCGGCTAGCCAACCAGGTAGTTGGGGATGAGCTTTCTTTAGGCCACCTTTTCTAGGCCCCTCTCCATATGGCGCAAGCAGTGCTCTCCTTAAAAAAGGCTGCTTGGTCGTTCAGGATGCTGCCGAACAAGACTGTCATCTCCCGGGTCAGGCTTGAGCGACCAATGTCCTGAACCGCCTGCATGCAGGGTTGGGGCTGCAGCTTCCAGTGCATCTTTACACCTGCCGGTTTCGTCCCTCGCCAGTCGCTACAGGGCTTTTTTGGAACTGGATTTGTCCTTCGAGCCTGTGCAATGGATTTTTCTGGTGCAGCGCAGCGTGCACAGAACTGGCCTCACCCTTTAAACCAGAGATTCATCTGCCGTGGCCTTGCAAGCATGGACGTGGCAGTGAGGTCCTCGGGCCATAGGTTTGATTAGAGTTTCCTTCTCTTAGATGGTTGACCTTACAGGGTTGGACGAGCACCATCTGCCCGGGTTTGGGATTGGAGTTTTCCTTCTCCTAGGACGGTTGCCACAAGGCTAGAGAGCCCATCCTGCCCTTTGACGCTCTTTGTCAGACCCTTCGGTTTTGACCTGTCTGGCATGGGAGACCCTACCAGTGGCTATTATGCCACCGCCAGCATAGCTCAAAACATCATTAGGGTACGCAAGCCTCTCTCCCACGACAAGGGGGCGTCAATGGAGAGGAGGCTAAATATACTCAGCTCCTTAAGCCTCTCCTCATAAGGCATGGCTTCCAGACCTCCCATCATTTTGGTTGCCCCTTTCTGGACACATTCCAGCTTCTCAATATCCTGAAGAGCAAGCGAGGGAATGGGCCCCAAAGTCAGGGGAAGGAAAGGATGTGGAGAAAAGGAACAGGTAACTTTGGTGAGGATGGAAGGGATCATAGGAGGCAGGCAAAATTTGGGCCCAGAAGCTTGCAGGGAGGCTGTAGAAAGAGCTGAAGTGGAAGTGTTCCTCTCCTTATGGAGCAGCCAAAAGGGAGAGAAGGGGGAGAAATCCTTGGAAACTGTGAGGAGGAACTCACTCTACGAACAAAAGGGAGGAAGGGGGTGGAGGAAGAGGGACGCATGGCTGACCCACAGACCAAGTGAGGGAATTATGCACCTAGAGGCTGCTTCTGTCGCTGCCTTCACCATGCTATGGCTGGATTTTCCCCAGGATGGGAAGGAAAAGCAAGCAGGAGGAAACCTGGTTACTGCCAAGGAGCAGCAAGGTAGGCATTGGGTCTGCAGCTAAGCCTCTCCTCCTCAGGAAGCCCAGGTGAGCCTCTAGCCACCTTGTCCCACCGCCGCATGAAGAGGGAGTCACAATGGGGGGGCTCCACACAATGCCCCCCCGCATGACAGGGCCCCCCATGGCTGCAGGTGCTGTGGGTGCCTTAAACCAGCCCTGACACTACCTCAGAAGCATGGAGGGAAATGCTCAGAGCCTGGAAACATTACTTTGCTGTAAGGCATTTCCTTCCTATCCTTCCCTAATCTATAAAATCCACAAGACATGTAGGAGGAGTCGGTGACAGCTAGTGGCTCCAATGTCAATGGAGCAGTGAATCCACTCCAGATATTAGGCCAAACTTCAAGGGAACAATAGCGTTGAACCCTATCCTTCAATTAGGTTCAGCACGTTGGATAGTTCTATTAAAAGTCAGGCTAAAACCCAGGGTAAATTCACCACCCCACCATCTGCCACTAGGAGGAGTACATAATGCAACACCTTTCCCCGCCTTCATTGCTTCCCAAAGAGGCAACAACACCGATGCAGCTACAGGAAGTAGCTGAATCCCTTGCTCTGCTAGAACATTATGGGAAGGGAAGACTTTAAAGCATCTCTTGTGTTATCATTGTAATATGAGAAGGGGCTCTAAATCAGTTTGTGACAAAGTACACATGTGGTAACTTTAGAAACATTTGTGTGCAGTGAAGTATTTCTATGGGAATGCATCAAAAAGTTTCACCTGTTAAAGAAAATGAAGCATGATGTCTTTGGAATTTATTTGGAGGATATTTCACATAAATGCTTCCGCATGTGAAATTGAGGCATGAAATTAATGTATGCAGACTTGACTGTTTCAAAACAAATTGGTTGAACCAGACCACAAACAAAGGCCCCTTAATAACTTGACACCAGTCAGTTGTTTCCAAAATTGATCTGGTAAGCAGAATTGTTTTTAAATAAGGCTATATGACAGGGCATCTGGTTAAACAATCAATATTTCTCTCTGGGGATTCTGTCTTAGAATCTGCTGTAAATCAGTCTTTGGTCAGCACAGTAAACACTGAAGTGAATTTGACTGGGATGACAACAATTTTAAATGAGTTCCCCTAGCTTAAATCATTTCTAACTGTCATTTTAACATTTCCCACTCATTCCTCACTGGCAGATTCAAAAGAACACCTGTGAACCAGATTTATGTAGCCTGGGCCACTTTCCCAGAGAAGACATTAGAAATGTACCAACCAGTTGATCCTCTCTGAGGAAAAGGGTCAAGTGCAAATTCATGTTATGCTTCCGATCTATTTCCACCCAGCAAAATAGGTTTCAGAAGAGCTGAAGTGGTAAAACAAAACAGGTTGCTTGCTATAAATCAGAGACATAATCATAGCCTAAGTGTATTAGGACACAGAAAGGAGAGATATTTTTCTAATTCTTTTGCAAGACTGCATACTGTAGCCAGAATCTTGTTGATAACCCATGCAGGCATAACCAAGGCATTGTTGTTGTTGTTTTTGTTGTGTGCCTTCAAGTCATTTCCAACTTATGGTGACCCTAAGGCAAACCTATCACAAGGTTTTCTTAGCAAGATTTTTTCAGAGGTAGTTTGCCATTGCCTTCCTTTGAGGCTGAAAGAGTGTGACTTGCCCAAGGTCACCCAGTGGGTTTTTGTGTCTGAGTAGGGATTCAAGCCCTGGCCTTCAGAGTCGTAGTCCAACACTCAAACCACTACATCACACCAACTCTAACCAAGGCATTACTCCTGGAGAAGTATTTTGGGGGTATGTTGTAGAAGGAGGTATTCTGAAAATCCTGTCGTGGTTTTCTTCATTCTGTGTATGCAATGACAGCCAGGTGCTACTGGTCAGAGTCAGCTAGGGAGAACACATGGACACATTCCTTTTGCC
This sequence comes from Gambelia wislizenii, assembly GCA_030847615.1. NCBI lineage: Eukaryota > Metazoa > Chordata > Lepidosauria > Squamata > Crotaphytidae > Gambelia > Gambelia wislizenii. The sequence continues at coordinate 374,119,448 of JAUMIR010000001.1, forward strand.
TTCATACACCCAGGTAAGCAGGAGCTTTATGCTGGAGATGGAGGCTGCTGCTTCTTCTTCCACCAGCACCAGCACAGCCAATCAATTGCACCAGCACAGCCAATCAATGGCTAAAATAGTGAAGTAGTGTGGCCAGGGAGGCAGGATGGTGGGAAGAGGGCTCTAGACATCAGCATAAGTATGCTGGGGGAAACTAAGATCCATCGTAGAATCACAGAATTGGAAGAGACCACAAGGGCCATCTAGTCCAACCCCCTGCCATGCAGGAATACACAATCAAATCATTCCTGACAGATGGCCATCCAGCCTCTGTTTAAAAACCTCCAAAGAAGGAGACCACACTCTGAGGCAGCATATTCCACACCAGAATAGCTCTTACTGTCAGGAAGTTCTTCCTAATGCTTAGGTGGAATCTCTTTTCCTACAGTTTGAGTCCATTGCTCCATGTCCTTGTCTCCGGAGCAGTAGAAGTAACTTGCTCTATCCTCAATATGACATCCCTTCAAATATTTAAACATGGCTATCGTGTCCCTTCTTAACCTTCTCTTCTCCAGGCTAAACATACCTAGCTTTCTATGCTGCTCCTCATAGGGCATGGCTTCCAGACCTCCCACTATCCTGGTCGCCCTCCTCTGGACACGTTCCAGCTTGTCAATATCCCTCTGGAATTGTGGTGCCCGGAACTGGATACAGTATTCCAGGTGAGGTCTGACCAAAGCAAAAAGTAAAGGATGTCTCCTCACACATAGCTCACCTTCTGCTTTTTTCTCTGGGACAGTTTGCTTATTAGATCTCAGCCTCTTGGCTCCATTGCTGAATTTATTCAGGTGTGTTTATTATACTCACCCACTGTGCTTACCAGCCAATCAGGCTTACACAAAAACATACGAAAAAGAAAGTCTCATGTAGAAATCAGGTGGAATCAATAAATGTCCTTCCATGTTGAAGCCCTATTGGGGTCAACACTGATTTCATTTAGGGGCCAAGTAAAAACATGACTATTTATTAAAGCCTTTAAGAGCTCATTGGTTTATCTCAAAATGCTAATGCACATGGTTTTAAAATGATTTTACTCTTTTAACACATTTTAACATGTTAGTTGTATTTTAATATATATTTTAGTCTATTTATTATTTTAAATTGTTTTAATTTGTTTGCAGTGATATTACTTGTATGCCCCTTGAGATCTTTTGATATAGGTCCAGACAGAAAAATTTTAAGGAATTAATTTTTAAAATTAAACAACTTTATTCCAATATTCACACTGCAAAATCCTGTCCAGGTGATAATCTGCACCAGGTAATAATAGATGCTCCCTAGTTTTAAACGTTGCCAATTATTGCATTTGTATTTGCTAAACTTATTTTGGTACTGGAAGATTAGACAGGAAGTCTTGTAACTTTTGTCCCACTTTGATTGTATTTTTGCAGCCAACCAACAGACAGATGGTAGCTAATGTGACTTCTAGTCCAGTCATAGGACTACAAAGCACGCACACACCTTAGCCAAGGGACATGGCCATGTAATTGGTCCAAAAATTAATCCATGCATGATATGCATACACATTTTTTTCCAATAAGTTGAACAAACAGCTATATGAATCCAGCCTAGTCTTGAAGTTGTCATTAAGTCTCTTTCCAATATAAGTCCTTTGGTGGTGGCGCTAACAAGCAATATTCACAAGAGAACCAGTCATTCTGGTGTTATGATCCACTGTAAGCATCCGTAATACTCTTTTTCGGATAGACCATAGAACAGATGGAAACAATTTTTCAACCCTTGACCTGAATCTCTGTCTTGGGACTTTGCAAATTGTTCTGTTGTACTCTATCAATTTTAAGTTGGAAACACACTGGCAAACTAGAAGCAAGAGGCCTTATCACATATTATCAGTTTTTTCAGCCATCTGTTACCAGGGGAAAAAATGTTGAAACAGCACTGTTGTGGTAGTTAATGTGGGTTGATTTCATTCTCTTATTAAAATGAATGTTCACTTTTTCTATAGTAGCAGCTAAGTATATGGCCAGAAAGAATATTGTTTCTTTTCCTAAATGTTCAAGTGGAGAAGCAAAATTGTGAAAATGCTTTGGCGTTTTTATATATCTTTCCTGGTTTTTTAAAAAAAATTAACTCTTTTTGGCATACAACAGTACTGTTACATCAACTTTGACATTAAGTGTCTGTTTTTAATATTAATTCCAGATACATTTGTGTCTACAGAACACAAAAACTAACTTTAGCATCTATTTATAGCCTATTTGGGAGAATTCATTCTATAAATCGAGAGATTTGGTTGCCATCACTAATACAACACACTTTGTTTTTTTTAACAAACAAGCAGCATTATTTGTTCATCATAAAAGCCCTACAAAAAGCTTCATTATCTTTCAAAGTGGTCTAGTGACTAGATTCATGTGCACAATAGAGGGACAGGTTTTATTTTGCTGGAATTTGTAGTGAATAAAGGTATGGCTAGTTTGTTGTAAAGTGACTAGATAAAAAATGGAACTGAGCCTAGAATTAAACTGTTTGGTGAAACTTTTTTCACGTATTTTACTGCTAGGTAGTGGGATGTTTTTGCTTCTAGAGATCTAAAGAATCCTTGTCAATATTCATATCCATGACGAAAAAAAGATTGGCTTGACACTTGAGACATGCCACCTTAAAAATGGGGAACAGCCATGAGATTCTTTATACTCCAGGACTCTTTTCAGTTGAATTTGCACAAACCACATACAGCACAATAAGGCAATGTTTTTGCACAGTAACCAATTTTATTTTTTTAATAAAACCCTCTGTTTTCATTGTGAAAATATTACTTTTACGCACAAAGCAACTTTTCTATGTAGAAAAAGTATGTGTTATTTGCAGAAGTGTTTTTTTTTATTTCAAAAAGAGTTCAATAATGGTCAAAAATTGTGCAGAAACACTTATATTCTCACAGAGTGAGTAGAAACCTGAAATTATTCATTTTTGCGTGCTAGAATGATATACACAAGGATTTGTATTCCAGTCTCCTAAAAAGAACTCTACAACAGAATGTAATTTCTGTAGCAGACCTAGTACTTCACAGTCAGTTTGGTCTGTATAATTTTTAGTTTGTCCATTGTATAATGATAAACATCCTCCTCCTGAACTCAAAATTATTAACAAGTAACTTTAAAGTGGGAAGAAAACAAATATGGTATGCCAATTACCTACATGATAAGCTTTTTCCAAATTTGTATTCTATTTTAACATTTCTTCCCAGAGGAAAATTCTCAAACTGGCTTACTTGATTCCCTTCTCCCTGTTTATCTCCTGATACAAGAGAAAATAACTGGACCCGTGAGTTTAATAGCTGACCAGAATTTTGAATCCTGGACACATCGTTCTAAGTTCAATGTTCTGCCCGCTATGCCACGTAAGTGCTCTTTTTAAAATATGGATTTGTTATTCTCAAACTGATTAAGAAACAGCCACTAAATTAAATGATTCAATATATCTGGCTCTCGGAATAGTGATACCGAATCCAAACTATGTGGAGTGGACACGGAAGCCAGTTGTTCCTGCTGAGAGCACACAGTCCAAAAAAATGGAACTGGAATGCATTTGTGACATTCCAAGGAGCACTGAGAGAGTGCAGCTGCATGGAGACAAATGCCAGTATCCTTTGCAAAGCTGTAGAAGAGTGTCAATGGGGCATTAAGTCTGAGACACATCATTTACCAAGAAGGGCAACAACACACTCTTAGAAAGTTGTCAGTGGAATCCTAACATCTATCTATAAGTGGCTCACTTATATGGGAAAGTTACTTTTTGAACTACAACTCTAAGAATTTCCCAGCCAGTATGGCACTGTAGTACAAGACCAATATTTTAGGGGTTGTCTGGATGGTGAATATACTCCTCATAGAATTTTCTGGGAATACCTTTTGTCCCAATGAAATCCCATGGTGATTTCCCTTCTCCTGAAGGGTGGGGACAAAAACTCCAAAAGCTATGCAGGAAAAGCTTTCCTGGCTTTTCTCAAAGTTTTTTTTTTTAAAAAAAAAAATAATGCGTAGAAATGCACATTACTGCTCATTAGGACAAGCAATTCGAATTGCAGCACCTTCTTGGAGAGGAGCAGAAGTGGAAATCTGATTGGTCAGACGTACATGGTGGGCTGGCTTGCCAGCAATGAAGTGGCCAGAAGCACCATTTTGGAGTTTCATGGTGGTGATTGTGTGCTTTTTCACTGTGCTGAGGCAACCAAACAACTTTTTTAAGTGGAAGGTCGCACTTGCACACCTTAGATTTACATTTTAAAAAATGCTGTGCAGCAGCAGCAACTTGTGGAGAATAGTAACACAAGTAATTCACTTGTGGCCACCATCCTGATTTGCAGGCATGGCTGCATGTGAACTTCAAACACATACCAGTAATGCACACTGGTAAGCTTCACATACCAGTGATTTTGCCAAAGGACGGTGGATACAAATGAATGCTGCTGTGAATTTGCATTAATGCACAGCAATCCACATTATATTGCCTCGTTTAGACAAGCCCTTTTAGTATCATTCTGCTCATACAACAGCTCATGAAGTGAGCAGTTAGAAATTTTTCACATCTCATGCACGAGGACATCCTTGTGGAAGTCATATCCTTTGACCGGGGATTGGGCAACAAGCAGAGAAAATGCCATAGGTCGGTAAATTGAGTCCCCAGCTTGTGGGGGCAATTAGCTAACACACATTGGAGACTGTTTAATGCAGTGTAGATGTGTAAATAGCTATTGCTTAAAACAATTTGTAAGCCACTCTGATAGCCTTGTGGCTGAAGAGCGGGGTATAAATAACTAAAAAAAAAATTAAAAAGTTGGTATGCTATTGTGCCAGCAGGCCTTTCTAATCTACCATTCTTCAAAAAAAAATCTTGGCTTTTAAAAGAAAACAATTCACTAAGTCAGTTATGAATGTATAACTGCCTTAGTTACACAGCTACACAGTAACTCCCAGCCCAACCTCCCAGCTCTCACTTACTAGGCAGCAGCCACTGCAATCCACAGGGTTCTGTTCCCCTGTGAATCAGGAAGCAGCTAACTGATGTTCTCATCCCCCTCCTGTGAGTGATCTCTGTTGCAAAAGACAGAAGCAGAGTGGCAATTTCCCCTTGCATCAGAGAATGCTCATGCGAGAGGGGGGACTTTTTCAGACGGCGATTTGTAACGCAAGCAGGCTCGTCCCTGTTGTGAGGCTGCTGCGCAGCAGAGGGCCCATTTCAGATGACACTGTCCCCCTGCTGATACCGTTCCGGAAGAGCTGGGAGGCTGCAGCGCCATATTTGGCCATTTCCTAATCATGGTCAACTTCTGTGATTAGAAAATGGCCTAATATGGCGCTGCAGCCTCCCAGCTCTTCCGGAACAGTATCGGCAGGGGGACAGCGTAATCTGAAAAGGTCCCCCTGCTGCGCAGCAGCCTCGCAACAGGGACAAGCCTGCTTGCGTTACAAATCACCGTCCGAAAAAGTCCATAGTGGAAATGTCAGCCAGCTGCTTCCTGATCAACAGTGAAACAGACCATCAATTGCAGTGGCTGCTAGGTAAATGGGGATTGAGGGACTTTCATGGTCCCTATATATCCCCTAAATTAAAGAATACATAGGGACTGTGAATATGAACCAGTCATGAATGCATAATTGCTGATACACTGCAGAAATAATGCACTTCAACAAAACTTTAACTTCCATGGCTCAATGCTATAGACTCCCAGGATTTGTAGTTTTGTGAGCTATTTAGCTTTCACTGTCAGAGAGTTCTGGTGCCACAACAAACTACAAACCCCAGGATTCCATAGGATGGCACCATAATAGTTAAAACAATGTTAAACTGCATTACTTCTGCAGTGTGTCAACAGCTTGTGTTACACTTTCATAACTGCCTTAGCAAATTCCCACCAACTTTTCCAAAATCTGAATTGGGGCTGGTCCAGATGAGGGAATAAAATGTGAATTGGTGTGCAGAAACACCAATTCATAGTAGCTGAAGATCACTGGTGTGCAAAGATGGCAGGTGCAAGTGAATTACTCCCAGTTCTGTACTTCCCAAATTGCCCCCGCCAAACAGTATATAAAAAAAACTAATTCCAAGGTGGGGAAGTGCAATCTTCCACTGAAATGATGGGGGGGGGGTGAAGGAAAAAAAGGCCATCACCTGAGTGCACGATCACTATGGTGACAAACCAACATGCCAGTTCTGCGATTTTCTGTCTTGGCGAACTCCACCCCCTGCACACATCTGACCAATCAGCTGTCCTCTTCAATAATGTACTCCAAGGCAATTTGGTTGCCCTAACATACAGGAATGCGCATTTCCCCCACAGTTGTAAAAAAAACTCAGGAAAAGTCCTGGAGGCTTTTGCCACAGACTTTCCCTGACTTTTGCTCATCCTCCCTCCGAAAAGGACAGAATGCTGAGGGATCCCATTTGAACACATGAGATTCCATGAGGATTCCATGAGGATTTATTTCACCATCTGGACTACCCCATGAATTGCTCACTTCAGCCTCTGGACAGCATGCTGGCTTGAACCGAGTAATAACAGTAACAATAACAGTAAATTTTACTTCTTTTCCAACTCTCCCCAAGGCTCAAGATGAGGTACAACATTAATTAAAATAAAATATATAACTAAAACATAAAACCATAAAAAAATGTAAATACATAGGTTAAAACACATAGGATTAAAACAACCATTACATTAAAATAACCCAAAAACTTAAAATACCAATTTAAAATTCATTTGGGTAGGCCTGCCAGAAGAGATAGGTCTTTAATACTGTTTTAAATTCAGACAGCATGTTTAGTAACCAACTTTCCTTCCAAATAACTTCAAACAGCTGCAATCTTGACCTCCTTGGAGAAAAGAAAAGGCCATGTTTAGAGAAAGGGGTAGAATAGTTTGGATGATGTTTTCCCTCCTCTGCCTGTCCACAGACTCACCTTAGGGCTCCTGCTGCAACAGGTCATTTTGTTCAATGCTAAGGAAGTTTCCATTTTTTATATATTAAAAAAAATAACCTTTTTCACTGCTCTGAAACAAAGTCATCTTTTGGCTAGCCACCCTGCCTCATCTGTTCTGAAAATAAACCTGTTTATTCCAATGAATGCATCTCTCATCCTATCCGCTATATTTTTCTTTTTTGAAAAGGTACCAAGAAAAGTAGTGGTGGAGATTAGATTTTTGATTTTTTCTTAATATCACCAAAAAGGAATGGGAGGTAGGGAGCTCCCCAATAAATATTAAATCAAATGGCCCAGCTTCTTCTTCCATAATCCAGAGTTTCTTCTCAAAATGAAACTGCCAGCATTGACTGTAAAAATGTTTGTTTATTATTGATCATTTGGGACCTGCAGGTCTCATGAAGTACTAGAAACTGCAAATTCTCTGTGCTTTAGAAGTTTGGCATTGAGCATTCTTACAGCAAAAGTGTATAGATGGAATATATATATATATATATATATATATACACATACACACACACACACACACATATACATACACATACTTTTGATCAGATTCTTTTTCTTTCATCAAAGCTTATTTCTGAAGTCTCTCCTGCCCTCACTTGTATTAAGTGGAGCTCTTACTCCCCAGAAAATTTCTCCAATAGGAGGATTCTTATAAATTAATACATGAAATTAAGGGGCAAACTCCCTCATATCATGCAAAAGTATGGCCTATTAAATTATGGATGGAATTTTGGAGTGAGGAAAGGGCAACAGAGAGGAGCGAAGAAAAGTTCTCAAAGCAGAGTTAAAAAGCTGAGCAAACTAAGCCAATTATTATAAAAACTGAAATTACACAGTATTTGGAGAACAATGCCTGCGAGTATATAGTTGGAAATACAGGAGTGAGTCGAATTATGGCTTTCAGGGCCAATCCAAGACATTTTGTTGCTTTTGGTGAATAACATGATACATACCCTCCAATACTTCACAGATGAAAACTGTAACATGTGTGGCCAAGCAACATCAGAGTATGCTCAAGATGACAAGTTATTAATGAGGAAGAACACACAAACTATGGGAGGCTGCAGCAGTTTGCTTTTGCCTCAGCCTACTGGGAAGGGCAAGATTCACCCCCCCTCCTCTCCTCTGCTGAGTTAATTCCGTACAAACTACTTTTGCACTTTGAACTTGGCTTGTAGCAATTGAATGAGGACAAAGGGGAAAAGATGGAAGAAGAGACAGAAACTCGGGCATTTTAAAAGCAGCTGAAAAGTGGAACAAAAGAGGATTAATTGGGACTGTACCTTACAAATTGGTACACTTGGGGGGTATGCATGAAGGCCACCCCATCCCATTCCACATAAAAAAACTGGCAGAGGAATTTTCTTCAACACTTATCATAGGATGGTATCGTGAATCCCCTTGCCGAGGAGGAGAAGGAGGAGGAGGCAGCAGAGAGTGCAGATGAAGCAGATAGAGAAAGCATAACACACCCTGAAGAGACTGCTCTGGCTCCTTCTGAGAGGGCAGCTGAAGCAGATAGAAAAAGCATAACTCACCCTGAAAAACAAAGAGTCAACCAGCCAGTGATGGATGACACACAAACAACATACTGCCTTTTTTCTCTGAATGCGGGAGGGAGACATGCCATGCCCAGAGTCATTTAAATACTAAACACTAACCTGATTACTTGCTGAAGAGGCTCAGCTGACCTTGAAGATCTGGCTATAAATATCTCAGGGGTTCTCCTCCCAGCTTCATTGCTGACAACTGCTTATTGTAGTTGTTTACATGCTTCCTGTGGTCCTGCTTTGCCTTGGCTTTGGACTGACTTTGTTCTCTGGACTGTTGCATTAACCCCTTGCTGACCAAGTACCTGGACAAGTACCTGACTCTCTTGATTTCTGGACTGGCTATTGACTTCGCTGGCATCTGGTATGGAAAATTGGTGATAGACTAGGACTGCACCCTTTGTTCTGTTTATCCTGCATCCCTACCCTGTTGCTCTTCAGGCACTTGCTGTTGTGAGTTCAGGACAGATGGCATCATTCATTGCACCAAAAAGCCAAAGACAGTGGCATCACTAGGGTTGGTGTAACAACTCATGGTGACACCCCCATGGATCTCCTCCTGTACCAGACCAGACCACAATACCTGAATTTTCAAGTATCCGTACCCCCCACTCCTCTTGTGTCCTGAGATTAAAAAATAATTTTATACTTTTAAAATTTTTAAATTTTAATTAATGTGATGCTTGTTTAATTCTGCTTTAACCATTTTATTATCAAGTTTTCACCTTGCATTGGTTTTAGCCTTGGCTCTTAGTGTACATTGACATATGAACAAATTAAACAAACAAAATAATAAACAAACTCCCAGTGTTCCATTTTGATAGGACATCCCATATTTGGGCTCCTCCCTCCTGCAGGCATTGTTAAGGAAGGCATCTTGGAAGAGGAACTGAGGAGCTTTTGCTGTGGAGGAAAGCTAAAACTGAGTCACCTGAGTTGTTAAAGCAGGCCAGAGGCTTGAGCTGAAGGGCAAGAGGACAAGGGCTCTTACCCTATGGTACTTAGGCCCTGTCTACACGATGAAAAAAAAACGTACGGCATTCGAAAGAACAATAATGTGTATATACGGCCATTCAGATACATTTGTGTCTTTTGGAAGGGGGGCTACCAAATCCCCTGTAAAGTGTGTGAATTTGGAGTTCGGGAGAAATAGCAGATCTCAGCAAAAAATACGTACAATCATTCGAATGTTCAATTGTTTATACACCACCATTCGCAAACATACGAACAGGCTATGTAATCTGATCGGCTGGCTGACCAGAGAGGGCGGGGCTAGTAAAGAGGGGAATTGGAAGCGGCCGCCTGTTGGATTCCTGGCTAAGCGTAAGAGTCTGGTAAGTCCATGAAACTGACATTTTTTATGTTTCTTCTTTTTTATTTCATGTCATGTTGTAAATACAGATAAATGGTTGTCCACATCACAGGGAGCTTTTTAAATTTTTAAAAAAAGTGGCAGGAGATTTAAAACCACCACTTGGGTTGCTCGCTCCAGCCAGCTGGGGTCATACGGAGTTTGGGGGGGGGGAATCATGTTGGTAGATCGTATGTATTCAAATGGCTGCCTTTTTAAATTTTTACCCCCCCAAAGGGATTTTTTTTTTCATCGTGTAGATGGGGCTTTAGCCTGGGACACAACAGAGTATGCTTTTCCTATTGAATCCAGATGGAATGAACAGCAGAACGAGGCAAGCTACTATGCATTGGCCTTGGGGAGCTTTTGCCAGAACAGCACGTTTGCACTCTAAATAAGAAAATGAATGGAGTACAAGGCGTAGAATCCCTTGAGGCCAGCTTTGGCTAAGTATTGGGAGTTCTTTAGGCCAAAATGACCTGTGAGTTTGTCTGTTCTATATTTCTCATCAGCCAAATATGTGTTCAGAAAATACAAGGGATGCTGCCATTTCAGTCATAATGGGCAGGAGGAGGTATCACAGTGGCGATAGAAAGAGCCAATGGAGGAGAAGCAGTGAGAGAGATCTTGTGGCTGTTCCTTCTCATAGTTCATTAACAGATTCCTGGCTACTCTAGTAGAACCCCATCAGATCACAAAGTACTGCTGCTTAACGCTAGGGAAGAGCTGTATGATCCAAGACTCAATCCTGGATAAGCAAACTGACCTTGTATGTGTAACTGAAATCTGTTTAACTGAAGAGGGGGCATCAGCTTGACCCAACTATACCCACCTGGTTTCCGAGTGCAACAGAAGGCAAGATCTGATGGGGGGAGGAATCGCTGTGATCTACTGTGAGTCCATTCCTCTATTGAGGCATCCTGTCTGGCAATCTCCAAGGTTTGAATATATACATCTGGCAATAGGGCAACGAGACAGGATGGGGTGTTACCCGAACTGATGGGCAGGTCTGGGGGGATCCCACTCATGATGCCAAATTTATGTTATTAATTGGGGAAATTATAATAGCTCAAATGGATGGCTGTGAGAGGTCAGGTAGCTTATGGGACCTTTGCACCCATGTTTACCAGTACTCACTGCAGAGACTCCGAGTTAAAGTGAAATAGAATGTTTTTTATTGGAAAATAACATGGAGGCATGCACACACACTCACAAGAACCACACAAAGCTAATGAAGAGTTAAGGCAGAAATGGTTAGATAAAGGAATAGATTCGGAGAGTATGGGCGACAATTATTAGTCCTGAAGAATAGAGTTTCATGCAGTGAAGAAGACTCAGACTTGAAGCTGAGGGTGGCACAGTGATCCAGCAGAGTGATGGTGTCCAACTGTGGCACACCTGGCTATTGTTTGGGGCTAATATTTATACCCTATTTCACATCCTAAAGGGGTGTTTGAGCTTTGAAACAAAGCTTAGATGGGTTTCCCACCATTAAACAAAGGAAACTGCAACTTTGCTAATTGTTGTTAATGGCTGCGATATTAGGCTTGATGGCATTATAACAACCTCTGTATTGTGGGATAGGAAAGGTGTGAGGATATGCTTCCTGAGGATAATGGTTGTTTTAGTCACTTGTTTGTTTGTGACAAATGACTCATCACCAATGCTTCCAAGAGGCGACTAGCTCATACATCTGTGATGGCGTTCTTTTCTAGGGGCTTCACTTAATCCTATCTTGCGTGTGTCTGTTGGTAGTTTTCCATGACACCTTTGTTTAGCTCTGGTGACCTCCATCTGACCTCACTTTTGGCCTACCCCAGTCTATTATTATTGCTAAATATGAATTATTGTAGGGCAGGGGCGAAAGGCATGGTAACATGATTCTGTTGGTGTACCATCCACCCCACTGCCCAACTTCCTCACTGCCCGAGCCACTGAAGGTGATCTCAGAAGTGGTGTTACTCTCGCCCGAACCTATTGTGTTTGAGGGGTTTTAACATCCATGCTGAGGCACCCTCATCAGGGTCAGCTCAGAATTCAATGGCTTCCATGGCAACCATGGGCCTGTCTCACTATCTGACCCTACACATGTAGCAGGCCACACAGGGCCGGTTTAAGGCACCAGTGGCATCAGCAGCTGCAGGGGACCCCACCATTGTGGGGGGGGGCATAGTAACCCTCCTCCTACAAAAACATTATTAGTAATAATCTGAATATCCTGTACTGTGAATAGCTTAGGTTGAGTTAGGTTACATCGACCTAAGATAAACATATGGGCCCCCCAAAATAAAGCAATGCAGGGGGCCCCAAAATTCCTTAAACCAGTCCTGAGGCCACACTCTTGATCTGGTTTTGCTGGTCAGGATGGTGGTGCTCTGGAGAGTTAAAAGAACCCCATTGTTATGGACAGACTAGGGTTTAGATTTGCTGGGACTCCTAACCTCTCCAGGGGTGGTGGACTCATTAAAATGATCCACCTCCAGAGCCTAATGGATCCAAAAGGATTCCTGAATGCTCTGGGGAATTTTCCAGCTGCTAGAGTCGGTGATTCTGTTTATGCCCTGGATGATCTGTGAAATAGGGAGATAACCCAGGCAATTGACACAGTTGCTCCCAGGCATCCTTTACTTGGGAGCAGAGCACGGGCTCCTTGGTTTTCTGAAGAGTTCAGGGCAAATGAAGCATTTGGGTAGACAACTAGAGAGATGATGGAGAAAGAGTTTAAGTCCCAAATCTGAATTAGCATGGTTGAAGTCCCATTTTAGAACCTACTTTCAGCAGTGAGGGCAGCAAAGATTCTTGCTGCCTCCATTACATCAGCTTAATCTCATCCAGCAAAGCTGTTCTGGGTAGTTAAGTGGCTATTACATCCTGGAGCTCAGACTGCTGAGAAGGAGCCCTCAAAAAAGCACAATGAGGAATTTACTAAATACTTAGCAGAGAAAATTGCTCAGATTCATTCTGACTTGGATTCCACATTGAAAGTAGAGTGAGGACCTGTCTACACTGCATAAATACAGCAGTTTGATCCCACTTTATCCACCATAGTTCTACCCTATGGAATCCTGGTATTTGAAGTTTTGGGATGTATTTAGCCTTTTCTATCAGAAAGCTCTGGTGCCTCACCAAACTGCAGAAACCAGGATTCCAGAGGATAGAACTATGGTGGATAAAGCTGTGAAAACTGCTGTATTTCTGCAGTGTAGCCAGGCCTTGAGGCACCTATTTGTCCAGGTTTTGGTGGATGAGTTTCAGGTTGTTCAATATGATGATGTGGACAAGTGGCTTGGAGCAGTCAGGCCAACCACTTGTCTGTTATATGCATGTCCATCCTGAATAATTAAACCTGCCAGTGGAGGACTGGCCACTTGGTTTGGTAGAAGTTGTAAACGCTTCTTTGAAAGGAGGATATGTTTCAACCTCTATAAAAGAAGACATTGTAAGATCTTTGTTCAAGAAACCTTCATTGGACCCACCTCCCTAGGTAGCTATCACCCAGGTTTTGCACTGAATTTCTGCAATGCAGCAGTGGCAGGGTTTGTGGCCCACAGCAGTTTCTAAGAAGAGGGGATATCATTGGCCCACAAACCTACCAAAGTTGCCCAGCCCTAAACTAATGTAAAGCCACCAGTGGATACAACCCATATTGTTTAAATTTCATTCAGCTGTCATGCAGGTTGGACAAATTGGATTATTATTGTTTCAGCTTCTGAGGAACAGAAAAAGGTATCTTATACCTTACACACACACACACACACACACACACACACACCTGACATCTTGATCAGCACTTACGAAATCTTAAGACAAACTTAAGATCTTGTCATTTTCAGGATTCACGTTTACAGTCAGTAATGACAGAACATGACCCCGGCAAACCTGCCTTTTCAGACAAGCAGCACCCCAACCAAAGAGTTTCCAAGGGGTGCTGATCAGGGGACAGCCAGCACGGTGCTGTGGTTTGAGCATTGTACTATGATTCTGGAGACCAAGTTTGAATCCCCACTCAGCCATGGAAATCTACTGGGTGACCCTGGGCAAGTCACACTCTCCTATTCTCAGGAAAGCAAAGGCAAATGCCTTCTGAACAAATCTTGCCAAGAAAACCCTGTGAGAGGGTTGTCATAAGTCAGAAGTGACTCGTAGGAACACTACAACAGCAGATTGGGGTGCTGGGAAATGATGCCCAGTGCTCTCCCAGTTGCGGGGTGTATTGAGAGAAGCAGCTGCAGCAACATCCAAGAAGTGTCTTCAGCAGTATTTTCTCAACACATCCAGCAACCACGAAAGTACTGCAGATTTCACTTCCCAGTGCCTCAATATGTAGTGCCTCAGAAACCCTTCAGCTGGGGCACTGCCTAGCAGAAGAAGTAGGTTTTGGGATTAGCATCATTAGATGTAGCTATGACAATAGAACTTCACTGTCATAGTTATGTTTGACAATATGGAATCTTCCCTCCGCCCCACCCCAAACAGACACCATTGTTCTATCCAGGCCTAGTATTGTCTACTTGATGAACAGCAGTTCTTCAACATCCCAGGGAAGGACTTTGTTGTACCTGTTTGTTTCTTTTTTTAAAGAATAAGAACCTGCTGCCTTATTCCTCTGCTTTATGATAATACCATGAGTTTCTCACACATAGAGCACTATTTCTACACAAGTAATATATTTGACAAGGCCTTCCTGCCCCCACCCTCCAAAAAACACAACTTGAAGTGCCTTCATTACATTGGGTATTTGGTGTACCCATACATAAATGCTTTGTGCTAGCAGCAAACTAACTGCTACAATGCTTAAATCAAGTCACACATTTGATCACTGTAGTAGTAACAGCAACAGAACAATTCCACTTCTAAATGGAGAGGCTGTCAGAGGTGTCTCTGCTTCCAACTTAAAAAAAATCCCAGTGAATGAATAAATTCCACAATGCGTACTCTTTTTAAATGGAAATAAACAGCTCCTCAGGTTCTTACATACTTGTGCCTTCATTTTCTCCTGTGTCACTTACAAGCTTCTTTTCCCATATGCAAGACAACAATCCTGTCAGAGATAATGGTCATTAAAAGAGATATTGCTTGGTTCAATCTCTATAATCAATCATTGAGGACTACAGCTGTAATATCCTTTCACAGTAACCCTGTGGTGCGATTGCTAGCAAAGCAGTAGCTACTTGTAACCATTTAAGTTTTAATCCTGTGTTCACCATTGTCATATTTACTGGCATGATACTTCAGTTAACTGTTTTACTGACACCTCAAAAGGGCAGGGTTTCAACATGTATTTTAACCTACAAAGAGTAGTAAAAGTCAAGTAGAATAATTACAGGTTGAAGGTTTTAAAATCACATGTTGAATTATGAATATATTGGAGTTTGACAGTTTGAAAGATTAATGCATTACTTATGGAATCACAATCTATTCCTCTCTTTTACATATTCACACAGACACACAGAGAGAGGGGGGTATTAATAACCATAGACCAAAGAAGAATATTTAAATACCCTTAGCAATACTATAGCACATGCCAACAAAGGCCAGGGAATTGTAGAAAACTTCACCTATCACTTTTATTCATGGTGTTAGTACATTAAACTGTACATTTTCAGTCTTGATTTAGGTTTGTATTTCTTTTGCCAACTTATATTACTGCCTCTGAAGTAGCTGATGAGGCTAAAGAGAGGGAAATCTCAGAGTGCAGTGTGCAATATATATATATATATATATATATATATATGACTGACTGGTTTTCAGTACATGAAGTGGAAAACCTTTTGTGCCCATCCCTAGGACATATCCCATACTTTTCCTTGTGCACTATAATATCCAGGCAAGGGACTTTATCAGACACAAACACACTAACATTTCTGTCCCACTATTAGCAAATCCATTCCTGTCCGGGCACAATAACCCAAAATATCAGACTTACCTTTGGTAATTTTAAAAAGCAGCCCATGTACGAATGGAGCACTAACGGACCTCTGTTCACTTCCTGGTTAGAGATCTTGCCGATTCTCACGAGAAGACACAAGCCTGGCAAATTCAAAAAATAAAGAAAAATAGAAACAGAAAAAGTTTACACAAGCACAGAAACACACTTTTTAAAGTACAAGTAACCCAGGAAGGGTCATAAAAAGGGTGTCACCTACTTGGATGTCACGATCTCACCTGGAAGTGTTCTTGCTGGACCGGCCATTGACACTGCATTCATGTGAGTACAATGCCAGCACAAAAGCACCCCACTGGGATCAATTGATGCTTGAACCATCAATAAAAAAGTACAATTTTTTAACAGGACATTTTTGCAAAAGGGGGAACATCATGTGGTATGTGCACCCTTTCGCAATCATTAGGCATCCTTATGATACCTTATTCGCCCTGTCTGATAATGTCCAAGATGACCGGAAATTGCTGTCTGGACAGGTGCTTAAAAGTGATCCTCTCACACACATACACACACCAGTTCCCCTTAGAACTTGTTACTCTTGATGGAAACTATCACATATCATAGCTCCCAAGGAGCGTCTGTGAGCTAGAGGCAAACTTTAAGCTTCACAGGCAATTGCTCCATCATCTAGCCAACACTGCCAAAAAGCCCAACCTTCAGATTAGATTCCTTGGCCATAGAAACAGGGGTAGGCAACTTTGTCCCAACAGATGTTGTTTGAATCGAACTCTCATCAGCATTGCCAATAGGGGAGAATTAGCAAGGGTGCAGTCTAAAAACGTTTGGAGGGACACAGTTGCCGACTCCACTCACAGAAGGTTCCATAAGGCAATCCCACACAAGGTGTGTTGCACTAATCCCAACAGAAAAATGATCAAGGGATGTGTTACTGTTGCCAGATCTGACATCTCTAGGAACAGGCACAGGTGGCATACTAGTGTTAACTGTAAAGCCACCAAAACCCAATCCTCTAGGCTCAGGACTCAGTCCATGAGTATACTCAAACTACAAAGATGAGGTTTCAGAGGAAGTGCAACTCCATCCAGTACAGCTTGAATCCCTGTTCCCTCAGCTGCCTTTATACTGATGAGGAGCACCTCTATTTGGGAGAAGCTTCAATTTCTTCTCCCTCATCCAGTTTATTACTGAGTTAGTACTGAAAAAGCTTCCTTGGAGTTAGATGACCATTGCATTTGCTCCATTGTCGTGACTCAGTAAAGTTCATTCTTAAGTGAAATTGAAGGCTTTCACAGCCGGCATCCATAGATTTTCCTTGGGTTTTTTCCGGGCTGTGAGGCTGTGTTCTGGAATAGTTTCTTTCTGACGTTTTGCCTGCATCTGTGGCTGGCATCTTCAGAGAATGGTTGGGTAGGAGTGTATGTGGAGTTTATATGCTGTGAACCCCTGTTGGGGAGTATATGTAAATTTGTGTAATTGCATGGTTAGTTTCTGGGTACAGAAATGCAAGGCTCGTTAGTGTCTGTTTGGCAAATGGTTGGTTGATGGGTCATTATCTGCTGGAACTCCCCTTGTCCCTGGGTGGAATTCCTTTGTAAGTGCTGGGTTTTTATTCTATTGTTCTTCAAAACTGGGAGCCAGATTTTGTTTACTTTTAAGATTTCTTCGTTCTTGTTGAAATTGTCCAGGTGTTTGTGGATTTCAACAGCTTCCCTATGCATTCTGACCTGATAGTTGTTGGCCTGGTCCATAATTTCTGTGTTTTTAAATAGCATTTTGTGTCCAGGTTGGTTTATAACATGTTCTGCTACTGCTGATTTTTCTGGCTGGCCCAGTCTGCAGTGTCTCTCATGTTCCTTGATTCATGTTTGCACACTGCATTTAGTGGTGCCTATGTAAACTTGTCCACAGCTGCATGGTATGCGGTAAACTCCTGCAGCTGTGAGAGGGTCTCTTTCGTCCTTCACTGAGCGTAGCATTTCTTGGACTTTCTTGGTTGGTATGTAGATTGTTAGGAGGTTATGTTTCCTCAACAGTTTCCCTGTTCTGTCTGTGACTCCTTTGGTGTATGGTAAAAATACCTTCCCTTTGGGTGGCTGTTTTTCTTCTTCGTTCCTGTGTTTTTTTCTGGGTCTGGCTGCTCTTGTGATGTCTGATCTGGACACCATGGGACTCATACAACAAATATTCCCGGAGGACATCACAGCCTTGTTCAAATATTGCCTCACCACAAGCTACTCCCAGTGGGATAATGAATTCTACGAACAGATAGATGGGGTAGCCATGGGCAGCCCCCTGAGCCCAGTGATAGCAAACTTTTATATGAAACATTTTGAAAAGCAAGCCCTGGAGACAGCACCAAAAAGCCCACAACATGGTTCCAATATGTGGATGACACTTTCATCATTTGGAACCACGGAGAAGAAGATTTGGTCTTATTCCTGAACCACCTGAACAGCATCCACCCAAATATCCAATTCATGATCGGAAAAGAGAAGGAAGGAACACTGCTTTTCTTGGATGTCCTAGTTATCTGCAAACCAAACCAATGGTTAGGCCACAAGGTATACAGAAAACCCACCCACACAGACAGATACCCAGGACAAAAAAGAAGCACAATAAGAACATTGGTAGTCCATGCAAAAAGGATCTGTGAACCCCACTACCTGGAGGACAATCTGAGGCACCTAAACTGGGCCCTACAGGCTAATGGTTACTCCATTATTTACCCACCTCACCCAAAGGTGGGGAACAACATATCCACACAGAACAATTAATATCAATTAAAATACATCTTGGTGAAAAATATATAAAATACATAAATACATCAAAACACACACTATCAGTTTAAAAGGACAAATAAAACCAGTATATATTAAACCAGTTTAAAAATTACAGTTTAAAAGTCATCTGGATAGGCATGCCCGAAGAGATTTGTCTTTAATGTTTTTTAAATTCAGACAGTATATGCAAAGGTTGAATCTCTTCTGGCAGACTATTCCAGATTCAAACTACAGGAAAAGAGATTCCACCTAAGCATTAGGAAGAACTTTCCTGATGGTAAGAGCTGTTCAACAGTGGAATGCACTGCCTCAGAGTGTGGTGGAGTATCCATCTTTGGAGGTTTTTATACAGAGGCTGGATGGCCATCTGTCGCGAGTGCTTTGATCCCTGCATAGCAGGAGGTTGGACAAGATGGCCCTTGTGGTCTCTTCCAACTCTATGCTTCTATGAAATGTTCAATAAAAAGTATTCTTTAAAAGCAGAGTTCTCGGTGTGAACAATGTTCAATGTCTCACTCTCTGCAGTGCTAGAAATTTGAGGACTGAAGGGAAATTTCATTGACAGGGCAGAATTCTTACTTAAGAGGGGCAATGCCATCATTTTGACAACCACCCCATGCAGCTACATCCCTGCTCTAGTCACGCCCTACCTACTTGTAGATCTCCACCTCTCAGGTCAAGTGGTCAGTGCAAAACTTTGGGTGGTAACAAGCCCGCTTCAGATTGGTTTTTCTTTACTCCTTAGCTCACCCAAGCAACTGAAAGTCATTGATTAATAACCCCATTCTACTTTAGTTCTGTTAGTAGACTGTCAAAACTTTGATTGGCTAAAACTTCCCAAACTTCCATTTCTGTTTTCCCACTGTTTGTGTCATAGTATGCCAGTAATTATTTTGACAATTCAGACTGAGGGGCATCAAAAATTCGCAACTTGACATTCATTTGTTTCTACATCTAACCTACTTTTTTCTTTGTCTCTGCTTGCATTATCTTATGGCTCAATAGCACACTGTGGAGGTTCACTTCATTAGCACATATTTAGGGGAAGGTGCTATTTGATAGGGTTTTTTAAACCAGTGAGTGAGATGGTTCAGTTTGATGCAAAGCCATATTCAAGAGAGACATCTGTTGGCAGGACAATGGAAGGACAGACACTGTAAGACATCATGAAAGCTTTACACATTTAATTACACCAATAGCTACTTATCCATAAAAATTAACTATTCAGGGCTAATTATGAATACCCAATCTGCTAAAATCATATGTTTATTTTTGTTATTCCATTTTCCAGATGCATTCCATTTCTTTTATGACATGTAGCATCTGTTTATGTAGCCTTTGATTTGTTGCATTATGGGGCTTTGCAAATGTTTTCAGTACAAGAATATCTTTAATTCAACAAATCACAAGGTTCAGGTGTTAATTCCAAATAGTGAAAATGTAAGAGCTGAGAATATAAATAAATACACATACATGTCTATATTATTACCTACGTAACTAGATATTTTTCTTCTTTGAGGATTATCATAGTCAATTGGTTATGTTAATGTAGCCTACTATGCTAGTGGAATGTATTCTGCATGCATTGTGTCAATTACAATTCTATGCATTTACAACAAGGTTCCTCAATCTGAAATACTATAAAAAATTATTTTGCCTGTTCTTTATAAAACTGATTACGATAAAGTGCAAAACTGAAGCTGTTCTAAGAGGGTGTTCCTAGTGCAGACAGAATATTTTGAATGGTGAGACTTCAGGAACCCAAGATTTTTTAAGATGTTTCATCCAAATTAATCTGTTAGACATAGTGCAGGGGGCCCAGTGTTTCTGTCAGAACAATCAACTGTGCAATGTACTGCTTTCATTCTAAATCACTATAGTTCTCCAAATCCAAAAGGATGTGATCTATCACATCTAGTTATTTTTCCCCTCTTAGATATTTGTAAGGCTGTAGCTCTTTCTATATCACATTGATATTTCATTCTCTGCTGGTATAACAGAATGCCAACAAAAATCCAATAACAGAATGCCTACAATTTCAGTGAGACAGCCTGTCTTCTTACGTATTCCTAACAGATTATCAGAGCTAGCAGAGTCAAATAGAATAGGGTGAAAATACTCTGTATCTGTTCCCCTAGCTGCTTTAGATTATCTAACAAATGTATCACTTGTTGGTTCCTGGGTATATTTATTTTATATGTAGAGTATACTTGTTTTGAACAATACGAAAAAACTAGTATGGCAGGGACTCAGCTGGTCACACTGAATCTCAAAAAGTAACTATGTGTTTCATTCTGCCTGAGTGTATAGCTTTTCATCTTCTCTGGAATGGTGTTACTTCCCTTACTTTGGTTTGGTGGCAATTTATGCACACCCTGTCTTTCAAGACAGATACAGCAGAAATAAAACTTCTTCATACTAATGAGACTTACGTGATGATTTTAAGCAACTTGATGCTTGATAGTCTAGAGAACCAAGTCTAAAAAACGAGGATATTTTATCCTTGCTGCTACTTGCTGCTATGACTAGCTTTCACCATATATAAACTTATTTCATTTGGCTCTACTTGTTACCCAAATTGCTGAGGTCCATGGAATTTCCACATATGTCCAAATCATTATTTGGGGAATTTAATTAACTCAAATTCATAGAATCATAGAGTTGGAATAGACCTCAAGGGCCATCCAGTCCAACCTCCTGCCATGCAGAAATACACAATCAAATCATTCCCAACAGATGGCCATCCAGCCTCTGTTTAAAAACCTCCAAAGAAGGAGACTCCACCATACTATGAGGCAGTGTATTCCACTTCCGAACAGCTCTTACTGTCAGGAAGTTCTTCCTAATGTTTAGGTGGAATCTCTTTTCCTGTAGTTTGAACCCATTGCTCTGTGTTCTAGTCTCTGGAGCAACAGAAAACAAGCCTGCTCCATGCTCAGTATGACATCCCTTCAAATATTTAAACATGGCTATCATGTCCCCTCTCAACCTTCTCTTCTCCAGACTAAACATGCCCAGTTCTCTAAGCCACTCCTCATAGGGCAAGCAAGAGGTCAGGCAACTGCAGGATCTTTGACCTGTATATACCAGTACTCACTGAATGGACTCAAGCCCAAAATAAAATAAAGATGGCTTTATTGGAAAATGGTCTTAACAGCATTCACACAAACACTCAGGCTTCAAGCATTCACACAAGACCATCGAAGAAAGTAGGAAGTGTTTTGATAGAGAAATAGATTGAGGGGATGATAGGTTACTATATCAGTCCAAAGAACAGAGAAGTCTCAAGAACTGTATTCAGAGTGTCAGGCAGCAAACAGACACAAAAGAGAGGGTAAGCAGGAGGACTGGTGTCACAGACGAGTATGGAGATGGGAGGGAAATGATCTGTGCACAGTAAGGTGGAATTTGGGAGCGATATTTATAGTCAATATTTCCCCTGAAGGGGTGATTTTGAGAGGAAGGCAATGTTTGCCAGAGATTCCCAAAGTTAAACAATGGATCCCTGGATGTGTGAACATTTGTTGAAGGAAGGCATCTTTTGGGACTGATGACATGCGACCTTCTATTGTTTTGGAGATCTGTAAGAGGAAAACCAGCATCTTGCAAGGCAATGAGAATCCAACTTCCTTTGATGTAATTCATTTCCAGAGGCACCCAGGGAGAAGTGGCCATCATCACCCAAAATTTAACAGTCTTCCATGTCTTCTGCATAATCTTCACCTGGGGGTGTGACCTTTTGATGAAATTAGAGGGTCCTTCCTTAGGTTGTACATGCCCTTAAGCATGACTCCAGCCTTGGTGTTTGGGGACTCCTGGTCTACTGCATACCAAATTAGACTGTAGCTAATTATGAGTGTATTTAAAAGGTGGGGGCTGTCATGCCAATTACAATCTGATGGAGTTTATGGAGTTCAATGTACATGCAGTTGAGTGTATTATCAACCTTGATCACACACCCAGCTGCATGTACACTGCTTTTCTCAGGGTGCAAAATCATGCACACAATTGTATGTATCTATGATGAACAGTACAGTAAGAGGAAATAATTTTGTTGGAGTCAACATTTTTGATAAAAGCAGAATCTTCACAACTCCTGAAAAAATAAACATCTCAACTCAAGTGTCTGAAGTTTCCAGGGTGTACACAAGAAGCAATGCAAATGTTCCTCGGTAGCCTGAAGGGACCAGATTCCATCTGATCTTGGAAGCTCTCAGGTTAGTACTTGGATGGTAGACCACCAAGGAATACCAGGTGAAGTAGACAATATTAGACTATATTTCAGAGGAAGCCAATGACAAATCACATCTGTGTATGCCTTGCCTAAGAAAACTCTGTGAAATTCATTCTTAATATATGTTTATTTACAAATATATAGGGCATGCAGATAGTAACCAAGGAGGGACACAGGCACCTCAAAACCAGCATCTGTTCCAGATCGAAGCCCTGTGAAATCCATGGGGTTGGCATAAATCTACAGGCAACTTGAAGGCATATATAGAGATACACAAAGCAATGCACATATTTTAAAATGTGAACAGCTTAAATGTGCATAATTAAAAAACACAGCTATATGCTCAATGGGCAGAAAATTGCATAAATTATGTAAACTAAGCATATCATTGTGCAAATTAGGGGGGAAATGCACATTTTAGTGTGGAAAGAAAACCTAGTGTTGCAACCAGTTACAAAAGAAAATGGGGGAAAGATAGGTAGGATTTCAAGGAACACAACAAAATTCAGTCAGGGATATTTTCACATCCCTAACCATAAACACATGGGGTTGCAGCACATGGACATTCAGCTTATTCCCTGATGCCCCCTCCATATACTGATGGAACATACAAAAGACTCTGAAGGCAGGATGCAAAAGGTAAAGATAATGTACAGCCTCATTAGAGGAAACTGTGGCCTTAACTGGCTAAGCGAATTCACACTGCAGAGAGTGAGACACAACCCTCACACAGCGGGGTTTACTTCAGATGTTTGTTATACTTTACATGTATAAGTCTGTGTATATGTCTGTATATGTTGGGGCATAGAAAGACACGCTGTGTCCACCACGAACACCTGCAGAGTTGTTCCACGTCGACAGAACGCCAAGGAGAAGGTTTCTGGAGAGACTTCTGCAAAAGACTTCAGGCTGAGAAGGAAAAATTCCTTCACCCCAGCACACTGCCTTGAGCTCTGGCTTGCCAAATAAAGACAGCAACAAGGTCAGCCTTCACTCAACTTGAGGGCTTTAATCTTTGTTTGCAATATATTTACAATATATATACAGGGTATAGGACAGCTGTCTCTAATACTCATAAATCTCTCTCAGACCAACAAACTGCTTTGCCAACCACCATCCACAACAAACCCACACTGGAGATAATTCCCATCTCCTTTTTATAGGCAGTTAAACAATGCCTGTTACATCAGGCATCTCAGATGTGCATAGTCTCAAATGCTAGCTCACACACACACCTGCCACTGGAGCTTAACTACTTTCATTTCTAAGCTTTCAGCTCCATCTTGTGGTCACATCCATGTCATTTCCTGACAGTATATGTATATGTATATGTCCGTGAGCTGCTCTTCGCTGATGATGATGCCCTTGTTGCCCACACAGAAGCAGCTCTGCAGCGCCTAACATCCTGCTTCGCAACAGCTACAGAGCTGTTTGGGCTGGAAGTCAACCTGAAGAAAACAGAAGTTCTTTACCAGCCTGCACCACAGGACGAACACCACCATCCCCACATAGCCGTTGGCAACTCTGTGCTTAAGTCAGTTCAGCAGTTCACCTACCTGGGAAGCATCATCTCCTCAGAGGCCAAGATTGACAAAGATATCGATCACAGATTAGCAAAGGTCAATAGCACATTTGGAAGACTTTACAAAAGAGTCTGGAGTAATAAGCACCTGAGGCGAAACACAAAAATCAGTGTGTATAGAGCCATTGTACTGTCTATTCTCCTTTATGGGTCTGAAACGTGGGTCACGTATCGCCACCACTTACGACTTCTCGAACACTTCCATCAGCGCTGTTTACGCACAATCCTAAATATACACTGGACGAATGTGACGAATGTTGCTGTCCTTGAGCAAGCAGGGATCACCAGCATTGAGGCCATGATATTGAGAACGCAGCTGCACTGGGCAGGGCACGTTTCTAGGATGGAGGACCATCGCCTCCCAAAAATAGTACTCTACAGTGAACTCGCCAAGGGTCAGCGTAAGAGGGGCACTCCAAAAAAGTGATACAAGAACTCCCTGAAACAACATCTCAGGCTCAGCCAAATTGATCACCAACCATGGTCCACCCTGGCTCACATCAGGAGGCATGGAGATGCACTATCCACAATGCGGCAGCCTTATTTGAGAACTCACACCAAACAAGTCTTGAAGAGAAACAACAATGCAGAAAGAATCACAACCCGGAAACATCACCCAAGGAAACCTTCTTCTGTGCTTTCTGCAACCAGATTTGTCTATCTCGTATTGGCCTTTTTAGTCATCAGCGCGCTTGCAGAAAGCGCAGGATGAGTCCTTCCTGAATCTTCGTTTGCGAAGAAAAGCCAGAGAGAGAGATGTATAAGCTGCTTCTTACATATATGGTGGTATTCTGTTCCTTCCTTCCTTCCTTATTATTTGCATATCTAGATTGCAGAAGGGCTCATGTAAATAACTGGATGGAAGCACCAACTTTTTTGTGCTCTGCCAAGAAAATGTAAGCTTCATGTAGAATAGCATACATCCTCATCAGACGGGGAGCACAAACAAACTGGTTCCACGCATGTGGCAGCAGTTTCTCATTGCATCTACATCTTTTTCATAGAGAAAGGGCCATGGCTCTCCTCTGGAGAAAGTGGTGCAGTCAGAATAACTAGAAATGTGCAATGAGATTTTATCTCTGCTGTAATGAACCAAAAGAAATGGCAGCCAGTATTCTGCTTCACCCAATTGGTTTCCATGGCTGAGCAGGGTTTCCAAACCTGGTCTCCAGAGTCATAGTCCAATGCTCAAACCACTACACCACACTGGCTCTCCTTAGTTAGCTTAACTAAGGACTTTATCAGACAAATCCCCAAAAACATTTATTTCCCTCCATATTTTTCAGCATAATTGTCTCAGCAAAATAACCCTTTTTTACCACATGTACCTGTAATAGTGTTTTAAAAGCAGCCCTAGCATTACCAGAGCATGAATGCTAGCACTATTTACTTCCGCATTCATAATCTCAGTGGTTCTCTTGAGAAGATGCGAGCGTGGTAAAAAATTTAAAAACAGCAAAATCCAAACAGAAAACATCCACACAAGCACAGAAACACACTCACAAACTCCAAGGTAAACCAGGGAGGTTCATAAAAGAACATCCCATTCCTGTCTTTTGCATTCTCAACCGGAAATGCTCTGCCCATTGATGCTGTAATCATGAGAGGAAAATGGTACACGGTGTCAAATGCTCACAATACCGACACAAAAATGCCACAGCAGATCTATTGTTGGCTTTGCCCATTAATAAAAAAGAACACCTTATTAACAGCAGCGGAACGCTAAAGGACGACATTGTGTGGTATGCGTACCCTTTCATGTTCATTAGGTGTCATTATGATGCCATATTTGCCATATCTGATAAGGCCTTATTAACCTCTTCTGGCCTGACCCTCCTGCCCCAAATCTGACAGAAATCTCCCTCCAGTGAATAAGGCCTTCTTTGTTAAAGGGAACCTGCCTGATTCAGTAGCTTTTGATTGCAACAACATGGAGCTGATCTGTTCAGTAATAACTTCAGAGCTATTGCTCTTGGGATCTGAGGGTGGCAATGCAATGTGAAGAAAGGAATGGTGAGTGGCCTCATGGCTTTTCTAGAGATGAGTAAAGCCTGAGGATTTAGGAACATCTAGATGTGCATATGGATCCCAATTCTCTCTGTGGTCTGAAATACTGTCTATGTACTTTTGCAGACCGGGGGGGGGGACCCCAAGGAGGTTCGGAGAAGAACGGGGCTGTTTCACTTACAGAGTTCCTTTTCAGACAGCCCTGTCCTCCTCCATCCTCCTCCCGACCTCCTCCTGACCTTCCTCCATGCTGCCGGGGTTAGTTTTTATTGACGGAGAACCTCTTCTCCTGTCCTCCTTGTGGTTTTTTTCCCCTGTCTGAAAAAGTCCAATATCACAGCTTCTTTCCATGCTGCAAGGAGCAGGAGAATCAAAGCTCTGAAACTCGACACTAATATATAAGCATCACCAAATAAAAACTACTTCTTCATAACAATTGGTATATATAAATCATGTGATCAAGGAGGGGTGTCATGATGGCCTGCCTAGCCATCATGGAGTTCATCTCCAAACCTATTTCACAGCAGTGGAATTCCATTCCCTGGTCCCATATCATCAGTTATGGCTAAGGGGGTGGGAACCTCATTTCCTAAACATGACATCACATCACCTGACATCACATCACCTGTTAACTTTGAGCTTTGGAACTAAAATTAAAGTCTATTTTCTTTTCTTTCTATAAGCTTGCCTCATACGTCTTCCTCAGTCAGCTATCTAAACTTCTCTGGGATAGAGAAAAGGGTTATTATTGATATTTTAACACAACCTGTCTGGCTTCTTGCTGCATCAGACACGAAAGGGTTAACTCAGTGAGTGGTGGCAAAATGAAACGAAATCCCTCGGGTTTGGGATTGAAAAAAGGGCCAACCCTGGACTTCAGGCAGCAGAAACTCTAGGGTGGGCCATCACAAGGGGGTTGCTCTACCCCCTCCTCATTGATCAGGCAGGCAGCCCATTCTGATCTCAGCAGAAGCAGCACATCGGCCAGGCCTTCCACAGAGCTCCCCAGCCAGTGAGGAAGCAGAGGTAGCAGCTCCAATGATGATCCATTCCCTTCACAGCACTGCTCAATGCAGGGCAAGGGAGATGGTGCTAAATTTGTGTGTGGACAACTGGATTGGGCTGAATCAGACCCAATCCAGCTGTCTAGACAGCAAAAGACCTTGAGGTCATGCCAGAGTTTCCAGGAAACCCTGAGGTTTTCCCTGACTTTGTTTAGTTCAGAGCAATGTCAGGTTGAGGACAAAAGAAATGTGGATCCTCCATGAAAGTTGCCATACATTGTTTGGACTGCCAGCACCAGACTCAGGATGAGTCCACATTTTTTTCCAGTGTAGACAAGTCCTTAGCCACTTCTCAGAGAAACAGGAAGAAAATGCAGCACAGTGCTCTTTAACTTCTGTCTGTAAACAGCCATTAAGGTTTTGACAAAGGATTTTTATCAGACGAACCCCTTAAAATGTTCTTTTGCTGGCTGGCATTAAAAAAAAATCAATTTTATGCCAGCAAAAGAATCACCCCCACCCCCCTTACCTTCTCTCCCAGCAAAGGCTTCCCCAGCAATGAAGAGGAAGCTCAGTTCACTTCCTCATTTAAAATCCCATGAATTCTCGCGAGAAGATGCTCGTGTGGGAATTTTTTTAAAAAAGAGCACAAAAAAGTTACATAAAGCTCAGGAACACACTTTAAAAGTCCCAAGTAACTAAGTATTGATTGGATAATATAATGTATGATTAAAAACTTAATAAAAATATATTTTTTTAAAAGTCCCAAGTAACCCAGGAAGGGTCATAAAAAGTGCACCACTTACCTGGATGTTACGATCTCACCCGGAAGTGTTCGCACTGGACCAGCCATTCACGCTATATTCACTTGAGTACAATGGTGTGAAGTTTCAAATGCCAACAATGCTGGCATTAAAGCACCACAGGGGATCAATTGATGGCTTCAGCCGTCAATGAAAAAGTACAGGTTTTGGCCAGGACATAAATGCGAAATGGCGATGTTGTGTGGTATGCGCGCCCTTTCGAGTTTATGTGGCATCGTTATGATGCTGTATTTAGTGCATCTGATAAAGTCCAAAGTCTTTCATTTTTCAACCTTTTAAATTGTGTAGTGGGAAAGGGCCCTGGTGTACACGCATGTGAAGCAGTGGTATTATCTTTGAAAATTGTTCCTGATGTACAAAAGTGGGTACTATCCTTCAAGACACACATGCATGCGTGTGCACACACACGTACACAAACCAGCATGTTAACAATATTTTACCTCAGGCATTTATTCTTTGCACTCCAGTCTTGCCCACTGAATTAGCTAGAAGCTATTGTTCACAATGATTACACACTACATGTACCAATTGTAAAGCTTATATGACAATGGACATTTCCTATATATTTATATTTCTCAAATTCTAATGTGATTAGAATCCTATCTATGATAAAGAGTACTGGAAAAATTGCTTTCTGATGTCCAGAGGGCCTTGGCATGTTTGCCCCCAGCTATTGGCAAAACACCTATAAAGCAAATTTCATAAACATATTTCAGAGCTGTCATACCTTTCCATTAACACCTAATGGAGGTATGTGAGGAAATTGCACACATGGGCAATAAAGTCAGGCTGACTTTGATAGGGCTTATCAAGACAACTCAATTAATTTTTCAAGGCTAGAGTCTTTATTCTCCTTTTGATAGATGAGATTTAGTCATGTAACTCCCACCATATCAAGATGTGAATAGGATTGCACTGACTGAGAGATGATCTCTCACTCCCTCTCATGGCTGTTAAAAATTCCATCACAGCACTACACAGTGTTACAAAAATGATTTAAAATATGTTGTACAATAATGTAAATATTCAAAATATCTACTGTTTTAAATTCAGTATAAAAACTTTGCTAGTTCAAATGAAGTCATCTATCATCCCATTTAAAAAATAAGTAAGCTTCAGGACATTCACAAACAGACCATAAGGAAGAGACTTCTATCTTCTTTGTTTCCAGCTTCCAGTATTTAAAGGTATATTGCCCCTGTACATGGGGGTTCCATTTATCCTAGAGCTAAGGAAAGTTATTTTTATTGAACTACAGCACCCAAAACCACCACCACTTACCCAACATGGCCAAAACAAGAACTTCAGGCAGGCCCAAGTAAATAGCAGTTCATGTACATTTATCTTGGTTGTTCAGAGCTTACCCTAGTATATTTATTTATTTATATTTATTTAATTGATTTATATCCTGCCTTTGTCACAGCACAGGATTCAAGGTGGCATATATAGATATCATTAACAGTTTCGTTTCTTTCAGTTAATCTGGGCACCCTTGTGAAAAGGAACAGTCTGAACAATAACAAACAGAAGCACTGTTACTACATACAACCCCTCCATAGGATATAGAAGCAGCACATTACAAACAATGGTGTGTAATCTCTAAGTATACTTAAGTAAGTAATCTCTCCTGGCCTGACCCCCCATCCCCCGGGCAAACCTTAATGAAACATCATTGACCTGTGCTCCAGTCACCAGCAGAATGCACTTCCTTCTCCCAAATCAGTTGATGCCCGTTAAGGTAGGAGTTACAATTAAGAGGGTCTGTCTGTATTGATTTCCCAAAAGTTTGTTATATTGAGTCTGTAGAGCAAAAGACCTAGTCTGCCAAAATATATCTGTGTCAGAGAAAGCTGAGAGATGTAACTGTACTTGTTCCAGCTTGGCCAGAAGCCCAGACACGTAGATAATATGCTATGCTTGAAACAAATAATATGGTTTGTCTTGTTTATTAGAATCAGAAACAATGGGTCATTCAGCCTAGGAAGTGTTATTGCCCAGTTCGGCTGCCTTGAGATAGCAAAAATAGTAGCTGGACACAGAGAGCTGAGAAATGATTTCTGTTTCAAAAGGTTTTCTAAAATTGAAATCTGCCTGGTAACCACTATAATACACATGCACAGTGTCTTAGATCTTTAGGTTTTGTTTCTCTGTAATATAAAAAGATATGTGTGCCTTGTTTTGGGGAACACAGCATGGCGTTTATTCCCTGTGTTACTTGCTTGCAATGAAGTCATCTGAACAATTGAACCTTGGCTTTCAGATTTCTTTATGATTACCCAGATAGACCTTAACACAATCATGGTAATTGTTTCAAAATTGTGACTAAGTAGGGATCCTGTGTCAGGGGTTAGAGACTGAACTCCATTATAAAATGGCTGAACAACTGCAGAATCATCCTGAGTCATAATGGCTGACTCCATGAACTACCAAGTCTTGCCTAATCAGGCCACTAGAGGGCAATGTCCTGTGCGTGTGTGTGTGAGAGAGAGAGAGAGAGAGAGCCAGTCCAGACCTCACTTCTCTTCTTGTGAATGCTGATGACTGATGAATCAGTTTCTCCTTCAATTGTAAATATTTGTACATATATTGCAAGCATTTGACTTTGAAGATAAAAGTGCCTCCTGCTTATTTGGATGTCAAACATTCTCTGTGTGAGTATTCTTGGGAATGGGTTGCTACTAAGTCTGCTGAGATAGTTTTTGGCTTCTGCCGGGGATTGAGTGTCCTATCATCCCCTGACAGTGGTTATGGGCCCAGCTGATTGATCTCAGATTAGATAAAGTACACCCTGAAAAGTTCCCAGAATCTTTTTTGTTTTGAGTGCTTTTGAATAGTTGGCTGAGAAACAGTTAAGTTTCAGCCAATCTCTGTGCTGGAGCTATCTTCAAGCAGCCTTGAAGAGCTGCCAGCTGCCAGCTGTTTGTGTTTCATATCTGGAGATTTTTTGTATTATTCAGACAGCACAATGACAGATACTAGCTATGTTTGTTTTGAGAAATAGGCTGATGGAAATTATTCAGCCTGGAGTTTATATATGGAGGCTTTATTAATTAAGGACAATTTGTAGTACATTTTGGAAAATGAAGTGTGATCCCAGAGGGCTCAGAAGATTAAATGGCAGCGTTCAGGCTAACAGACCAGAAGGCTAGAGCTGCAATTCTCTTATCGCTCAGCCCCTCCCAGTTAATACACGCGACCCCAACAAAGACAGCCTTTCAGCTTTAGACAGCTTTGAAAATTGTTCATCAGAATTCATCCTGCCTCTCAAAGATGATATGGACTAAGAGATTTTATAATACAAAGCTGTCTACTGGAGGATGCGTGAAAGCCCATTTGGAGGAAATGAGGCAGCTTTTTCAAGAGGTGGCCAACAGAGGGGTGGACATTCCAAAAGCCCATAAGTGTTTTATTTTATTAGGCAGCTTGCCACAGGAATGGGATTTCCTAATGTACAGTCTGCAGACCACCAGGGAGTGTGATTTGTCTGTAGACCTGGTATCTGGGTGTATTCTGGAAGAGGTCCAATGCAAGCAATTTGATTCCCAGACGAAAGGGAATAAACAGCCAAAAATTACCAGACACAATCGGGAGAGCACTGAAACACACGCAGAGGAATTTGATGTAGAGGAGGGAGCCTGCAGCTACATGAAACACTGTTTCAGATGCAAAAAGCCTGGACATTTTCAGAAGGACTGTAAGATGCCTGCACCAGGCAAGAGGGTGGTACAGCTACAGGGCAAAGGAGGGGTGCATCCTCTCAGGCTGCAAGCCATGCCTTGGTAGCAAAGCACCATCTTGATGGTACTGAGGGAAGAATTTGGTTACTTGATAGTGGAGCGACACACAATATGGTAAATGATGTAAAAATGTTAAAAATGCTCCTATAACAAATATTACACTTGCAGATGGTGCTCCCAGCAAGGTGCAGAAAATGGGCACTGCATATGTGCCATCTTTTGGTAAAGATTTTGAAAATATGTTACATGTTAACAAACTTGAGAATTGTATATTAAGTGTGTCCCAAATGACTACTGATGGTTATAAAGTGATAGTTGAGGAGGAACACTGTACAGTAACAAAAAGGCATAACATGAATAATGTCTGTGCAAAAGGGATAAAAAAACATGGATTGTATTACATGTTGCCTAAAGGGAAGATGGCAAATGTGAACCCTGAAGACAATGTGCCCCTGCGTGATAAGTGTATTCATTACTACCACGGGCTAATGGGCCATGCCAGTTACAAAGGATTAAAGGATCTAGCAAAAGTGTGCCCTGGTTTAACCATGAAACACTGCCCAAGATTCTTAGAATGTGCTGTGTTCAGGAAAGTTAAGATGAAGGCATTCCCTATTGCCAAAAAGACCCAGTGTGTCTCCAACAGACCCTTCGAAGTTGTCCATGCTGATTTAGCAGGCCCCTATAAGCCCACTGAAGAGGTAACCACTATTTATTTGTAATAGTGGACAGACACACTAGGTACACCTACATATACTTACTGAAGGAGAAAAGTCAGGCTGCAGACAGGTTCCGTGAGTGGGTGAAACTCAGTGGAATGCAAATTTCCTTCTCATAAGGTTTCCAGTCTAGTGACGGATAGGGGAGGGGAATTCTTATCCAACAGTCTGCAGACCTAGATGCGTAGAAGGGGCATTAGACACAAGACCACAAACCCACTTTCTCCAGGGGAGGATGGGCTTGCAGAAAGTAAAATTGGGATGTTGAAGTGCATGATGGAGTGCATGATGGAAGTTGCACAAGCCCCAGCTGGGCTGTGCAGGGAGGCAGTGAAGACTCCTGCTTACCATTTAAATAGACTGTGGATGTCTGGTGTCAACCAGACCCCATATTGTCTATTGTATGGTAGAGCACCAAACCTCAAGCACCTGAGGGTTTTTGGACAGTAGTTAGTTAGTTAGTTATAGTTTATTTGATTAGTCAATTGACCATATCAAAACAGTTAACATCAGACATTATAAAAGTAAAATAAGATTGATAAAATACAATATAATGAACTAATCTAAACCAAACTAGAATAAAGTATAACAAAAATCAATAAGATATGATAAAATTAAGTTAAAAATTAATAGTATACTAATTTTTCAAATAAATTAATATAAACACACACATTAATAAGTTATCATCTTATAGTTGGATAAAAATAATAAAATATAAAGGCATTAAAAGCTTTAAATAAGTTCATCCCCTTTGCATGCAACCCCAATGTGTTCAATAAAACGAGCTCTCAGTTGTACAGCTTTGGTTATAAACTTAGCCAATCTAATGACTACATAAGTATTTGTGCTCTGGAGGAAGTAGGTTAACCATTTGTTGCAGTCCCAATGTATAGTTCTGTCCAGTAATTTCTGCAAGTGCTGGACCCCTACTGGAGTATATAATTGGCAATTGAATAGAACGTGTGCTATATCCTCTATTTCAGATGCTCCACAAACACATATTCTCTTGATGTATGGCACTTGGTGAAAGCGGCCATATTTGACCATGGATTCCAGCTGCTCAAATCTCACTCTAGTTACAGCTATCCTGTGGTGTTGAGTCAGGCCCATTTCTAAATATTTTTCTGCTTGGAATGACAGTTTGTTTTTGGCCAACCATTTCAACGATCTGATGTTTGCAAGTGTCTCAATGTCTATTTGGGCATTCACATCCAAAACTCTTTGGCTGAGTTGCCAGCTGATAATATATATTGCATTGAAAAACCAAATTGTGGGATGATTTGAAGAAGCTGCTTAATCCATGAGATGTGTTGAAATTGAAGTGTACCTAATTGTTCTTCCAGACACATTTTTGGCATTCTATTAGCTTCCATTTGAAGGATCCTCCACCAATAATTAAAAACTTTGATTACTGCTAAACTGTGATGGAGTGTGTTCCTGTTTCAGCTCTTACTGCGCTGCAGGAGTATTCCTGTCTGTCCCCAGTATAATCCTTAAGAAGCTTGCTTGATTTTGTTCAAGTAGTGGAGCCTTAGATAGGCCCTATAGCTCAGCAACATATGTTAGAACTGGTACTATTTTTGCCTCATGGACCTTTAAAATAGGGAGCAGAGAAGGTGGATGATTGTAACTGAGTAATTTATTTAGCATTTTAGAGCTTGCTGTGGCCTTTGTGGTTCACAAATCACATTGTTTGAAGTGATTGGGCCAAGTTCCTGTATCCAAGAAAACAACTCCTAAATATGAGAAGAAGTCTATTTGTTTTATAGGTTCCCCTTCCAAGTGCCAGTTGTATTTGGCTAATCTTTTCCCAAAAAAACACCACTTTGGATTTGGACTTGTTGATATTCAAAGAGTTTGTGGCACAGTACGTACCAAATTTCCTAAGTTATCTTCTCAGGCCTACTTGATAGTGTGCCATTAGAACCATGTCATCTTCATACAGGAGGATGTCAACATGTCTATTAAGGATCTTTGGCATGTGAACATCAGTAGAATGGAGAAATCCTGGAATGTCATTAACATAAAGATTGAATAGCATCGGGGCCAGGATACATCCTTTTCTAACACCCCTATGTGTGGGTATATTCTGTGTAAGGACACCATCAACTCCAATATGGATTTTCAAACATGTATTTCTATATAAGGCCTTTACTAGGTGTAAAAGTCTAGGCTCCATATTTAGCATAGCCAGCTTCCTCCATAAGATGTCTCTATTTATGGAGTTAAATGCTGCACTGAGATCTATAACGGATGTGAACAAATATTTGCCGTGTGTTGTATATTTAGTAATAAGATGATGTAAAATGAAATAGTTGTCAATTGTGGCCCAGGTCTAAATCCTGCCTGTTCTACTAATATATTCTTCTCGGTTGCCCAATCCTCTATTTTACTCAGGAGGTGTTTTGCATACATCTTAGCTGTTATATCAATGAGACTTATGGGTCTGTAATTTCTGTGATCTTCCTTGTCTCCTTTTATATATATATATGGGAAACTATGATAGAAAGTTCCCATCCTGCTGGAATATGACCAGTACTATCTATGTATGTGAATAGTCTTGCTAACAGTGGAGCCCACCAATTGATATGTGCCTTGAAGAGTTCTGCAGGAAGGAAATCTTCACCGGGTACCTTATTAGGTTTTAGATACTGAATAAAGTGTTCAATTTCTGACGCTGACACTGGTTGCCATATAGGAAAGTTGGCAGAGGACATAGATACACTTGTCTTCTTTCCTGAAATGTCCTGTTTAGGACTGGCAAACAAAGTGGTATGAAAGTCCTCCCAGACTGATGCTGAGATGGGAATATCAAATAGTAACTTACATTCTTTCAACATGCTGGATACAATGTTCCAAAAAAAGACTGAGTTTGATTGTTTTGCTGACTTCTCTAGCTCAAACCAAACTGTTGCTGTGTACTGAGCCTTCTTGATAGCTATTAACTTCTTATAGTTATGTCTCAGTTCTAACATCTTGGCATGATTGGCTGGTGTAGGGTTTCTTTGATTTAGGCACATTGCTCATTTTAAGGTCTTTTTTGAGCAAAAGCAGTCAGAGTCAAACCAATTGGGTCATGTAAGCTGACAATTCTTATCTGGAAGTTTATCTATTAAAAAGTTTTTTAATGTACAGCACAATTTGGCATACCCGGTAAGAATACCATTTGGGTCTTGTGTAGATGTGTTGATCATTTTCACCCAAGACTGGGCCCTTTCAGAATTCATAAAACTATAGATTGCCTTATTTTCTACCTTAGACCATTTTAGCCTCCTATTATGTCTAACTTCAAGATTGGCTAGTAGCCGTTTGTCTTGTAGTGTAAATGGTCTCAAATCTAAGCTACTATAAAAATTGACTGCAACTGGTTGATGGTTATTATCTTCCCTCGCATAGACTTGAATATCTGAAAATAGGTTGATGTTGTCTATTGAAACATATATATAATCCAGGACACTATTAGCATTCCCAGCATGAAAGGTGAAAGGATAAATGAAGCAGCTGTCTTTGCCACCTAAACTATGGAGATTACATCTGTATAGCAGATAGATCAATTTGGAACCTGCCATGTTCCTTTTAGAATCTCTGGAATGCCAGTGTAGATCATTTAGTAAAGATTCCTCAGGTATAATACCTGATCACACATAATCATGCAAGGAGGCCCCCACCCTAGCATTAAAATATCCCAGTAAAATCACAATTGCTTTAGGGTGTTTTGTCTTTATCTCTAAGACTATCTTTTCTAATTGTACCCAGATATCTGGAGAAAAGCAGGGGAGATATGGGGGTAAATATATATTTAGCAGCATAAGTTCATATGATTTGTAGTTGAATTGTGTAGCTAAGAGATAGAAGATATCTTCTCCAAAGACCAATTGCTTCCCTTGCCAACCCAAATCAGCCCTGACAAGTACACATAATCCCCCTGAAGGCTGCCCTTTTGACTTGAACTTACGCGCTGGAATGGACCAGGATCTAAATCCCAGTAAATAAACTTCTTCATCGGTGGTTAGCCAGGTCTCTTGGAGTGCTATGATATCAAACTTGGAGAGAAAGTCCAATAAATCTCCATCAGACATTCTATTTTTCCATCCAGCTATGTTCCAGGTCAAAAGCCACATGGAGCTTACTTGTTTGTTATTAGAAGGGTTAACTAGCGATACGCAAGATGGTGTGTTCCATGCAGTCATTCAGTGTTTAAATAAAATCCAAAGATCCTTCAATGACTAAAGAGGCACACTGATTGAGTTTCAGCTTATCTTTGCCACTCTTTTGCTGCTGTATCGAGTCAGAAGAGTTTTGTGGTGACTTGCATATTGAGTTGTGACCACAAACAGATTGTTGTGTTGTATCATTATCGATGACTGATAGATTTGTCTCAGTCCTGGGCAAAGATCTTCTTTCTGACTCAGAGGTTTCCTTTATCATAATTTCCTCTGATTCCTGAAGTGGAATTGTGTCTAGGGGGCTGGAAGAGATATCTATTAAATGATTATTAGGATTGCAATTGTCCATCTTATATTCCTGCTTTGTCTCACCACCTGGCTCTGTTTGATGTGCCATAGGTTTCAACCAGCCATAATGTTTTAGGCTATCAAATAACCCTTCCTGTCTAACGTCAATGTCCATCTTATTGTTCTTTGTAGTTGTTGAGTGTTGTACTGTTTTTACAGGGGACAGAATAGGAAGATTTGAAACTGGCCCTTGAGGTTCCATGTTGATGTTAATCAGATCTGTGTTCCACATAACTGAAGGGGTATCATAAATGCCAGCTAGATTTTCTTGAGGTGATTGCTATTTACTTGAGTAGCTGGTAAGGCCAAGTCAATTAGTGGTTTAGCTGCTTTATGGGTTACCATTAAAGTCTTTCTCAAATCATGCAATCTTTTAATAATATCAGCCTGTTCCAAGTCTGACAAAGTACTAAAAGAGTTAATCAGGTTTTCTTCAAGGGGGTCATTTACACATTGTCCTGATGTACAGTGCACATGTTGTTTGCCTGTGCCAGCATCGCTAAGCGGCAAAGCTGATGAAATATCCTTGAGGTTATCTGAAGCCAAATTGCCACATTTGTTCTTTGGGATGGCAATACTCTGTATTCCAGAATTGTTTAAAAGTGAGCCAAGCTCCTCTGAGCAAAACACCCGAGTTGGAAAAATTGAAAAGAAATGCAGAAATGGCCTCATCTTAAACAGCATGCTAGAAATTATGGATCACCTAAAGATCAGTAGAATCCGCTCATAACCTCTGCTAGGTGGAAGCCATTCAGCCTTCTGCAAATCAATCAGCTGCTTTTCACAACATAGTAGCTGACTTAAAGACAGAATAATTGCTCTTTTTGATCCCCATCGTCTTCTATTAACTCTGTTGTTTAATATTTGTAGAGTGATTTGATTAGACTAAATAGTAGCTGTGATTCAGATGCCTTACTCCCATGGATATGTGTTC
Organism: Gambelia wislizenii; assembly: GCA_030847615.1. Taxonomy (NCBI): domain Eukaryota; kingdom Metazoa; phylum Chordata; class Lepidosauria; order Squamata; family Crotaphytidae; genus Gambelia; species Gambelia wislizenii. The sequence goes on from JAUMIR010000001.1 coordinate 374,157,582, forward strand.
ACAAAGTGTTTGTTTCTCACTTCTCTCCATGTGAGTGGCCAGCTGTCTCTCATCACTATTTTCTCTCTTCTTTGTAGCCCAGGCAGAAATAGGGTTACCCATGACTTCCTTGTTAGCTGCTTTCGTAGTGCTCTTTATACATTTTGTGCAAAGGTTCTGTACTTTAGCAGGAATGTCTTTTGACTGGTTTTCAGTAAGCTTTATGAAATCCTCCTTTAAAGAATCTACTTTGCTTTTAATTGTGGACAGCTGCTCAAAAATTGAGATAACCGTTTGCGCTGTCAGCAAGCACTATCTTGTTAGGAGGTCAGATGTATTATTGTTTTCTAAGTTTGTTAGGTTTGTATCTACACTCCCACCTTGTAAGAACTGTGCTGCTGCTGAACAAATTGCAGCCGTCTGGGTCTGGTTGAGTGGGGGGGGGCTATCTCTTATAGAGAAGAGGAATTATTTATAAATTGCTGACATTCTGCCTCAGCTTGTAAATCCCACTCTAAGGATTCACATCCACCAGAAAGTTTAGGAGGATTTAAATTACTTACAGGTGATGGTTGTCTGGTTGTTAAAAAGCAGTCAACTTTCATCTGTTTCTTTGGCTGAGATATAACTTGTGATGCAGAGAGGGTACGTTGTCTCTTCTTTCTTTTTCCCATGATGGTTGATAGTGTCCCAAGGTTCAATTTGCTGCCCAGGGTTTGATTTTCCTCTAATCTTTCTGCTCTTTCTGGGCTTTGAGGATAATAAAGATAAGCTGTGGAGGAGTAGCTCTTTACAACTGCTGCTGCCTCAGTGCCATCTTGGAAAGACAATTTTTGGACATTATGCAAATGTACCAATTCACCCAAGCCTAAGGAAGCCTGGGCAGCCTAAAACCAGGAGGCTGCATTTCCTTGGCTATGAGGATAATAAGTATGTGTTTTCTCTCCATCCTGGAAAGGTGTTGTTCTCCAGGAGTGCAAATTTTGACATGCACTCAGGGTGGGATAGATTGCACTGCAGTCAGGAAGTTTTTGTTCCCTTGGGGAGGGATGTGCCAACAACTTCCAAAAGTCCGACAAATGGAGGGGTGGTTGAGCTTGATGACGATGAAGGGAAGGCAGAGGAAGAAAAGCCTGACACTTCCCATGCCACTCCAACACACACACCACCACAAACAAGCCTTGAGCCTGACACAGGGAGAGATAGCAGCAGTGCAAGCGAAGATGAGTCAGGCAGAACTAGGGTGTTCATCCCCAGAAGGTCAAGGAGGGTTAGAAAGGCTCCTGATAGGTTTGTTGTTCAGGAACCCAGGCTATGCAATGTCATGGCAGAGGAACCTGCAAGTTTTCAGGATCTCCTAAAACTTCCCCAGGAAGAGCAGAAGTGGAACTCAGCCATGACTCTGAGTTCGAGTCACTAGTTGAGAGGAAAGTGCACAAGGTAGTTGAGAGGCCCAAAGACCAAAAGGATGTTGGTTGCAGGTGGGTGTACAAGCTTAAGGACATGCCTGATGGGACACAAAAGTGTAAGGCACACTTAGTTGCAAAAGGCTTTTCGCAAGAGAGCTACGCCAATTTTGACAAAACCTTTTTACCCACAGCAAAGCCAGAAAGTCTTAGGTTAGTGTTAACTGTAGCAGCCAAGAGGCAGATGGTTGTGCAACACTTTGACTTTGAAACAGCATACCCGAATGCTGAGCTTGAAGAGACAGTGTTCATGGAACAGGCCCCAGGGTATGACAGTGTAGTTGTTGCAAAGCACTCTACGTCTTGAAGCAAAGCGCACGTTGCTGGAACAAGTGCATACACCAAGTTTTGGTGTCACTAGGTTACACAAGGAGCGTCACAGACACATGTGTGTACACCAAGGGGGCAGGTGATAGTGCTGTCATGCTAGATATCTATGTGGATGACCCTTGTGTGGCAGCAAAGAGTGCCAATGATGTCAAGAAAGTGCAGATGGAGTTAGAAAGCTGGTTCAAATTAAAGGGATTAGGCAGCCTGAGATGTTATCTAGGAGTAGAGGTAGTAAGAACTGGTCTTGGAGAATTTTTCCTAAGTCAGAAGAAGAAAATTGACAGTCTTGTGGCCAAGTGTGGACTTAGTGAGGCCAAAGTGGTCAGGACACCAATGACCACTGATTTTGTGAACTTAGAGGCAGAACAGGAGTTTGAAAGGCCAGACCTGTACCACTCAATGGTAGGCAGTCTGTTGTTTATTGCAAACAACACAAGACCTGACATCAGTTTTGCAGTTGGGGTGCTCAGCAGAGGAGTCTCCAAGCCAAGGAGGGCAGATTGGGAAGCCCTGAAGAGGGTAGTTAGATTTCTCAAGGGGACCAGGGACATGAGTTTGAAGCTGACAGGAAGTCAGGTGACCCTGGAGTGCTATGTGGACAGCTCTTTTGCTGCTGAGACTTCAGACAGGAAATAAGTGAACAGGTTGGTGGTCAGGTATGCAAAGAGCCCCATAGTGTGGAGATCAAGGGAACAGAACTGTGTAGCCATTAATACCACTGAAGCTGAATTCGCAGCCTTGTCTGAGATGGCAAGTGAGGTACAATGGGTAAGGCAGATGCTTGCAGACCTTGGGGAGCCATGCCAAATGCCTGTTGAGATGCACGAGGACTCACAAGCCTGCATAGCAATGGCAGAAGCAGAAAACCTGAAAATGCAGGACCAAGTACATTGCGATACACTACCAAAATGTGAGGCAGTTAATACAAGAAGGTATCTTGTGTCTGAAGTACTGTCCATCTGAGGACAATATTGCAGAGCTGCTCACAAAAGCCCTTCCAGCAGGAAGCCATGAGGAGTTGGCAAAGAGGCTGGGCCTTGTCACTAGTGTGTAAAGTGAAAGGTGTCAAAAGGGAAGGTCAGCCGTCAGACGATTGATGTCCTACAATGTATGTTAATGATGTTATGCTGTGATGATAACATGTGTCCTGCACAGTAGTTTGACCATTTTGGAGGGGATTGTCAGGAGTCAGAGACATTATAAAATGGCTGAACAACTGCAGAATCATACTGAGTCATAATGGCTGACTCCACGAACTACCAAGTCTTGCCTAGTCAGGACACTAGAGGGCAATGTCCTATGGATATAGATATATAGATGTGTGTGTGTGTGTGTGAGAGAGAGAGAGAGAGAGAGAGAGTCCAGAGCTTCTCTTCTTCTGAATGCTGATGCCTGGTTTCTCCTTCAATTATAAATATTTGTATATTATTGCAACTGTTTGTCTTTGAAGATAAAAGTGCCTCCTGCATATTTGGACGTCAAATACTCTGTGTTGCTACTAAGTCTGCTGAGATAGTTTTTGGTTTCTGCTGGGGATTGTGTGTCCTATCATCCCCTGACATCATGAATACAAAACAGTTACCTAAATTTACTCAACTGTAACTGTTCTGTATTCATGCTCACAGGATGGGTGTGGGAACATCAGTTTGCTGCATCCTGGTTGACAGAACAGAACCCTGTCACTCGCAGTGGCTGCTGCCTGGTAAGTCAGAATTGGGGGCTTTGACAATCCCTTCCTATTCCCGACACTTTTGAATACATAGGAATCATGAATATAAATCAGTTATAAATGTGCAACTCTCAGCTATGCATTCGTGATCATGAATTCTAGTTCACATTTATATGAGAGAAAACTACGGTTACTATAGAAGCTCAGCAGATAACCTATAGAGATGACAATGGCAGCAGAATAACTCAAGCAGGACTGTTTTTCACAAGCTCAAGTCCTGGCATTGACAGTAGTGGTTTTAAAGCTCCAGACTGCCCTGAACTACATTCCAGTTTGGCTGACCTACTGCTCAGAGGGCAAGAGTGTCCAGACTGCAGCTGCTCACTTTAAAGGATCACAAATAAACTCTGGGGATCTGTCCAGATGGAGAGCTCCTAGCCAGAGGTTGGAAATGTTACATATTTGGACTGCAGCTCCCAGAATCCAATTGATGCCTGGAGGATTCTGAGCATTATTGTGCACAAAAGTAACTTTTCAAAAGTCTACCCCTAGTACCAGATCAAAAGACATGGTGCAGCTATTCTTTATTGGCTTTTAATGAAGGAAGAAGCACCAGGAAAACATGGAAGGGCTACAAATTGAAGATAACATTGTTTAGAACCTACCTATTGACTTCCATTAAAATTTTGTGACTGAGGCAGTTGATTACCTGATAAATGGAATACTGGAGGAGGAAAATTGTTATTTATTATTGTATGGTACTTTTTAATTATCATGTTGCAGTAAACAAGTGGCTGACATTATACACTTCTGGTGTGTGAAAAGTGAGGAAAATTCACTCAGTCAGAATTGGCTCCATAGGTTTTCTCAGGTGGGAAACATTCTTTGCAATTTATGGAAGGCCCAAGAATAGCAAACTATATGCTCTTTGTAGCCTTTTGTATTTATGGCTGTGGTATTTAATCCTTGTAGCATTTTTGAAGAAATGCATGATACATTTTTAATAACCTGCAGGACTATCTGAAGCTATGGCATTTGAAACAGGTGACCTTCCTTTGGAAACCAATCTCAGATGTGAACTGCCCAAAGTAATGGGGTGTTTAAAAGTTGGTTTTCAATTCAGTATATGATCTTATTTTAAATAAGACAAGTGCAGAGTGGGGTGAGGGGACCCATCAGCATAATGAAAATGCTTGACACACAAGTCATTGTTAAAGAAAGCTTGCCACTGACTAGCTGTTCCTACAATGAAGAGCCAACACAGTTGGAAGAATATTACTGCTCACGCAAGTGGTTTAGTCATATTACCAGTATACATCCAGTGCAATTAACTCAGATGAAACCAGGGCTCAGAAAAGTTACATTTTAGACACTCCCAAAAATGACCCCGGCAACATAACCAATAGCTATGTTAGCTGGGGAAATCTGTCAAAATAGTCAATAAAGTAATTTTTCCAAGATCCAGGTGAAGTCATCCCTCAGTCCTCATTTTTCAACAAGAAAATAACTGCAAACCATCTCTTGACTGTGAAAACCAGATCTAAGACAAAAATCAAGGCCTGAATCCTATTGTTAGTCCAAGGCAGAGGAGACCCACTAAGCCAATAGGATATACCTACATGTTGATTCGCCAACCAACAATTGATTCAGTGGCTTTACTCTAATCTAGACTAACCAATAGGATTTGGGCCCAAGTCTTCTGCCAGTGGTGCAATCCCTCTCTCCAACCAGATCATCAAGAAGTATAGTACCCAGAGCTAAGTAAGTTATTTTGATACATGAGATTTTTTTTTTAAATCACATCTCCCCACTTCCCCGGGCAATAAAAATACAACAGTCACCAGTTTTGTACTAATCATTTATTGCCCCTTCATGAAGCCTTTTCTGCCATTTTCTTAAGACTCCAAGCAGTTGTGAAACTGAATATGTCCAATAATCACTTCAATGTGATATATGGCTGAATTGCTGTGAAGCTGTAAATCTGATATCAAAGACACCCTCCGGACTGGAATATTCTTGTGAATCGTCTGATTTAGCGAGAGAGAAATAACTAGAGCTTTTTGATGGCGTTTTTTTTTTAATTCACTCATCTCATCTTTGAAATTTCTAATTGTACACCAAGCTCTCCAGCTATTTCTACATTTCAATTAAAGATCCATCTTTTTAAACTGCTTTTAATTAGCTATCCTTTTAACCAGTATAATTTTAATTAGTTCCTCGCTGCTGATTTTAAGTTCACTGGCATTGTGCTCGGAGACTTTGTAAACAGCCTCCACTGCACTATTTCACATCATTCTCTTACAATAATAAATCTAACACACAAGGGCAGGAATCCTCAACTCACTTGTTCCAGAGTAGTCCAGCTCCATTCAAAATTGACATGAGCATGCATGCCCAGAAACAGCATGTCATGGGCTGTGATGCAAAACTGCACGTAATAGTACCACTGGAGCAGTGCAAAGATCTGGCATGCGGTTCACAGAGGAACCAAGGGCCAATCAGTCACAGTAACCTTTCCTCCAGTCTCCAAAGAATAAGTAACTGCACAAGGTGGGAGATGGCTGCATTTATAATCACTAGACAAACCACAAGGAAGGGGAAAGTGTGCACCAGACAAAGCCTGGAAAGGATCCATTTTTCAACTACACCTGGGGGTGTACCTATGGGGGGAGGCAGTGCAGCTGTTCCTGGTAGTTAAAGGGCTATTTCTGTACACCCTAGACCTCAGACTGCTGAAGAGGAGCCCTCAGAAAAGCACCGATGAATTCACTAAACACTGTGGAGAAAATTGCTCAAATTTATTCTGACTTGGAATTTACATTGAAGGTGCAATTTGGGGTGGTAATGAAGCACATACTACACTGGCTGCTTAAATCTGGGGCCAGTCTGTATCATTATGCTCCAGACTGGCCCCAGATTGAGCACAATGGTGGTCCAAATCCAGTGAGATGGAGTTGTGTACTTTCCTTTCTCTCAGTCCCCACATGGCCAAGAAGAGGAGTGGCCTCTGCCTGCATTGAGATCCTTCCAGAACAACTGAACTACAACAAAAACATCTGATACAAAATGTAGGCCTATGAGTCTATCGTCACTTTTTTTCTCCTGCATGATTTTTTAACATCTTTCGTCTGATTAACAAGTCAATGGAGCTTCAAAAGCTTGCATAATATATTTTGTGCATCTTGGTTGGTCAATAAAGGTATCACTCTTTTGTGGATTTGGGATTTTGTTGTATTCAGGGGCTATAAATTTACTGCCAGGCCTGCTACAGCTGATTTAAATAGAATACTTTCCAACATTTCACAGAGGAAAACTGGGGCACATGTGGCAAAGAAACATCAGAATATGGTCAATATTGCAAAGGTTATTAATGAGGAAGAGCATAGAATCATAGAATCATAGAATTGCAGAGTTGGAAGAGACCACAAGGGCCATCCAGTCCAACCTCCCACCATGCAGGAAATCATGATCAAAGCATCCCTGACAGATGGCAATCCAGCCTCTGTTTAAAGACCTCCAAGGAAGGAGACCCCACCACACTCCGAGGGAGCGTGTTCCACTGCCGAACAGCTCTTACTGTCAAAAAGTTCCTCCTCATGTTGAGGTGGAATCTCTGTTCCTGGAGCTTGCACCCATTGCCCCATGTTACAGTCTCTGGAGCAGCAGAAAACAAGCCTGTTCCATCCTCAGCGTGACATCCCCTCAAATACTTAAGCAGGGCTATCATATCGCCTCTTAACCGTCTTTTTTCCAGGCTAAACATACCCAGCTCCCTAAGTCTCTCCTCATAAGGCATTGTTTCCAGACCTTTCACCATTTTAGTTGCCCTTCTCTGGACACGCTCCAATTTGTCAATATCCTTTTTGAATTGTGGTGCCCAGAACTGGACACAGTATTCTAAGTGAGGTCTGACCAAGGCAGAATAGAATGGCACTATTACTTCCCTTGATCTAGACACTATACTTCTATTGATACAGCCCAAAATCGCATTGGCCTTTTTAGCTGCCGCATCACACTGTTGGCTCATGTTCAACTTGTGGTCTACTAGGACTCCTAGATCCCTTTCGCATGTAGTCTCATTCAGCCAGGTCTCTCCCATCCTATATTTATGCATTTCATTTTTCTGCCCTAAATGCAGTACCTTACATTTCTCCGTATTGAATTTCATTTTGTTAGCTTTGGCCCAGCTCTCCAGTCTATCCAGATCATTCTGAATTTTGATCCTGTCCTCTAGGGTATTAGCTACTCCTCCTAATTTGGTGCCATCTACAAATTTGATAAGTATGCCCCTAATTCCCTCATCCAAGTCATTGATAAAGATGTTGAATAGCACTGGGCCCAGGACAGAACCTTTGGCACTCCACTGGTCACATCTTTCCAAGACAAAGAGGAGCCACTGCTGAGCACCCTTTGGGTTCGGCCGGTCAACCAATTACAAATCCATTGAACAGTTAACTTGTCTAGCCCACATTTTACAAGCTTGTTTGCAAGAATGTCATGGGGAACCTTGTCAAAGGCCTTACTGAAATCAAGGTATGCAATGTCCACAGCATTCCCTTCATCTACCAAGCTGGTAACTTTATCAAAAAAAAGAGATCAGATTAGTCTGGCATGACTTGTTTCTCTGAAACCCATGTTGACTTTTTGTGATTATGGCGTTGCCTTCTAAATGTTCACAGACTCTCTGTTTAATGATCTGCTCTAGAATCTTCCCTGATATTGATGTCAGACTAACTGGACGATAATTGTTGGGATCCTCTTTTTTCCCCTTTTTGAAGATGGGAACAACGTTTGCCCTCCTCCAGTCTGCTGGGACTTCTCCTGTTCTCCAGGAGTTCTCAAATATTATTGCCAATGGCTCTGAGATTATATTTGCCAGCTCTTTTAATACTCTTGGATGTAGTTCATCTGGTCCTGGAGATTTAAATTCATTTAGATTAAGAAGGTATTCCTGTACTACCTCTTTACTTATTTTGAGCTGGATTTCCCCTATTGTGTCCTCTGTTCCATTATCCTCAGGTTGGTCCTCCTTTTCCTTTTCTGAAAACACTGAGGCAAAGAGGGTGTTGAGTAATTCTACCTTTTCTCTGTCCCCTGTTAGCATTTTGCCATCTTCTCCACGTAGTGGCCCTATCATTTCCTTCTTCCTCCTTTTGCTGCGGACATACCCAAAAAAACCCTTTTTATTGTTCTTAACCTCCCTAGCAAGCCTGAGCTCATTCTGCGCTTTAGCTTTTCTGACTTTACTCCTACACGTGTTCGCTATCTGTTTGAATTCTTCTTTGGTGATTTCCCCCCTTTTCCATTTCCTATACATGTTCCATTTAAAACTTAGCTCCATTGAAAGTTCTTTAGTCATTCATCCTGGTTTCTTGAGACACCTCCCATTTTTCTTCCTCAATGGTACTGTTTGAAATTGTGCCTTCAGTATCTCCCTTTTGAGAAAGTCCCATCCGTCTTGAGGTCTCTTCTCTTTTAGTATTCCTGACCATGGGATCACCCCCAGTATTTCCCTGAGTTTATTGAAATCAGCTCTCCTAAAGTCAAGAATGCGTGTCTGACTATGCCTGGCTTCTCCTTTCCATTGTATAACAAACTCCAGGAGAGCATGATCACTCTCACCTAAGGATCCCACCACTTGCACCCCATTAACCAGGTCATCTCTGTTGGTTAGGATCAGATCTAAAATAGCTGACCCCCTAGTTGCCTCTTCCACCTTTTGGACCATGAAATTGTCTTCCAGGCATGTAAGGAATTTGGTAGACCTTGAAGTTTTGGCTGAGTTAGATTGCCAGCAAATATCAGGATAGTTGAAGTCACCCATCACTACTACATCTCTCCTTTCTGCATGTGTGTTCATCTGTTCTAGAAAGGCATCATCCAATTCCTCCGTCTGATTTGGGGGTCTGTAGTAGAGTCCCACAATAACATCCCTGTTGTTTCCCTCCCCTTTAATTTTTATCCAGATGCTCTCCACCTGGCTTCCAGTATTGATGTCATGGGTCACTTCACTGGTGTAAATATCCCTGACATATAATGCTATTCCTCCTCCTTTCCTGTTTGGCCTGTTTCTCCTATAAAGGTTATACCCCTCTATTCCTACATTCCAATCATGAGACTCGTCCCACCAGGTTTCAGTAATGCCTATTATATCATATTTGTTTTGTAGTGCGAGGAGTTCAAGTTCATCTGCTTATTTCCCATGCTCTGTGCATTAGTGTAGAGACATCTAAGACCATGTGTTCCCTTTACTTGCTGCCTGTGCAAGTTTTTTTGCCTCCCACTGTTGGGTCCTTGCGCTATTTGCTTTGTTCCCTCTATGACAAGTTTGACTATTTTCTCCAGCCCTTTTGCCTTCCAGAATACTGTCTCCCTCCCCCATTTGACTCAGTTTAAAGCCCTCCTGATCAAATTCTTGAGACTGTTGGCAAAAATGTTTCTTCCAACTGTTGTAAGATGCACCCCATCTCTTGCCAGAAGTCCCCCCGCATGGAAGTGCAGTCCATGATCCAAGAATCCAATTTGTTCTCGGCGACACCATCTACGGAGCCAGTTGTTTATGTCGGCTATTTTCCTCTCCCTTCTTGGACCATGCCCTTCAACTGGCAGAAGAGATGAGATGACAACCTGTGTGTCCATTTCTTTCAGCTTCCTCCCCAGGGCCTCTTCTGATCTTGGGAAAGCTGTGCCTTGCAGTATCATTGGTTCCCACATGGACCAAAAGGAAGGGGTAATGATCCGTAGGCTTGACAAGTCTTGTCAGCCTCTCGGACACATCACGGATCTTTGCCCCAGGGAGACAACACACCTCCCGAGTCATCTTGTCAGGCCCACATACCACTGCTTCTGTACCCCGCAGCAAGGAGTCCCCCACCACCACCACACGCCTCCGCCGAGGCTTCGCAGCTGCTGTTCCTTGCGGTGGTCCTCTCAAGGTCCCCTGCTCTACCCCTGAAGTCTGTCCATGCTGTTCTTCCTCGTTGTCCTTGATAAGGGAAAAAGCTTCGAATCGATTCTGTAGCTGCAAGCTGCTGGAAGAATCCCTGGATTTTCTTGTTCTGTGTGTGACATTCCTCCAGCTGTCTACTTCCTGTGTCTGTGAAGTGATACTCTCCTCCACAGCAACTTCCTCTGTGCGGTCCCCATCCAAGACTGTTCGTTCTGTTCTGTCCAGGAAAACCTCTTGCTCACGAATCTGTTGAAGTGTAGCTACCCGTGTCTCCAGCTGCTGGACTTTCTCCTCCAAGAGGGCTACCAGCTTGCACTTGGTGCATGTGAAGTTCTCCACGTCTGTAGACAAGAAGACAAACATCACACAAGTGTTGCAAGTGACTGCTGCAGTCCCCTTAGTGTCCATGATGAGACCTTTTAGGTAATCTAAGAACTCTTAGTTAATGCTGAGAATGCTAAGCTGTACTTTTAGGTATGCTGTATTTTTGTTTGGTTACTGAAATTCGCGTGCCATTAGGCGCTTGCCTCAGCAACAAGCAGCCTCTCCCAACAGTTTAAAAAAAAATCAATCTCCCCAGTCAGAATGGCTGTCCAGAAGCTGCTCTCCTTCTCCCTGGCAGGAAACTGGCCTGGAAACTGGCAGGGAACTTGCTGTCCAGAAGCTGCTCTCCTTCTCTCTGGCCGGAAACTGGCCTGGAAAGCCTCTGCAAGGAGTTATATAAAGCTAGGCTCCCAGCTCCACCCCCTAGTGACTCACAGGTGTGACTCACAGGAGGGCTCTTGAGGGTAAAAGGGCAAGGTCAGAAGTACGAGCCCCTCAGCAACAACCAGCCTCTCCCAACAGTTTAAAAAAAAAATTCAATCTCCCCAGTCAGAATGGCTGTCCAGAAGCTGCTCTCCTTCTCTCTGGCAGGAAACTGGCCTGGAAAGCCTCTGCAAGGAGTTATATAGAGCTAGGCTCCCAGCTCCACTCCCTAGTGACTCACAGGTGCCTAGCACACAAGCTAGGAAAGGCTGCAGCAGTTTGCTTTTGCCTGAGCCTCTTGGGAAGGGGAAGATTCTTTCCATTCATCTCCTCTCCCCCTGCTGAGTTGGCTGCCTACAAACTACTTTTGCACTTTGAACTCATTTTGCAGCAACAGAAGGAAGCCAAGGGCAAAGGGGGAAAGTGTGGGGAGGAGAGAGAAACTGAAACAATTTTAAGAAACCTGAAAAAGTGAGACAACAAAGGATTAAGGAGGACTGTCCCTGCAAATCAGGACAGTTGGAAGGTATGAACAGACAGCAAAAACCAAAACTCCTTACAGTCTAAATCCAAACGATTTACAGTTAAAAATACAAAAATAAGCACTTCTTAAAGACCTGGAAAGTATGTTTTACCTGGCATATGAATAGTTAAGGAAGTCAAGCAGGCTGGGATTTCTGATCAAACTGTTCAGAAGTATCACAGCTGAAAAGATTATTCAGTCTCCAACTGCCATATTTCAGATTGCACATGCAACAAGGAAAATCCTTAGATGACTATCTTGGTGGATAGTCAGGTTCATGTGAGAGAAATTGTATGAGCTACTATAGTCCATGCACTGGTAACGTCCAGATTAAAATATTGGAATGTGCACTATGTGAGCCTGCCCTTGAATACAACTCAGAAGCTGCAACTACTGCAAAATGCAGCCACTCAGTTGAAGACCAGTGCTACTCAAAATGGCCATCCAAGGACCAGTGCCAGTCCCTGAGCCATTGGCTACCAGTCCCTGAGCAGTTTCCAGGAAAGAGAGAAACAATTATAGCCAATGGGGAAAAAATGGCACCAGACACTGACATGATGGGAAAAATAATCTCCCCCACACCGATCAGTAAGCACTGGGTATGGACATCATATAATACCAGTCTTAAAGCAGCTATACAGGCTGCCAAGGCACTTATAGCCTCAAGTCAAGGTGTTGATGACACCCAAAGCCCTAAACTGCTTGGGATCTTTATACTTCAAGAATCACCTCTCCCGATATATGCCTGTCTGAGGATTGAGGTCTGTAAGAGGTGACCTCTTCTATGCCCCACCAGTCTGGATGATACAGTGTGTAAGAACATGAGAGGGGGACTGTGGTGCCCCACTTTTTGAATGCCATCCCCTTATGGTCCTGATTAGCACCAATGCTAGCTGCATTCCCGCACCAAATTAAAACAAGTTACTGTATTTTATTAAACACTTTGAGGCCTGATTGGTTTTACCCAAACCTTCACATGTATTATCATTTTTAAGTGTTTAACTGTTTCAACTGTTAACTTGTCAAACTTTAGAGATGCTTTTTAGACTGTTTAAATTATTTCTTGCTGTTTTATGTTGTTTAAAGTGGTTAAACAGATTTTGTTGTCTGTCGCTCTGATTTCATATGATAAAAGGACATGGTATAAATATTTTAATAAATATAATAAATAAATACAAAGAAAGCAATCCAACACATATTAGGGTTCCAAGCCAAGTAACAGCTTTAAAGGTTTGGAGTGATCATGCTGGGTTCATGGTCTTCACCACTCTGGGTTCATATTGCCTTCCCAGGCTGGGCTGCTCTTTCTCTCATGCCTGCCTGCCGAGAAGCAGCCCAACTCCAGAGCAGCAAAGAGCTGCCTTCCTCTTCCTCCCCTCAGCAGCTGGCCAAGCAGCTCCTCCCATCCCTTTGCAGCCAGAATCAGGGACCACCAGTGCCACTCCCAAGATGGGGAAAGGGCTGGCGGCTCTCTCCTCCTCTTCCTCGCCATGGCTGCCCTCCATGTTTTCTCTCAGTGCTGCCAGGTTCTTGCCTTCCAGCAAGTGTCTCCCCCAACTGCCCTAGTGGGCCCCACCACCACGCAAAAAAATGACACTTCCACCATTTTATTTGTGACCATGTGAAGGTTGACAACATCATGGGCACAAATCAATGCTGCTACAAATTGGGAATAATGCTCAGGTAAGGGGATTATTTCTTCTCATTTAGATGAACACTTAGTTTATTTCTTTGGCCATAAGTGCCTTTACTCAGAATTGCAAGCTAGTGCACACATGCGCACGCACACACTTGATCAGTTCCCACCTCTGAACTGTACTTGTTTGCAGTCCAGCCACAGTGTTCTAGATTTGCAGCAGTTTTTGAATTATCTTCATTGAAAATAAATTATCGGGTAGGTAGGCAAAAATGGGAACTGCTACTACAAATGGTGTGGGGGGACACCCATTTTCTCTTCCTCACCTCTTTTTCCTCTCCTATTTTCTCTTGCTCACCTCCTTTTCCTCTCCAATGTAAAATGAATGGATACAACCTGACTGTTCCAAAAACAAAAGAGCATAACACTGAGCTATGGGAGGGATTTCAAGTGACACTTAAAATGGCTGCTGAGAAACCATGCTAAGATTGGATAGTTACTCCGTCCCATGTCTCCCAGCTTCTGCTCTCTACTCTCCAATTTGGCCCAAGTATTTCTAGGCTTCATTTCAGAGTTCAAAGAGTTCAGGTGTTCCGAGCCAATTCCTTGCCTTTCTCCAGGTAGTTTTGAAGCCCAGTCAGGCACTATTTCATCATCTGCTCTCTGGAGCCCTCCACACCACAGCTGGACCCACCATCATCCAACTTTCTGGGACAAGCTTCCTTTTCCTTATCACTCAGCTGCCTCCAATATTCACCATTTCCTGTCCCTTGGGCAGGCTGCTCCTGCAGAACATATGTTTCACCAGCTGTTGGAAACGGCAAATAGAATTATGCAGTAGGGCACAGGCCACAACTTCCTCACCATAGATTTAATTGTTTAGAGTCTAAACAATTAAATCAGTAATGGGGAACCTGTGGTCAAAACTTCCAAAGCTGTAATTTTCAAACTTCCCAATCAGCTCAAGGGAAGCCCACTATATATCTAGCAACAGAACTATTAGAATGTTAATGCTCCTCTTTGGGAAACTGATTCTAGGGGATATTCTTTCACATTTACCCTGTTTTTCTCCTGCGCAACATTTCAGGACATTGAACACTAAGACAAAATTGCACAAAATTCCTGCTGGTCTATTATTCTTCCTGACAGGGGTTCCTGGCTATCAGGAAACCTATTTTTCAACCTTGGAATAAATAACTGTGGGTTTTCTTTCCATCCCTCTCTTCAACACAACACTGCAGGGCAGATAAAAGTTGACTGAGGAGATTATAAGATGCTCTAAATATGGCATTATCGCGATGCCAGGAGATCGCTAAAGGGCTTCATTTTCAGATGATGTTGTTCCCCTCTCATTATGCTCCCGTTCAGCTGTTGTTATGCCAGTGCTGCTTTTTATTGACGGGCTAAGCCGTCAATAGATCCCCCATTCCGTTTCTGTCATGGAATGTCCTGCAACTGAAAAGGTGTCCTGTTATGCTGGTGCGATGCCAGCGACAATGGGAGGTCCTTGCCAGAACACTTCTGAGTGAGATTGAGACATCCAGGTAAGTGACACACTTTTTTGTACCCACCCTGGGTTACTTTTAAAGTTTTAAGTGTGTTTTTGTGCTTGCTGTCACTTTTTGGGTTTTGTTTGCTTTTCATTTTTGAATTTCCTGCGCTATCGTCTTCTCACAAGGAGCTCTGTTTGAGCTCCATTCACTCCTGGGCTGCCCTGCCAAGGCAAGGAGCCGAGATCAAGGTAGGTTTGAAAACTTTTTATTTTTTGGCCTTACAGGGATGGGAGAGAGGCGGGAGCAGAGATTGTAAGACGGGGACACTTTTTTTATTCCTGCTTGAAAATCTCCTGAGTGACTGGTCCAAGGCTATCTAACACGTTTCATGGCATAGTAAAGTATTGAATGTGAGCCTTCCTTATCCTCCCAAGCCAACATTCTAAATACTGCACCACACCATCTATTTTGTTCTTACTTGAAGCATGCCCAGACACTTGTCTATTGCTGCCACATCACAGTTCTGCTTCCAGTGTGAATACCAGCATTATAAAATATCATGCGAAGGGTACATTACAAAAACAGGCAGCAATTTGTCTCCAGGTGGCAATATTTCCAACACCCTTCCTCCCAACCTCATTGATTGGTCCCTTTGATTTCAGGTTGGCAGGAACTGCCACTCCAGGTCTGTGATTAAAGAAACATGTTTTATGCTCGATGTCTGCTAAGAACAGAGGTAGCTGACAAGAAGTGGAGTCATAAGGGAGTGATCTATGAGAGGCTAATTTATCTTCTTGGCATTTAAAGTAAAAACAGGCAGATTTAGACACTTCACTTTATAAGAGAGGGATTAATGCATTCCTAAGCAACTTTGTTTAATGGTATACTTTGCACATTAATTTCTAATTAACTACAAAATGCTTTAGAAAGCACATATTTTATACATATTGATAAGAGATACAGTACAATGATATAAACTCATAAGATTAATCAAAGAGTAAGGACTTTATCACACAAGCCTATTGTCTCGCAGCAATCCCGTTGTTGAAGGAAATAGGAACATATCAATTTGAAAACAATGATTATCACACTTCTCTGCATTCGTGTTATTATGCTGCTTGGTCCTGTGCTTACTCTTCCACACCATCTCACTAACCCCACCTTCCTCCCCATGTATGCTCTACCCAGTGCATGTGAGCCTTTCACTCTCCTATCCTACCCATAGCACCATCCCTCACTCCCTTTTCCTGATTGCCACCATTGTATCTCAACCAGATATTAAATTCCTTCCCAGCCCATTGACTTCAACTCCTAGCTGGTCTTCCTCCTAATCCTGAGGAGTGGGGAGTTGAAGTCAATGGGCTGGGAAGGGGTTTAAGATCTGTCAGAGACATAGTGATGGCAAGCTGGGAAGAGAGTGAAGGGGTGTCCCTGCTTGCAGGACAGGAGGTGGAGAGGAGGGGGAGGAGTGGGAAGGCAGTATTATTTATTTATTTATTTATTTATTTATTTAGATATTTAGACCCCGCTCTTCAGCCACAAAGGCTATCAAAGCAGCTTACAATTTGTTTTAAGCAATAGCAATTTACACATCTACACTACATTAAGCAGTTTCCAATGTGTGTTAGCTAATTGCCCCCACAAGCCGGGTACTCAGTAGAGCTATTTAAGCAGCAGCTACAAACTCTGTGGAGGGCTGACTGTAAAAGCAACCTCAACCTGCTTGGGAATGGGGAGGGGCTATCATAGTGGAAAAGCAGCAATATCGGGAGCCTTTGATGGGGTTTTCCTGTCAATTAAAAGGTGCACTCTAACAATGATTGAAAGGCAAAACAGGACCAGGACAGACATGATGTTGTGTGATAAGTACCAGCCAAAGAGACTATTATCCAGCTCTAATTTTGATTTACCACCCTTGGGTGATAAAGTCCTTAAACATGAGGCTTCAATATTCTGTTACATGTACATTAAAAGAGTATAAAATTCACCAGATAATTTTAAAGGAAAATACATTCCAGAATATAAATAGGTCCTCCAATGAGGTGGTTCTACTTCCAGAAGAACTGTGGGCTCATGGGAAGTTTGAATAATTACACACCTAAATTGTGGTACACTTGGGGAAGAATGGTCCATCAATAGATAGTCACATTGTTTTTTAAAATTTCCATGCTCCAGGAAACACATGTCTTCTCACACTAGTAACACCCACTTCCAAATCTGCTCCAGAGGGCTGGGAACACCTGTCCTTACCATGAAGTTGGGAAACAGTGCAGAGATCAATAGTGAAGAGGGGCAAGGGAAGAAAGATCCATTTTGTTAGCAGTTGGGCCCTAGTGTGACACTGGTTTTTGGTTCACAAGACCAAAGATGTAACTTCTCCACGTAAAGGAATTAGTCATGATCCTACTGTGAACAGAGCAAATTGCAAACTGCTCATCTCTCACCTGCCTCAGGCATTACCACAAACTAACACATTTTGGAGGGTTCTTACAGGATCAGATTTATAGTTTATTGCAGCAGCTTAGCTGTATGATGGCTTTATCAACCACCAAAGGAACAAAGACATATGATGGAGCACTGTGGGATTCTTCCTGTCCAAAATTAGTACAAGGTGAAATTCTACCTTAATCCTACTTCAAATGGGCCCACTTAAATCAATGGGACTCATATCAATAGAGTTACTCCAGGGTGGACAACTGTGGTGAGTCTAGAGGCCTTTTTTTCCCCTTGGGGGCCTCCAGGGCCTACGCAGGCTATCAAAAATGCCACAAAAAAAAAAATCAAAACAAAACTCAAGGTGCCTGGAAGTCCACTTTTGAAATATGGGTATTTTTTTATTATTATTTTAAACAATGCAGGCTGACAAACTATTTAAAGGTGAATTACTACATCTTGAGGCTTTTAGGAAATGCAATTCACATTTTTGGTTCAGAAAATGGGGCTGGGGAGTCAATTCCAGCAAAAACAGCCTTGGGGGGGTCACATGCAGCCTCATTGCTGCACTTTGTCTATCTAGGATTCCCAGACTTCCTGAGGCTTGGGCCTGATAATCAGGGCCTGTACCCTCTTCTCCTGGTCCTCAGGGTAACTGAGGGGAATCTCATAGTGAGTGTGCTGCCTTGTAAAGTGTGTATATGTATACTTTCCATATTTTAGAATTTATGTTTTGGATTTGAATGAAAGGTCTGGAAACAATGCCTTATGAGGAGAGACTTAGGGAGCTGGGTATGTTTAGTCTGGAAAAAAGACGGTTTAGAGGCGATATGATAGCCCTGTTTAAGTATTTGAAGGGATGACACGCTGAGGATGGAGCAGGCTTGTTTTCTGCTGCTCCAGAGACTGGAACACGGAGCAATGGGTGCAAGCTCCAGGAACAGAGATTCCACCTCAACATGAGGAGGAACTTTTTGACAGTGAGAGCTGTTCAGCAGTGGAACACACTCCCTCGGAGTGTGGTGGGGTCTCCTTCCTTGGAGGTCTTTAAACAGAGGCTGGATGGCCATCTGTCGGGGGTGCTTTGATTGTGATTTCCTGCGTGGCAGGGGGGTTGGACTGGATGGCCCTCGTGGTCTCTTCCAACTCTGCAATTCTATGATTCTATGATTCTATGATTCTATGAAATAATCATAGACTTATAGAGCTGAAAGAGACCACAAGGGCTATCTAGTCCAACCCCCTATCCTGCAGGAATACACAAGCAAACCATGCCCAACAGATAACCATCCAGCCTCCGTTTAAACACTTCCAAAGAAGGAGACTCCACCACACTATGAGGCAGTGCATTCCACTGCCGAACAGCTCTTACTGTCAGGAAGTTCTTCCTAATGTTTAGGTGACATCTCTTTTCCTGTAGTTTGACGTCACCTGGGATTGCCCCTTGCAAAATCACCCCTGTAGCACCACTAGGGCCAACCTCCTGTGACATTACAAGCCACCATCCTTAGATCTTGGGATCTGGCTATGAAATCTCTAGACCTGGAGCTCTCCTGACCTGACAACCCTCTTGCCAACTCCGAAATCCACTTCCAAGCCCTATTCAGGAATTCTATAATGTGTGGAAGTAAACATGTGGGGAGAGGAACATGCTAGCCTTGTACTCTCCATTATTGCTTTCTACACATGGAGATGTTCTGAAGAAGAGAGTGCCCTCTAGTCACAGAGGGTCTCTCTGTGACCAGGAACCCAAATAGGAGTACCAGAAAAACAGGTGTCCCTCCTCCTTCAGTCCAGTCAATGCCTGAGCATGTTGGGCTGCAGGAGAAAGTGAGTGACTCTTCACACCTTGTGGAGTGCCTGGAGAGTGGGAGAGGGAGCCACATGCAATCTAAAGCTGTGGTCTAAAGCTTTCGGTCAATTAATCTACTGAGTTTAAAGCTGTTGCCCTACTTCATACATTAATTTTCCCCCCTCCCAAATCTCTGTAGGAAAACACAGTTTGATCAAACAAACATTAGGCCCTCAAGTAAGGATCTGCATACCCTTCAGATATTGTGGTAATTCCATTTATTTCCCACCCTGGGGGTTATGTTCTTGTAGGGAAAAGATGCAATGCATGAAACAGAGTGAACAAATACAGACTGTGTGAGCACAGGCAGGCAGGCAGGCAGGCGGACACACACACACTGTAGAGTATAGGTGTTTGATTCCCTCTGCTGGCTGAAAATCAGCATTGCAGGATTATTCTGAATAGTTCAATATTAAGTGAAACAACTTTGTTTCTGGAGAAAAAGCTTTGGTCATGATGACCACAAACCTAGTAAGATGTCCATCACTGTGGTGGTATGCATTAGTGTGCATGGAATTAGGGCTTGTGTAATGCAAGATATCCTATCTCTTTGGGATATGGTGCTATGTATATCTATTTATTTATTTAATAATAATCTCTCTGGCTTTTCTTCGCAAACGAAGATTCAGGAAGGACAAATCCCGCGTTTTCTGCAAGCACGCTGATGACTAAAAAGGCCAATCTGAGAAAAACAAGTCCGGTTGCAGAAAGCACAGCAGAAGCTTTCCTTGGGTGATGTTTCCGGGTTGTGATTCTTTCTGCGTTGTCGTTTCTCTTCAAGACTTGTTCGGCGTGAGTTCTCAAATAAGGCTGCAGCACTGTGGATAGTGTGTCTCCATGCCTCCAGATGTGAGGCCAGGGCGGACAATTGTTGGTGATCAATTTGGCCGAGCCTGAGATGTTGTTTCAGGGAGTCCTTGTATTGCTTTTTTGGAGCACCCCTCTTACGCTGACCCGTGGCGAGTTCACCGTAGAGTATTATTTTGGAGAGGTGATGGTCCTCCATCCTAGAAACGTGCCCTGCCCAGTGCAGCTGCGTTCTCAATATCATGGCCTCAATGCTGGTGATCCCTGCTTGCTCAAGGACAGCAACATTCGTCACATAGTCAGTCCAGTGTATATTTAGGATTGTGCGTATACAGCGCTGATGGAAGCGTTCGAGGAGTCATAAGTGATGGCGATAGGTGACCCATGTTTCAGACCCATAAAGGAGAATAGACAGTACAATGGCTCTATACACACAGATTTTTGTGTTTTGTCTCAGGTATTTATTACTCCAGACTCTTATTAAAGTTTTCCAAATGCGCTATGTGCCTTTGCAATCTGTGATCAATCTCTTTGTCAATCTTGGCATCTGAGGAGATGATGCTTCCCAGGTAGGTGAACTGCTGAATGGACTTGAGCACAGATTTGCCGAAGGCAATGTGGGGATGATGGTGTTCGTCCTGTGGTGCAGGCTGGTAAAGAACTTCCATTTTCTTCAGGTTGACTTCCAGCCCAAACAGCTCTGCAGCTGTTGCAAAGCAGGATGTTAGGTGCTGCAGAGCTGCTTCTGTGTGGGCAACAAGGGCAGCAGCATCAGCGAAGCCCTCAGACGGCTTAAGTTAAACAAGCTACCAACAATACGGTAACGTATATAGATGCTGTCTTCTTCGAGCTCTGTCGTAGCCCTTTCGAGTATCATGCTGAAGAAGACTGTAGATAAAGTTGGAGCAAGAACACAACCTTGCTTCACTCCATTAGTTATTAGAACGGGCTCTGGAGGAGCATGGCCATATCTGACTTGACCACACTGGCCCTCATGTAGCAAGATAATCATTTTAAGGAATTTCAGGAGACATCCTAGTCTTTCCAGGATCTGCCACAGACCTTTTCTACTCACAGTGTCGAAGGCTTTGGTGAGGTCGACAAATGTTACGTAGAGACCCTTGTTTTGCTCTCTACATTTCTCTTGCAGTTGTCTAAGGGCAAATACCATATCTGTACTGCTCCTATTGGCTCTGCCACATTTGCTTTCAGGAAGAAGTTCTTATGCAACAGCAGAAACTAATCTGTTCAGGAGTATCCTTGCAAGGATTTTTCCAGCAATAGAGAGCAGTGTTATGCCTCAATAGTTTGAACAATCGGATTTTGCTCCTTTTTTCCTGTACAGGGAGATGATGACTGCATCTCGGAGATCTGATGGCAGTTCCCCCTTTTCCCAGCAATTCACAAGGTGTTCGTGGAATTTACCGTGGAGTACATGACCTCCGTGTTTCCAAACTTCAGGTGGGATTTCATCAATCCATCAATCCCAGCTGCCTTGCCATTTTTCATCTGCTGTATGGCCTTAAGGGTCTCTTCCAAAGTGGGAGCTATGTCCAATTCATTTTTCATCAGTTTTTGTATCATATGTTGGATAGCTGAGCCTTGGAGTACTCGGTTGGCACTAAAGAGACTTTGAAAGTGTTCAGCCCATCGATTCAGGATGGAGGCTTTATCAGTAATTAATGTTTGACCATCTGTACTGTATAAGGAGCTTTGGACCTGATAAGTAGGTCCAAACACTGCTTTAAGAGCTTCATAAAATCCTCTAAGATCACCCAGATCTGCACAGTGTTGTGTCTTTTCTGCTATATTGATCCACCACTTGTTCTGCATGTCTCAGAGTTTTTGTTGAAGTTTACTACATGTGAGACGGAAAGCTGCTTTTCTTACATGGCAAGTTGGCTGGGCGAGGTATGCCTGGTGAGCAGTTCTCTTCTTTGCCAACAGCTCCTGGATCTCTTGGTTGTTTTCATCAAACCAGTCTTGATTTTTCTTGTGGGAGAACCCGAGGGATTCTTCCGCAGACTGGAGAATACTGTTTTTGATATGTTGCCAAAGCACTGTGGGAGAAGGATCTATAGGATGGTCTTCAAGTTTTGTTTGCAGATTTGCCTGGAAGTTGTCTCTCATGGTGGCTTGTTGAAGATTGTTGACTTGGAGTCTCTTCTTTAAGATGCCACCCCTCTTAGGTCTGAACTTAAGATGAAGGTTTAGTTTACATCTGACCAGGCGATGATCTGTCTGGCATTCTGCACTGGGCATCACTCGAGTATGACGGACATCGCGAATGTTTATCTGGTGGACTAGAACATAGTCAATGAGGTGCCAATGTTTGGATCGGGGATACATCCATGTTGTCTTCAAGCTATCTTTCTTCTGAAAGATAATGTTTGTAATAGTTAGCTGTTGTTCTGCACAGGGTAATAACTTAAAACAATCCTCCCCCTTAAAATTACATATAATAGTACATAGATTTAAAATAACTGGCAAATTCACCAGTGACATAAAATAACTACCCTAAGACTTTAAAACTATAATATCAAAACATAAAAACATAAACATAAAAACATAAAAAGAGGGAGAAGCATCCATTAAAAATGGTCTGTTCTATTCAAGGAAGGCCTGCCGGAAGAGATTCGTTTTGAATGCTTTTTTGAAATTCTCCAAGTTGGTTACTTGACGGATCTCCTCTGGCAGGGATTCCATAGTCTGGGAGCAATAGAAAAAGATTTCTGGGAGGTTGTTGTTAATCTAGATCTCCTTGGTTGCAGTAAACCCCTCCCAGAAGATCTAAGGGTGTGGGGCGGATTATATGGGAGGAGGCGATCCCTTATGTAGGTTGGGCCTAGGCTGTGTAGGGCTTTATAGGTCACTACCAACACCTTATACTGTGCTTGGAAACTGATAGGCAGCCAGTGAAGGGATTTCAAGATTGGAGTGATATGCTCCCTTCTCGATTTTCCTGTGACTAACCTGGCTGCCATATTTGCACCAGTTGTAGTTTCCAAACTAGGCATAAGGGTAGCCCCATGTAGAAAGCATTGCAGAAATCGAGTCATGAGGTTACCAGTGCATGCACTACAGTTTCTAGGTCCTTTGTCTCGAGGTAAGGGCACAGTTGGCGTATCTGCCAAACCTGATAACAGGCGCTCCTGACTGTCGTGTTCACCTGAGCAGTTGTGTGAAGCGACAAGTGTAGGAGCACCCCCAGACTCCAAACACAGTCCTTAGCAGAGAGCACGACCCTGCCCAGGACTGGAGATTGCAACCCAATACCAGGTTTAGGGGCTCCCACTGTAAGCATCTCCATTTTCTCTGGATTCAGTTTGAGTCCCTTTTTCCTCATCCAGTCCATTACCACTACAAGACAGTGACTGAGGGGAGAAATACCATCTGTCATCATGGCTGATGACTGAGACATTGAGAAATATATTTGGGTGTCATCAGTGTACTGATAACACCCCACCCCATGTCTCTGGCTGATTTCTCCCAGCAGCTTCATATAGATATTAAAAAGCATTGGGGACAGGATGGTGCCCTGAGGGATGCCACAATTAAGCTCTATTTTTGATGAGCATTTGTCCCCGAGCATCACCCTCTGGAATCTACCTGAGAGGAAGGAATGGAACCACTGAAGTGCAGTGCCTCCAATCCCCAACTCTCCCAGGCGTTCCAAGAGGATGCCGTGATCTATTGTATTGAAAGTTGCTGAGAGATCCAAAAGCACCAACTGGGTCATGCTTCCCATCAATGTTTTGGTGAAGATCATCCACCAGAGCAACCATGGCAGTCTCCATCCCAAATCTCAATCTGAAGCTGGTTTGAAATGGATCTAGAAAATCAGTTTCGTCCAAGATTACTTGGTGTTGAGAAGCAACAGCCCGCTCGATCACCTTGATCAAAAACGGCAGATGGAAAACCGGTGTATAATAAAAGTCCAGGGGGTCCAGGGAAGGTTTCTTTAGGAGCAGTCTCACAACCGCTTCCTTTAAACAAGATGGCATAACTCCCTCCCTAAGGGACACATTGATGGTCTCCTTAAGAAAGGCCATCAATGCATCACCACCACCCCGGATGACCAGCCATGATGGGCAAGGGTCGAGAGGGCACGTCATCTTCCTCACTTTTCCAAGGATCTTGTCCATGTCATCGGTACTCATCAGCTTAAACTGATCCAGTCTAATCTCAGAAATGGGTTTACTGGACACCTCATCAGTCGACTCTGCTATAAACCCAGCGTCTAAGTCAGCTCTTATCTGAGAGATTTTATCTGCAAAGTAGGTATTAAACACATCACAGCAGGCTGCTGTCGGGTTAAGTAGAGGGTTCTGTACAGGTGGAGCCTGTGTGAGCTCCCTTACCACCTGTTGGATGGGACTCTGCAGACACAATATGTGCAGAGTAGAAAGATCTGTGTGCTGCACGTATTGCCTCTCGATAGGAATAAAGAAAATTCCTATGGCGAATCTTGTCAGATAAGAGTCAAGTTTTCCACCAGGTGCACTCTAGTCATTGTCCAGCCCGCTTCATCTTCCTAAGTGGACCATGGTTGTTTATTTGGAGTGGGTTGGAAAGGATGCTTAGGAGCGATCGTGTTGATGGCCCTGGTGTTCCAAATATCAACCAGAGCTTTGACAGAATCACCGGCATTACCAACCAAGGAGCCCTCCAAGGCTTTCTGAAGACCTATTGGCTCCATTAGCCTCCGAGGGCGGACCATTCTAATAGGCCCTCCACCTCCATTGGGGCAGACATTGGCTCTAAGTCCAACCATAACCAGGAACAATATTTAAAATATTATTGCACTGTCCTGGATCCTATGATAGAAGGGTAGTACATTAGGTGCAATTTAAAAGAGAGAGAGAGAGACAGATCCTAGGATAATATACAGTTGAAAGAATAAAGCAGCATCAGCTACATTTGGCAGTGCGGGGCAGAAATCAACAGCTTGCTTAACTAGCTTAATAAAGCAATTTCAAATGTCTTGGGTGCCAGTTACACGACAGAAATTGTCGCGTTGCCTACCGTGACAAAGTGATCACGAATCCGTCCTTCGCTGTTTATACGATTTATGTCTCTGATATGGATATCCCGTGTGGTCCCGTGACTGATATTTACACGTCCATAGTTCCGGTTTTGTTTAGGTTTTAAATTTTTTTTATTTTATTTATTTTTTTTTTGGCTGTCAATCAAAGATGCGATTACTCGTGTTTTCACAACCTCGGTGACGCACTTCCTTTAGAGTTCCGTGCCACGAGCGATGCTATTGGCTGGCTGGGGGGGGAGAGAGGGGGCAGAGGTTTGTTATTCCCCCTTTGCTTCTTGAACATTTTAACCCCTTCAGAAGAGGCAGAAAGCATTTTTAAAGATCCAGACTGAGACGAAAGAGTGCTTTCCATTTGAAATCAAGCCGAGTGAGGGGGATGGGAGGGAAGGGGAGGCATCGTATTCCCCTTGCCTCTGTAAAATGTTAACCCTTACAACACAGATTAGCTGCAGAGTTCATGCTTCAAACCAGCTACAAAACAGGCTGTTTTGAAACACACAGACACAGAGAGGGGGAATTTAAGGCATGTTCATCCGCTCAGAGGCTGGAATATTTTACTGTGCCCGTCCACCATGATCTCTCTGTTCAGAACCAGAGAGGATCTGCCCACCACGATCTCTCTGTAGCATGCAGTGTAGAAATCTATTTAAAAAGGTGATTGAGTACATTCGCGAGTGCACACACACACACACATCAACCTTCATGCAGCTGGAAGGGATGCCTTTGTTTTCGGCTGGTGAGGCTGGATCTGTTGAACGGGTGACTGACCCCTCCTTTTCTGGTCCCTGAGCTCTAAGCCCGCCCCCAGTCACCATTTCCGGTCATCCCAGTACCGAGACTTTTTGTCCCACGCTGTTTACATTTCCGATTTTCCGAATCCTCCAGTGACTTTTTTAAAAACCGGCACAACCTGCGGGACTGGAAGTCCCGCAGGTTGAGAGATAAAAGGTGGCCCCCCTTCCGAAAATCACGTACCCGACCCGATGTACGTGTAAACTGCCAGGGATCGACACGAATTCTTCCCAGGACATTTTCATCGTGTAAACGGCCCCTTGGTGAATGAATCAGGTTCAAA
This sequence comes from Gambelia wislizenii, assembly GCA_030847615.1. Lineage (NCBI taxonomy): Eukaryota > Metazoa > Chordata > Lepidosauria > Squamata > Crotaphytidae > Gambelia > Gambelia wislizenii. The sequence goes on from JAUMIR010000001.1 coordinate 374,183,588, forward strand.
TGTATAATGTTGGCACCAGCCACACAATCAGGGTGCCCCAATGGGAAAGGCTTTTCCCTTTTGTCACATGATGTACCAGTGGTTCTTGATAAAGGATCTTAAAGCATGGGCAGGCTGGTGTATGAAAATCTGTTTCCTGCATTGAAAGTAAGTAATAACACCTTGAATTAGGCTCAGAAGCAACACATTTCACCCTGCCATCAGACCTCTTTGTCAACAACTCCTGGGACAGAAGACAAATTTTGCCCTCATGGTGAAAATATTCCAAAGTCAGAGTTTAAATTAGGTTGGGAATCATGTGTCCCTCTAGACGCTGCTGAACTGCAACTCCCATCAGCCCTAGCCAGCAAAGTCAATGATGAGGGATGCCTGGAGTTGTAGTCCAGCAGCATCTGGAGGGCTGTTTTAAATAATGGAGGAAAGTCAGGGGTCCATAGTCTGAGCGCCTGACTCTTAGTCAGAGCTTGGAAAAGTTACTTTGGGGGCTGATTACCTAGGGGATTCTGGGAGCTGTTGTCCAAAAAAATTAAATTCATATATGTTTTTAATCAACATTATGCTTATGTGTTTAATTTGTTGTTCCCTGCCTCAGACCTCAGGTGGATAAGAAATTGTTGTTGTTGTCATTTGTCTCTAACATACACTCAGACCAACCAATTGCTGTTTGTTGTTGTTTGCCATCTAGTTGACTTTGACTTATGGTGACCCTATGAATGGAGACTTCTAAGTAAGAGTCCCAATCATCAGCTGCCTTGCTCAGGTCTTGCAAACTTAGAGTCACAGCTTCCTTGATTATATAGTGTGGTCTTCCTCTTTCCCTACTGCCTTCCACTTTACCCAGCATTATAGTCTTTTCCAGTGAGTCCCATTGTCTTATGCTATGTCCAAAGTATGACAGCCTCAGTTTAGTCATATTTGCCTCTAATAAGATTTTAGGCTTGATTTGCTCTAAGACACATGTATTTGTCTTTTTAGCTGTCCATGGTATCCTCAGAACTCTTCTCAAGCACTACATTTCAAATGAGTTGATTTTTTTTTTCTTGTCAGTTTTCTTCACTGTCCAGCTTTCATATCCATACATGGAAATCAGAAAGACTATGTCCTGGATTATTCTGACTTTGGTATTTAATGATATATCTCTGCACTTCAGGATCTTGTCTAGTTTTTTCATAGCTGCCCTTCCAAGTCTTAGGGCTCACACGAGTCAGGATACGCCAGCTCCCCACTGGCATATCCTGAATGCAGAGCTGGCCTGTTCTTTCCCCTGTTACCTTTATGGAATGGGCCGGAATCAAAACAGGCATGCCTGCCCATCCCTGCAGCCACCGCCATTTTCTTTGCTGCGTTGTAAGGTAGGAAGAGGGCCCATGACATGTGACTAAAGGCCCCCTGTATACAACCAGCCTTGGTCACATGCTAGGGAACTCCTTCCTGGGAGATGACAGTGGCAGCAAGGGATAGCGTGCCAGATGAGTCCTGCAGACACACGGGGCCTAATCCAGTTATTTTTTTGTGATAACAGAGTAAACTGGGTAATTTTTTTAAAAAATGGTTTATCAGGTCTTACCCCACCTTCCCCCCTCACTGTCTCAGCCCTATATCTGCCCAGGGGGTGATGAGGACTGCCTGGGGGCAGAACAGTGCAAATTCCCTGCATTGTATAGACTGCAGGGCTCTGAAATGGAAGCAAGATGGGGTATTTAGCCCATGTAGACAAGCCTTTAGTCTTCTTCTGATCTTTTAATTGCAGTCTCCATTTTGATTAATGACTGTGTCAAGGTATGGAAAATCTGTTAACTATTTATTTTTATCAGTGAGTTAGATAATGGGTTAGAAAGAATCTTTATCCAGTTTGTGGATGATACAAAACTAGGTGGGATAGCTAAAACATTGGAAGACAGGACTTCCGGTCCGGGAGCCGAGGGGAAAGGGACCTCGGGACGGGGCTCCGCTCGAGTTTGTCTGTCCTGCGTCTTAAATTTGGGGTTCACCCAAACTGTGGTGCAGTCAAGGAACGACTACAACCCAGTGGGAATAGCAGTTCCCAGCTGATCCTTCAAACTCGGTCAAAATTGAGGTTTTGACAGGGAGAGAGGTTGATTGGCAGGAGAGGACTAGCAGCCATTAAGGTGCAGTGAAGGTCTGCGGGCCAAACCCTCATACACTCCCGGATTTAAAAAGACCTGATTTAAATGAGCCTCAGAATAAGAAAGATCTGTATGGAAGAATGCTTTTAAATCCTTCATGAGAAGATCGGAACCTACCGGTAAGAGGGAGCGTGTATATAGACTGAGCCATGCAGAGAACTTTGAGATATTGTAACATTGTAACATTGTATTATTGATTACTGAGGAAACTGAAAGTGGGAATGGAGCGGAGGCAAGTGGAGGAGAGCGGAAAGTGGAGAAGGGGGAGTGAGCGGTGAAACGAATTGAAGCAGAGACGGACAACTTAAAGCAAGTAAACTAAATAAACCAAAGCAAAAATAATCAGATAGACTAAAATAATTAAAACTAATAATTAAAATACAATAATCAAAATAACTTGAACTGAAATCAAAAAAGAAACTTGTATAATTACCCGGAGTTACCGGGTTACTGGGGACCCTCTGGACAGGCTGGGGAGGAAAAAATGGCAATGACAGGCATGGCACACATTTAACACATAAAGGGATTAGTCCAACAAGAGGACAAAGCGGGGTGGCCAGTTCATATATTGAGCTCATAAGAGGAAATAGTCCAGCAAGAGGACAAAGTTAAAAGGACGGCAGTGGATCCGCGGTCGGAAATTAAGGACAGGATTAGATCCGAAAAGAGGGTCGAAGAAAGAAGAAAAGGAGAAGGAGGGAACGACAAGATAGGCGACATTGACTGCAAAGGGAAAAGACAACGTCTTCAAGGCCAATTATGAGGGGACAAATCTCTCAAAGACGAAGATACTGCTTAAACTTAAGACACAGCGACAATTAAAGGGGCAGTAACAGACTGTATTAAAGGGGCAGTAACAGAGAGAAATAATAAGATCAATTGTGTAACAGCGACATCTACAGACAGACAAGGATATTACATATATATACATATATACATATTTACTGTTGCCTATAGTTCATATATATACACACTTATACATATACTGACGAAGAATTCTCTATTTAAGGAATGTAAACCAGTAGGAACTATATTTATCTTTACATTGCATTTATATTGGATATTGGATAAAGGTAATACTGTCTTGGAGAACTGATTTTAGCAATTAATTCGATTAGGGACAATTTAAAGTTTAATACCTGTGGAAGATAATAATTACAATTTAATATTAATTTAATGTAAATTTATTAAGTATATTAAGTATAAAAGGTGAGAAGGGCGTATAAATTTTTGCAGTGAAAACAACTAGAAGCATCTAATAATTAATTATAAGGTTCAAAGTAAAAATATTGATTTGATTTGATTCCTGAATTTATTAAAGGCTACTTTTACATATATTTACAATAGATATATATTGGGATATATATATATATATATATATATATATTGTTGAAGGAGTTGATAAAGTGCTATTTGATGTTGTGAGTTACAAATCGATAACTGGATAATTGAGATAAAATTTAAAGGGAATGAAATAAGATTGAATGGTACAAGCATTAAGAGGGCATAAACATAATATAACTGTATAAAATAGTATATAAAATTGAGAATATACACTGTTGACAAAATATACTTCAGAAATACAGATAAATATTTAATTGTGTAAAACATTTTACAGGATTAAAATATTGTTGATAAAATATATACTTTGGATACAGACAAACAATTAAAAATTAGAAAGTTATATATTTAGAAATGGTGGCAAGTACGAGAGCAAAGATGAGTGGCAGTCAAGCCCAAACACAAATAATAACTACAAGAAGAGGATCATCGGAAAACCCTATCAAGCATATGGACATTGGCCTCCAAATTCTTGAAGAGCTCAAGAATTTTTAAAAAGAGATTCAAGAAGATTTAAAATCATTTAAAAAGAGATCATGACAAATATTGAAAAAATAGATAGTAAACTGGACAACTTGAAAATTGAAGTAAATGAGGTTAAGACGAAAATGGAAAAAAATTAAGGAAAAAACAGAAAAATTGGAGAAGCAAATGGGATCAACTATCAAAGAACAAGAAAAGGAAAAAATGCTATATTATTACAAGAAATAAGATATAGAGATAAATGCATTAAACTACGAGGAATTTCAAAATCGACAAAAGAGGACCTATGGGAGGAGATAGTACCGAAATTGGCAGAATGTATTGAAGTCAAACAAGAGGAATTAAATCAATCTATAGACAAATTATTTCGAATAAATTCAGCGATAGCGAGAGAGAAAATTACCAAGAGACGTCATAGTGGCTTTTACCCATACAAGAGTGAAAGAAAAAATAATACAAGCTAGCTACTCGGACAGGTTAAAGATCGACAGAAAGGACATTCAAATCTTTAAAGATATACCGAACGAAGTTTTGAGGAAGAGGCAAGACTACCAGCAATTGACCCGTCAACTTAGGAAAAGGAATATTACATACAGATGGGAACAAGTGGAAGGTCTGTCATTTACATACCAACAAAGGAGACATAATAATAAATACAGTCGAAAAGATGGAAGAATTTTTGAACAGATTGGATAACGAAGAAAAGAAAAAAGCAGAAGTAAGAGTTAGAAAAAAGAGAGCTCAACAAGAAGAGCAATCGAATGAATCAAAGGAGGAAAGACAGACAGAAGAAGACCCTATAGATGATCAGGAAGAGGAGGAGGAACAAGAAGAAGAGGAACAAGAAGAAGAAAAGGGCATTGAAGAGGACACAGAATTGCAAAGTCAAGAAGAAGAATTAGTAGAGGAAGAACTATAAGAAAGTAAGAGACGGGAAGAATTTAATAGACTAAAACTTAAAGATGGTAATAAAGATAAGATCGTGGAATGTCAAAGGACTAAATGGTCCCCAAAAAGGAAACCAAATTTTTCATTTACTAGAAAAAAGCAATGTGGAAATCATATGTTTACAAGAAACAAGAATAAGAAACAAGGATAACAAATTATTGAACAGGCAAAAATTAGGCCAGGGATTTTTCTCAAGTTCAAATAAGAAGAAAAAAAGGAGTAGCAATCTATGTCAACAATAGAATAGAAGCCACAGAAATCGTGAATGACGGAGAAGGACATTACGTTGGCATAGAATTAAATCTGGTTAATAAGAAAATAATCTTAATTGCAATTTATGCTCCGATTCAAAAGAAAGAACAATTCTATAGGAAAATACACCAAGAACTTGAAAAATTAGAAGAACGTTTTGAAAATGAAGTGATAATAGTTGGAGACTTCAACGGCGTATTAAAAGCAACACGAGATAGGTCATCCTCTTCTGTTAAAAATAGCAGCGTGAATCTCCCAAAAATCTGTAGAAGCATACTAGAAGATTATAATTTAACAGATGTCTGGTCTACAAAATATAGTGACAAGAAAGGTTACACGTTCTATTCGGAAGTGTATAAATCAATGTCTAGAATAGATATGTTTTGGGTCTCATCAAATCTGTTAACAAAAATTCAAGAAATGGAAGTAAATGAGAGACTATTATCAGATAACAACCCAATAGAAGTCAAATTAACAATTTGGGAAAGAGAATATACATGGAGATTACAAGGAAATATGTTGAAGGAAGAGAAATTTGCAGACAGAATAAAGGAGGAAATAAGACAATTCTTCAAGGTAAACAAAGAATCAGAAACTTCACACAAAATTAGATGGGATGCATTCAAAGCAACAATAAGGGGTATATTTTTACAAAGAGGTGCAGAAATAAAAAGGACTAAAGATGAAAAATACAAGAAATTAACACAAGAATTGAAAAAGAAAGAAGAAGACTTGAGGGAAAACCCCAAAAATAAAAACAGTCAGAGAGAGATAAAACTGATTCAAGACGAATTGAAATCAGACCTGACTGCAACAATTGCTAGAAAATTGAAATGGGTAAAACAAAGATACTTTGAAAGTGCTAATGAAGCTGGCAGATGGTTAGCACATCGATTGAAGAAAGAGAAAGAGAAGAAATTAATCACAGTAATAAAAATTGGAAATACGAAATGTAATACACAAAAAAATTTAAAAAACCTTCTTAGAATACTATAAATCATTATATGACAGATCAAAGGAAACAGCAAATCAAGAAAATGAAATAATTGAATACATAGAGGAAAGTTTAAAAATGGTAATAACGGAAGAAACGAAAGCGGAATTATCAAAACCAGTAAACAAAGAGGAAATATGTCAAGCAATTAATCAAATGAAAACGAGCAAATCGCCAGGACAAGACCGATACATTCTAGAGTTCTATAAAAAATTTCAGGAAGAATTAGTAACACCACTTCAACAAGTCATAAATAACATCCCAAAGGAAGAAATTCCGAATTCCTGGCAAGTAGCAAATATTGTCTTGATCCCGAAAGAAGGCAAAGATAAATCAAATCCAGCAAATTACCGACCTATATAACTCCTGAACATGGACTACAAAATTTATGCAACAATATTGGCAAACAGGTTAAATAAAATAATAAAAGAAATAATACACGACGATCAAGCTGGATTTGTAAAAGGAAGACATATGCAGGAAAATATAAGGACAATGGTGGACGCCCTAGAATATTATGAAAAAGTAAACAACAAGAAAGCAGCCTTGGTATTCATAGACACGGAAAATGCCTTCGACAATATAACATGGACATTTATGAAAAAAGTATTGGGAAAACTAGAATTAGGGAAGGTTATCATCGAAGGTATTAAAGCAATATATGAAACACAAAAAGCACAATTAATAATAAACAGAGAAAAAACAGAGTCTTTTAACATATATAAAGGAACTCGCCAGGGATGCCCACTATCTCCGCTACTTTTTATACTGGTTTTGGAATGTCTGAATAATAAATTAAGAAGTGATAAACAAATACCAGGCTTAAGAATAAAAGGACAAGAATACAAAATAAAAGCATTCGCAGAAGTTTTGGCAATAATATTAGAAAATCCGGTGGAGAATATTAACAATCTGCTAGAACAAATCAAAAAATTTGGTGATTTGGCTGGGTTTAAATTGAACAAGGAAAAAACAGTAATGATTACAAAGAATTTAACATTAAAAGAAGAGGAACAATTATGAGAAATATCTCGATGTAGAATCGAAAAGAAAGTAAAATATTTAGGAATTTGAATCATAGAATCATAGAATTGCAGAGTTGGAAGAGACCACGAGGGCCATCCAGTCCAACCCCCCTGCCACGCAGGAAATCTTGATCAAAGCATCCCCGACAGATGGCAATCCAGCCTCTGTTTAAAGACCTCCAAGGAAGGAGACCCCACCACGCTCCGAGGGAGTGTGTTCCACTGCCGAACAGCTCTTACTGTCAAAAAGTTCCTCCTCATGTTGAGGTGGAATCTCTGTTCCTGGAGCTTGCATCCATTGCTCCATGTTCTAGTCTCTGGAGCAGCAGAAAACAAGCCTGCTCCATCCTCAACGTGGACTCCAGTTCCCATCAGCCCTGCCACCAGCATGGCCCAGTGGTAAGGAACAATGGAAGCTGTGGTCCAAAAATATCTGGAGGGCCACACATTTCCCTAGAGGAATTTGGAACTGGAACATCTCAAGGATTGCTTTTCCCATATTCCTGCTTATACACTAATTTGTTTGACTTGTCTTGGCCCCAGATAGTTTCAGAAGACATCAAAGTGGATGACATTTTCAGTAGTGGCACCCACTCTTTGACTAATAAATCTGCCAAGGGAGAGTTTTTCAAAGTCTCTGATAGCATTCTGTTCCTGTTGAAAACTTAGTTTGTTTTAGCAGCACTTCAATCAGATTGATTATAACTACAAGAAGAGGATCATCGGAAAACCCTATCAAGCATATGGACATTGGCCTCCAAATTCTTAAAGATCAACAAGAAACTCTGATCTGCCTTTTGAATCTTGAAACAGATCAGCAAAATATGCCATTGACATTTTGTCTCTAGAGGACCAAAGGTTGAGAATTACTGTTGTAGAGCATTGCCTTATATAGAACACTAAAACCCCATGAATTCCTCCAGGTTCCATGGTTTCCATGGTGGCAGCAGTGGTTGCTGAGCCATCAGAAGGAGCCCCATGACCCACCAGCAACAGCCCCCTCCAACCCCTCGGCCACCACCCCCTCTCTATTTTCCTTCCCTCTATGACCGAACGACACAAAACACCACCCTAGCTGACTGCAGCCTCTGGCGAAAGCTTTTTGTGCCATTGCGAGGGGGTGAAGTGGGACCTGCTGGTCCCCAGAGACCTCCACCTGGGCTTGGGATCCTCCCACCAGCCAATGATCGCTGCTGCCCACCTCCTTGGCCAGCAGGCCTGGCCCCCATCCCATATGAGCCATTACGCTTCTTCTGTCCTGCTGCTGAGAGCACTCTTCAGTGTGGGACTGGGGTACATCAGCAACAACAGCCAGACGGGGAAATCTGTGAGCTTGGCATCCGACTGAAGGAGCTAGAATTGCTGGCACTCACTGGGGACGGCTCAGATCCACAGCAGTGTGAGTAACCCAATGCATGTTCCCCACTGTCTCTTTGTAGAAAACTCCACAAAACAAAGTAAAATAGAATAGAAACACAGAATAATAGTGTGGAAAGAACGTCAAGGGCCATATAGTCTAACTCCCTGCCACTGCAGGAATACACAACTAAAGTATTTGTGCAATATGGCTATCCAGCCTCTATTTAAAGACTTCCACAGAAGAAGGGTCCATCATCCTTTGAGGCAGTCAATTCCACTGGTGAGCAGTTTTTATCATCAGGAAGTGCATCCTAATGTTTAGGTGGATTTTTTTTTTCTTGTAATTTGAATCCATTGGTTCATGTCTTGGTCTCTTGAGCAACAAAAGACAAGTTTTCTCCATATTCTATATGACATCTATTCAAAAATAAGGGATATCACCTTTGAGACTGGGGACTTTCTCAGATGAGCCCCTTAAAAGCATTCTTTTGCTGGCATAAAAAAAAAACAGTTTTTAAGCCAGCAAAAGAACATCCCCCACCACACTTACCTCTAATCCCGGCAAAGGCTTCCCCAGTAATGAAAGAGGAAATGAACCGGGCTCCATTCACTTCCTCCTTTGAAATCCCATGGATTATCGTGAGACTTCATCACATAGGAAATTTTTAAAAACCAAAAATAAGACAGAAAAACTTTCAAAAAGCACATACACACACTTTAAAGGCCCCCAGTAACCCAGGGAGGGACATAAAAAGTGTGTCATTTACCTGTCTGTTGTGACTTCACCTGGAAGTGATCGCATCGGACCGGCCATTGACACTGCATTGACGTGAGTACAATGGCACGAGGTTTCATATGCTGGCAATGCTGGCACAAAAGCACCACAGGGGATCTATTGACCGCTTCAGCCATCAAGAAAAAACTACAGGTTTTGGCGGGAACATAACCATGAAAGGGCGATGTCATCTGATATGAACGCCCTTTCACAGTTATGTGGCATCATTACGACACTGTATTTTATGCATCTGATAAAGTCTTGAGAAAAATAAATTTCTGGTATAAACTTTCATGGACTTCCTCATGTAATTCATCAAATGCATGGAGTGAAACCTCTGAGGACACTCCATGCACCTGATGAAGTGGATTGATGTCCACAAAAGTTTATGCTAGAAATTTTTCTCAGTGTCAAAGGTGCTACAGGATTCCTTTATACAGTGGGCCCTCCAGAACTGCGGAAGTTCGGTTATAGGCCCCCTCCCTCATGGATGACAAAAAATCATGGATGATTGCATCCCATATTAAATGGCAGCGACTTCCATGCAGACACTTCAGTGCATCCATGTTCACATCACCGCCATTTAAGTACAGGATGTGATGATCCGTGGTCGCTCACTGTATCTTTTTATGATGAAACATACTAACATGGCTATGTCTTTGAATATCCCTTCAAGTAGTTAAACAAGCCTATCATATCACCTTGCAATCATCTCTTTTCCAGGCTAAACATATCCTGCTCTCTAAGATTCCCTTATATCTGATCTTCTTAAACTTGTTGCTAACTATCCACTCCAATGTCTCTGCTATAGTACCTCAAAGTATGGCCTATGAAACTCCAAGACTTCACTAGCCACTCTAATGTTCCATACATCTTTAGCTTCCCTAAACACCTTAAATTTAAAATCTTCTTACAAGTCCTATAATGCCAAGAAACTCACCCATAAAGTTACTGAATTTTATTTGGGACAAGACTTTAAAGAATGTAACTACATAGATGAGGAAATGTCTACTTTTCACATAAAAGAGCAGGGATGATAGAGGAGAAGTCATTATATGCCAACATTCTTCCCTCTACAGCCATTATTAAAAGGCCAGGAGCATTTCCCCCAAGAAATGAAACAATCCTACTCCCAACATTACCACACACAGCAGACTGGAGGAGGGCAAACGTTGTCTCCATCTTTAAAAGGGGGCAGGGGAGAAGACCCAGATAATTACCACCCAGTCAGCCTGACATCAATACTAGGAAAGATGCTAGAGCAGATCATTAAAAAGACAGTCTGTAAGCACTTGGAAAAGAATGCTGTGGTCACTAAAAGTCAACAAGGGATTCTCAAAACCAAGTCATGCCAGACTAATCTTATCTCTCTTTTTTTTATAGAGAGTTACAAACTTGGGAGGTGAAGGAATACTGTGGATATAGTGGTATTTTGATTTCAGTAAGGCCTTTGACAAGGTCCCCCATGATATCCTTGCAAAAAAGTTAGTAACATGTGGGTTAGACAATGAGATTGTTAGGTGGATTTGCAATTGGTTGACTGACCAAACCTAAAAGATAGTCACCAATGGCTCCTCTTCATCCTGGAGAGAAGTGACTAGTGGGGTGCCACAGGGTTCTGTCCCAGTGCTATTAGACATCTTTATCAATGACTTGGATGAAGGAATAGAGGGCATGCTTATCAAGTTTGCACGTAACACCAAATTAAGAGAGGTAACTAATACCCCAGAGGACAGGATCAGAATCCAAAATGACCTTAACAGATTAGAAAGCTGGGCCAAAACTAACAAAATAAATTTCAACATGGAGAAATGTAGAATACTACACTTGAGCAGTAAAAATGAAATACACAGATATAGGATGGATGACACTTGGCTTGATGGCAGTACATGCGAAAGGGATCTAGGAGTCTTAGTGGACCATAAGCTAAACATGAGTCGGCAATGTGATGTGGCAGCTAAAAAAAGCCAATGTGATTCTAGTCTACATCAATAGGAGTATAGCGTCTAGATCAAGGGAAGTAATAGTGCCACTCTTTTCTGCTTTGGTGAGACTTCACCTGGAATACTTTGTCCAGTTCTGGGTACCACAATTTAAGAAGGATATTGACAAGCTGGAACATGTCCAGAGGAGGGCGACCAAAATGATGGGAGGTCTGGAAGCCATGCCCTATGAGGAATGGCTTAGGAAGCTGGGTATGTTTAGCCTGGGGAAGAGAAGGTTAAGAGGTGATGTGATAGCCATGTTTAAATATTTGAAGGGGTGTCATACTGAGGATGGAGCAAGCTTGTTTTCTGCTGCTCCAGAGACTAAGACTCAGCGGTAGACTCAGGACATTATCAGACTAGTGTGTAAAAATGCTGTAATTCCATGAGTGAGGAAAGCAGAAACATTGTGACACTATTACCTTACTATTGCACATCGCTGTAATCGCATGAAAGAACTGCCACGGAATTATCACACAATGACCCCTAGCTCTTAAGAACAGGAGTTTACTTCTGTGATTTAGCATGGGTGAGATTTCAGTGGTTATTGCAAGATGTGAGTGCACATAAAACTCCAAAAACACCTTAATTAACAAAGTAAATGAATACACAAGCACTGAAACAAACCTAAAAATGTTGAAATTAGACAGGACAGTTCATAAAAAGAGTGCCCTGTGCTTTGTTTTTGCATTCTCCCCTGGAAGTTTTCTCACTGAGGACTGCCCATGCACACTATAATCTCACGATTACAACAGGGCATGTTTTTGCACACCCTCAATACTGGAAAAAAAAGCAATATTGACAATCTATTGATGGCTTTTCCTGCCACGTAAAATGAATGCCTTGTTCACAGCTGGGGCATGGAGTAACCACGTGAAGACAACAATGTCATGCGATAGCCGCACCTGTTCATGCTACCATGACATCATAATCCCACGACTTTTGCCACATCTGATAAAGTCCTCAAACTACAGGAAAAGAGATTCCACTTAAACATTAGGAAGAACTTCCTGACAGCAAGAGCTGTTCAGAAGTGGAATACATTGCCTCAAAGTGTGGTGGAGACTCCTTTGGAGATTTTTAAACAGAGCTGGATGGCCATCTGTCAGGAGTGCTTTGATTGGGTATTCCTGCATGGCAGGGGGTTGGACTAGATGGCCCTTGTGGTCCCTTCCAACTCTATGATTCTATTATTCTAACAAATGTCTAGACCCCTAAACTGTTTCTAAACTTTCTGTGAAGAAATAGCCAGTGCTGGTTTGCCAACCAAGTTGGCATGTTCTGCCAAACTGTAATCCCAAATTATTCTCTAAACATTCTTAGTATAGTGGAAAGGGACACCACAGATGTAGCATCTCCTCTTCATCTGCTCAGTCCTGTCTGTCCTCCTTCAGGCAAGGTGAAGTTTGGATGGGTTCCAAAAGCAAGGTCAAGTCAGTCCAAGCTCTAGGCTGCTATAACCCAAACAAAAGGACAAATCCAGCAGCTGAATCTAAAGGCAGAGCAGAGTCTAACATGGAGAGAAAGCAAGAGTTAACTCATCAGTGACCTTGTAAAAATTACTTTTTGGAATACAACTATTTGTAATATAACTCATCTATTGTTAACCCTTTGAGAGGATATGTGGTTTTATTTATTTTTTTAATGTTTTACAGCACCATGTACATCAGTAAAGCAATAATAACAACCCCCCCACACAAGTTGGCTAGATGATTCTGGAAGTTGTGGTCAAAAAACAGTAACTCCTCTCAGCTTCGGTTAGGGAAGATGCAAACAAGAGCTAAAGCTAGCTCTTCTGCACTATTCTGATAGTTCTCTGCCTGGATGAAAAGACTTTTAATCCTAACCATTCTGAGTCCCAGAGCACAGCTGTAGGTCAGTATAGTTGCTTGACAAAAAAATTGCGTAGGAAAGCAGCCCTACTCATGAGTAACTTTTAACTCACAAGGAATCTGCTCCTCATGGGGGCACTATAACTCCTCCAAGCCAACTAGGAGCCAGGTGGCTGCTTAGCATCTGCCTCCAGTTCACTCAAGGGGTTATCCATGTCTTGAGAGGAAGGTCTGGTTGCCATCTTCTGTGAGGGCTCAGAAACCTTCCCCCTTCATTCCAAGACCCATTGAAATGAGGTGCTCTTCCCTGACATTTGGTTTAGAAAGCTCCAAGTTATCTCCTAAATAGATTACTCTAATAGGGCCAGCAACTCCTCTGCCTGGGTGGATTTATCTGTTGGTTTTGCTTTCTCCCACATTTATGAAGAAATTGTTAAGACTTCCTCCAAACAAACAAAAAATCAAGCAAACAAAATTATTCCTCTTAGGATGGGGCACAAAGGGTCATCAAGAAATCCTAGCCTTAACAGAAGTTAAGAACATTTTTCATGTTCCACACAGCCTTAAAAACAAGTGTGTTTTTCATGTTCCTCTTTCACTGACTCAGGAACAAAGAGGTGAAGAGAACGCTTGTATTGGTGACGGAACCCTTGAGAGTGGTTCTATGAGCTGCTTTCTTTGTGCCACAAAATATAGTAACAGACTGTGATCAAAACTACTTTTCCCCAGAGCTTGGGAGAGTTTACTTTTGAGGCTATAACTCCCAAAATTCCCTAGCTAGCATGGTTCCTGGATTGTGGGAGATGTAGTCTATCAAAGTAAATTTTACAAGCTCTGCCTTTTCCCTAACAGTAATGTTTATAATTTTGTCTCTGCAAAAAGCGATTCTTTCCCCGCATTTTGCTATGTGATTCTTGCAAATGTTATTGCTATGTGCCTTCAAGGACATTTCCAACTTATGTCAACCCTAAGGCAGACCAATCATGGGGGTTTTCTTGGCAAGATTTGTTCAAAGGAGGTTTGCCTTTGCCTTCCTCTGAGACTGAGAGAGTGTGACTTGCCCAAGGTCACCCAGTGGGTTTCCATGGCCAAGCAGGGATTTCAACCCTGGTCTCCAGAGCATTCCAACCACTACACTACAATGGCTCCATGACATTAATACCAATATTTTGTCAGGGAAAATAGTTTTTGAGATCAGGAGTTTGTCTCCCCCTCCCTGAATAATTTTTTAGCCAGACATGCCTGGCGCCATCTTTAGCTATCAGAAGGTAATAAATCTGTCTGTTTTTGTTATTCTGTTTTTTAGGCTTGTATGTGAGAAACGAAACTTAAGATTGGATTACTTTCGGTTCTCCCAAGGACTAAGTGTTATGGTCTATATAATTGGGAGGGGTTATATTGTTTTGTTCCTGAGATAGAAGAGAGCTTCAAGCTTGTGTGTACCTCTCTTGCTTAGAGAGAACCTAGAAAACATGGTTAAATGCTTTCTGTTATTGTTTTCCTTTTTATTTAATTGTTATTAATAAAAGTCTAAAAGAATTTTGGCATGGACTTACTTTTGCACCAAAGGAGTATTTGTTTGCTCACAAAGCACACGTTTTTGTTGCTTATCCCCTGTTCGGATGAACAGGGAGTGACTGCGCTCTGCACAGATCTGTGACAGGTTATGGGGCCAGGATTGCTGGCTCAAGAGTTTATGAGCCGTGAAACTCTTATGCTGCAAATTGTTTAAGCCTGAGCTGAGAGGGGCTTTGAACAAGCGGCAAGTTGGGCAACTTTTCCCTTTGGTGTGAAGTCTTTTTCCTTTGAAGCTGTTGGAGCTTGCTTTTGTCTACGCCTGGCAAGAACTTACAACCCCAGCAAGGAGGGGACTGGAAGGTGAGAAAGCCTGCTGTGAGGACTGCTGAGACCGAACCATTTACAACGCCCTGCTGGTAAGCAACCCCTGTGTGAGGGAAGCAGATAATCAGTTGAGAGGGGCTAAAGAGTTTATGGACAATGGCTCAGAGTATGGCAGTTTTTCCCTTCCAAAAGTTAAATGATAAGAATTATCATTTGTGGGCTGTGAAGATGGAGGCTTATTTGCATCAACAATTGATACACGCTCCCATTTTAGCCCCCCCTGCCCAAGGCGCTTCTGTATTGCAACAGCAGTCTGAGGAACGTGCTCGAGCATCTCTCATTTTGGCAATTGAGGACAGTCAGTTGATGTATGTGCGAGGCTGTGCCACGGCCAGGGACATTTGGCAAGCACTGCGGCAGGTTTATGTCCATGCTGGGACTGGTTCACAGCTTATGTTAACAAGGAAGCTGTATAGACTAAAGCTGCAGCCAGATGGCGATGTGGCCACACACATTTCAACTATCCGGCAATATTTCCATCAGTTGCAGGAGATTAATGTCCATTTTACTGAACAAGAAAAAGTTCATATCCTCTTATCAAGCTTACCAGAAAAATTCGATGCCTTAATATTCTCCTTCGAAAATATGGCAGCAGCAAATATGACCATTAATTTTATTACTGGTCGTTTGTTGGAAGAAGAGGCTAAGTGGTTGGAGAGGAAAAGTTCTGCTCAAAAGGCTGTACAGGCGAAGACCCGCAATTCTACAAATGATCCAGTAGATGGCTCTAAAGACCCCAGTAAGGGTGTGGTCCCCGCTTTTGCTGTGAAATCTAAGCTTTGCTGGAACTGTGGCAAAGATGGACATTTTGCAAAACAGTGCAAAGCAAAAAAGAGCAAAGAAAGCAAAAAAAAGCCTGCTTCATCTAGTATGACTGTTTCTGCAGTTGTTTTGCAAGCTGTGAAGGAGCAAAATAGAGATTTATCTCAATGGTGTTTGGATAGCGGCTGCAATGCTTTTATCTCCAATAATAAAGAACTCTTTAAGGACTTTAAAGAGACTAGCCCCTCAAGTGTGAGTTTGGCTGATGGATCCAAGTCAAAATGTTTGGGTAAAGGTACATGTTTTGTACAATGTTTGAACATGGATGTAAAAAATGTTCAGTATGTTCCTGATTTAAAAATGTGTTTACTCTCTGTTGTTAAATTGACACAGGAGGGCTATGAAGTACAATTTAAAGGGAACAAATGTTATATTTTAAAGGATGGTACTGTTATGGCTGAAGGGATTTTTCATGACCAACTGTATTAGATGTATAATAGTGTACAGGAGCCTCAAACCAGTACTATAATGGCAAACTCTCCTTTGCATGATAATTGTGTACATCTGTTGCATAGGAGATTTGGCCATGCTAGCTTTAAGGTCCTCAGGCAGATGCCTGACATGGTGGATGGGTTAAGTTTGAGGGCTTGTCAGAAGTACCTGGATTGTAAAATTTGTAAAAAATCGAAATCCAAGGTCCATCCTTTTCCCAAGCATAGTGAGAGAAAGTCAAAAAGAATTCTAGAATTGGTTCATATGGACCTGTCTGGCCCCTATCCACCTTCCCTGGGAGGAGCCAAGTACATCCTGGTCTTGGTCGATGATTTTAGTCGTTATTGTTTCCTATTCTTACTCAAGAGTAAGGATGAGACATTTCAGACTTTTAAAAATTGGGTGGCTTATGTTGAGAGACATTTTCCCCAGAAGGTGTCATCTCTCCAGTCAGATAGGGGAGGGGAATTCATGTCAAATGAGTTCCAAAATTGGCTAAAACAAAAAGGAATTTTCCACAGACTCACAACCCCTTATAGTCCTAATGAGAATGGGATTTCTGAGAGAAAAATTGGTGTTTTGCAAACAATTAAAGATAGCCTGATGTTTGATGCAAACATTGAGCAGAAGTACTGGGGAGAAGCTATGTTAACAGCTGCTTATTTAAGTAACCGTGTACCCAGTTCTGTGGTTTCAAATACACCCTTTTTCATGTTTTATGGCAAAAAGCCATCTGTGAGGCACATTAGGACCTTTGGGTCCTATGCATGGGTGAATATCCCTAAGGCAAACAGAAAAAAGGGGGAACCCAAGGCTAGGAGGCTCAGATTTGTCGGGTACGACCAATCATCAAAGGGCTGGCGGTTCGCGTTTGGGGATGGGAGAGTTTTGATTTCCAGGAATGCTGAATTTGAGGAGCAGGCCAACTGGTCTCATGTCCATGCTAATTTAGATGTGGTTTTGCCTTCATTTGTTGGTGAAAATCAACCTGAACAACAGCAGCAGCAACAGGCTGCTGAGTCGGGCACTGGTATTTCCCCAGACTTGAGAGGAGAGGGTTCCAAGCATGAATCCTTTGATGTGGAAAGTGATTCAAATGCAGATTCTGACAATGATCAGGCTCAGCCTGTTGTCCCCCGTCGCTCTAACAGAGAGACAAAGGGAGTGCCTCCTTTAAGATTCACAGCACAGAATGTAAAAGTTTGCCAGGTGACTTTTGAACCTGATAATTATACTGATGTTTTAAAGTTGCCAAAAGAAGAACAACAAAAGTGGCAAGAGGCAATGAAAAATGAAATGGAATCCATCAAAGGCCATGATGTTTTCCGTATTGTGGCATTGCCACAGGGAGAAAAGGCTGTAGGTTGCCGTTGGGTATATAAGAGAAAGCAATTGCAGGATGGGGGTGTCAAATATAAAGCACGTTTGGTTGCAAAGGGGTATTCACAGATACAGTATCAAAATTATGATCAGGTTTTTGCACCCACTGTTAAAGTACAAAGTGTAAAGATTGCTTTATCTATTGCAAGTTTAAACCAACTTAAAGTCAATCACTTTGATGTAGAGACTGCATATTTAAATGCTCCATTGGATGAGTGCATCTATATGGAGCAAGCCCCTGGGTTTCACAGTGGGGGAGCAGACCAGGTTTATTGCCTCAATAAAGCCTTGTATGGTCTCAAGCAAAGTGGCCGATGTTGGTACCTTTGTTTGGATGAACAGCTGAAAAATGTTGGTTTTCAGAACAGCATTGCTGATCCATGTTTGTATACAAGGGGTGTTAATCAGAATTATGAAATCGTCGTCGCTTTTGTGGATGATTTCTGCTTGATTACACAAACTGATGTTCAGGTGCAAAAGTTTAAACAGGAATTGGGTTCAAAATTTAAATTGAAGGACCTTGGTCAAATTAGAAACTATTTGGGAGTAGATTTTCAGAGGTTTGAAAATGGTGATTTTAAAATGAGTCAAGTTCAAAAGATTGAAAGAGTTTTGGATCTTTGTAACATGTCTCAATGTAAACCTGCTCGAACTCCTATGTGTTGTGATTTCATAAATGTCACAGATTCTAGGCCATTTGAACATCCTGAACTTTTTCATTCTGTAATTGGAAGTTTATTGTATATTGCAGGATGGTCACGTCCAGATATACAATATGCTGTAAATGTTTTGTCTAGAAAAGTGTCAAAACCAACTCAACATGATTGGCAAGGTTTGAAACGCTTATTAAGATATTTGCGTGGAACTTTGAATTATGGCGTAAAAATAAGTTCACAAGGTTCTCATGAGTTGGAAGCTTTTTGCGATGCCAGTTTTGCCAGCGAAATCCAAAATAGATATTCTGATTCAGGGATGATAATTTTTTATGCTGGCACTGCCATACACTGGGGGTCAAAAAAGCAATCCACTATTGCTTTAAGCTCGGCAGAGGCAGAATTTGCCGCGTTGTCAAGCGTGGTAAATGAGCTGATTTATCTAAAACAAATTTTTAGTGATTTAGGTATGCCAATTTCAGAAGCTGTTAAAGTTTTTGAAGACTCTCAAGCATGTATAGCGATGGCAACAGCACAAGGTGTTAAAAGTAGAACAAAACATGTGGTTGTAAAATTTCAGAATGTTAGAGAAGCTGTTCAAAATGGTTTAATTGATTTGGTGTATTGCCCCAGTGAAGAAAATATAGCAGATTTATTTACTAAAGCGTTGGGAAATATTAAGCATGATTTTTTGTGTGACAGACTGGGTATGATATGTCGATGTCTGGATGAAAAATTAGAGGGGTGTCAGGGAAAATAGTTTTTGAGATCAGGAGTTTGTCTCCCCCTCCCTGAATAATTTTTTAGCCAGACATGCCTGGCGCCATCTTTAGCTATCAGAAGGTAATAAATCTGTCTGTTTTTGTTATTCTGTTTTTTAGGCTTGTATGTGAGAAACGAAACTTAAGATTGGATTACTTTCGGTT
Organism: Gambelia wislizenii; assembly: GCA_030847615.1. NCBI lineage: Eukaryota > Metazoa > Chordata > Lepidosauria > Squamata > Crotaphytidae > Gambelia > Gambelia wislizenii. Next base: position 374,202,844 of record JAUMIR010000001.1, read on the forward strand.
CTCCCAAGGACTAAGTGTTATGGTCTATATAATTGGGAGGGGTTATATTGTTTTGTTCCTGAGATAGAAGAGAGCTTCAAGCTTGTGTGTACCTCTCTTGCTTAGAGAGAACCTAGAAAACATGGTTAAATGCTTTCTGTTATTGTTTTCCTTTTTATTTAATTGTTATTAATAAAAGTCTAAAAGAATTTTGGCATGGACTTACTTTTGCACCAAAGGAGTATTTGTTTGCTCACAAAGCACACGTTTTTGTTGCTTATCCCCTGTTCGGATGAACAGGGAGTGACTGCGCTCTGCACAGATCTGTGACATATTTGATTCAAGTTAAAGGTCATTACCCCTAACATAGAGTTTTCTTAGCAAGATTTATTCAGAGTGTCCCCAAATCCCTTCTTCTTAAGAGAATGTGATCTGCCCAAGGTCATCAAGTAGCTTTCCATGACTAGCAGGAATTTGAACATGGGTTTGTACCCTACAGAGTTGTAGCACAACACTCAAACCACTCTACCATACTGGCTCTTGATTCTCACAAATACTGTAATACTGAAAATCCTATAGTTCTTTCATATTCCAAGGGCCAATATTGTTGTTTAGCTGAGCCCTGGAATTTTAGATTATTTTACTAAATTATTGTACACTGGAATTTATGGCCAATAAACATTAAATTCCATTCTTTTCTAGATAAGCTTCTGAAGGCTCTAAAAGATGAGAAGACACAAGATGTAATGACAGGATTGACTCTGAAGAAAAATTCACCTGCATCATGAGAGTTATTGATGACTGATCTCACATGATTCTATGGACATTATATATTATTTTGATGACTACACATTTTTCTTCTACTCTGACAAAATGGAAATTACAACTTATTCTTTAATTAACGTTTTGTGCATTGGTCTGTATTTCAAATACAAGGCATTCTGATGTTTCAGGCTTATAATTTTCCAATATATGCATTTGTGCTCATCACATTAATGCTGTTGTTATGTGCCTTCAAGTCAGCTCTGACTTATGGTGACCCTAACATAGTTTTCTTAGTAAGATTTATTCAGAGGAGGGTTGCCATAGCCTTCATCTTAAGAGAATGTGACTTGCCCAGGGTCACCTACTGGCTTTCCATGGCTAGCAGAGATTCAAACCCTGGTCTCTCAGAATCCTAGTCTAGCCCTCAAATTGCTACACTACACTGGCTCCATGACATTAATACCAATATTTTATTCGAGTTATATGTCAGGCTTCAAAGCATCATGCACTTATATTACAATAGAGGCTTAGGAAGTGGATAGCATACTCAGGAATATGCATACAGATTGCTTGAAGACTGGCAGCTGAATGTATGGAGCTTGAGAGTTTGAAAATAGTTAAAAATCAGAAAAACTGCAGAAGTTTTTAAGGGTTGTTTAAGATATATACGGTTCAAACTAGATATTATGAAGAATGCATATTCCCTAGATTACAGTATATACTTATGGATAAGTTGACTTCATGTATAAGTCGAGGGCAAGTTTTGGGGCCAAATTGTTGGAATTTCCTATAACCCATGGATAGGTCAAGGGTAAAACTGAATCTTTAGCCCTATTTTTTCTAATTTAATTTAATTAGGTTTTTATACCCCACTCTTTAGTCACAATGGCTATCAGGGCAGGTTACAAATTGTTTTAAGCAATAGCAATTTACACATCTACACTGCATTAAACAGTTTCCAATGTGTGTTAGCTAATTGCCCCCCACAAGCTGGGTACTCATTTTACTGACCTAGGAAAGGATGGAAAGCTGAGTGAACCTTGGAGCCCTCTAGAATCGAACTTGCAACATGGTGACTTGCAGTACTGGCATTTAACCACTGCACCATCAGGGCTCCCTCCTAGCATGCTACGAAGTCCTATCAGCTAGGAGTTCCCCAGAGCCTTAAGGGAACCTTTGGACTTCATAGGTCTATGGAAGAGACCATCTGAATTGGTCCAGCAATGCTGCAGGGGGAAATCAACTGCTGTCAAGGTAAACTTCACGCGGAAACAATCTGCACATGACCTACCCTCCAACATTTCACAGATGAAAGCCAGGAAGCTTGCGGCCACGCACCATCAGAATATGGTCAAGATGGCAAAAGGTATTAATGAGGAAGAAGAGACAAACTAGGAAAGCTGCAGCAGTTTGCTTTTGCCTGAGCCTACTGGGAAGGGCCCTATTCCTTCTTCTTGAGCTAATGGAGTGCAAACTACTTTTTCACTTTGAACTCAGTTTGTAGAAACTGGAGTAACAACAAACAGGGAAAGCAGGAGGAAGAGAGGGCAACTGGGACATTTTAAAAGCAGCTGAAAAGTGGGAAGACAGACTACTAATCAGGACTGTACCTGCCAAATTTGGACAGTTGGAGGGTATGGCATGATAGTGGTGGTTAAAAGGACATACACGCCCCTAACACTGATCATCTTCTGTTTGACCAACAGCAAAATCCAGATCCAAGGGATGACTTGCCGCCCCGCCCCCCATCAGTCAGGACTTGTCGATACCAATGAAAAACCCTAAATCCCACTGAATCTGGCCTAATAATGCCACATACAACATACAGCCTTTTCCCCAAATCTGGTGCGATGGTGACACATGATGTACAGCCCCAGGGTCAATTTAAGGAATTGGGGGGGGCTGCAATGCTTTATTTGGGGGGGGCATATATTTATCTCAGGGCAACATTACCTAATTTATTCACAGTACAGGATGTTCAGATTACAGTACTGGTCAAGGCTGGTTTGCCCAACTTGATGGAGGAGGAAGGAGGAAGCCATGGCTGCTGAAAAGTCAATAGAGCCTGCCTCTGTGTGCCTCAAGCTGGGAAGAATTTGCTGGGTTGCCCTGGGGGCCCAATCTGGGGTAATCTGAGGTGATTAATCTGGATGGTTTTCCAGGGACCTCCAGGGAGCCAGAGCTTTTGTGTATGTGTGTGTGTTGAGGGAGCAGATTGTTGAAAAGCAACCCAGCAAACTCATCCCAGCTTGACCCCTTGCAGAGGTGGGTTCTAGGGGCTTTTTGGCAGTCTTGGCTTCCTTCTTCCCCAGGGTCCCTGAAAAATCATCCAGAGTGATTGCCCCAGATTGGGCTGCTGGGGGGGGGGGTTGAGGTATCACAGATATCTGCCCACAATCTCAGAAGCCCCACGAATGACTGGGGGCTTGACTACATGCAGGGTGGTGGTGATAAAAATCCAGATGAGGTTTGGACTGCTTTGGCCTGGAGCTGTAGTGCATGGAATTCAGACACCTGCCAAAGCCTGAATTTTCATTGGGTTTTTACTTGGCTTCCATTCAAAGCTGTTACTCACATTTGACTCTGCGCTCTGGGAAATTCAAAGCCTCAGTGGTAGTTGCCCTCTGTGACACCAGAACGGGTAGCTAGACTCATGATGGCAGGCCCACCAGGGGTTCATAAAATCATAGAGTTGGAAGAGACCACAAGGACCATCTAGTCCAACCCCCTGACCTGCAGGAATACACAATCAAAGCACTCCTCACCGATGGTCATCCAGCCACTGTTTAAAAACCTCCAAAGAAGGAGACTCCATCACACTATGAAGCATTGTATTCCACTTCCGAACAGCTCTTGCTGTCAGGAAGTTCTTCCTAATGTTTAGGTGGAATCTCTTTTCCTGTAGTTTGAACCCATTGCTCCATGTCCTAGTCTCTGGAGCAGCAGAAAACAAGCTTGCTCCATCCTCAGTATGACATTCCTTCAAATATTTAAACATGGCTATCATGTCCCCTCTTAACCTTCTCTTCTCCAGACTAAACATGCCCAGCTCCATAAGATGCTCCTCATAGGGCATGGCTTCCAGACCTCCCACCATCCTGGTCCCCCTCCTCTGGACATGTTTCAGCTTCTCAATATCCTTATTGAAATGTAGTGTGATGCTGGCTGGGAACCAGAAAAAAAGATGCAATAAACTGGCCAAGAGAGCCCTCATGAGGCTGGGGTGTTAACTAGTGCTATAATATGTGTAGTACAGTATCAACCCCATATCCGCTGATTCGCAAGCCGCAGATTCAATTATCCACAGTTGGTGATGGTGAGGGGAGGGAGGGGAAGAGGGATCTCACCTCTCCCATCCCTTCCCCGGGTGGGCTGCCACTGCCACGGCAGCAGTCTCGGGAGCCAAGGGGGAAGGAGGCAAAGTGATCCCGCCCCCCCCACCTTCCCCCTTCGCCCTTGCCATGGCCCCATGGCAGCAGTGATGGGGGGGCAAAGGCGAAGGGGGGACAAAAATCTGATTGGTGTAATTTTCAGTGTCACATTAAGACCCTTTTTCTCCCAAGCATTTTCAAGTGTTGTGCCAGTTAATTTAGGTTTTTGGTTTTTATTGTGAGTTGTGTGGTTTTATTGTATTGTATTATGGCAGGTGTGTGTGTGTGTGTGTGTGTGTCTGTGTGTGCAGTTACTCTTGTATATTGCTCTGATATCCTGGGATGAAAGGCAGTCTAAAATTATTTTTGAACCATCATCGCTGCCACCACCATAGGTGGGCAAAGTGAGGCTCAGGGCGTCAGCATTGTTTTTGAAGTCCCTGACACACACATACACACACACCAATTCCCCTGGACCACCATTTTTTATTTGGCAACAACAACAAAAAACTGTGAATCATTTCATCTGGGAATTTCAAGGATCAGTGAATCATCTTTTAAGTAGGTCACAGTGATCTCCTGCACTGTATCACATTTCTTAAAACCAGGAGTAGACTTCTGGCCACTTCCTGTTTCCTGTTTTGTGAGGGGGTGGCAGTTTGGGGAGTCTGTGTGGTCCCTAGGGGGACCTAGACTTGCCCAAATTGCCCACCCCTAAGCTAATTAAATGTTCATGAGGCACATTTGCATCCATTGCATTCTTATCTAGTGTATGCATCTTCATTGGGTGCGTGTTTTAGTGTTACACAACCCAGTGCTTCATTTTCTTCTTCCTCCTCACTGTTTTCTGATGATATTGTAGATCATTCCTCTACTTTGTTCTATGTTTGAGGAACAACAAGAGCACTGCACAGTTTCTGAATATGAACAAGACTCAAGAATTCTATTGGTTTTTAAGACCCTGCTTTATCCACTAGATGGCACTATGAAACAATACTTCAACACAGTGGAAGCTTTTGTTGTGTGCCTTCAAATTGTTTCTGATTTATAGCAACCCTAAACAGAACCTATCATGGTTTTCTTGGCAAGATTTGTTCAGACGGGGTCTTCTTTTGCTTTGGAAGCTTTACAGTAACCAAAGATCTGTTGTAACTTCCCCTTCCTCTCCCCCAATTTATGAATCATTTGACACCAACATTCTGTATTGCATGCTGTATCTTCCACTGTCAACAACACAATCTGCCCAACAACTGTCGTTCTAGGATTAGTTCAACATAGCTTCCATTAGTTCAAAATATCTCCTATTGAAAATGGGAGACACAAGGACCTGAATATTTTATTTATTTATTTATTTAGAGTATTTCTACCCCAGAGAGCCAGTGTGATGCAACGGTTTGAGAGCTGGACTATGACTCTGGAGACAAGGGTTTGAATCTCTATTCAGCCGCGAAAGCCACTGGGTGACTCTGGACAAGTCACATTCTCTCAGCCTCAGAGGAAGACAAAGGCAAACACCCTATGAACAAATGTTGCCAAGAAAGCGCCATGATATGGTTGCCTTACGGTCACCATCAGTCCTTAAGGCACACAGCAACATTTATACCTCCACGTTCTTCATCCTCAAAGGCTCTCAGCTCAGCTTACAAATTGTTAATTTGACAGTTCCCTGCCCTCAGGCTTACAATCTAAATAAGATAGGAAACACAAGGAAAAAGGAATGGCAGTGTGGGAGGGGATTATGTCCAACAGATACTGCTGGTTCTTCTTACCCTCTGAGGCCTGAGCTGACAAAGGCATGAAAGATACAAAAAGTTATTGTTAAAATTCAAATTAAATTATCCAAAGAAGTTAAAACCAATGAAAAGGAATCAATTAAAAACTTTCAGACCCATTACACCAGCAAAATAACACACTCTTAAAAGCCCTAGCAGTCAGTTTCTAAAAGCCTATTGGAACAGAAGTTTTCATTTGCTGACAGCAGGGCAGCAAGGAAGGAGCCAGCCAAGACTCTCTAAGGCAGGGGCTCCAAAGATGGGAGCAGCCACAGAGAAGCAGCTACTTCTTCCCACCAAGGAAGATGGTGGGGCTGAGAGAAGGCTCTTCCAAGAAGATTTTAGAAACTGGACAGAGTCATATGAAAAAATATAGTCCTTCAGATAACCTGGATCTAAGCCGTATTCACCTTAATAAGGTCATAATGGACACTTCAAATTGAACCTGGAAACACAGCAGCAGCTAGTGGAGCTGCTGCAACAAGGGAGCTGTATGCAGTTAACAATCTAGCTGCAGCTCTTTCAACCAGCTGAGCAGGCGAGGAGTGTGACTCAGGAGCCTTTCCATTCCCACTGCTGCCACCACTTTTGTGATGCTGCCACCAAAACCCATGACAATTCACAACAACCAGGTGGTCAAAGGCAATCTTCAAAGTACCAGCCCCACTTTACCTCAGGGTTCAGCCTGGCCGCCTCTTTACCCTCTGTTCCCCTGACATAAATTCCTATAAGGTTCCCTTAGTTTCTTTTTTTGAACCAGGGATATACCTTTCACCTAAATGTGTGGATAGTGTGTTGTGGTTTATTATCTTTATTCTACAGAAATGAGCCAGAGTCTATATTTGTATTAACAACAAAAGAGAATTTTATTAGAGGGAATAAGCATCCTCCAGGGTGGAATCTTTTGTTTTAACCAACACTCATATTTTTATAATATCATTCCTTATTTCCCAGCCTCATTTGCTCTTTATCACTCACTCTTCACATATACAGAGCCTTCCACTCCAGCCAACTATCATCAACTCACTTCCACTCAGAACTCAGAGCTTAACTGACTCTCTCCAACTGTGAAACATCCAGAACTCCCTCCCATTTCAGTTTCCTGCCAGAGGATTGCCTCTTGGAACACACTACTTCCATTTGCTCATCCAGACATCCAGCATAGCCAGTGAAGCCGCTGCAACAAGGGACCTGTATGCAGTTAACAATCTAGCTGCAATGTGAAGTCAAAGACTTTCACGGCTGGCATCCATAGATTTTTCATGGTTTTTTTTTCCGAGCTGTGAGGCCGTGTTCTAGAAGAGTTTATTCCTGATGTTTAGCATTGCATCTGTAGCTGGCATCTTCAGAGAATGGCAGCATGTGGGTGTATGGGGTTTATATACTGTGAGTCCCTGTTGAAGAGGATTAGCATGTACATTTGTGTATTAGCATGTAAATTTGTGTATTCTGAATACACAAATGTACATGCTAATCCTCTTCAACAGGGACTCACAGTATATAAACCACACACACCCATACGCTGCCACTGATGCAGGTGAAACATCAGGAATAAACTCTTCTAGAACACAGCATCACAGCCCAGAAACCCCCCCCCACAAAAAATCTAGCTGCAGCTCTTTCAACCAGCTAAGATGAGTAGATGAGGAGCATCCCAGGCCATGAGGTTTCAGGGCCTGACCCTGAGATCTAGGAATGCCCCCTGGTAATATCATCAGAGGGGAAGGGCCCTGATGTTGTCATTAAGGATGATGCATTAAAGCATCAACCAGAGCATATTATTCAAATAATAAACACCAAGTTGAACAAATAAGAAAGTTTGTCTTATTTTCCAAGCTCTGTACTGAACACACACACACAATTTTTCCACCTCTGTTTTTAATACCTTTGCAACCCATTTTTAAAAAACAGCCAGGCGCTGTAGTATAACCAAAGGAAGTCATACCAGTTCTGCTTTGAATAGTCTACATGAGCTCCTACAAAGATGCCTGTAGGACAGACATACACACAGTAATTGTCAATGCAATTTGATCATAACTGTTATCTACTCTGATAGTCCCCATCTTGGAATATCAAATAACTAGCAATATTTAATAATTTGTTTTAATGTGGTCATCCACATACATGGTTATCAGGTAAACCAAGGACCCCCTAATACCAAGGCTTTATTCATGTGTAACCTTTGGAAATTAAAAAAAAAAAAATCAAATACTCAGGTCAGAACTTAACACCTGGAGGTGAGTCATTTACTAATCCACTCAATGATAGCAGAGTCCTCGATGCTTGCAAAATGGAGCCTTCCTTCCCTCATCCCCTTCCAACAAAAGACCTTGCCTACTCCTATTCAATTCCTAATGCAGCACCCATCAATGGTCGTTAACTCTTCCAGAGCACCCTTTGTCTAGTCCTGGGAACCTCCGAGAAATATTGTATTCCACTCAAAATCCTATCCCTTCAGGGGAATTATTTCACATAAATATCAGCCTAAAACACCACCCAAGTACGCACAGTACATTTTCCTCTCGACTCTGAGTCAGACTATGTAGCCAGGTGTGCACAAATCCCTTGATTTCCCAATTCATATCAGTTCGTGTCACCAGTCTATCACCCAGACCTCTTCGCTGTTGGTGTACTTCGCAGTTGCAGCTCTGCAGGATCGGTACAGTATAACCCGCAACCCCCTTACTCTATTCCTCTATCCAAATAGTTCCAACTACCTTTGATAGCTTTGTACGAATGTTTGATGCCTGAGTTTTTGCGTGAATGCTGTTGATATTAATTTCCAATAAAGATCATTTAATTGAACATTTTGGCTTAGAGTCTCCTCCGTTAATACCAGTATACATTGGTTAAATGATCCCACCATTGCCTGGCCACTCACATGCCAAGTTGAGTTAATTACATTCTTCAGATTAATATTAGGACATTAGAAGGTCCCAATGGACCCCACACAATTTGGGTAACAATAACCTTTCCCCTTCCCCGAGGACTAGAAAAGAGGGGCCAGGTCCTAAGATCTGGCCCTGTCCACATTTCTTGCAGCTTTTTCTCTCTGAACAAACACCTGTGCTGGTAGAGAGAATTAAAGGGAAGCTCACACAACAAGAAGGCAAAATGTTTTCCATTGCACAAGAACCCTGGTTATTGCCAGCTTTTGGAGGTGGGCAGAGTTTCAGCTTCTTAACATAGAACCCCTTTTCTAAAATAGAAAGAGCAAGGAGATTTTCACACTACACTGTTATAGTGTTACTATTCCACTTTATTTGCTATGTCGGCCTCCTGTGAACAAAACGCCATGACCAAGTGTTGAACACAGGGAGGGACTTAAATCTTTTCTGTAAATGAATCCATTCTTTATGAAAGGTTGCTGTGTGTATGTGGTGGTACTACACTTTATATATTCTACCTCGGGCACCTTGCTTTTAAGAAGGACCTTATTTTGACTTAAGCAATGACTGAAGGGGGTAGCAATCTTCCACCCACTTACTTATGCTAATGTCAAAACACAGATACATTTCTCCTCCCCAGACAGAAAAACATTAGAAATTCTGCCTGCCTGCATGTGCACACAGAGACATGCATGCACGCACACACACACACACACACACACACAGCGAGAGAGAGAAAGAGAGAGAGAGAGAGAGAGAGAACCTAATAATGCAGCTAAAAGATGCAGCTGTGATTGACTAGCTGCAAACTCTGGCAAAGTATTTTGTTTTAGGGCGCTTTCACAGTATACAGCTATAGCACAATGATTCCACTTTAAATGCCATGGCTCCGTCCTATAGAATTCTGGGATTTGCAATGTTCAGAATTCTCAGCCAGAGAGCTCACCAAACTACAAAACCCAGGATTCCATAGGGTGCAGCTATGGCAGTTAAAGTGGAATCATAGTGCTATAATTGTGTAGTGTGGAACAGCCCATGGTCCTTTGCCTATTCTTGTAAGGTCAAAAGCAGCTGAGGACAGGTACATTATGGGTAGGAGGTAGAAAAGTAAGTGATGAGAAGCCTCACCTAATAGCTGAGTGGAAAACTGCAGTCTTAACCCCCCACTACATTTTCAGTTACAGAGGCTGGATGGCCATCTGACAGGGATGCTTTGATCATGATTTCCTGCGTGGCAGGGGGTTGGACTGGATGGCCCTCGTGGTCTCTTCCAACTCTACAATTCTATGATTCTATGACTTGTCAGACTGTAATTGTTATAGGCGTAATTTATTCAGGCCCTAAAAGTCTGTCTTGTGAATTAATCCATCCATCTTTGCTGTAATCAGAAAAGGCAGGGAAGCATTTAGAGAGGCTTGTGGGCATTTTCCCTCTCCAAATGTCAACAATCCACAAGCTTTCACTTCAGGACCTTTAAAAATAAATTTCTTTTTAAAAAAACACAACAGTATCACCATAATAGACAATTGAAGACACAAAACCTTCAGGCACAGAGAGTCTACTATATTGATGTCCTCCTTCCCTGGAATCCACTAAATACCACTTCAGAAATCTGACACTTTTTTGGCTTCTTAATGATGGGAACAGCTAGATATGAAAGCACTTAGAGACAAGGAGGCATTTGAAGTTTATTTTGTTAGAAGAGAAAAAAATGTGAGCTTGTTAACCCATTTCTTCTCATGAGTCAATTCTTGCTTTAATTAAAAAACAAACACCACAGTCTTTTAAAGTTACAATTCACCACCAGCTCAGACAGCTTCTCCTGAGGCGAAGGTGACGCATGGCCACTGGGCATGGCTGGCAAAGTCTCAGTTAAGCTGGGCAGAAGAAGCAGAAGCAAAGAGGAGGAGGGTGACTTAACCTTTAGAAACTTTACCAGGTGGAGAAAGCAACAGTGTAGATGAGAAGAAGGGCAGAGACATGAGCCTTAGCAACATGTTGCTGGTGCACAGCAGTCACTATGATGATGGAGGCTGCCTCCTCCTTCTCTTCTTCCTCCTAGGGTGCAGGGTGAGGTAGTAGTAGCCTGAGATTATTGGGGTAGCCACTACTGCTGCCACCATCATGGGCTCCTTTGGCTGAGTGCTAATTTGTTGTCTGCTCCATCGACACCTCATGAAACAAGTGCTGAGCTGATGAGGGCTGTGACAGTGGCAGCGGTGGCAGCAGCACCACTACCAATAAGTTTCAGGTTGGTCTCACCTTGTTTCACACCACACAGGAGGAGGAGAAAGGAGAAGCCTCCATTACCACAGCCACTGCTGTGCACCATCACCACCAAGTTGATAAGTGCTGAGTCACTGCCCCCCACATCGCCCAAGCCTTCATCAACCAGGCTGAATGGCAGCAGCTAGTCATGCTTCTGCTTCAGCCTAGCCCTACACTACTCCTCAAGCTGAGCAATTGCATGGCCAAGGAGTAACACATAGCTTCCAACACTTCACAGATGAAAACCAGAGCACACGTGGCCAAGCAACATCAGAGAACAGCTCGATTTCAGGCCTGCTTATGGGACAGATACAGTTTTGGTCACCTTGGTGGATGAGCCATATAGGGAACTAGACAGGGGGAGTGTGTCCATGTTGGTTCTGCTGGACCTCTCTGTGGTTCTACATGGGGCTGCCTTTGAAATGTACTCAGAAACTTTAGTTGGCCCAAAGACCTGCAGTCAGATTGCCAACTGGGGATGGCTACAGGGAGCACACAACTCCCTTGTTACAACAGTTCCACTGGCTGCTGGTCCATTTCTGGGCACAATTCAAAGTGCTGGTTTTGACCTCTAAGCCCTATAAAGCTTGGGTCCAGGTTATTTGAAGGATAATATCTCCTTTTATGAGGCCATTAGAGCTCTAAGATCATTTGGAGAGTCTCTTCTCTCTGTCCCACCACCTTCCCAGGTTCATTTGGTGGGAACAAGGGCCTTCTTGGTGGCTCCAGTTTTTGGAACTCCCTCCCTCAAGAGGCCAGGATGGCTCTATCCTTGTCAGCAATCTCCTGCTGTCAGCAAGTCAGAACATTTTTATGCCATCGGGCTTTTACAAACTGACTGGGGTTGGTCTTTTAGTGCTGTGTGGTGCTGTTTTTAAGTTTTATATACAGTCTTTCAATAATTTTAAATATTTTTAATGTTTAATTGCTTTTTAAATGAGTTATATTTATACTTTTATTAATGTTTTTGTATAGTTTTTAATTTGTATTGTTTTAAATATGTTGTTAGGCACCTTGAGTCCCATTATTGAGAGAAAGACGGGATTATGATGATTGATGACTGATGATGATAATGACAAAAGTTATTAATGGGGAAGAACAGAGAAGCTAGGAGAGGCGGAAGCAGTTTGCTTTTGCATGAGCGTACAGCGAAAGACAACATTCTTCCACCTGCTTTTCTCCCCACCGCTGAGCTAAATGAGGGCCAACAACTTTTGGTTACTAAACTCAGTTTGCAGCAACTGAAGCAAGATGTGAACAAGGGCCAAAGTGGGAGGATGTGAGAGAAAGTGGGACATTTTAAAAGGAGCTGAAAATGTGGAACAACAGAGGATTAATCTCAACTGTCCCTGCCAAATTGGAACAGTTGAAGGGTTTGGCAACAGCTGGTGTTTGGACACAGATCTGAAGGAGTGGGGTGACAAGATGGCAGGCAACAGCAGTGCTGGCAAACACAGGCCCAAAAGATAAACAGCAATACAGGAGGTGGCTGCTTCAAGAGCAACCACCATGCCTGGGAAAGGAAGGAGCATGGTGGTCCTGATTTTAATCTGTGAAATGTCAAAGGGTATGTGATTGGGGGTTTAGGATTTTTTTTTATTTTTTCAGGCTTTTCTTAATTCAGTACATAAATTCTAGGTTTTCTCTGCTTCAAATAATAGTTCTGTGCTTTCTTCCTAATTAGTATTTTTGTCCTCTTGTTGTTCAGCCACACCCTTTGGGCCAGACGCTTGATGTTGTTGGCCACATGTGATGTGATTTTCTTTCTGGGAAATGCTGGAAGGGATGCTAAGAGGTGCAGGTTTGTTTTTCTTCTAGTGATGTGTTTTAATAGTAGTTTAATTTGTTTTATAATTTAATTAATCTGTATTATGTTTTCATTACATTGGTCTTATTGGATTTTATTATTAGCCACCATAAGCACCATGGGGCACTCCATCATAGCTACATCTGATGATGCAGGATCTTGGCCAATATTTTCCACACAAAACAGCTATATAAGCTAAGTAACACTGACCAGAAATTAAATGCATATTATACAAGTCACCCTACTGTACTGTTTTGAACTGTTAATACAGTCTAATGAGCCTTAATTTCTCTGAAAACCTGCGGAGAAACTGTCCACTTATAATTCCTTCAAATATGTTTGTTTATTTATTGGATTTATAACCCAAGATGGATTCAAGGTGGCCTAAATTTGCATTCCTCTGATGAAGCACTGACTGCCTGTCAATGTTGAGAATGAATTTTCACACACAGCAGTTGAGGCACTGTTACCCTAAATGCTCGGGGGTCTTAGGGATCCTCTGAATATTGATATTAATTTGGGGAATTAATATACTCAGCTTGGCTATGTGAGAGGGGACAACAGATACCAAGACCTTTTGACCTATGTATACCAGTAGTAGGGAGGAGACATTAAGCTAAATAGTACAATTATTTGGTCTTTATTTGAGAAACCAATAATAACAATATTCACACACACACTCAGGCTTCAAGCATTCATGTAAGGCTAGCAAATAAAGTAGGAAGTGTTGGAATAGGGGAATAGTGAAGGGAGATTGTTTTCAGGTGATACTGTACCAATCTGAAGAGATGAGGTTGTGGAAGAAACCAGCAGAGTGAGGGTCCCAAAGCTGGAATGGCTTCACAGTCTGACATGGAGTCAAGAGGAAGATGAACTGTGCGCACTTGAATGGGGTTTTGGGAGGGGTTTTATACCTAATGATCTCCTTAAGGAGATGGGATTTAGTGTAAAAGACACTGCTTCTCAGAGATTCTCAAGATGAGACAACAGACACTCCAGATATGCTAATGGAACTTAATGTGTGGATACTTTGTAATTGAATAGAGAAAACAACTCTCTTTGTTTCTGGAAAGGTGAACAAATGTGAGTATCTCAGTTTAGGCTGATGGGATTAGCCAGATGTTCAGGCAAGAAGTTCCCTTGCAAATTATCTTTCTTTGGAATTTGGGTTGGCCCCTCCTTACGTGCAAACCTAACTAAGTCTCAATGCTAGTCATTTTGAATTCCTGGTTTTTGGGGAATTCCCAGTTTACTGGCCACACTGTGTGGAAGGCCACATATGGCCAAATTATTACATTTTGCCTATTATTACAGATATGGGGCAGCGGGTGTCAGGGTAAGTAACAGCACCAAAGGGGAGTTCTACAGCATACAAAGTATAAAGGCTTGGAAAGTCATCCTTGTAATTGTACAATGTTTTAGTAAGTTCATTAAGTGTTAGTGTTGAAATGCTTCAGGATTCTACCATATCCTTTTCTTTGGATGCCTAAATTATATTTCTAAATGCTCAAGTGGAGTTTTAATTTACTGCAATACTAGAAATTTGCAGGGGTGGGGGGCTGAGGAAATTTTCATTTAGGGAGGCACAGTTCTCATTCAGGGGGGCAATGTCCATATCCCCCCCCCATCATTATACCCCTGGGTATGTGCAGGGGCATGAAAGAATTCAAGCAATATATATAGGAAATTTATTTTTATTTTATTTATTGGATTTCTATCCTGCCTTTCTCCCAAGATGGAAATGTGTGCATCATGTTTCTGCAGAACCACTAACTCTACCCGGGGGAGGAGTTAGCAGTCACTAGCTCTATATAACTGGTGCTGCAATCTTTCCAGGTTAATTTTGGAAAATCAGCAGTGTGCGCTTTGTGGTGCACACAATCCAGGCATTGGGTGGAGGGGGGAATACCAGAGAAGTTTTGACAAGGAAGCCCAAAGTTCTCTTTCAATAACTACTTAAGAAGACTGAACATGCAGAGTGAGGGAGCTGATGCAGTGACCTGCAATACTTGTGGGATGTTTGCTTCTTGCCAGAAGATGTGGGGAGCTATATATGCAGCAATTGCAAGTTGGTTGCCTGTTGGAAGAGAAAGTCAAGCATCTTGAGGACAGGGTATCTACTCTTCTAAATATTAGGGAGCGAGAGGTTTTCTTGGATAGAGCAGAGAAGACTATCCTGGGTGCAGAACACATCGGGGAGGTATCTGCGGAGGAGGCCATTTCTCATGCACAGGAAATGATCATTTGGAGGAATGTGACACAGAGAAGTAGAAGGGCCAAGGGCTCATTTGGGCAGCTTGAAGGTACAGAATTGATTTGAAGCTCTCTCTTTCCAGAGAAGAAGAGGAAGAGCAGCAGTCCCAGGACTTAGGGAACATATAGGAAACCTTGGTAGATCCAGCACACGAAGTGGCCTTTGAAAAGCCTTGAAGAAGGAGGATGGTGGTGCTAGGGAGTTCCCTGCTGCAAGGAACAGAAGCAGTAGTCTGCAGGCCTGACAAAATGTCTCAGGAGGTATGCTATCTCCCTGGGGCAAAAATTCAAGATGTAACAGAGAGGCTGACAAGACTCATCAAGCCCTCTGACCATTATCCCTTCCTTTTGGTCCATGTGGGAACCAATGATACTGCAAGGCATAGCCTTCAGAAGATCACAAGAGATTATGAGGCTTTGGGTAGGAAGCTGAAGAAACTGGATGCACAGATAGTCATTTCGTCTGTTCTTCCAGTGGAATGGCATGGCCCAGGAAGGGAGAGAAGAATAGCGGAGGTGAACAACTGGCTACATGGATCATGCTGCCAGGAATGGTTTGGCTTCCTGGACCATGGGATGCAGTTTCAGGGAGGTGGACAAGGGATGGGTTGCACCTCATAGCAGTTGGCAGAAATGTTTTTGCTAAGACTCTGAAAGATCTGATCAGAAGGGCTTTAAACTGAGTTGTATGGGGAAGGGAGACAGTATTTTATGAGAACAGGAGTTTATCAAGTGCTGGAGACAATAGCCCAAATGTTATACAGACAACAAGGCAAATAGTACAAGAACCCAACAGTGGGAGGAATAAAACCTTTAAAAGATAGATAGGGGAAATGGCCCATGGTCTTAGATGTCTCTATACTAATGCACAGAGCATGGGAAATAAACAGGATGAACTTGAACTCTTAGCACAGCAAAATAAATATGATATCATAGGCATCACTGAAAATGGTGGGATGAGTCTCATGATTGGAATGTATTAACAGAAAAATGTATTTCAGAAAAATAGACCAAACAGGAACGGAGGTGGAGTAGCATTATATGTTAAGAATATGTACACCTGTGAACAGATGCATGACTTAAATCTTCGGAGCCAGGTTGAGAGCATCTGGGTAAAAATTAAGGGGGAGAGAAACAGCAGGGAAGTCACGGGGGGAGGGGGCTACAACAACTTCCAAGCCAAACTAAGGACTTGGATGATGCCTTCCTGGAACAGATTACCACACATTCAGAAAGGAGAGATGTAGTAGTAATGGGGGATTTTAACTATCCTGATATTTATTGGAAGTCCAATTCTTCCAAGAATTTAAGGTCCAACAAATTCCTCCCTTGCCTTGCAGATAATTTCATTGTCCAGAAGGTGGAAGAGGCAACAAGGGGATCGGTTATTTTAGATCTGATCCTAACCAACAGAGATGATCTGGTTAATGGGGTGGAAGTGGTGGGATCCTTAGGAGGGGTGACCATGTTCTCCTGGAGTTTGTTATACAGAGGAAAAGGGAAGCCAAGCATAGTCAGACATGCCTTCTAGACTTTAAGAAAGCTGATTTCAGAAAACTTAGAGAATTACTAGGGTTGATCCCATGGTCAGGAATACTAAAAGAGAAGGGAGTACATGATGGATGGGAGATTCTTAAAAGTGAGATACTGAAGGCACAACTTCAAACAGTTCCAATGAGGATGAAAAGGGGGACGTGTCTAAAGAAACCAGTAAGGATATCTAAAGAACTTTCAACTGAGCTAAGACTTAAAAGGAACATGTACAAGAAATGGAAAAAGGGAGAAATTCAATCCAAAGAAGAATTCAAACAATAGCCATTTCATGTAGGGGGGAAATCAGAAAAGCAAATGTACAGATGGAGCTCAGGCTTGCTAGAGAGGTTAAAAACAATAAAAAAGGGGCTTTTTTGCTTATGTCCATAGCAAAAGGAAGAACGAGGAAATGGTAGGACTGCTGCGTGGAGAAGAAGGCAAAAGGCTAACAGGCGACAGAAAAAAGGCAGAACTACTTAAGATCGTCTTTGTTTCAGTCATCATCCAAAGGGGGCAGTGCTCAACCTGGAGAAAACAGAGCAGATGATGCAGTAGGGGAAATACAACACAGAATTGGTAAAGAGGTAGTTCAGGAATACTTGGCCAGTATAAATGAGTTCAAGTCTCCAGGGTCAGATGAACTTCATCCAAAGGTATTAAAAGAACTGGCAGAAATACTCTCAGAACGACTGTCTATAATCTTTGAGAATTCCTGGAGAACAGGAGAAGTCCCAGCAGATTGGAAGAGGGCAAATGTTATCCCCATCTTTAAAAGCAGGCGGGGGGTGGGGGGAAGAAGACCCAAATAATTACTGCCCGATCAGCCTGACATCAATACTAGGAAAGATTCTAGAGCAGATCATTAAGCAGACAGCCTGTAAGCACTTAGGAATGCCATGATCACTAAAAGTCAACATGGGTTTTTGAAAAATAAGTCATGCCAGACTAATTTTATCTATTTTCTATATAGAGAGAGTTACAAACTTGATAGATGAAGGGAATGCTGTAGATGTAGTGTATCTTGATTTCAGTAAGGCTTTTGACAAGATCCCCCATGAGATCCTTGCAAACAAGTTAGTAAATGTTAGTGATGCAGCAGCTAAAAAAGCCAATCGGGGTGGCTTACAATATAAAAACTCATAGCTTTGTGCTTGTTAATTACAAGTATAGTGTTTAGATCAAGGGAAGTAATAGTGTCACTCTATTCAGCTTTGGTCAGACCTCACCTGGAACACTGTGTCCAGTTCTGGGCACCACAATTCCAATAAGGATATTGAGAAGCTGAAACGTGTCCAGAGGAGGGCGACCAAAATGGTAGGAGGTCTGGAAACCATGCCGTATGAGGAGCAGCTTAGGGAGCTGGGCATGTTTAGTCTGGAGAAGAGAAAGTCGAGAGGGGACATGATAGCCATGTTTAAATATCTGAAGGGATGTCATACTGAGGATGGAGCAAGCTTGTTTTCTGCTGCTCTAGAGACTAGGGCACGGAGCAATGGGTTCAAACTACAGGAAAAGAGATTCCACCTAAACATTAGGAAGAACTTCCATACAGTAAGAGCTGTTTTGCAGTGGAATACAGTGCCTCATAGTGTGGTGGAATCTCCTTCTTTGGAGGTTTTTAAACAGAGGCTGAATGACCATCTGTCCGGAATGATTTGATTGTGCATTCCTACATGACAGGGGGATGGCCCTTGTGGCCTCTTCCAACTCTATGATTCTGTTATTCTATGTGAAAGCACAACTTTCACCTTAATGTAAATAGTTTACCTTATTCAGTATGAGCCCCACAGAACAGTTATAGGCTCTCCTCTCCTCAGATTATGTCTTTCATTCCTCCTGATTCTTCCCCAGACTCCTCTTCTACACCACCGCTGGTTTTACTTCTGGGGTTTATACATAGCCTAGGACTGTGCTTCAGGATTTGGAGGAGCCATCAATTATTTTTTGTGCCAGGGAACAGCACTATATTTGTGTTCTTTTGCTACAATTTTTTTCTTTCTTTCATTGAAATTCACCAAGGACACACAGAGAGAGACAGAGTGAAAGAGAGGTGTGGGGTGCAGAGCTTGAGAAAGTTAGTCTCTCTGTGCCTGCCTTCACGTCTTGTGTTGACTTATGGCAACCCCATAAATTTTCATAGGGTTTTTCTTAGGCAAGGGGTCTTAAATCCCAGAATCCTGCAGTCATTCTAGACAGGACATTTTAGGTGTTGTACTCTAAAAAGTAACTTTTCCACATTCAGGAACATGGTGCTGCTGTTCCCCAAAGAGAGGTTGTGAGGTCTTTAATCACCTTGATGTAGGCAATGGAGTTTCAGTTTGTACGTGCAGAAGCGCTAGTACAGCAAATTCTTTGGAGTCAATATTAGGTGTTATTTTTGTATTTAAGGTGTTTAAGGTTTTTGTTGTTGGAACTACTGGGCTCTGTGTGTTTGACTACACAAGAGAAGATTCTGGGAGATAGAAATGCTTTAGGTTGGTGTAAGGTCGTTCCTTAGGCAACTCTTGCAGTCTTTTAATTGTTGGATTTAATTTAGAGGATAGATGAATGAATACACACACACTCACTAAAGTCCTTTAAAAAAATACAGGTCAACCCCCATATCCAAGGATTCGGTATCCATAGTTTCACTTATCCATGTCCAAAAAAAATATGTTTTCCCTTGGGATTTCTAGGTCCTCCAGTGTGATTCTATGGTCAACTTCTGATGTTCATCTCACTGCAAATAATAGGCCTCCCTATTATCCACAGTTTCAGGTACTCACCGGAGGCAGCATGTCTTGGAACATATCCCCTGTGGATAAGGGGGTCAACCTGTTTTCACAGCTCTACACTGATCCACATATGCCCACTGCTTTCTGGACAGGGGGTTTAATAATACCGTATATCAGCTCACCAAAGATTTTGCATCTGTGAGTCTGGTGAAGTTGAGGATATCATCTACTTACTATTTATTTATTAAGCTACCCATTGTATGAGTCAGCAAGGTACAAGTTTCTTGCCTACATCCTCTATCTTTTGTCAAACAGATTTCCATGTTCGAACACATATCGTAAACTGTTAGCAGGCAGCAATATTTTTACTACTATATACATTAGAGAATTTGATCTGGCTGCTAGGAAACTATGAGCCAGGCACTCCCCTCACTCAAATTACAGCAAGGTCTCTTGTATTTCTAAACATTTTGTATGCTTTAGACAGTATGCTTTTTTAAGTGTTAATATGTTTTATTTTTTACTTGAAGAGAAAGTATTATTATAAATTTTACTTTTAATAATTCTAGGTATAGCTGGTGTTTGACAAATATAAATAACATGTTACGCCAATTTGGTATTTTGCATTTCTACATGCATTCAGCATTTTGTTTCTAAGTACTAAATTGTGATGGCTCATGGCTATAAAGTTACAGCTGCAGTTATGTATATTCTTTCTCACTGTGGATTATGTTTGTGTGGTTTTTAATCTTCCTGCTTACAAGAGTTTACAAGAGTTTTTGCAATATTCATTTTTTTAAATATAGCACCATCGAACACTGCAGAAGCAGTGTTCATACTGCATGTATCTTTGATTAATCAATTTTAGGGTAAATTGGTTTGCCAGTTTATATTAACAGAAGCTATGTGTGGTTGCCTGGTACTTGTGCCATCAGGAAGCAATCCTCCCCCCCACCCGCATGTTTTCCAGCCTTAAACATAGATCCCAAATTTTCTTATTGAAAGGCAATCACTGATGTTGTGATTACTTATATCCAGGTGGGCAATACGTGGTCATGGTGGATGGTAAATACGTGCTCTTCATACTATATTTGTAATCCCCTACAGCCCCTACAGTGTTGAAAATGGCTGTGTTGCCAAAAGACGAGGTCATTTTGGGCTTTCCCTTCCAGAAAGTGAGGAAATAGAAAATTTCTATTCCCTGGAAGTTGTCTACGCCAGGTTTAACGGGGAGACTAAACTTGAAGCATAGGCTGAGCAGGGATAAGGCTGATGACAGAAACAGCTGTGGAAGCGTTTCTTCCAATCGCACTCCAGCACTGGAGTTGGCGGGGGGGGGGGATGTGCTGAATTATATTTGAAAGCATGTCTGCATGCAATCCCAGAAAAGTGTGTTTCCAAAAGGGAAACCTCTAATAATAGTGGAAAGCTGGAGACAAGGATCTTTAATGTTGAAGTTATGAATACCCAGTCCAGCAATCCTGCAGTGCCAGAGTGGCTTCCATCCTGCCCCAAACAAGCCAAAGTTAGTAACCCAGGTCCTAGCTTTCATGGTGTGGCCATGGATATATGCATGAAAGGGTGGTAAGCATCACCTTCTGTGCAGTTCTCTGTGGACTGAATCATGCACTCCGTTTTGAAACGATTTGCAATTTTTTGCAGCTTACCTCCCCTCATATAGATGAGCATTGCACAAATATAACTTATGATAAGCTGTGTCCTGAAATCTCTGGCCACATTCTAAAACAGAGTCAAGTGCACTGGATCTTAATGCACTTCTGACTGCTGTACTATTTGCACTGATTTCTTAATTAACACCCAGAGCCCATCTATACAAGGCAAAAAACCCTGGAGTGCCTCGCAGTAATGGCATTTCACAGCAGCAGCAAGTTGTCTTAATGGTGTTTTTGCCCCCATAAGCTTTGTATACGAGATGGCAGCCGCAAGTGACTTACTCTTGTTTGTACTTACCTCAATTTGACACCACCGAACTTTTTTTTTTTTTAAAGATGTCTAAGGTGAACTAGAGCCATTTTCTGATTTAACAGGAAAACAGAAAACATACTCCCTTTTATCATCATAGTGATCTCTTACTAAGGTGAAAATCCAACATGGCGGCAGTAGGCACTTGCCCTCTTAGTAAGTAAGCCCTGCCCCCGTGCTTTTCCAGTCAACCAGCTTTGCACTTCCTCACCTATGGAAGAGCGATTCATATCGAATTGCTTGTCCCAAAGAGCAGGAATGCTCATTCGCCTCACCATTTTTAAAAAGCTCCGGGAAAAGCCATGAAGGCTTTTCCTGCTGTGTTTTTACTGTTTTGGGGCCCCCTCCTTCCGAATATAGTGGATTGATGTGGGATCCCATTTAGACAGATCGCCTTTCCAGTAAATTCCATGAAGATTATTTTCACTGTTCAGACAACCCTCAGTTTCAATGTGCTGCCATAAGTACACTTACATCTGTCTTGAAGTGTAGCTATATTGTTTGTTCAACAACAGCATGTTACTAGGGTTTGTAGTTTGGGGAGGCACTAGAGCTCTCTGGCTGAGAATTCTAAATACCCCTCCATAAACTGCAAATCCCAGGATTCCACAGGATGGAGGAGTTAAAGTGGAATCATAGTGCTATACATAATTAGTGAAAGGGTCTGAGGTCTCTGTAACTTTTTCATTCAGGAACTGGGTGTTGTCTAGCTACCTAAACCATGCATATATATAAAACAACTGAAAAAGTCATTGGGATTTTTGAGGGCTGAGTAACTGCAATCAGAAAGCATATACATATATCTTCAGCCAGGATGGATAGACAGACAGATAAAGAAATAAAACAGCTAGATAGTTCCTGTCTCTGTGTTTGTGTGAATACATGCATGTGTGTATGCCTGAACATATTATATGCTCTCTCTTTTGCTCTATGCCTGAATTATAAACATTGCTCTCAAGTGGGTGAATGGAAAGGAAATTTCTATTTTGGAAGTATTGCAATGTTGCGATGTACAGAAGTAGGGAGTTGGCACAGGCAAAGTATATCACGTCTGTACTGGCTGACGTAAAACAAGAGACTAATAAATAACCAATAATACAATCCCAGAAGTCGTCCCAATTGAATTCAGTGGAACTTAAACTGTGTGTTTTGTAGGATTGCAGCAGAAGGTCAGGATATGTACTGACCCTTTGGGTGGGAAGTTCTTAAACTGGTCAGCTGATGAAGCAACCAGAACACATTGTAGCAACAGAACAGACCCAAGTTTGCTGAGAGTCCTAGGGAAGTATACTATGTGATGATGGTGGTGCAAAATACAGTAATCAGTATTTATACCTAAGAATACCATGAAGCCTGGCCAAGAAAAGAGTCGTGTACACATTCTCAAACATGGATGAAGTATCTGTACAAGTTGTTGCTATGGATATTCATTGTAACCCAGTCTCTTTCCCCATTCTTTCTGCTCTTATCATCTTTTGACATACGGCCAGTGTTCAAATTATGGAGGGTAGGCCAGCTCCTGTACCTGCTCTTTAGACGGCTATAGGGCATATTTTGACTAAAATTGGATCATTTTGAAGGATTATATTGGGAAAAAGAGACTAGGACTCCTTTACCTTTGATCACTGTCTGCAAAATAGAATTTCAGGAGGTAAATCTTTCTTTCACAGAACTATTAAAGGTACAGGAACTCTGTCTCATTTTCACATTATCAGACTACAAGGGATGAGTCTTATGGGTTTCATTAAAGGGCTTTCTAATTTTTCCTTTCCACTTAAAAATGTTAAATTTCTGACCCCACTGAGGACTTTATGATGGAGCAGGATTTTAGGGAAGCCAAGGGGCAAAGGTTGGCACAGTATTAATACAAAGCTTTTTAAAGTCTTTGCTTTTGCATATGTATATATGTAATCTTTAAGTGGTCTGTGTATAGGGGGGAAACAAGGAATTGAGTTGCTAATATGTTTCTTTGAAAAAGTCATCAACCTATTTGTAAAAGTCAGTGTTAAAAATGCTCCATTGGATGTCTGGGCAAGAAGAGATGGTGAAAAGATGGCATCAGGGTGTCAATAGCAACAAGACTTTTAAATATGGGCACGTTCAGGTAAAGCTAACAGTGGTAAGGAGCATTTCTTACCAGAGAGCAAAAAATATTGAGGAAGTGAGTGTAATTCCAGGGGCAGAGAAGATGAAAGAGTGAACTTAATACAGATCGGCTTTAAGGGGAAAAAGAATGCTCCATCCCCACCGAAAAGAGGTAACAGACAGAAGAAAGAAAGAAAGAAAGAAAGAAAGAAAGAAAGAAAGAAAGAAAGAAAGAAAGAAAGAAAGAAGAGAGAAGAAACTGTTTGAGATGGGAGAAGTTTCAATCATCTGGACATTCTTCCTTAGATGGTAGAAGGATCTGGTGATCTGGGAATGTGTAACAATCATCTAGTCCCCTCTCTGGCTTTTCTTCGCAAACGAAGATTCAGGAAGGACTCATCCCGCACTTTCTGCAAGCGCGCTGATGACTGACTAAAAAGGCCAGTCCGAGATAAACAAGTCCAATTGCAGAAAGCACAACAGAAGGTCTCCTTGGGTGATGTTTCCGGGTTGTGATTCTTTCTGCGTTGTTGTTTTTCTTCAAGACTTGTTCGGCGTGAGCTCTCAAATAAGGCTGCAGCATTGTGGATAGTGCGTCTCCATGCCTCCCGATGTGAGGCCAGGGCAGACCATTGTTGGTGATCAATTTGGCCAAGCCTGAGATGTTGTTTCAGGGAGTCCTTGTATCGCTTTTTTGGAGCACCCCTCTTACGCTGACCCATGGCGAGTTCACCATAGAGTACTATTTTTGGGAGGTGATGGTCCTCCATCCTAGAAATGTGCCCTGCCCAGCACAGCTGTGTTCTCAATATCACGGCCTCAATGCTGGTGATCCCTGCTTGCTCAAGGACAGCAACATTTGTCACATAGTCAGTCCAGTGTATATTTAGGATTGTGCGTATACAGCGCTGATGAAAGTGTTCAAGGAGTCATAAGTGGTGGCGATAGGTGACCCATGTTTCAGATCCATAAAGGAGAATAGACAGTACAATGGCTCTATACAGACTGATTTTTGTGCTTTGCCTCAGGTGTTTGTTACTCCAGACTCTTTTGTAAGGCTTCCAAATGCGCTATATGCCTTTGCTAATCTGTGATCGATCTCTTTGTCAATCTTGGCATCTGAGGAGATGATGCTTCCCAGGGAGGTGAACTGCTGAATGGACTTGAGCACAGATTTGCCAATGGCAATATGGGGATGATGGTCCAAACATCAGGTGGGATTCCATCAATCCCAGCTGCCTTGCTGTTTTTCATCTGCTGTATGGCCTTAAGGGTCTCTTCCAAAGTGGGAGCTATGTCCAATTCATTTTTCATCGGTTTCTGTATCATATGTTGGATAGCTGAGCCTTGGACTACTTGGTTGGCACTAAAGAGACTTTGAAAATCTTCAGCCCATCGATTCAGGATGGAGGCTTTAGCAGTAATTAATGTTTGACCATCTGTACTGTATAAGGAGCTTTGGACCTGATAAGTACATCCAAACACTGCCTTAAGAGCTTCATAGAATCCTCTAGAATCCCCCAGCATTGTGTCTTTTCTGCTATATTGATCCACCACTTGTTCTGCATGTCTCTGAGTTTTTGTTGAAGTTTACTACATGTGAGGCGGAAAGCTGCTTTTCTTACATGGCAAGTTGGCTGGGCGAGGTATGCCTGGTGAGCAGTTCTCTTCTTTGCCAACAGCTCCTGGATCTCTTGGTTGTTTTCATCAAACCAGTCTTGATTTTTCTTGTGGGATTCTTCTGCAGACTGCAGGATACTGTTTTTGATATGTTGCCAAAGCACTGTGGGAGAAGGATCTGTAGGATGGTCTTCAAGTTTTGTTTGCAGATTTGCCTGGAAGTTGTCTCTCATGGTAGCTTGTTGAAGATTGTTGACTTGAAGTCTCTTCTTTAAGATGCCATCCCTCTTAGGTTTGAATTTAAGATGAAGATTTAGTCTACATCTTGCGAGGCAATGATCTGTTTGGCGTTCTGCACTGGGCATCACTCGAGTATGATGGACATCACAAATGTTTCTCTGGCGGACTAGAACATAGTCAATGAGGTGTCAATGTTTGGATCGGGGATGCATCCAGGTTGTCTTCAAGCTATCTTTCTGCTGAAAGATAGTGTTTGTAATATTCAGCTGCTGTTCTGCACAGAACCTTAGCAAGAGGCATCCGTTATTGCAATTTCCAACACCATGCTTGCCTAAGACACCTTTCCAGGCTTCGGAGTTCTTTCCTACTCTGGCATTGAAGACACCAAGGATAATAATTTTATCTTCTACAGGGACGTTTTGTATGAGGTGGTGTAGGTCTGTGTAGAATTTGTCTTTCTCGACAGGGTTGGCTTGCATAGTTGGGGCCTATACACCAAAGACAGCAACATGTGGGAGGTATAAGGAAATAATGTGATCAGAGTGTCCTGTTGGCAAGGTTTCGAGTTTGGAGGCAATGGAGTTTTTAATCATAAAGCCTACTCCTGAAAGATGTTTTTCAGTTTTGGTTTTGCCAGACCAGTAGAGTGTGTAGCCAGCGTCGTGTTCTTTAACGCTGCCTTAATCATGAAGATGAACTTCACTAAGAGCAGCGATGTCAATGTTAAGTCGTGATAGTTCATGGGCTATTAGAGCAGAACGACGCCCAGGCCGTCCAATATATGCCTAGTCTCACATGGTTCTGATGTTCCAGCATGCAAGCGTCAGTTTATTTACACCTTTGGAGGCTGGTGTGTGCCTTTGTTTCTTTGCCTTTATTCGACTGCATCAGAAGATGCCCGTTGGCGCGGCTAGCCAACCAGGTAGATGGGGATAAGCTTTCATTAGGCCACCTTTTCTAGGCCCCTCTCCATATGGAGCAAGCAGTGCTCTCCTTAAAAAAGGCTGCTTGGTCATTCAGGATGCTGCCGAACAAGACTGTCATCTCTTGGGTCAGCCTCAAGCGACCAAAGTCCTGAACCGCCTGCATGCAGGGTTGGGTCTGTGGCTTCCAGTGCATCTTTACACCTGCCGTTTCGTCCCTCGCCTATCACTACAGGGCTTTTTCGGAATTGGATTTGTCTTTCGAGCCTGTGCAATGGATTTTTCTGGTGGAGCGCAGCGTGCAATAAACTGGCCTCACCCTTTAAACCAAAGGTTCATCTGCTGTGGCCTTGCAAGCATGGATGGTAGCAGTGAGGTCCTCAGGTCATAGGTTTGATTAGAGTTTTCTTCTCTTAGATGGTTGACCTTACAAGGTTGGACGAGCACCATCTGCCCGGGTTTGGGGTTAGAGTTTTCCTTCTCCTAGGATGGGGTCCATAAGGCTAGAGAGCCCATCCTGCCCTTTGACGCTCTTTGTCAGACCCTTCAGTTTTGACCTGTCTGGCATGGAAGACCCTACCAGTAACTATTATGCCACCCCTATCATAGCTCAAAATATCATTAAGGTACACAAGCCTCTCTCCCAAGACAAGGGGGCATCAATGGAGAGGCAATCATCTAGTAATTCTTTATTATTTATAAACTGCCTAGTATATGCTAGGCACTGTATGCTTAAAAAAAAACTGGGACCTCTACCTACAGACTCAAAAGCCAAAAAGGGAAAAAAATGGTCAGAAATACAAAGCAAAAGGATGAGAGTTTAAGACACAAGGGAAACTAACCACCTACTTACTCAAGACTTGCCCACATAATCCCCCTATCACGTTAAAGGCAGAACAAGGAGAAATGAAGTCCCATGGTCAAATTGATGTGATTGTAGCTAGTGTTGAAGATTGTCCAATGCAAGATGCTCATTTTTAAGGCTTCCAGCCAGTTAGAAAAAAATCTTGGCATGAAATCCTCTCAGGAGGACTGACCCATCACTATGGAGTGAGCCAAGCTAATACATTGTATTGAGATGAGGCTGACAACTAACAGCAACTACTAATGGCAGGTCAAATACTTTACTGTTCTATGACCATTTTAGGGTGGACAGGTGGGAAATTATGACCAAAGGAACTGTGTGTGTGTGTGTGTTATGAGAGACAGGCAGAGAGAGACAAGGAGAGGGTCAGGGAGAGAGGAAGAGTGCATGCAGGAACACAGACGTACTATCCTATTAGTAAATATCTCTGCCACCATAGGGGTGGGAGTCATGCAACCCTCCAGATGTTGTTGGACTGCAACTCCCAGCATTCTTCACCATTGTTTATGCTTGCCAGGGACTTTCAGACCAAAATCTGGAGGACTCCCAGATCCCTATCCTGGCTCTGACAGAGGTAACAGACAAAAGGCTCCTGGCACATCTCTGGGAAATTGGAGTAGAAGCATTTGTGTCACCCAATTGTTTAAAAACATGATGAACCAGAGCCTGTTGTGTAGTACACATCTATTTATCTGATCCATGGGAACCTGCATACTTCTGAGCTTTTGTGTTCCCTGGCTGTATAATGGGACTTTAGGGTTAAAAGTGGCAATATAACCTTTTGGTTCCTTAAAAAGTACAAGTTAAAACATATCCTCTGCTTCTCCAATGACCTGAATGTTTTCATTTGAAAATGAATTAATTAAATCAGAATCAGAATCATAGAGCTGGAAGAGACCACAAGGGCCATCCATGCAGGAATATACAACCAAATCATTCCTGACAGATGGCCATTCAGCCTCTGTTTAAAAACCTCCAAAGAAGGAGACTCCACCACACTCCAAGGCAGTGTATTCCACTTCCGAACAGCTCTGTCAGAAAGTTCTTCCTAAAGTTTAGGTGGAATCTTTTTTCCTGTAGTTTGAGTCCATTGGTCTGTGTCCTAGTCTTTGGAGCTGCAGATAACAAGCTTTCTCCATCCTCAGTATGACATCCCTTCAAATATTTAAACATGGCTATCATGTCACCTCTTAACCTTCTCTTCTTCAGGCTAAACATGCCCAGCTCCCTAAGCTGCTCCTCATAGGGCATGGCTTCCAGATCTCCTACCATTTTGGTCACCCTCCTCTGAACACGTTCCAACTTCTCAATATCCTTTTTGAATTGTGGTGCCCAGAACTGGCCACAGTATTCCAGATGAGGTCTGACCAAAGCAGAATACAGTGGCACTATTACTTCCCTTGATCTAGACACTATACTCCTATTAATGCAGCCTAGAATCACATTGGCTTTTTTAGCTGCTGCATCACACTGCTGACTCATGTTCAGCTTGTGGTCCGCTAAAAATCCTAGATCCCTTTCGCAGGTACTGCCATCAAGCTGTAACTTTTTTATGTTGAAATAATTAAAAAAAAAAAGCCAGGTGTCACCCATCCTATAGTTGTTCATTTCATTTTTACTGCCCAAGTGTAGTATCCTACATTTCTCACTGTTGAAATTCATTTTGTTAGTTTCGGCCCAGCTTTCTAATTTAGCCCAGGTCATTTTGGATTCTGATCCTGTCCTCTGGGGTATTAGCTACCCCTCCTAATTTGGTGTCTGATCCTGTCCTCTGGGGTATTAGCTACCCCTCCTAATTTGGTGTCATCTGCAAACTTGATAAGCATACCCTCTATTCCCTCATCCAAGTCACTGATAAAGATGCTGAATAGCACTGGGCCCAGGACAGAACCCATAGGACCCCACTAGTCTCTTCTCTCTAGGATGAAGAGGAGCCATTGGTGACTACCCTTTGGGTTCGGTCAGTCAACCAATTACAAATCCACCTAACAGTTGCATTGTCTAGCCCACAGGTTACTAACTTTTTTGCAAGAATATAATGGGGGACCTTGTCAAAAAAGCCTTACTGAAATCAAGATACACTACATCCACAGCATTCCCTTCATCTATCAAGTTTGTAACTGTAAAAAAAAGTGATAAGATTAGGCTAGCACAACTTGTTTTTGGGAAATCCATGTTGACTTTTAGTGATCATGGCATTCCTTTCTAAGTGCTCGTAGACTGTCTGTTTAATGATCTGCTCTAGAATCTTTCCTAGTATTGATATCAGACTTGAACCAGTGGCGTCACTAGGAGGGTGCAGGAGATGCAGACCATACCAGGTGACACCATCAGAGGGGGCGACAACAAAATGACTGTCTATAAAATTTTTGTGCATGTTTTAGCATAAATTTATTATTTTTTTACAAAAATATCCCTGGCACCATGTCCAGCCAGGTAAGCTTTCCTTCTTTTTCCTCTCCTGTGTGTAGGTTTTCAGTGACCTTGAAAGTGACATGCATGTTGTGTAGATTGCTGGGATTACTAAGGATTCTGTCTGGTCTGGTACAGGAGGAGGTCCATGAGGGTGACACCATAGGTTACCACACTAGGAGACACCAACCCTAGTGACACCACTGCCTTGAGTTATGTCTTTATGTAGCTCTGCTGGTCATATTTAAAATTTAATGTTAGAATCTGAGATTTGTAATAACTCAGATTTAGTTTTTCACTTATCACGGCTATCCAAATGTTTGCTAAATGGGTATAATAGGTAACTGGTTCTGCTCCCTAACTCCATCTGGTTCCAGTTGGTGGATGTCAGGGATTTATTTATTTTCCACGGCAAAGCCTGATGTCTGCCCATCTTCTGCAACTGGCTGGAGAAGGGATGCGGCCCTCCAGAAGTTAGCCCCTACTCCAAACATCCATGGAGGGCCATGCATTTTCCATCTCCAGTCTGATGACTGCGTAGTTCCAGATTCACTTAGTTATTAACTAGTATTGGAATCTTGCATATCAGCATAGCTACTAAGAAGGAAGTACAGTTGTCCCTTCATATTCGCTGGGGTTTGGTTCCAGGACCCCCTGTGGATACCAAAATCCGTGAATACTCAAGTCCCATTATATGCAATGGCATAGCAAAATGGTGTCCCTTATATAAGATGGCAAAATCAAGCAGTACAAAATTGTGTGTCCTGTTGAAATCAATGGGACTTAGATCTTTATAAAGTTGTATTGAGTAATGGCTATTTTGGTGAAGAGCAGATTCCTTTTTTAAAAGAATGACTTTTAAAGGTTATCAGATAATCCAGCTTCTTTATCTCAGTCTTGCAGAAGGCTTATGAAGAAGAGTAACATGTGAACAGGAGGCTGAAGGCTTTCCAAACATCAAAGCATTTACCTAAACTCTTTGGATGACTGTAGTTCAAGATTCTAAAATGCTTTTGTGTTACCAAGGCCGGTGGCATCCCTCCCTCCAATAATGTTACCTGGTGCAGTTTGGCCTCACCACACAGCCCTAGTGCTGCCACTGCTACAATGTAAGTAATACTCAACCGTCTTTCTAATATCAGAAGGTCACTTACGTTTTAAAACAGAGTAGTTGATATTCTGTTGATATGAGGTTAAACTGAAAGCAATAAACAATACCTTCTACAATTTTAAACATAATTTCAGATTTGCTCAGTATTAATGAGAGTACTTTTCAAAACAAATGTGAGGAGTCACCACAGAGCCCAATATGAGATTACTGCCTCCTTAACTTGTACTGCCCCAGTGCCCACTCCCAGCAAACAAGGGTGAAATTGGCATATCAGTTTCAGAGGTGTGAGACAATAAGGTGCTTTTTGTTCTCTAGAAAAGTTAGCTCCAATTGCTCACTTCTTTTTTTGTAGCTGTAGATGGAAAACTATACATCTGAATAGCTGCAGCCCTTATTTAGGTGCTGTCAGAAATCTCTCTACATTGATTAAACTTTAATTGCCACATCTTTCCCCTCTATTGTCAGTTACATTGCTTTGGAAGAGACAAGAACAGAACATATACGAAAGGTGCACACATTGCATTGGGAAACACAATTTGTACTAATTGGCTGATAACAAGTTAAAAATAATTATTGGATTCATTTTTATGAGACTGAGTTTCTTTGTTTCTTCAACAAAGTTGTCTCACTATCTATGTATATAACTAGGATCTCCGGCTATAACATTGGTGGTGTGTGAGGGGTGTGTGTGTTTCAATTATTTTTGCAGTCCATTTATTGCTATTTACTCTTCCTAGCAGATTGAGCATCTGTTACTCTTTACTATTTACTAGCTATTTACATAATAATTACAAAAAATATTTTATTTATATTGTTTAAATAACAATAATTACACTAAAACATTTTACAATTATTAAGACTCTTGGGGACATATTGATGTATACCATGCAAGTTAAGTAGCCGTCTTGGAAGTGAGTTTATCAATTTTATTTTAAGATCACTTTGCTTAAAATGATATCTTTTGCAATTTTAACTTTCCTGTTTCTATTTTCTTTTTCTTGGGTAGATGTGTGTGTGTGTGTGTGTGTGTGTGTAGGGACAACATTCTTTACTTAATTGCATTAGGAAAGACCAAAGAAACTCATTTTAAAAATGAAATTACCTAATTAAAAGACATTACAAAATTGAATCTTCCAGTAGGCTATCCCACAAATAATCTCAGCTCATTCTCAAATTATGTTATGACATAAAATGTGATTGCTAGTCCTAGCTAAAGACCTATTGAATCAAAGAACTTTATCAAGTGCTGAATTACTATTCAACAATTGATTCAATGGGTCTGTTCTAGATGGGGCTATCAGTTGGATTGAAACCTATATATGCAAAAGTAAACTTTTTTTCCCTGCAACAGTCCACCTTTTTTTCCAGCTGCCAAAGATGAGTCAGAATAGAGTCATATTCTCCCATCATGTTTTCAAAGGCGAGGATGTATTTTTCATTATTTTCATTAGAACAATAAATTACATTTATCTATCAGAATCTATAGTCCTGGATTTGGGAAAATATCAGCTCCCAACCACCATTTACAGAATATTATCTTGTTCCATCCACAGACTTGTTTACTAATTTACACTTTAATATAATCAACAGGTTGCAATCAAACTGCAATAACATTGTGATTAGTTAAAGAGTTTGAGCAGTCATTACTCCAGCATGATCAAAGTCAGTGTTAGCTCTGGTCAACTGTTTCTGGCATCACTTCACTAGAAGCCATTGTTTAGGGGGCGAAAGGGAGAGAACTCTATGTTAAACAGAGTTTTTCTTGTAAAAGCAGGTGTATTCATTATTCTGAACCAATAGACTCAAGATTCTCAAATTTACCACTTTCTTTATGTGTTCAGAACAAAAACCCTTTTGAATATAGGGAACACTCAAAGAATTTGTTTTTACTGAGAGATTCCAGGGAGCTTTTAACACCTGCTTACTTTGTCAGTTTTCTTTCCCATTCCACAGTGAAGAGAAACATCACATTGAAAACATTTCCGTGTAACTCAATAGTAACATTAACCCAGCTCTTTAGACACCAATTATGCTAGTATGCCTTTTCACAGTTCACTTTCTTTTCTGGTTCTGGGGCTATGAACAAAGATGATGAGTTCAGGGATATTTACAAAGGACTCTACAGGGTGCGTTCCTGTCAGTTATCATTCAAATGTGGTTTCTAGGCAGAATTGAACTCTATTGCTTTGTTGCAGACAGTCTTGTGATACTGTTTTGAAATGTATCAATTCAGTCACTAAGATATAAAGTCATGGCCCTCGATTGTCATAATATTATTGTTGTTGTTTCTTCTTGATCCAGAAAGACAAAATTTTGTTTTTACATGCACATGTTGCAAGACAGTAATTTTATATTTGTGCTTCCCAAGCTCTTAATATACTGAAACATTAGACAGCCATATGGTTTAGGTAATGTTTCCAACAACAGACGCTTTGTGGATCAAAAGGTATGTGACAAACAATTGCATATGATCAATATATTACATCAGTGTTTAACAAAGTTATCAGGGAACACCTGCCTTGACAGGCAGAAAGCCGATCTTCAAACTGACTTTTGTTTTTACTCACTTTAAAAAAACAAAAACAAATCCAGCATTGACTGTTTCAGAATAGGAAAAATATGGCATTGCTTTGGCACAAGCCACCACAAGTCTGATTCACAAGCTAGATTCCTGCTTGTGATATGAAGCAAACGTCTAGTGCTGTGAAGCCATCACACCTGAAATTCAAACATATCTGTTTGCTTCTTGGCTAGCTTAGCTACTTCTTCTCTTATTGCCTTCACCAGAGCAGCGGTGGAAAGGTTGGCGAGAGGATTATCTGAAGGGTCATTTTCCGTCAGGCTGTGTTGAGAAGCAACAGGAGTGGGCAACGGGGCTTGTTCCAAACTGTGGTGCATATTTCCCGGTTGGCTGTACAGTCGATGAATCCTAGAAGGAGAGTTGTGCTGGTAGCGAGGCCGTGAATAAGCTTCTATGTAGCCAGGCAGTGGGACCTATGGAAGATTTCAATTACACAGATAAATTGCCCTCAGATCATTTGTTTTGATACAATGCAGAGTAGCTACAGTGGGCACCATGTGCAAAGATGCCACTTGAGGACAATGCTGGGAAATGATCAGTCCATATATTCATGAAAGCAATTTCTGATTGGACATTAGTACATAGTTTTTTATTATTATTGTGATAAATGCATGTGTTAGTTGCCAAAAGAACAATCAGATGCAAACCAAGTCATTATGCTATGATTCTATGTTGTTGTTGTCAGATATACATAGTTGGGCATCAGTATCTGCAGACTCAGAGACAGTAAATAACCTGGCCAAGCCCTCCCACTATGTCTGTGCCTGAGATAAGGGATATAAACTGGCATAAATTGAAAAAAGTAGGGTAGACACACATATACAACCATTCCACAGAAAGACAATTTCTAAACCATGCACATTGATCCTTTGAGAATAAAGAACATGTTCCACCTTCAAAGACTTCACAACCAATCTTCAGAATTCTGTCCTCCCCTGTGTTAAACATGGCGTCTTATATAGGAACAACTGGCTCCTATTTAGGAATACTTTCAAAATTCATCTTGTTTGAATTTCTCCAAAGATTTTGGAGGTTTGAAATATCTGGTTTTGTTTCCAGTTAGAGCTGATATACTAGGAATTCTTTACTGCTTATTTAGATGAGGTTCCATTTGTTTGTTTCAACATCAAAACTTTTTCTTTTAATGTGTTTATATCCCCTACAAACTGAGTTTGCATCAGTGTTCAGTTTCTGTTGTCCATTTGTGTCTCCTCATCCCTGCCCTAAGCCATGTACATGTAAATACTGATTTTGAAAATACAAAATATCTAGAGTACTCATACACATTGTTGTAGCAATATTTTTTTTGTATGGTCTTCAACCAAAAAGAACAAAATTTGCACATCAGTAAAACATTGTACAAAAATAATCTTGCTGCAATGATGCATATAAGCACATCAAGTCTTTTAATATTATTTTATCAACGCACAGCAGTATTGCGGGAGAGCAAATACAAAACCATTGAGGCCATGATATTGAGAACACAGCTGCGCTGGGCAGGGCACATTTCTAGGATGGAGGACCATCGCCTCCCTAAAATAGTACTTTACGGTGAACTCGCCATGGATCAATGTAAGAGGGGCACTCCAAAAAAGCGAAACAAGGACTCCCTGAAACAACATCTCAGGCTCGGCCAAATAGATCACCAACAATGGTCTGCCCTGGCCTCACATCGGGAGGCATGGAGACGCACTATCCACAGTACTGCAGCCTTGTTTGAGAACTCACGCCCAACAAGTCTTGAAGAGAAACGACAACACAGAAAGAATCACAACCCGGAAACACCACCCAAGGAGACCATCTGCTGTGCTTTCTGCAACCGGACTTGTTTATCTTAGATTGGCCTTTTTAGTCATCAGCGCACTTGCAGAAAGCGCGAGATGAGTCCTTCCTGAATCTTCGTTTGCGAAGAAAAGCCAGAGATCTATTAGATGCTAAGTCTTTTGGCCACTCCTGTTTATGCATTTCTAGAACACCTATTGCTTCATCTATGGTAAGAATAACATTAAAATCTAGGGGGCATTGGGATGCAAGTGACAATGAAATTCAGTTAAGGCAAAATATACCTCTATTGCTTGTGCAACTGTGCAAATCAGGCACATTTAGCGAACGGCTCTGTGTTACAACAAAACACTAGAGGCCAGTATTTCATCAATCTAGTTCATGAAAAGCTTCACAGGACAACTTGAAAGACAAGCATCCTAGAGATGCAAACTGCTTTGCCAACCAAAATGTTTCTTCTCACCCACTACAAAAGCAGCCTTTGCATAAGAGCGTCTGTAAGTGAAAGTGGTGGTGCTGAATGTCTTCAACAGCTTAGTCTTTATTTGGGGGGGGATGTGAGAACTGTTTTTGTATAAGTGTAAGAAAATTATTGGCACTTATTTAAAGTGGTTTGTGTATCTGTGTGTAAGTGCCTTCAATTCTCCTGCCAACTTATGGTGAACCCATGGATTTCACAGGGCTTTCTTAAGCAAGGAAAACTCAGAAGTGGTTTCGTCAGTTCCTTCCTCTGAAATTTAGCCTACAGCACCAGGTGTTCATTGGAGATTTCCCATCCAAGTACTAACCAGGGCTGACCCTGCTTAGATCAGATGAGATCTGGTGCCTTTTACTTCACGTTTAATCTACAAATACCAGGATGGTATACAAATGCATAGTTAAAAAATTAAGGGGTTGTCTAGATGGTGAAAAAAAAATACTCGTCATAGAATTCAAGGAGAATACCTTTTGTCCCAACAAGACCCCATGTTGATTCGCGATATTCAGAAGGAGGGGGCAAAAAAAAAAAAACCCAAATACTCCACAGGAAAAGCCTTAGCAGCTTTTTCCGTCTCTTTACTGCTTGTTGGGGCAACTGATTCACTTTGATGTGCTTTCTCGAACAGGACAGAAGTGGAAAGCTGATTGGTCAGAC
Source organism: Gambelia wislizenii (assembly GCA_030847615.1). Taxonomy (NCBI): domain Eukaryota; kingdom Metazoa; phylum Chordata; class Lepidosauria; order Squamata; family Crotaphytidae; genus Gambelia; species Gambelia wislizenii. The sequence continues at coordinate 374,238,931 of JAUMIR010000001.1, forward strand.
ATGCGCAGGAGCAGAGCTTGCTGGGAAGGCAGTGCCTAGAACTGCCATGTTGGATTTTTGTTGTAGCGATCTTGTGCCGAGGTGATGAAACAGCCTCCCCCCATGTATTTAAACAGAAGCTCACATTTCCACACCTTGGATTTGCTTTTTTTTTTTTTAATACTGTTTGGCAGCAGCAACTGGTGGGAATAAAAATTGTGCCCACCATCTTCATTCGCAAGCATGCCCATTTGAACATCAAACATGTATGGCTTTGCATGCCTGTGATCTTGCCAAAAAATTGTGGAGACAAATGAAAGCTGCTGCGATTTGCCATTGCTGCACATCAATCTACATTTTATTGCCTCATGTAGACAAGCCCTAAGGTATTATTGAAAAGTTGTTCAAATGTGCATAGAGAAAGTGTTTGTGAAACTTGGCTGACAGGAATCTTTTTTAAAAAGAATTTTCATAAACTGCTTTTATTTGGAGTAACACATTACTGTGTGTGTGTATTTTCCCTATAACAATAATTCATTTTGTAGTGGTGCAAGTATATGTTTTAACATTTTACAATAAATTTGGATTTCATTGGCAACTGCTGTCTTTTTCTTTTTTTAATTCTGCTTTACATTTCACTTTATATGTTAATTAAGAGAACATGTGTTAGAAAGTGATTAATGAAGTAACTAAAAATGTATCATTCCACTGACAACTTTCATATTCTTCTAAGGAAAAGTAGATTGGTTAGATTTTTTTTGTTTTTTACTTTGACAATAACACCTGAAAAACCCATACCTCAATCACAACCCTATCTATCTATCTATCTATCTATCTATCTATCTATCAACATTTGAAAACCTTGAAGAAAGTTTGAACACAATGAAAACAAAATTTTATATGCTACATTTTCAATTTGCTTCCCTAAATTTTCTCAAAAGGAGACAATATGGTATAGGAAACTAGAAGTCTCACGTGCAATTTGTTTAATATGATGACTACAAATGTTTACTTTGTCACACATACACCTGGCAGGAACCCAGTGTGGGAGTTACATTTCCTTCACAGCAGAAAATTAATTTAGTCTGAACCAATAATAAAAGTAGCCTGTTATTTTATATCTTCCTTACAATTACTCTCTCTGGCTTTTCTTCGCAAATGAAGATCAGTGTATATAGAGCCATTGTACTGTCTATTCTCCTTTATGGGTCTGAAACATGGGTCACCTATCGCCACCACTTACGACTCCTCGAACGCTTCCATCAGCGCTGTTTACGCACAATCCTAAATATAGACTGGACTGACTATGTGACGAATGTTGCTGTCCTTGAGCAAGCAGGGACCACCAGCATTGAGGCCATGATATTGAGAACACAGCTGCGCTGGGCAGGACATGTTTCTAGGATGGAGGACCATCGCCTCCCCAAAATAGTACTCTACGGTGAACTCGCCATGGGTCATCGTAAGAGGGGCGCTCCAAAAAAGCGATACAAAGACTCCCTGAAACAACATCTCAGGCTCGGCCAAATTGATCACCAACAATGGTCCGCCCTGGCCTCACATCGGGAGGCATGGAGACACACTATCCACAATGTGGCAGCCTCACTTGAGAACTCACACCGAACAAGTCTTGAAGAGAAACGACAATGCAGAAAGAATCGCAACCCGGAAACATCACCCAAGGAAACCTTCTGCTGTGCTTTCTGTAACCGGACTTGTCTATCTCGGATTGGCCTTTTTAGTCATCAGCGCGCTTGCAGAAAACGCGGGATGAAACCTTCCTGACAATTAATAACTCAAGTAACAAACCCAGGTAGTTTCTACTTTCCCCACTCATACTTTATCCTTTTCAGGGTATACAGTAGGACCCTCATATCTGCAGGTGTTTGGTTCCCGGACTTCCCGCGGATACCAGAAACTGCAGATAACAGCGAACGTCATTGAAAATAATGGGACTTCTGGTTTAAAATACCACAGAGTTGCCTTGGAAGACCTAGAAAATGTCTAGAGATGATGCCTCTCTAGGCATTTTCTAGGAAGACTCTATGGTATGTGTTCTGTGTCCGAGGGATAACAGAAACTGCAGATATTGGTTCTGCAGATACGGGGATCCTACTGTATAGTTCAATACACAGTTACATGCAGTAATTCTAACCATTTTCTTCAGAGCTATCAGAGTTCACTTTTAGATCTCATCCAGCATTGCCCTCTTAATTATCATTTTATAATCAATATCATATCTATCATTTATCACTGGCTGGTTCACACATAATGCTAAATCATATACCGTGGGCCTTCCATATCCATGGTGGTTTGGTTCTAGAACCCCCTGCAGATAGCAAAATCCGCAGATGGTTGAGTCCCATATTAATTAATATGCACCACCATTTTAGTTATGGATGCCACCATTTTAGGTATGGGCCCTGCCATTTTAGGTATGCAGTGATGATCCATGGATGCTGAAATCCACAGATATTGATCCTGCAAATAAGGAGGGCTCACTGTATTAAGCACAGCTAGGACGAGCCAGAGTGGAGCCTCCAGCTCCTGAACACTCACTTCCTCTCTCTTTTCCCCACATTTACATTCTGTGTTACACACAAACCATGTGGCCTAAAACAAACTCTAGTAGTTACATAGCTAGTTTTATACTCCATAGTAGGGATGTGACGGAAGCTCACAGGGTTCATTGAATTAAGTGAGAATTAATGTGTTCAATTAGCTCAAATGAAAGTGTTTACAAGCTCTGAAAGAATTTGGCACATTTTGACCAGGTGTGAGAATTTCCAGATATTCAATTTGCAAATGTATTGTCAGAGCATGACTACGGGTTTTATTGCCTATGTATTTTACATATATTGCCATTTAAACTGGGTCTTAGTTGAGGTGTGCTGTCCTGCTCCTATATAAACATCAAGAGGATCTGTTTGGTTTAAAGATTATCAATGACAATCATTTTACCCTTTTTCTTAGAGTCTCTTGGGTGTCTATCTTTGCATGCTTAGTTTGAAATAGCTGTAAAAATATATATTTTCTGTTCCATGATGGTGCAAAAATGCACCAAACATGTTTTTGTTCTGAATGAGTCTATGGATGATCCATTCTTTTTAAAATTTCATGGTATCTGACTTTATTCCCCCTGCCTCCACCCCCGCTTTCTTCTCCCCCTTCTAATTGATGCTTAAGGAAAACAAAACAAAACTTTTCCCTTGTTTGGCCCTGCCACTCATTGCAAGAAGCCTTCCATCCATCTTTGTGTTGGAAAGATATATTAACATAGGAAGCAGTTCTTAGTATATTGACAATAAGATGTTGATGTTGATGTTTTGCAAATAACCGGATTAAAATTTGTCCTTGCCCAAGGTCACCTAGTGGGTTTCCATGGGTGAGTGGGGATTCAAACCCTGGTCTCCAGAGTTGTAGTCCAACATTCAACCCACGCTGGCTCTCAATATTAATCTATATTAATATTAATTTATATTAATAATATAAACAACGCCCATCATCTCCAGCCACATAAACACAACAGTTTGCTGAAGAGATCCACCCCTGGGGCTTGCTTACTTATTTGCAATTCACCTCTGTCCTATAAAATAGATGGAATGAGCACAATTTAGGAGAATTATTTTTCTTTCTTTCTTTCTTTCTTCTTTCTTTTCTTTTTTTGATGGACTACATCTCCCAGAATCTTCATCCAGCATAGCCACTGAGCTATGTTGGCTGGATGATTCTACTGCCTCTCCTCCCATCTTTGCCAGACAATGCAGCAATTTGTGCATAATGGGATTTACTTGTGAATAAATACAAACGTTTCAGGGAATTGAAACTGTAAGGTTCAAATCCAAATTTCACCATGAAGTTCATGTGCTTAGCATGAGCCAACTGGATGTTTATCGTTTAACCTACTCCACAGGGTTGTTGTTAGGACAAAAAGGCAGTCTTTACATGCATGCCAAAAACAGAGGGCCCCCCTGCCCCAAATCAGGGCACTCATTATGAGACAACTTCAGCTAGCTAGTTTTTAAAGCAGAGGAGAAGCAAGCAATAAAATTTCATTTGTGTGTATCTTATCCTCTCCCCCTCTGGCAGACCCCTCAAGGGTTGTCACTCAGGATGGTGTGGCGGGGTAGAAGCAGGACAAACTGTTCTTATTGCACATGTTGGCTTTAAGATGAGTGCAGTAAACCTTTATAGTCTCAGATGGAAAGTATAAAAGAACATTTTAACTCCCTATTTGTACCTCCTCTGAGCACTGAAATCCCCTGATGTGATGTCAGATTGCATGAGAGTAATTCAACCTAACAGAGAGAAGTAAACAGAAGGCTTGAAATACTTAATTTTGGAGTACAGGTCCCATAATCCCCATTATGGCCATTATGGGGAACTAAAGGTTTCTTTTCTTTCTTTTTTTTTTAACTTACCCTCACCATTAAATTCAGCAAATTCCCTTTCCCCCCTCTAAAGTAGGACAGAGGGCGGGCACTCTAAAATGAAGAATTATGGCTACATTTTTAGCAAATGTAGATGGACTTTGGTTCAGATTAACGGGAAGCTAAAGGGGTTAATGTCCACAGAAATCAATCCCGCATTGGAAATCTCCAGGGTAAGAAAAATGTGTAAAGGAACAGAGATGCTGGGAAATGGGAATTGCTTTAGCTAATATTCTCACCCCATATAAAATTTTATGAGTTACTGGTGCCACCTTTGGTCTGGCATTACAAACACAATTTGCATAAATTTTGGGCTGTTGGGAATTCATCAGAAGAATACGTCACTTCATTGGGAATGATGAGACACTATAATTCACTGGGATTAAATAATTGGCTTGATCACTGTAGACCATAGAAATGAGATGTGATTCTAGAACATCTCAACTGAATCAGGACAAAATACAAACTGTTTGGTTCATGAAAATGTTGATTACTATTTATTTATTTATTTTAAAAAACAATCTTCAGAGGACATTTTTGTGATTGACAACTCTAATATCTACCACACCCCAATTCTTCTTAGCATACTATAGGATTTTCAATGGCAATATATATAGCAGCAAACTTGTGTTTTAAACTCAGAAAAATTATATATAAAATGAAATTTGAATTATCACATTTCTTAGCAAAGAAAGGACCCTGTTGTCCCATTTTATTTCCCATCATACTTTAATCTTTCTATTTCTCTTTAGGCAAAGCAACACACAGGTTGCCCCCACCCCCAGTATCCATGGGGGATACATTCCCAGACTTACCACAGATAGGCGAAACTGCATATAATAGCAAAGCACTGTAGAACACCATAGAAGCACATTGGGAGACCTAGAAAATGCCTAGAGAGGATACCTAACTGGGCATCTGATGTGACTGACCATAGAGTCACACTGGAGGACCTCCCAATGCCTAGAGACCACCTCCGGTGCAACTCTATGGTCCTCCAGATGACTAGAGACCCTTTCCCCTTGACTACAGGTAAGTGAAGCCACACACATTGGAAACTGTTTAATGCAGTGTAGATGTGTAAATAGCTATTGCTTAAACACATTGGAAGCTGTTTAATGCAGTGTAGATGTGTAAATAGCTATTGCTTAAAAGAATTTGTAAGCCGCTCTGATAGCCTTGTGGCTGAAGAGCGGGGTATAAATAAATAAATAATAAAATAAAAAAAGGTACTGATCCCACATAAAAGGGGAGGGCGACCTGTAGCTAACATGTGCAACTATTACAAGCTATTGTCCAGGAAGTGCTACCATTTATGTTGAAATTTCATTTTCCAAATACTTCCAAATATTTCATCTTAAGAAATTTACTATGAGTATTCATGCATACAAAGAAAGCAATAAAGAATGGAAAGAATATATATACATACATACATATATATATATATATACAATTACCGAGTCAGCCCACTGTCCTGGTAATTCATTTTCTCCAGCATAGGACATCCAGCCCTGGTTCCTATATGCTGTTGGTGGTGTTGAGATGAAATAGCCTGTATACCCAGGTCGGTTTGTTGCTGGGATGGCAAACACTGCTGGAACTGTACTTCCTATCAAGAAATAGGGAAGATGATTAGAAATCAAAATACATTGCTCCAGACGCAAAGGAACATTCAAAGGATGTTCCAGCTAGACGATGCCACTTAGCCTTGGCAATAGAGAACTCCTTGCCACAATCAGATCACATATGATTATTATCTGCACCTAGTGCCTTGTTGCCACTGTTGTTGGATGGATCATCTCACAACAGAATATACCTGTTTGAAGAGAACATCCCAGCAAGGACGCTGCTCTTGACACAGCAGGGATGCCAACACCAAGATCACGCAACTAGAGACTTTACTTGTCTGTTGTATAAGTATTAGTTGTTAAGCCATTATGAAATTGAACATAGGCACAGTGTAGATGTAGGTTCTTAAGATTTATGGTAGTGCAGAAAGACAAGCCAAAGAGAAGATGCTGCAGGTCAGGATTCTAATGGCCTTGTGAATTTATGTAAAATAATATGTATGGTATTAAAAATATAATATTGATTCAAGTGTTGATTTAGAATGTAGCTTCTCATATACAGTTTATTATCTGAATCACCAACATAGTGCTATTGTTTAATATCTCAGTTGATGGGAATGTTCTTAGTATAGTTGGACAACAGAGTCCTACTGAATAATGAGCAGTTGCAGCAGTATTTGGAGATTCTGGCGAGCAATAGAACCATCTGTTGCTACCCTGTAAATGGGCTTGTGTGTACGTTCCTAAAGGGGAATAAAACCTGTAAAATAGTCCTGTATGAAACATTCTGTTTAGTCAATATGCACAGCTATTGAGCTATGGGAAGAAGAAAAAAAGGAATAACTGTAAAGATAGGTGTGACTATTTCCTTCTCTGTTGTGTGAGTTTGTCTTCACATCGTTTATAAAATGTTGTACTGATCACTTTATATTTAAATTAATGTCATTTAAACCTTTAATTCCTTCAACATTCCCTATGCCAGCATCATTTTACATTAACAAATATTACATGACCACATTATGTTATGTTTTGCCCTGATACTTTGTAGCATTTTCTCATAAACAATTTATTTGTCCATGGGGATGATCTTCTTCATCGGTTGGCAAATGGATAGATGCTTAAGTCTCACTGGTTTCATCTGGGAGCTGCTTGTTAAATTGCTGGCAACACATCACTGCTTTCAGCTTGAAATATGTTACCAAGGGTTAGAAAAAGAATCCATCTTCATCTTCTGTTCAGTGAAGCATCTCTCTTACATACTGCATGCATCAGTTTCCAACATGCAAGTTTATTAAGTGCAACAAGTCCTGGACTACAGCTTGTAACCTTTATTTGAATAAGAATCTCAAATATAAAGAAAGGCATTATATCAAAGGCATGGAAACATTATAAAGAATGGCCTAAATTCTTTGTTAATTTCTGAACAGCAAATGTCCTTCCTTCTTTAGCTGTTGACCCATGGTTTTGGGGTGGGGTGGGGGGAGGAAGGTACAGAAATCAATAGCAGATGCTATCAACTTTTAACAACCCATTTTTTCCCCTTGGCTGAAAGATTTGACCAATGCTTTGGCTCAATGTTTATTGCCCCTGGCCTATGTATGTTTACTGAATAATAAGACAAATGTAAGACAATGGGATTCACTCCCAAGTAAGTATTCCAGCTTTAGATTGTTTTTTTTTTTTAAGGATTCTCCCAGGCCTATGTTAATTTTGGGAAGTGTTGTCATAAATGAAGCTACCATGTTAACCCATTATTGCTATGTACAACATGTTTAGTTTGTTGACACAGAAGGATTGGAGTAAAAATTAAGTCTTGTGTATCAAAATTTTCCAAGTGAAGAACACATCTGTAACCAGGAGTTAGACACTCAGTCATTCTTAATTCAGTGTCATCTGTACTTAATAAACCTTTACCAACATAGCAAGCAGCCCTTACTTTTATTCACTCACAGCATTCAGGGAAAGTTCCTGATGCCAATATGGTTTCTACTTCAATCATAGAACCTATGTGTTCTGTGTCTCCCACTTCAGTTTGATCTCTGCATTGGGATATTCATAATATACTACTCAACGAGACAGTGAGTAATAACTGAAAGCTCACAAGGCTGTTTCATTACTGTCATCAGGTGTAAAGAGTGGTTATTGCCTTTCCAGTTGTCTGCCTACAAAACAGGCCAACCCTCTGCATGTGGTATGTTATCGAATGGACAAGTGTACCTGAGCAACTTTGAAACAAAACACTTCACACACAGAGGATGTTAAACAGAAACAATATATTTTAATAAGACAAAGTTCCATTTTTGTTCCATTTCAGTATACAGCACAGTTTCCAGCCTCTGTTGTCTACAATGGGGTTGTCAGAATTGCATAAATGTTGCTTATGGAGTTACATGAGATGCTTAATACCAAGGACACCAACCACACACCCTTTCTTGGGGGAAGGAGGGGGTTAGACGTTCACCACATGTGTTCTTGGAATCATGTTCCTCTAATGGCACATGCTCACTCTAGCGTGATACCTTTAATTCTGAATTTAAAAGGTTTCAGGAGATTATACTCCCTCTGCTGATGAATACACTCCTGAGCAGGAGTGGTATGGGGTGCCTTTACCCTCATGGGACTCAACAACAATCTAAAAACAGCAATAAAAAAAAAACCAGTTAAGAAACAGAGACATCATAATACAAACAGAGTCTCTTGAAGTCATAGGCTGATGACTATAGATCCAACACAAATTGGGAAAATGCTTTTACTGCTTAAAGCCATTTCCAGTACCAATATTTATACCACGGCTGTATATTTACACCACACTTTACAATTACAGAGATGGCTTGTGACATTAAACCCAAGATGAGGATAGTGAGGAGCTGCTATCCTGCTGGGACAACTGTAAGCTTCTCTTTAGTGCCAATCTTTTGCTTCCAGAGCTGGAAGGTTGCAAATCTTAAATAAGCTAAAATGAAAAATAAGAGAGCAACTCAGTCCTAATATTACCTTTAATCCATGACTAGTAAAAAAGAATTTTAAAAGTAAGGATGCTAGAACCATAAACCATCTCTACACATTCAACCCTTTTGATCTGAGCAGAAGAGCAGTAGTGAACATTCCTCCTACCCTCAAATTCCAAAAAAGCAACATGGGGTAGCTGTTGTAATGCAATAGAGAAAGGACCACTCAGAATCAGGACCTGACTGTAACTGAACTCACCATCCAATACACATGCAAAATTATTAAACAAGCTTAGCATTCATCAAACTATACATGTCAGACTGGTTCTGCTGGAGAAGGGAAGAATTTTGGTCATTCACAACACTAAAATCAGACCCATAAGGCTGCAGAAGACTCTTTAAACACAGTAGTGGCAATATACAGCAGAGGTACCATAAAAATTCCATTCTCACATTAACAATAAGCAGAATATTGCTTAGACTTTTGGGACACCACTGCTGTCAGAATCACTGACACTGAAGTCTCACCTAAGGAGGCACAGGGACTGGATAAAGGGAAACTAACCCCAACCCCCTCAGCCAGTTTTAATGGGTCTTGTTCAATCACTTCAAAATAAGTGTCTAAATACCCCATGTATCCTCCTAACCAGTATCAGTGGAGTTAGAGGCCAAGAATGAGCAAATTATTCTTCTATAAGTTCTCTTTTCTGAGGTAGCCAACGAACACTGAAGCCCTAGAGGATTCTGCACTTCCTCAGACTGAGATGTGCCAGCTGAACCACCCCTCTTTGCTTTGATAATGGTGTATGTGGAGACTCGTGTTTCTTGGTCTGGGGGCATTCAAGAAAATTTCAGGACTTATGGTCAAAGAAATCCAATTTTCAGGCTGCTGCAAATTTCACTGTGGTAGATCCTAACATATTCAAGCAATACTGCTTGAAACCTTAGAAATCCTACAAAATTCAGTGGGATGATTTTGGACTCCAGTAGGTTGTTGGGGTGTGTGTGTGTTTTATTGTCACTCCATGGCAACTTAAAAGCTGCATGGGCTGCTACAGTGCTTCTTTATCACAGCTCAAGCATTGCCCTGATAGTTTACCATGCTTCCTCACTATAGAAATCTCCAATTAGTCATTCTTATTCTTAAGCAGCCCATTCAGTGCCTCCATTTTATGGATTCACACCCACGAGAGGCTTTCATCAAAGTTTCAAGACATCAAGACTAAAAATGCATATGTTGATGGGAGAAGTCCCCTGTCATCCTCCACCCACCAGCTTTCATAATCCACTAATATAAATTCAAGCTACAAAATTTTCATAGGAAAAAACCCTGTTAATATCTAGTACTGATTGAAATTATTACATTATCTTTCCTTGGTTTTGATGTTCATCTACACTGTACCTGCCAGACAATGACAGCATAATGCTAGGGCTCATGTAACAGCCATATTAGAACATCTCCTGAGTTCCTTAAAGGCAGCCCATCTTACCAGCTCTTCTGCTTATGTATGTTAATCCTATTTTCTAGTTTATATACCAGTAGATAAAAACTAGAAGTGGGATTTATCATAAAATTTCAGAAGGTCAATATATTCTCTCTCCCCCCCCCCATGGAAAACAGGTTAGAACATATGATCCAAGTATTCTGTCAAGTGATCTCTAGTGTGTGTATATAATTGGTTATAACTATTCCTAAAGAGATGCAGTAAATATAATGAAAGATGAGATGATTATAAAATGTTCAGGGGTCAACATTTAGGTACATATTTTTTTTTAAAAAAAATCACCAAGATCACATCTTGGTTAAATTGCGGCTCTGCTTAAAGTGATAATGGCCTAGATCTAGACATAGTCCTGCTTAGACAGATCCACTGAAATCATTGGGGAAAGTAAATCACCTTAGATATCATTGCATTGGTCTGCTTCATGCATGACTAAGTCTCGGTCCAATCCATCATCTTTTCCTCAGTAAAACACAACTGTATTGTGACATTCTACTATACTAACAACAACTTTCATTTCATCTAGAAACTCTTAACAGTTGACCTAAGATCTTCTGATCAGATAGAGCATTCCATATTTTCTTTCCAGAGGGATAGTTGTGTTAGTCTGTTGCAGCAAAACCAACAAGTTTGGGCACCTTAGGATTCTACAAAACACCTTGTTATTAATTTTGTTCTACATTAAGTAAAGTACTAGTGATATGTTAAATATGCCATGGCAGTAGTACTTAAAGCATTACTAAAATGCAGACACCTCTGCATTACACATAATCTTCCAAATGCTGCACTAACCAACACTCAATATAATTCAACAAATATCTGCAATATTCTACACTACCATAAAAAAACCCACAGGTAAATGCTAGCACAGTGATTCTCAAATACTGACTGTGGACCAAAGAAGACTCTTTTGTGTAGAATCATCCAGGATTCAGGCAGTTAAAAACACAGCCTAGATGTAAGATAATCAAGGCTGCTTTCACGATTTGGCTCTGCATCTGTGTAATGGTCTTCCTTTGTATCTCCAGATGGAGGAGGATCTCACCCATTTTCCGTAAGGGGTTGAAGACCTTCCTCTTTGATTAGCCAGATTAAGCTGCTGAGTTGTGCCTGAGGTTGCTGGGCTGGATAGTGACTTGTGGGATGTTGCAGGGGGATGTATGTATATTTATAGTGTTATGTTTTATTGTCTTTGTCTCTGACTGTATGTATGACATTCTGTCCTTTGGTGGAAAGGGCACTATAAATAAACATCATTATTACCAAGGGGGAAAGGCAGGTACCAAATTGGGGGAAAGGTAATAATAATAATAATAATAATAATAATGGCAAAATGGGTGCTTGCTTAGAGGTGAGGATAAAAATTAAACACTAATATCCCCGGGAACAGCAACAAAATCACTGTGCTAGTTAGTCAGATGCTACTAAAATCATATTTCTCCTCATTCCAATAATTAAATAGTTATTTTTGTACAATCTTATTACAAGCCAGTTTCAGAAACGGTCAGCAATTTTCAGAAACAGCTCATGACAAAAGTTATCTGTGGCAGTGGGCTGCCCCAAAAAATCTGATGAATTACTGTGCTTCAGATAAGCAAAGAGCCTTTAAAGTCATCAGGAGCTGTGAGTGAAAGAGCATATAAGCACTATCACATCACTTGACAACATGCAAACTGTGCTGGGTGGTCCCACTGGGACTATTTACATGCTTAAAATTAAGTAAAATTTAAATGCTCCACTGGATCATAGCCTAAGGCAATACAGTGAAATTTCTACAAGCCCTTTATTCCCAACTTGGTGCAAAATAAATAAATAAATAAATATTTTAAAAATCCATCCATAGTTTATACTCAAACTGAGAATCCTTGCAAGTTACACTGCCTTCCACGAAACTTGCTTTCATGTAAGTGTGACCTTTGCCACTATTTTTGTAGATGTGGGGGTTTCTTTTAAAGACAAAGGCATTACCTGGTGTTTACTAAATGCTGACTTTCTAAAGAAAATTAGGATTCTATTTTTACAAATATGTTATTTTACATATGCAGGAAAAGTGGAGGCAATGCCCTTGCAATAATCAATTTAAGATTCAGAAAAATAAGGGAAACCCAAATGGCTCAAGATCAACACTCATTTGGTCCAGAGTCACTTCTACTGATTCTAATGTTTCAGAACTTTCAACAGCTTTCAGCTCCAGGAATCAAGACACTGTGTGGGATTCCTGATAAACTGTGTTTATCATTAGCATGGACGGATATCTATTCCTTGCTTCCATAAACATACTGGCATCTTTTATCAAGTCTGCAATACATTAACTATTACCTATTGAAGTGGCAAGCATCCAGATGACAGGAGATACAATTTTATTCCACTGATCATTTACTGCTACTCATAATACAAATGGACATCAGCATTGTAGCAGAACAGGAAAGGTTTTTATTTATTTTTTATTTGGATGGAAAGATATTACAACAACAGATAGAAAATAGAAACCTCAGCTCTGGAGCAGAAGGACTTGAAAAACAAAGAGGACCGCTGTTAAATATGTATAGATCATTTCCCACGATCTGAACAGTAGTTAGTATCAAACAATTAAATATAACGTGGAAAACCCAAAAGGAAAAAAAGCTTCAGAAATAACATCATTAAATCTGTGAGCAAGAGACCATATTCTCCTACAAACTTACTTACTTCAGATTTCACTAGCCCAAATTTCCTTTGAGAGGAATACAATGAAAAAACATGCTTCTAGGCTTTGGTTTAGAAGTAATGTCTCATTATGAATGGAATCTCTGGAGAATAGGATTACGGTAACTTATTTCCAAATATTTGTAGATCCTTCTTCACAGAACTGGGTCCACTTATTACTAAATATGTGGGAAAGTTTAATGCTTTTGATGCATTTGGTTGAGATGAGTTGCAGAGAAAGATGGAACATATTCATGATACAACTATAGCAGACATATTTTACTTTACTTTTAGCATCAGCAAGCATGAGGAAACCCCAATTTCATCATCATCAAAAGATTTTGATGAACAGCTTTTTCCTTTGCTCACCTTACTTTGTCACATATGCTGTTTCTGTAGACAGCTGAGTGAAGAGCAAGCAATAAATGCAGTTCCAGCAGGTGTCGAAAGCCCTGACAAGCATGTACTGTATTTCTTCCAAGCCTCCTCATGGTCCAGAAGCACAAGGGATCCTGCTTTAATTTGCCTACACCTGCCTTTCCTGCCCACCCTCCTAAACCAGCAAATATTCTTTCTTTGAAGACAATATGTATTTCCTTGGCTTCCTGACCAATTATCTTTTTCTCAAGAATCATAAATGTCATGCGCTTCAGCAACGTGTAATGTAGACAAGAAGACTGATAAAATGGCAGATCAAAGTTACAATGTAAAAAAGGAGATGGGCCCAACTCATTCCCACACAAGCTTATACAAACATTTAAGATGTGGAATTCCAGTATACTTAAGTATACATTATGTCTGCAGCATTTATTTATACAGAAAGGGTTTTGATCAGTTTTTTGGGATTTCTCTGAAATCAGATATGTGGGGACCAAGGCTCAATAGGAGCAGTATGCTTTGCATGGGTAAGGTCCCAGTTTTAATCCCTAGCATCTCCAATTAAGAGGGTCTTCAGCAACATGTGCTAAGAAAGATCTCTGCCTGAGACCTTAGAGAGCTCCTGTCTATCAGAACAGATGATACTGGACCAGATGAACCAATGATCTGACTCGGTGTGAAGCAGCTTCATTTGTTAACAATATTTTCTGAAGTTTCTGCTGCAAGGAAAAGGTAGTTGCTGGTACCATGCCTATACATAAGATGCATTCAGCTGATTCATGATGAGGTGAAGTTAATCCAAATCCAATTCACCACACTGACAGCCTCTCAGTCACTAATTAGGATATCCTCACCTATTCATTTTTTACTGGTTTGCAAAGACATGCAAGCTTGCAAGTTGGAAACACAAAGAAACACAAAGTGACATTTAGCAGCAGTTCAGACTGGCTTCACCGTATGGAGCTAGCAGTTGTAACCTGAACTAGCTTTTTCTAAAGAGAGCTCAGGGCTTTTGAGGGTCAATCCAGAGTGCACTCAACCCAAAGAGTAAGCAGCCATCACAAGGGAAACTGACTACATTACATGACCATTGGTTTTCTGTACCACAACACACCATCAGTCCCAGGATCCTGACTCAGAAACATGCCAAATCCAGGTGCTTCAAAGAGAAAGACCAGGTCCTTATGCCCCCATTCATCTCCCATATTAGAAATATGTTGCATGTGATAAATGAAGGAGTGTGTGGGGATCCTTTTATTAATCCTCCTCCTCAAGCCTTCAAGAGAACCATTTAACACAGTTCTAAATAAAGATGTTTGCAAGATCTCATACGCTCGTCTCTATGCCATACAGACTTAGATGTGGTCTCTGTTTGTACCGCATGCGTTTTTCACCTGAGTAATTCAAAGCTGATTGATCCAATGGAGCCACAGATACTGGGGCTCTTGATACTGGGACAAAAGGGGCATGATCATGTGGCGGTATCTGTTCAGTCCCACTGGACTCTGATATTCTTGTCTTGCTGCCAATATCGGAAGTCGACCTGTACAATATATATCGGAAACATGAGTCATTCCAACATCATATACCCATGGGCCACAATCTACAACTCACTCCATTCAACTACCATGGAATTGTGTTTTACAAACATTATCAAGAACCAAAATAGTTTCAAACCATACACACACACACATTACATATGTGAAAGCCAGGCAAAATGAAAGGCAATTAGGGAAGCAACCTGATTTTAAATTTGATATTTTTGATTTGACATCTACTTCAACTGTATATGAACATTTTCTTTTGTATTGTGGAAAAATCTTGATTTGGGTGAAACACAAATAAATGTTAGAAAATAAAAAAAAGAATAGCAGCAAGCCTGCAACAAATTGCATGGGTTATTTACTGTATCCTGCCTATGCCTGTGTAAAACAAAATCTAAATATAGCCAGATTTTAAAAGCACAATGATTTCAGCAAAGAGTTCTTAATTCTTAGATGTGTCCTCTTTTAGGAGAGCGTTGCTAGCCTTTTTTCTGACGGTGAAAGATGAGCATGGCTGCCTGTGCTCTACAGATCACTGGTATTTTTGCACAACTCTTATCTGACATCACCAGCAGCCAATCAGCATGGCTCAGCTATTTCTGTATTCCTGTGGCAATGCACAGTAAAATACAACATGCATCCTATGCTGTGGCTCTGCAGATGGCCCAGTGTGTTATTTTTGTAAAACCCATTGTTCGGAAGACCAAGTGATTTCACAAGCCTGCACCAAGCAACAGTAGCTCAGAAATGCACAGTATGAGGTGCCATATGAGCTGGCTTGCCATGAGAATACAGGATTTAAAAGGCTTCATGGATGAAGGCTGCACAATAGCAGTGCTGGCAAACTGTGCATTAGATATTAAAATAATGTTAAAACTGATTCACCTTTGATTTTCCTTGTTGTTGTTTTTTCCGGGCTGTGAGGCCGTGTTCTGGAATAGGTTCTTTCTGACATTTCGCCTGCATCTGTGGCTGCCATCTTCAGAGAATGGCTGGGTAGGAGTGTATGTGGAGCTTATATGCTGTGAACTCCTGTAGGGTAGTATATGTACATTTCTGTAATTGAACGGTTAGTTTCTGGGTATAGAAATGCAAGGCTCATTAGTGTCTGTTTGTCTAATGGTTGGTTGAAGGGCCATTATCTGCTGGGAATCCCCTGTCACTGGGTGGAATTCCTTTGTAAGTGCTGAGTTTTTATTCTATTGTTCTTCAAAACTGGGAGCCAGATTTTGTTTACTTTTAAGGTTTCTTCTTTCCTGTTGAAGTTGTCCAGGTGTTTGTAGATTTCAATAGCTTCCCTATGCATTCTGACATGATAGTTGTTGGCCTGGTCCAGAATTGCTGTGTTTTTAAATAGCATTTTGTGTCCAGGTTGGTTTATAACATGTTCTGCTACAGCTGATTTTTCTGGCAGTGTCTGCAGTGTCTCTCATGTTCCTTGATTCGTGTTTGAGCACTGCGTTTAGTGGTCCCTATGTAAACTTGTCCACAGATGCATGGTATGCGGTAAACTCCTGCAGCTGTGAGAGGGTCTCTTTTGTTCTTTGCTGAGCGTAGCATTTCTTGGATTTTCTTAGTCCGTAGATTGTTTGGAGGTTGTGTTTCCTCATCAGTTTCCCTATTGTGTCTGTGACTACTTTGAAGTTTGGTAAAAATACCTTCCCTTTGGGTGGCTGTTTTTCTTCTTCATTCCTGTGTTTTTTTCTGGGTCTGGCTGCTCTTGTGATGTCTGATCTGGAGTAACCATTAGCCTGTAGGGCCCTTCCTCAGATTGTCCTCCAGGTAGTGGGGTACGTAGATCCATTTTGCATGGTCTACCAATGTTTTAATTGTGCTTCTTTTTGTCCTGGGTGATGATTGGTCTCATTCTTGAACCACCTGAACAGCATCCACCCAAATATCCAATTCACGATGGAAAAAGAGAAGGAAGGAACATTGCCATTCTTGGATGTCCTAGTCATCCGCAAACCAAACCAACGGTTAGGCCACAAGGTATACAGAAAACACACACACACAGACAGATACCTACACAAGAACTCCAATCATCACCCAGGACAAAAAAGAAGCACAATAAAAACATCGGTAGACCATGCAAAAAGGATCTGCGAACCCCACTATCTAGAGGACAATCTGAGGCACCTAAACTGGGCCCTACAGGATAATGGTTACTCCAGATCAGACATCACAAGAGCAGCCAGACCCAGAAAAACCACAGGAATGAAGAAGAAAAACAGACACCCAAAGGGAAGGTATTTTTACCAAACATCAAAGGAGTCACAGACACAATAGGGAAACTGATGAGGAAACACAATCTACAGACCAACTAAGAAAGTCCAAGAAATGCTACACTCAGCAAAGGACAAAAGAGACCCTCTCACAGCTGCAGGAGTTTACTGCATACCATGCAGCTGTGGACAAGTTTACATAGAGACCACTAAACGCAATGTTCAAACATGAATCAAGAAACATGAGAGACACTGCAGACTGGGCCTGCCAGAAAAATCAGCTGAAAAAATTAGCAGAACATGTTATAAACCAACCTGGACACAAAATGCTATTTAAAAACACAGAAATTCTGGACCAGGCCAACAACTATCAGGTCAGAATGCATAGGGAAGCTATTGAAATCCACAAACACCTGGACAACTTCAACAGGAAAGAAGAAACCTTAACAGTAAACAAAATCTGGCTCCCAGTTTTGAAGAACAATAGAATAAAAACTCAGCACTTACAAATGAATTCCACCCAGAGACAAGACGAGTCCCAGCAGATAATGGCCCATCAACCAACCATTAGACAAACAGACACTAATGAGCCTTGCATTTCTATACCCAGAAACTAACCATTCAATTACACAAATTTACATATACTACCCTACAGGGGTTCACAGCATATAAGCTCCACATACACTCCTACCCAGCCATTCTCTGAAGATGGCAGCCATAGATGCAGGCGAAATGTCCAAAAGAAACTATTCCAGAACACGGCCTCACAGCCCGGAAAAAAAACCCAAGGAAAATCTATGGATGCCGGTCGTGAAAGCCTTCGACTTCACATTCATTCACCTTTATTATGAATTTAAAGGGCATGTATGAAATCTGATAGTAATAAACTCTCCAAATATCTGCAGAGCACCAAAACCAGTTTTATCAGGTCATCCATATATATATTGTGCTGCCTCCATCCGGTCATCTCAGAAAGAAAAACAGGGAGGTTTCTAAATCATTCACTTCTATAGCACAGATAATCTGACATTATACCTTTATAACAGAAGGCTTAAGTCATGGTTTGAAAGATGCTATGGCATAGATTTAGTATATTTATTAGGTATCTGAGCAGTTTGTAGTTGAATAAAGACCCACATTTTTCTTTGCTTGTTTGAAGATTCTAAATGTTTGTAGATTCTAAATGGCAGCACTCGACTGCAAATTTACAAATATTTATTTGGTACAAGGAATATATCCTTGCAATGCATCTGAACAAGAGAGTCTCAACTAAAACATAAAGCAGCAGCATAGTACCTCCTAAGAGAGGTGACAGCAACAGGTCCTGTTCTGGGAGGCACAGGCGGAGGTGGAGAACCCATCACCATTTCAGGGAGTGGAGAAAACCTATATGCCTGTTAAGAAGGGGGGAAGAAAACAATGTTTCCTCAAAGAATTATTGAATTCTCATTTAAAATAAATTATACTGCATTTCTCCAAATTATAGAAAAGCAGACAGTAAGATGACAATTTGACTGCATTCCATGCCACTGCATATTTGTTCTCTCTATGTTAATGTCTTTAGTAGCGACTAAAATGGAAAACACTGCAACATTCTCCTCGGCTTGAATTCCCCACCCTCCCAGGAGAAATCAGAAATCTGCCCCACTGAAAATGAAATGTTTTGATGTCAGAACATCTGGACACCTCAAACACCATCACTGAATGAAACCACCTGAAAGTATCCATTTTATACTTCAACATTCCTTTTCTGCCTTTTTAGTGGGGAATCTTTCTCATATTCCTTCACACAAGAAAAGACTCAAAATACACTCCTATGACAATAAAATCATTCTAATTTTTAAAAAACACACAGAGATGGACACCAAAGGAACACAATCCTGAGGATCCGATTTTACAGGCCATCAGATCAGTCATTCTGATTTTGTCATGAGCTGGATTTACAATGCTTGGCAGCAAATGACATATAGTGCAGTTAGAGATTTTGTCATTTTATACATGTGTAGAAACACCTTTGTGACACTCTTTTCCATCAGCTTATGGCCCAAAGCATGAGATATTAATCTCGAAGGCTTTGTATCGTGACAGATGTTGTCTAGTTTGCTTGGGAATACAGTGATAGTGATTGAATGTGTTTAGCAGCTAGGTTGAAATGCCCTCTGGTCATCATTTGCCTAGAAGAGTCAGCATATCAAAATCACCACAAGGCACAGCAGGGTATTATAAGCTAAAATTATACTGTGACATGGTGGTACACCTTGACAATACAGCATAGTATGAGAATCGGGAAGTTATGAGTCTCCATCTTTTAAACTCTATCCAACCTTATCTCTAACTCATCCACTATTTTATTCCTAACTATATCTTCAAAAGAAATAGCTAAATAATGCATTTGTATTCTACCCCTTGTATTAAGTATAAAAAATGCCAATATTTATTTGGCCCATTTATAAATCTTAGTTTCTAGCTAACGTTTGGCCAAGTATATGTCCTAGTTCATACTTATATAGAGATGGTAGCTTCAGTATGTAGGTATCTGTATCAAATACGTACTAATATCTAACATTTAGAACTCACATAGGGCTTTCAGGGACATTCACAACATTTCACATTTTATCTGAGTAATTCTTATAACAATGCTGTCAGTTAGTATTACATACAAGAGGCTAAGATTGAGAGAGCTAGGCAAAGCCATCGAGCAAACTGACGGCTAAGGTGAAATTTCTACGGGGAGGGGGCACTGAGCTCATACTTTTAGCCCCTGTGTTTGACCAGCTCTTTATCACAACTGTTGCCAGTTCAAAGGACCATGAAACATTTTAGGTGGGTCACAACTGTCCTTGCTGTGTCAAATTATATTGAGAGCTCCCCAGCTCAAGGCTCACTTACTACTCTACACCAGCTTTTAGATAATAATCATAAGAATAGTAAGAACTTACAAATACAACTAATTCTTCATGTGAACGTCATATCATTTTAGTGGAAACTCTGAATAGAGTCCTGTCATGGACCACAATAGGTGTTTTCCCCCCTAAAAGCATGCACTGAAGCAACAGTGGGCAATGGCTCCAATGTTAGCGGGGTAGTGTTTATGCTCTCAGTTGCTGTCCAAAATTTGTAGGAGCTGTACAGGGTCCTGAATGTGCATCATCAAAATAAGTTCAACACCTTGGAGAGCTCCTTTAAAGATTGGACTGACACTCAGGGCAGGTTCATCATCCCACTATCATCTGTGCCACCAACTTCCACCACACTAAAATAGTTGTGCAAAAAGGCCTGCAATTAGATACCAATTGAATAAATTTGCCCATTAAGTTTTCTTACTAGGCAAGTCTAGAAACTGGCTAACAACAATAATGTGAAAATACAGTACGGTGCCAATACCCACAGGGGATGTTCCTGGATTTACCGTGGATAATAGTGAACCCTATTGAAATGAACAACTTCCAGCCCAAGCATATGCTAGAGTCATGCTGGAGGACCCAGAGATTCCTAGAGAGAACACTTTCCTAGGTCCTCCAGCCTAGAGAGAACTTCTCTCTCCCTCTCTCCCTCTCTCTCTCTCTCTCTCTTTTTTTTTTAGATGCAGGTAAGTGAAACAGCAGGTACTGGTCATACTGTAATATTTGAAATAGTTTAGGACAGGGATAAGCACAATGTAGATGTAGATCAACTGGAAGATTTGTCAAGGATGTAGATCAGCCTAGGTTTCTGACTTTCAGTCATTTAACAACAGCAGCAACAAATGGGCTGACTCCTCCACTCTCTTCACTGAATTACGCTGCTGTAATGAATGCAGCTTGAAGTAACCAGGGCTCATTCAGTTATAGCACTATGATTCAACTTTAACTGCCATAGCTGCATTCTATTGACTCCTGGGATTTGCAGTTTAAGGAAGGTTATGTAGAATTCTCAGCCAGAGAGCTTTAGTGCTTCATCAACCCTGAACCCCAGGATTCCACAAGATGCTGCTGTAGCAGTTAAAGTGACATTATAGTGCTATAATTATGTAGGGTGAAGGGGTCCCAGGCATGAATTTTTGTGTGGAAGGACAGTGAGCTTTCTGGTTCTCATATCTGATACTCAAAGGATTGGAATTATTTAACTATATAACTATAAGTGTGAAATTTGACAAGCAGACAAGGTCATGGGGAAAGCAAATCTGAAAGACCATATCTCTGTACACAAGCCTGTTCAGGTTCTAAGATCTTCAGGGAAGGCCATTCTCTCAGTCCCACAACTGCTCAGGTTCATTTGGTGGGAACACATGTGGGTTGTGTTTTGGTTTTGGTTTTTTTTGGCTGGTTGCTCCTAGGCCTTATAACTGACCCCCTAGAAAAGTTAGGGTGGCTTCTTCCTTCTCATTCTATCAATAAGGGAAACCTTTTCTGTTCCAAGAGACTTTTTAGGAACTGTCTGAAAGGTTTTTTAATGGTGTGCTGTTTTATGGTGTGTGGTTCTGCTGATGTTTACCTCTTGTCTTTTAATGGATGCATTTTAAAGACCTTGGATCCCAATATTGGGGGAAAGGTCGGATGCAAATTAATAAATCATCATGATCATCATCACTACCACCAACATCATCCCACAAAGTGAAAGTACCCATTCCAAGATTAAAATACCTTCCAAAACAGTCACTCTACTTTACAGGAGGAAAATGGCTAAACAAAGTAAACCAATGAGACAGCAAGGATATTACTGAAATGCAGTCGCTGAGGTGGTCTGCCCCAATTTTTATTTACATACACTTTTGTTAGCAGCTACGTCCACAGCTATGACAGCTAAAACTGCACATGAATATTTTGTAACAAACAGCCCTAATATTCTCCAGCACAAATAAAATACTTGGTGTGTGTGTGTCCCTTTAGAACAACAGTAAGAAAGCCTTGTTGATCACTAGATGACAGCACAGTTTGTAGATGGGCCCCAACCATAAAATTTGTTCAAACACCTCTTCAATATCTGTTAGCAATTTCAAAGTTGCCATGGGTAAATTTTTCCAAAATTTAAACTGCAGTAACCTGAACCTGTGTATTTAATGTCACTGGCTTTGAAATAAACCCCGAGGATTGTATCAGAAAATAACCTTTTTTCTGTCTCCCCAGTCATAGCAATGTTTGATAATGCAACTTGGCAATTTTTTTTCTGTTCTCATACTGAAGTAGCACCATTCTTGGAACTTTTCAAACAATGTATATAAACATGTTTAGTTCCATTATAAAATATGAAATATCTTTTTTATAAAAGAGGACAGGTACTGTATCTACACCAGGTAGGTATAATAACAAGTTAAACTGTAGAATTCCCCCCCACCCCAGGGAAACAGATGTGTTTGTTGCAGCCTCATTATATAGCCTCATGGGGAAAGGCCTAGAAAGGCTCATAGTATTGTCGGCAATGGCAAGGAGCATGTTAAATAAACCATATCTCCCTGTATAAGCCTGACCATGTCTTGAGATTTACTAGGAAAGTTCTTCTCTCTGGCCCGCCACCCTCACTCCTTGGGAATACCGGAGAGGCCTACTTGGTGGCTGCTCACAGGCTCTAGAGCTTCCTTCCTAGAGTGGTTAGGCTCGTGTCCTCCTTGCTATCCTTTCTTTGGCAGGTGAAGACCTTTTTGCTTTGGCAGGCCTTTCAGGGTGAAAGAACCTTTTATGTGCTGTGTTGTTTATATTTGTTGTTTTTTAATAGTTTTAAACTGCTTGTAATGTTATTGATAGTGGAATTTTATCTTTAACTTTTGTACAATGTATTTTTTTTTAGCTGTATATGTTTTAACTTTTGTAAACTGCCTTGCGTTCCAGACTAGGAAAAAAAATAGGATCATGATAATGATGATGATGGACATGTAGCCATGATGTTGTGGCTACACTTCATCTCCCCTTCTAATCCCTCCCCCCACAACCCACCTTGAAATTCAGCTGGCAAGTAGGATGCTGAAGGAGAACACATTATCTCCTGTCAGTGAGAATTGGTGAGATAAACAGAAGCAGGGACTCCTTGGGGGACATGTCACAACTCATCACTGCACCACCACTTGCTGTTAGGAGAGGGCTGGGTATATGTTCCTTCAGTGCCCCACTTGCCAGTGCCACAGAACTCTGTCCCTCAGTACAGCTGCCTGGAATTTAAGGTGAGCTTGGGTGGCATTTGCAGTTTTGGCCACGTTGTCACAATTGTAAATTTGAGTTTCAAACAGTTTCAAGGTCATAAGCCTAACCCAACATTGTAACTACCTAACAGAATGTCAGGCATCTTCTTGGTGGCATCTCTAGTTACAGACCATGGCAAAGCACATGCTTCTTCTGAAAATACATCTAAGAGAGAAAGGGATGGGGAATACAGAAGCCAAGGATCAAATGATGCATCTTTGCCAGCTCTACAAGCCCCCATCTCCCTCTATGTGTCTCACTACTGCACAATTTTTTAAATAATCTGATGGGAAGCAGAGCTTGAAAAAGTGCTCTTTTTTCAACTCCAGTCCCAGAATCCTGCAGTCAACCTGGCAGATTCTGAGAGATATAGTCCAAAAGATTGAGCTCTAGGGTAAACACATCATAATAGGTTTCTCTTCCCCATTGCTTTGTTGGCTGGCATAAGGAATGAGGAAATTCTAATCTGAATGTGCCAAATCATATCTTTGATTCATCTGTGTCTCATTGGAGAGGTGTGAGTTGGTACTGCCCACATATCTGGATAAGGCATATTTCAACCCTCAGTAAAGGAAACCGATTGGACTGGCTAGCTTCTTAGGGGAAGAACATGGGGAAGAAAAGAAGCTTGGAAGCATTATTTTTCTCTGTGAATTTCTTCAGGGTACATGGGGGTTAGATATCACCAGCTGCTTCTGTTTAGTTAAGTTTTCCCCGAACAGCCCCTGCAGGTTTACTATAGCATATCTTTATATCAACGGGCTGATTCATAATTGACTAAGTTCGATCATTAAAATATTTTTGTTCCCATTTAACTGTTGCAAAAATTAGGAGAATCTGTAACTTTTGTGACTCCTTTCATAAAATCTGCACAATATGCATCCAAGCCCATAATGCAGGGAGCACCAGTGTCACATACAAAATTTCTGAATAATGACACAACTCTTTAATAGAAACACAGAATCACAGAGTTGGAAGAGACCACAAGGGCCATCCAGTCCAACCCCCTGCCATGCAGGAATACACAATCAAATCATTCCAGACAGATGGCCATCCAGCCTCTGTTTGAAAACCACCAAAGAAGGAAACTCCAACACACTCCGAGGCAGTGTATTCCACTTCTGAACAGCTCTTACTGTCAGGAAGTTCTTCCTAATGTTTAGGTGGAATCTCTTTTCTTTTGGTCATTATATGCTATTTTTGAATGAAAGAGTAGCATGACTGTTTTAAATAAATGATTAAAACCCCATACATCTCAAGGCCTGTGTGTTAATCACATTATCACGTTACTTTGAATATACAGGAATGACTGATAGTACCTGATATGATAGAGTATCCCTTGCATAGATTCTGCCTTCTTAACATTCATAGAATATTCAGGATGAGTCATCTGTATTTGGGCTCTTATTTGTCAGTACATGTCAAACATTAGGCAAACCTTGGTATCTCTCCTTCCTTCCTTCCTTCCTTCCTTCCTTCCTTCCTTCCTTCCTTCCTTCCTTCCTTTCTTTCCTATTGCTGCAGCCTCATTGTGGGGCTCATTATGTGGCTCCACTGCCACCCCATGGGGACCGCTGCACCTACCGCTGCAACCCGCCCAAAAATTGATGCCCCCAAATATCTCCAAAGGGGTGCAGAAAGCAATCATATATTGCAAATTCTTTTGCCCTCTCTGGGCCATTTTAGGCACAGGAGAAGGCTTATCTACAATAGGAAGTCAACTTCCATGTCACTTCCTATGGGGGAAAAAGGTCCTTTGGATCTGTCAGAAAATGGGACCAAAAATGTGGCAAAATTACCCCCTACCCTCTCAGGAACATTTGGGGTCAGAACACATTTTTTCTCCAGAAAAACTAATAATAATGGGGCGGGACTGTTTTCCTCACCCCTGCTTTACTTTAACCAAACCGTAGCCTCATCTTCATGAGCCAGGACAATGATAACCACATAGTTGTCAAAACAAGCAAATTGTCTATACACTGAGCCATGCTGTTTTGAATTTCCAGTTGACCTTTAACATGCTAATGCTATAAACACTGAAAACACAGGCTGGAATCCTCTTGATGACTATTGCCAGCATAACACTCCATTATGTCAACAGAAGGCACTTTTTTGGAGCAGTGAGCAGCAGCAGTGTGAGGGTAAAGCTTGTCTGTATTGCCAGGGAAGCACCTTATCAGCTCCTCAGGAGCCATGGAGGTGCGAAGAGGAGGTGGGAAGAGGGGGTGCGAAGAGGCCAAACCGCACCAGGTGGCACTGTTGGGAGAGGGGGATGGACAGCTCAGAAGCTTGGGGGCTACGAGGGCAGTCTTCCCTCCTGCCACAAATGGCATCACTTGTGGCCATTTTACCTCTGCTGCTCCACAGCCATATATGCTACCACCTACACCAGTGTAGTCACATCAGCCAACAGGACTGCAGTCCACAATTTATCCACATTTGTTAAAGCTAACTAGTTATTTATCCAAACTAACATGTAACTCCAAATTGCTCACCTAGCCCAGCATCACCCTAGAGTCAAGACATGATATAATTTATACAATGGTTGAAAGAGAACCATCTCCCACAAAACCTCAAGTAAAATTCTATAAACAAAATTACATTCATTACTTTCATACAAACATAAATTATGCTAAGATACTGGGGGGGGGGTGCATGGGAGGAAAAATCCAAGGGTTCTAGTATTTCCACAACAGTTCTGGGCATATCACATATAAGTAGTCACTTACAGGTCTTGGTAAACTGTATTGATACACTTCTGGTCTATATGTAGGCACCCATTGAATTCCCCCTCGGGGCCGAGACATAGTACCAGGAGCACTGGTCACAACTTCAGAGTATGGCAAATGCTGTGTAGAATTGTAAGCGTCTTGTTGCCTGCTCTGTCCACCATGGCCTGCAGAGGCCAGACTAAAGGCTTCTTCTAGTAACATGTGCATCTGTTGTCTAACTTCATCAATGGATGGCTGAGAACTCAGTGTTGATGTCTCTGAATGGCCTTTTGGTTGATGGGCTCTGGTATAATTCCGGGGTTCATTGATACGGTCAACATTTGTTTCTTCTATCATTTCAGGTTCAGTCTGTTGGATAAGGAGCATTTAAAGATATTGTTATATGAACAAATAAAAAATCCATCCAGAAGCATGTTTATGTTTAAGACCTATGCAGTGATTTCAACTGGGTTTCAAATAGTGCCATTTTTTCAAGTCCACAGATATACAGGCCATCCCCCATATCTTTGGGGGATATGTTCCAAGACTACCACCTGCCATAGATACCTGAATCTGTGAATAATAGGGAACCCTTTTATTTTCAATGAGACAAATGCTGGAAGTTGACCATAGAATCACACCGGAGGAACTAGAAATACCTAGAGAGAATATATTTTTTTTGAAGTGGATAAATGAAACCAAGGGTGCTGAATCCATGGATACAGGGGTCGACCTGCATTGAAAACCATGAACCTATCATCTGGCCCTCCCTTTCCATCTATGTTGTTTTGTATACAGGAGATGGGAAAACTGTCTGCAACCTCTGTTGGGATCCTGCTGTGATAATCTGGCAAGTAGCCTGGGGAACAAACACAACAACCTTCCCAATCTCTGCCTGACTTTCTCCTTCTCCAAACTTGCCTCTGACCCTTCATTAGAATCCTAACAAGCCCATCGCTCCATCACTTCAGGCAGATCATGAGCACAGCCTCTCTCACCCCTCACTAGAGCTTCCTGGACTAGCATTACACTGTACATTGTCAGTAGACCAGTCCATCTGCTCAGCTGTGTTAGGTCAACATTCTATTTGAGTATTTCAATGTGGTTTATTGCTATGACAACTGCCCAAGCAGCCTGGCAGCACTAGGGCACAACTCCACAGAGTCAGTGGCTGGGGGTGCAAGGATCTCTGAGACACCACCCAGACGTAGTCACACATAATGAAAAAGGAACAGTCATTGCCTACCTGGACCCCCAGCAAATTTAGGAATGTATGTATGTATGTATTTATGTATTAGCCCAAAAGGCTCCCAGTGCAGCTTATAATTCATTAATTTGACAGCCCCCTGACCTCAAGTTTACAATCTAAATGAAACAGGACACACAAGGAAAACGGGATGGCAGTGAAAGGAAGGATTAAGCCAAGCTGGCTGCTCTTCTCTCCCTCATAGGCCAGAACAATGGCAGCTGGAATAGAGGGATGTCCCCTCACCAGTGCTGGGTCTAGGTATAATGGAGCTGTACCTGAGTATAGCTTTGAACTCTTCCCCTACAAACTCAGCATGTTTGAAACCTACTTTTCCTTCCATAAAGGAAGCCTAAAGTGGCAAATATTACAATACCAAAAAAGCAGGTTGTTATTGTGGTTCTTCGAGTGATCATGTGTGAACTCACACATAAGGGAAACATTGCACCTACACAGGTCATCTCTGGAAACCTCTAGAGCTAGATTTCTTCAGCTGGGCCTCACCCCCCACAACACACACACACCAGTACCATGCATGCTCAGTATGGTTCCTGTTCAAACTTCCTCAGTTCCATGTCTATCAGAGTAGCCAGCAACCAAGGAAGTCGAGCATAGCAATAGAAGGCAGGGGAGTGGGCTGTGTGAGTTCACAGATGACCACTCAAAGAAACACAGTTACAGGTAAGCAACCTGCTTTTCTTCTCCGTGGTCTCTATGACTCACACATGTGGGAGATTAGTAAGCAATATACACCTGGGTGGAGGGTGAAACTATTCTCATGATGATAGCAGCAAAGACAAGCCAAAGGAAGTAGAATCTCTGGCCGGAACATCAAGTCTATAGTGCTTTACAAAAGAAAGTGGCTGAGCCCAAGTAGCTGCTTGACAGATAATTTGTATGGGTACACCAGCCAGAAATGCATGAAGTGGAGACAGCCCTTGTGGAAAGAGAACAGATAGAGGAAGGCTATGGCTTTCTGGCAGTTTGGTAGATGAACAAGATGGTAGCAGCCACCCACTTGGAAATGCACTGCTAGGAAGCTTGACAACCTTGCCTATGAATTCCATAGCAGACAAAAAGTCTACAGGAATTTCTGAAGTGTTTTGTCTAATCAACATAGAAGGCAAGGGCTTGTCTAACATCTAGTGTGTGCCAATTGTGTTTGTCATCTGTGGGCTGGTTTGGGAAGAAGGTCGGAAGCGAGATCTCCTGAGACAAATGAAAGGAGAAAGCCACTTTTGGAAGGAAAGTGGCATCTGAAAACAGGACCATCTTGTCCTTGTGGAACTAGAGGAAGAGTGAGTCAGTCCTGAAAATGGCCAGCTCACTTGCCCTCCTGGCAGAGCTGATGGTCACAAGGAACACATTCTTCAGTGTGAGGAGCCACAAGTCACAGGAGGCAAGGGGTTCAAAACGATGTCTCACTAGCTGGGAAGGTGTTAACAAAACTTTTGAAGAAAAGCTTAACCAAAGGGTTCACAACCCAAGAAGGGAAGTGTCGAGGTTGAATGGGGTCTGAGAGAGTAGCTATATAACCTATGAAAACAAGGCTGTCAGTGACTTCCCAGAGGGCCTTCTCTGCTGCCACTCGCAAATTATGGAATGGCCTGCCGGACGAGATCCGTCTTATTACCACCTTAGACAGCTTCAAAAAAGCTGTCAAGACGGATCTTTTCCGGCAGGCCTTTCCCGAATAGCTATCCCGGCCCGAAGATTCGGCTGCCTTTTCCCTTTAGCAGCCACTGGATTATTTCATTTCCCCCCTCTTTTTAATTATTGTGCGTTTTTAATCTGTTTAATTAATATTGCTTTAAGGGGTGGGTGGGTTAGGGAATTAATGTAATTATGGGATTTTTATGATTTAAGCTGCCCTGATTGCATTGCAGAGGGGCGGGATAGAAATAGATATTATTATTATTATTATTATTATTATTATTAACTTTTATCAAAGAGGTAACTGTGGGGGAATTTTGTGGAGGAAGCAAATGCTGGGTAGAAATTAAATACATAAAAATAATAAAAAATAAAACAATTGAGCATAAACCTGTTTATAAACCTAATTTTTAAAAAATGCAATCAAGGAAAAATTGCTCATGACTAACAACAGAAAACGCAACCCTACCTGTTCTTTATTCAGATAAATTTCCTTTGCTAAAAAAAAGTAATGTTTTAATGTGCAGCACTTACTTCTTATGGAAAAGCCATACACTTAAAGGCAGATTTTAAACCAGCTGGCCCTTTAAATTTCAGCTGCAGTGAAGCACACTAGAGCACAGCAGACCATAATCTTGGTTACATTGCACATTATGATTTATATTTTCTGACAGGCAGTGTCACAACACAGACAATGCTTTCAGAAATGTACTCTTGTTAATATCTTTTGATGTTTCACAGTTTCCTTCACCTTTGTCACATGTCACAGCAAAGGAGCATGCTCTGTTCAATAGGCATATAGGTTATTTATTACATCATAAGCATTACTATCCTCGTTTGCTATATTTGGGTTTTGGCAGCTAGCTCAATGAACAAGTTAACTCAGTATGCAGCAGAAGTTTAAAAAAAGGGCATTATAAGGACTCAAGTGTAAAAAAAAAAAACAGCTGCTGCTAAAAAATGCTGTTGGATCTGATCCAGCTAGGCTCTCCTTATACATGTAAGTATTCTCCATGCCCAGAAACAAAGGTGCCCTTATTTTTATAAGGCCATGACTTCATCTTTCAGGGTAGCTTTGCAAAACCAACCCTGGGGCAAGACCAACCGAAAGGAAACTATTTATTTTGCCTGTTATCCTCATGCTAAGGCTATACATTTATTGCTTCCACAGTGTAGATTAGCTAGATGCGTACTAGTTCTCCTGACATCACTCCCAAATTATCCAATAATCCCATCAGACATTAATCCAATCTCTCTCTCTCTCTGGCTTTTCTTCGCAAAGATTCAGGAAGGACTCATCCCGCGTTTTCTGCAAGCGCACTGATGACTAAGAAGGCCAATCCGAGATAAACAAGTCCAGTTGCAGAAGGCACAGCAGCAGGTCTCCTTGAGTGATGTTTCCGGGTTGTGATTCTTTCTGCGTTGTCATTTCTCTTCAAGATTTGTTCGGCGTGAGTTCTCAAATAAGGCTGCAGCATTGTGGATAGTGTGTCTCCACGCCTCCCGATGTGAGGCCAGGGCGGACCATTGTTGGTGATCAATTTGGCCGAGCCTGAGATGTTGTTTCAGGGAGTCCTTGTATCGCTTTTTTGGAGCGCCCCTTCTACGCTGACCTGTGGCGAGTTCACCGTAGAGTACTATTTTGGGGAGGCGATGGTCCTCCATCCTAGAAATATGTCCTGCCCAGCGCAGCTGCGTTCTCAATATCATGGCCTCAATGCTGGTGATCCCTGCTTGCTCAAGGACAGCAACATTCGTCACATAGTCAGTCCAGTGTATATTTAGGATTGTGCGTAAACAGCACTGATGGAAGCGTTCGAGGACTCATAAGTGGTGGCGATAGGTGACCCATGTTTCAGACCCATAAAGGAGAACAGACAGTACAATGGCTCTATACACACTGGTTTTTGTGCTTCGCCTCAGGTGTTTATTACTCCAGACTCTTTTGTAAAGTCTTCCAAATGCACTATGTGCCTTTGCTAATCTGTGATTGATCTCTTGGTCAATCTTGGCATCCGAGGAGATGATGCTTGCCAGGTAGGTGAACTGCTGAACGGACTTAAGCACAGAATTGCCGACGGCAATGTGAGGATGGTGGTGTTCGTCCTGTGGTGCAGGCTGGTAAAGAACTTCTGTTTTCTTCAGGTTGACTTCCAGCCCAAACAGCTCTGCAGCTGTTGCGAAGCAGGATGTTAGGCGTTGCAGAGCTGCTTCTGTGTGGGCAACAAGGGCAGCATCATCAGCAAAGAGCAGCTCACAGACTAGATAGTTTAGAGTCTTAATGTGAGCCCTCAGATGGCTTAAGTTAAACAAGCTACCATCAGTACGGTAATGTATATATATGCCGTCTTCTTCTTTGAGCTCTGCCATAGCCCTTTGGAGCATCATGCTGAAGAAAATTGTAAATAAAGTTGGCGCAAGAACACAACCTTGCTTCACTCCATTAGTTATTAGAAAGGGCTCTGAAAGAGCATCACCATATCTGACTTGACCGCGCTGGCCCTCGTGTAGCAAGATAATCATTTTAAGGAATTTGGGGGGACATCCCAGTCTTTCCAGGATCTGCCACAGACCTTTCCTACTCACGGTGTTGAAGGCTTTGGTGAGGTCAACAAATGTTACATAGAGACCCTTGTTCTGCTCTCTACATTTCTCTTGCGGTTGTCTAAGGGCAAATACCATATCTGTAGTACTCCTATTGGCTCTGAAGCCACACTGGCTTTCAGGAAGACATTCTTCAGCAATGGCAGGAAGTAATCTGTTCAGAAGTATCCTTGCAAGGATTTTACCAGCAATAGAGAGCAGTGTTATGCCTCGATAGTTTGAGCAATCGGATTTTGCTCCTTTTTTCTTGTACACGGTGATGATGACTGCATCTTGGAGATCTGATGGCAGTTTTCCTTTTTCTCAGCAATTCACAAGGAGTTTGTGGAACTTAGCATGGAGTACGTTACCTCCGTGTTTCCAAACATCAGGTGGGATTCCATCAATCCCAGCTGCCTTGCCATTTTTCATCTGCTGTATGGCCTTAAGGGTCTCTTCCAAAGTGGGAGCTATGTCCAATTCATTTTTCATCGGTTTCTGTATCATATGTTGGATAGCTGAGCCTTGGACTACTTGGTTGGCACTAAAGAGACTTTGAAAATGTTCAGCCCATCGATTCAGGATGGAGGCTTTATCAGTAATTAATGTTTGACCATCTGTACTGTATAAGGAGCTTTGGACCTGATAAGTAGGTCCAAACACTGCCTTATAAGCTTCATAGAATCCTCTAGAATCCCCCAGATCTGCACAGCATTGTGTCTTTTCTGCTATATTGATCCACCACTTGTTCTGCATGTCTCGGAGTTTTTGTTGAAGTTTACTACATGTGAGGCGGAAAGCTGCTTTTCTTACATGGCAAGTTGGCTGGGCGAGGTATGCCTGGTGAGCAGTTCTCTTCTTTGCCAACAGCTCCTGGATCTCTTAGTTGTTTTCATCAAACCAGTCTTGATTTTTCCTGTGGGAGAACCCGAGGGATTATTCCGCAGACTGGAGAATACTGTTTCTGATATGTTGCCAAAGCACTGTAGGAGAAGGATCTGTAGGA
Source organism: Gambelia wislizenii (assembly GCA_030847615.1). Classification (NCBI taxonomy): domain Eukaryota; kingdom Metazoa; phylum Chordata; class Lepidosauria; order Squamata; family Crotaphytidae; genus Gambelia; species Gambelia wislizenii. The sequence goes on from JAUMIR010000001.1 coordinate 374,271,541, forward strand.
TGGTCTTCAAGTTTTGTTTGCAGGTTTGCCTGGAAGTTGTCTCTCATGGTAGCTTGTTGAAGATTGTTGACTTGGAGTCTCTTCTTTAAGATGCCACTCCTCTTAGGTTTGAACTTAAGATGAAGGTTTAGTTTACATCTGACGAGGCGATGATCTGTCTGGCATTCTGCACTGGGCATCACTCGAGTATGACAGACATCGCAAATGTTTCTCTGGCGGACTAGAACATAGTCAATGAGGTCCCAATGTTTGGATCGGGGATGCATCCAGGTTGTCTTCAAGCTGTCTTTCTGCTGAAAGACAGTGTTTGCAATAGTCAGCTGTTGTTCTGCACAGAACTCTAGCAGGAGGCGTCCATTATCATTGCAGTTTCCAACACCATGCTTGCCTAAGACACCTTTCCAGGCTTCGGAGTTCTTTCCTACTCTGGCATTGAAGTCACCAAAGATAATAATTTTATCTTCTACATGGATTTTTTGTATGAGGTGGTGTAGGTCTGTGTAGAATTTTTCTTTCTCTACAGGGTTGGCTTGCATAGTTGGGGCATATATACTAAAGAGAACAACATGTAGGAGGTATAAGGAAATAATGCAATCAGAGTGTCCTGTTGGCAAGGTTTCGAGTTTGGAGGCAATGGAGTTTTTAATCATGAAGCCTAGCCCTGAAAGATGTTTTTCAGTTTTGGGTTTGCCAAACCAGTAGAGTGTGTAGCTGGCGCTGTGTTATTTAAGGCTGCCTTCCTCATGGAGACGAACTTCATTAAAAGCAGCAATGTCAATATTAAGCCGTGATAGTTCATGGGCTATTAGAGCAGAACGACGCTCAGGCTGTCCACTATCTTCAGAGTCTCGCATGGTTCTGATGTTCCAGCATGCAAGCATCAGTTTATTTACACCTTTGGAGGCCGGTGTGTGCCTTTGTTTCTTTGCCTTGGTTTGACCGCATCAGAAGATTCCCGTTGGCCGCGGCTAGCCAACCAGATAGTTGGGGATGAGCTTTCGTTAGGCCACCTTTTCTAGGCCCCTCTCCATATGGAGCAAGCAGTGCTCTCCTTAAAAAAGGCTGCTTGGTCATTCAGGATGCTGCCGAACAAGACTGTCATCTCTTGGGTCAGCCTCAAGCGACCAAAGTCCTGAACCGCCTGCATGCAGGGTTGGGTCTGTGGCTTCTAGTGCATCTTTACACCTGCCGTTTCGTCCCTCGCCTATCACTACAGGTCTTTTTCAGAATTGGATTTGTCTTTTGAGCCTGTGCAATGGATTTTTCTGGTGGAGCGCAACGTGCACAGAAATGGCCTCACCCTTTAAACCAGAGGTTCATCTGCCGTGGCCTTGCAAGCATGGACGTAGCAGCGAGGTCCTCGGGCTGTAGGTTTGATTAGAGTTTCCTTCTCTTAGATGGTTGACCTTACAGGGATGGATGAGCACCATCTGCCCGGGTTTGGGATTAGAGTTTTCCTTCTCCTAGGACGGTTGCCATAAGGCTAGAGAGCCCATCCTGCCCTTTGACGCTCTTTGTCAGACCCTTTGGTTTTGACCTGTCTGGCATGGGAGACCCTACCGGTGGCTATTGTGCCACCGCCAGCATAGCTCAAAACATCATTAGGGTACACAAGCCTCTCTCCCACAACAAGGGGGCGTCAATGGAGAGGAATGCAATAATAATAACAATAATAATAATAATCACACAATAATTCAATAATAATCCAAGCAGACAGAACAGATTAGCAGGGGACTGAGACATAAACTTTATTTATTTAGGTTTAGTTATGTACCACCCTCGATCTTCTCTATCCAAGTGGAATACTTTATTGTTCAGAATACAAAAGAGCAAACACTAGTTGTTTAAATGTGTTGGTTCTACCACCACATCATGGTATCTCATTTCAACGTGGTGCAGTAGTTACAATAGCTGCTGGTAGTTCAGAGCTCCAATATTCTCTACTCTACAAGTATATAACAATTTTATACCAGTTGAAATGTCATGCCTTGTGCCAAAAATTCCTAGGAGACGAGTGAAGGTGCTGGTAAAAATGTTCTTAGAGACCTCTTTCAAGCAGCCCTTCCCAAATGATTATTTCCTCATCTCTCTAAAGAAGCAATGGCTGTTACAACAGTTTTAAGTCTGTGGTATGGAAATTAACATATTTTTCTGCAAGCAGTCAGGCTCTTTCTGAACTAACAGCTCCCTTGCTTGCCAGATAGTAAAGCTTTCCTTTTGAGCTCTTTTTTAAACCCTACTCAATATAATTAATATATCTGTTGCTCCACTGGGGTTCTTAACTGCACTTTCTAACATGTGCTCTATGTGTTCTTTATATTGTATGCTTTATTGTCCTCAGTTTTAATTATAACTGTGTTCCTGGTTCTATTAGCAACTGACCAGGCCTCACCCTTCCCACTCATACTTCCACACATCCTAACCTTCTTTTTTCTCTCTTTTTCATTGTTGTAACTTAGTTTCAAATTAAAGCTGAGATTTCCTTTACCTCAAAGTGGTTGGATATGAGTGGTGGATAGACATAGCAGCAAAAGGCAACATATTTTCAGGCCAGAACACTATGAAGGTTGATGGTTAACTGAACAATCACTGATTCTAACTCCTAAAAGCCTGTTCTGGAGGACTGGGAAAACACCCCAAGCCGGTTTTGGGGTGGCTCTGGGACCTGCAACAGGGAGGGGAATGGACGTGTGTTGTTGGATTTAGGCCATTAGATGATGGTGCTTCAGTGCCATTAATTAATTATTCTTACTAAATAATTCCACTACCACAAGATAAACCTATAGTCATTCTATTATTGCAGCCCTGAGGCAGTCTATTGTGTAAAAGTTGCTATTATTCCATTTTTGACTTCTTGGTGATGACGACATGAGCTGGGGTGGGCACCACACCCATGTTCATATGACATTGGCAGAGTCCACTGATAAAAGGTTTTGCCAAAAAGTGAAAGAACTAATTAATTAATTAATTAATTAATATGTGACAAAAAGGGAAATAAAATGAAATTGGGTGAATGGGTGGGGAAAATTGAAATAAAACCTCATTTCGTATGTTGCCATACAACCAAACCACACTGTCAGTGGACTCTCCAAACAAAATAGAATTCTGTACCTAAGTATTCCAACGTATTCTACAATCTACATAAAAGTTATTTGTATATGTCTGTTTTATTTATTTTTGTTATTAGGAAGAACAATTAGCTATCCTGGCACTGAAGCACCATCATCTAATGGCCTAAATCCAACAACACACTTCTATTCCCCTCCCTGCTGCAGGTCCCAGAGCCACCCCATAACTGGCTTGGGGTGTTTCCCCAGTCCTCCAGAGCAGGCATTCAGGAGGATAGGTGGCTGCTGTAGCAAGGGTAGATCACATCCCTACTAACTGCCCTGGATTCCACTGTTGGGTGACAGTGAGTGACAGTATAGCATTAGGTGCTGCCCTGTATCTTGAAGTCTTGCACAGTTTTGCATCCTCCCCTAGCTGTATCTTTACCATACAATTATTTTATATCTTTCCAAATCTGTTTATGTCAATGTTGGGGCTACCAACTTGCTAGAATTAGACAGAGGGAGGGAGGGCTGAGATTTCAGGATACAGATTACTATGCCCAATACTGGATTCTAATCATGCTTGCATATATGCGGAGATGTGGAACAGCACAACCATTAAAATAACTGGGTTTTGATTAGCTTTTTGTTATTTACCCTGCTAGTTGTTCTATCAAAAAAATGTATGACCTGTTCAACAAGTCTGTAACAATTAACACTAAATAAATGAAATAAACAAATGAACAGATATCATTCAAGTCTGATTTCAAAGACAGTCTTTTTTACACTTTGTAATGAACTCATGCAACTGGTTATACCAAAAATTAATTCTGAGGTCTCAAACATACAGAAGACTGGTTCTATCAAGTACACAAATTTGCTCCTATGCATCTTTAGGAACTAAACAGTTGTACGTGCACTATATTATAGTATTATTTTCCAAGGATTAGTTTACTGTTTGTTATTCTTCTAAGACATGAGTGGGGAAAGTGGCCTACAGGCTGCATAGACAGACTACAGAGCTCCCCAAAATTGTTTGCCTCAAAGTGCCCCAAATGACCACTGGGGGAAAATTCAGTCATATTTTGCAGGCAGGAGAGGCCTTCTGTCTAACATGAAGAGACTTAGAAGCTAACCATGTCATTTCTTTGATTAAAAAAAACCTCTTCTATTCTAAGGGTGTGTCTAGATGGGCAAAATTTACCCGAGTCCCCCACACATCTTGGAGCCCTGAAGTCCAAACGATGCAGGGCTCTTGTCTTGTTTTGCCTCCAGGCAATCCTGACAACGCCCAAGGCAAGGCCAGAGGGAAGCCAGGGGGAGCCTTTTAACAAGGTTTTTAAACACCTTGGAAAACCCGTGTCATGCGGGAAAACCTGCACAGGTTTGGCATGGGAATGCAGGAGACAATATGTACACATCGGGCTGCATCTCCAGATGCTTCTGCCTCTGCCACTGGTGTCACTCTGAAGCTGGGAAGGATTAAGCCCCCCTGCATGTGACCAGCCTTGTATGCTGATGCTGAGGGGCTCCTTCCTGCCTTCAGAGAGTGCAACGTGGACAGCAGTGGAGGCACCCACCAATATGGGCCAGTATGTGTGTGTGGACTTTCTCCCATTTTGTCATGGTAATTGGGGAGGAGGAAGAGGCCAGCTCTGGGGCCAGTACAGACAAGACCTTAGTCTAAATGGCAGGGGAGTAGGTCAAATTTCTCCATGGAGGCCAATGTGGCTCCTGAACTCTGGACTGATGTCTGCCCCAGTCTAAGGCAATGGAATGTATTCAGAAAATAGGACATACATATACTTACATCATAGCCACTGTTGCGGATACCACGCCTTTGTCTCTCTCGTGTAACAAGAAGATCCATTTCAGTTTCTCCTGGACTAGGGCTGTTCAAAGATTGCCTGCTTCGGTATACTGAATTCTTCATCTCTTGTCTGCAGAAATGCAAAGAATTTATAAATGACAGCAAACCCTATTGTCTTTAAGGTATTTGCTATGATCTATGAAAAATTACTTTCAATGGTAAATCTTTTTTAAAAAAAGATTTTCAGTTACTTAGAAAGGCATACATCTTAATAAAGATTCACTGAGGAAGCAATTGAATCAAATTATATTTCAGTTGCTTCAGTAAAGACAGAGACATAAAGTATTTGAAAGATGAGAATTGGAATCTATTAGGCAATGAACTCTAAAAAGGTTTTGGAATGCTTCTGCTATGTGAAGATTTGTGTACAAATCTAGTCTAAAATTGGTATATCCATACATTCTTTGTTAATTATAACTCCAGACAATGATGGATTTGCCTGGAGTACTTGAAAACCATCCAAAATATATGGGCAACACATCATATAATGTCTAGATCACCCAAAGAGAAAGAATAACACTTACTCCCCAAAAATGCTAAACTGGCTTACAGTGTGAAACAATTAAACAAATGGAGTAGCACTCAGTAAACATATCAAAATATACTTTCATAAACAAAACAAATGGACAGTAGATTGAAGGATCCAATGATAATTAAACAATATACTTCTAATAATGGTACTGTCATATAGTCCATACAACATAACTTCAGAAAAATCAGTCTCCATAATTTCACAGATCTGTCACACAGATCAGTACTGTACATGTAATCCATGAAGAAAATAACTCAGTAGAAGCATTTAATCAGAATTCTTATGGTCTATCTAAGAAGAATAGCAATAGACACAAAAGGATAAGATTAAGTGGTTCAATAGTAGAACTCTAATAGGCTCAAGGCAGAGAAGGTAACTCTTCAGTCCTCCCACTGCCTCATCTTGGCATTTTTTCTGAGATTCTCAGATGCCTCCGTTTAAACTAGTCAACAGTTGGCAGACAGTTAGATTGATTCAGCTTGTCAACTTATATGATCTAATACTGTCATGAATTAAAGTATGGTTCAAGTAAGAACTGAGGTAACTCTCATTCACACTCAGTACAGAGAAAATATATAACAAGCTATGACAGAGAACTACCACCAACCATGAGGGTAAGCTCACAAACTGCAAGGAGGAGCCCCAGTGCCTTAGTCCCAGTGACAACAGGTTAAGTAAAAAGACATGAAGTAGACGAGCTGACTTAAGCATCCAAGCAAGCCATACTTTTCATTCATTCAATCATTCATGGAGGTCAGTTAATTCATGAATCATCACCTGAAGCCAAAACAAAGGCAAAGCAAAGAAAGGTACATCTCAGGAGGATAACCACTTCAAAATTTATAGATCAGGAGCTAAATCCCAATGGACCATTTGCTACAGTTATTGTATTTATACTTCTTGTAGCCCTGTTCTAACAGAGAAGTTTGAGTGGTTACAGAAAACGTCAATCAGAAAATTAGACTAAAGCCAAGTTTGCAAGGAGACTATAAAAATTAGGGCATAGCTCCACACCATATATGGGCAGCTTCTGTGGCTCTAGGGGCCATTTCTGCCCTTCTCTGTACTGACAGACCCACATTTACACACACACACACACACACACACACCTCCCCACCCACCACCCACCCCAAATCATCAACCATGTCCTTCTAGAAGCCTTTGTGTGAAAAATATGCTATTTACATAAGTATAATTTTGTCAGGAGTTAGAGACTGAACTCCATTATAAAATGGCTGAACAACTGCATGAACTACCAAGTGATGCATAGTCAGGCCACTAGGGAGCAATGTCATATATATATATATATATATATTCACTTCCTTCTTCCTGTGAATGCTGAGGCCTGGTGAAGCAGTTTCTCCTTGCATTGTAAATATTTGTATTTATTGCAACTGTTTGAGTTTGAAGATAAAAGTGCCTCCTGCTTATTTGGATGTCAAATACTCTGTGTGTGAGCATTCTTGGGAACGGGTTGCTACTGAGTCTACTGAAACAGTTTTATTGGCTTCTGCTAGGGATTGTATGTCCTATCATCCCCTGACAGTGGTTATGGATCCAGCTGATTGATCTAAGATTAGATAAGGTGCACCCAAAAAAATTCCCAGAAACTCTTTTGTTTTGAGTGTTTTGGGCTAGTTGGCTAAGAAACAGTTAAGTAATATCTGTAATATCTTCAAGCAACCTTGAAGTGCTGTCAGCTGCCAGCTGTCTGTGTTTCATAGCTGGAGAATTGTTGACTCAATCAGCAGAATGGCAGATAATAGTCTCATCCGCTTTGAAAAGCTGGCTAATAGAAATTATTCAGCATGGAGTTTATACCTGGAGGCTTTATTAATTAAGGAAAATTTGTGGCACGTTTTAGAGAATAAAAGTGTGATCCCAGAGGGTCGAGAAGCTGAAATAGCAGCATTCAGACTAGCAGACCAGAAGGCTAGAGCTGCAATTCTCTTATCACTCAGCCCCTCCCAGTTAATACACACAGCCCCAGCAAAGACAGCCTTTCAGCTTTGAAAACAGTTCATCAGAATTCGTCCTGCCTCTCAAAGATGATATGGACTAAGAGACCTTATAACACAAAGCTGTCTACTGGAGGCTACGTGAAAGCACATTTGGAGGAAATGAGGCAGCTTTTTCAAGAGGTGGCCAATATAGGGGTAGACATTCCAGAAGACCATAAGTATTTTATTTTATTGGGCAGCTTGCCAAAGGAATGGGATTTCCTAATGTACAGTCTGCAGACCACCAGGGAGAGTGATTTGTCTGTAGACCTGGTAGCTGGGCGTATTCTGGAAGAGGGCCAACACAAGCAATTTGACTCCCAGATGGAGGGAAATAAACAGCCACAAATTACCAGACACAATCAGAAGAGTACTGAAACAGAGGCACCTGTGGAGGAGGGAGCCTGCAGCTACATGAAATGCTGTTTCAGAAGCAAAAAGCCTGGACATTTTCAGAAGGACTGTAAGATGCCTGCACCGGATAGGAGGGGTGCACTCTCTCAAGCTGCAAGCCATGCCTTCATAGCACAGCACCACCCTGATGGTACTGAGGAAAGAATTTGGTTACTTGATAGTGGGGCCACGCACAATATGGTTAATGATTTACAGTTAAGCAATGTTAAAAATGCTTCAATAACCAATATTACTGTTGCAGACGGTGCTCCCAGCAAGGTGCAGCAAATGGGCACTGCATATCTGCCCTCTTTTGGTAAAGATTTTGAAAATATGTTATGTGTTAACAAACTAGAGAATTGTATATTAAGTGTGTCCCAAATGACTACTGATGGTTATAAAGTGATATTTGAGGGGGAACACTGTACAGTAACAGAAAGGCATAACATGAATAATGTCTGTGCAAAGGGGATAAAGAAACATGGATTGTATTACATGTTGCCTAAAGGGAAGGTAGCAAATGTGAACCCTGCAGACAATGTATCTCTACATAATAAATGAGTTCATTACTACCGCAGGCTAATGGGCCATGCTAATTACAAAGGGTCAAAGGAGCTAGCAAAAGTGTGCCCTGGTTTAAGCATGAAACACTGCCCAAGGTTCTTAGAATGTGCAGTGTGCAGGAAAGTTAAGGTGAAGGCTTTCCCTATTGCCAAAAATACCCAGTGTGTCACCAAAAGAACCTTTGAAGTTGTTCATGCTGATTTAGCAGGCCCCTATAAGACCACTGAAAGGGGTAACTGCTATTTATTTGTGATAGTGGACAGACACACTAGGTACACCTACATATACTTACTGAAGGAGAAAAGTCAGGCTGCAGACAGGTTCCAGGAGTGGGTAAACACAGTGGAACGCAAATTTCCTTCTCATAAGGTTTCCAGTCTAGTGACGGATAGGGGAGGGGAAATCTTATCCAACAGTCTGCAGACCTGGATGCGTAAGAGGGGTATTAGACACAAGACCACAAACCCAGTGTCTCCAGGGGAGGATGGGCTTGCAGAAAGGAAAATTGGGATGTTGAAGTGCATGATGGAAGTTGCACAAGCCCCAGCTGGGCTGTGGGGGGAGGCAGTGAAGACTGCTGCTTAACATTTAAATAGGCTGTGGACGTCTAGCATCAACCAGACCCTATATTGTCTATTGTATGGTAGGGCACCAAACCTCAAGCACCTGAGGATTTTTGGACAGCATGTAAATGTACGGATTCATTCAAGCCTAAGGGAGCCTGGGCAGCCTAAAACCAGGAGGCTGCGTTTCCTAGGCTATGAGGGTAATAAGTACGTGTTTTCTCTCCATCCTGGAAAGGTTACATTCTCCAGGAGTGCAAACTTTGAAATGCACTCAGGATGGGACAGACTGCATTGCAATCAGGAGGTGTTTGTTCCCTTGGGGAGGGATGTGTACACAACTTCCAAAAGTCCCACAAATGGAGGGGTGGTGATGCCTGATGATGATGAAGGGGAGGCAGAGAAAGAAAAGCCTGACACTTCACATGCTACTCCAACACACACACTACCACAAACAAGCATTGAGCCTGACACACGGAGAGATAGCAGCAGCAGTACAAGTGAGGATGAGTCAGGCAGAACTAGGGTGCTCATCCCCAGAAGGTCAATGAGTGTCAGAAAGGCTTCTGACAGATTTGTTGTTCAGGAAGCCAGGCTCTGCAATGTCATGGCAGAGGAGCCTGCAAATTTTCAGGATCTCCAGAAGAGCAGGAGAAGTGGAACTCAGCTATGGACTCTGAGTTCGAGTCACTAGTTGAGAGGAAAGTGTTCCAGGTAGTTGAGAGGCCCAAAGACCAAAAGGTTGTTGGTTGCAGGTGGGTGTACAAGCTGAAGGACATGCCTGATGGGACAAAAAAAAGTATAAGGCCCACTTGGTTGCTAAAGGCTTTTTACAGGAGCACTACACCAATTTTGACAAAACTTTTTCACCCACAGCAAAGCCAGAAAGTCTTAGGTTAGTGTTAGCTGTAGCAGCCAAGAGGCAGATGGTTGTGCAACACTTTGACTTTGAAACAGCATACCTGAATGCTGATCTTGAAGAGACAGTGTTCATGGAACAGAACCCAGGGTATGACAGTGCAGATGAAAGCAAGGAGTACTTGTTGCAAAAAGCGCTCTACAGCTTTAAACAAAGCGCACGTTGCTGGAACAAGTGCATACACCAAGTTTTGGTGTCACTAGGTTACACAAGGAGCATTGCAGACACCTGTGTGTACACCAAGGGGGCAGGAGATAGTGCTGTCATGCTAGTTATCTATGTGGATGACCTTTGTGTGGCAGCACACAAAGTGATGTCAAGAAAGTGCAGGTGGAATTAGAAAGCTGGTTCAAGGCAGCCTGAGATGTTATCTAGGAGTAGAGGTACAAAGAACTGGTAATGAAGAATTTTTCCTCAGTCAGAAAAAAGAGGATTGACAGTCTTGTGGCCTTGTGTGGGTTAAGTGAGGCCAAAGTGGTCAGGACACCAATGAACACTGATTTTGTGAACTTGGAGGCAGAACAGGAGTTTGAGAGGCCAGACCTGTACCACTCAGTGGTAGGCAATCTGTTGTTTATTGCAAACAACACAAGGCCTGACATCAGTTTTGCAGTTGGGGTGCTCAGCAGAAGAGTCTCCAAGCCAAGGAGGGCAGATTGGGAAGCCCTGAAGAGGGTAGTTAGATTTCTCAAGGGGACCAGGGACATGAGCTTGAAGCTGGCAGGAAGTCAGGTGACCCTGGAGTGCTATGTGGACAGTTCTTTTGATGCTAAGATTTCAGATAGGGAATCAACTGCACATGATGGTGATCATGTATGCAGAGAGCCCCTTAGTGTGTAGATCAAGAAAGCAGAACTGTGTAGCCATTAGTACAATTGAAGCTGAATTCGCTGCCTTGTGTGAGATGGAAAGTGAGGTACAATGGGTAAGGCAGATGCTTGCAGACCTTGGGGAGCTGTGCCAAATGCCTGTTGAGGTGCACAAGGACTCACAAGCCTGCATAGTGATGGCAGAAGCAGAAAGCCTGAAATGCAGGACCAAGTACATTGCAGTACGCTACCAAAATGTGAGGCAGTTAATACAAGAAGGTGTCTTGTGTCTGAAGTACTGTCCATCTGAGGACAATGTTGCAGACATGCTCACAAAAGCCCTTCCAGCAAGAAGCTATGAGGAATTGGCAAAGAGGCTGGGCCTTGTCACTAGTGTGTAAAGTGAAAGGTGTCAAAAGGGAAGGTCAACCGACAGATGATTGATGTCCAACAATGTATGTTAATGATGTTATGTAGTGTTGATAACATGTGTCCTGCACAGTAGTTTGACCATTTTGGAGGGGATTGTCAGGAGTTAAGAGACTGAACTCCATTATAAAATGGCCAAACAACTGGAGAACCACACTGCATGAACTATCAAGTCATGCCTAGTCAAGCCACTTGGGGGCAATGTCCTGTATATATATATATATATATATATATATATATATGAGAGTTCAGAGCAGAGCTCACTTCTCTTCTTCCTGAGGCCTGGTGAAGCAGTTTCTCTTTGAATTGTAAATATTTGTATATATTGCAACTGTTTGAGTTTGAAGAAAAAATGCCTCCTGTTTATTTAGATGTCAAACACTCTGTGTGTGAGTATTCTTGGGAACAGGTTGCTACTGAATCTGCTGAGATAGTTTTTTTGGCTTCTGCTGGGGATTGCATGTCCTATCATCCCCTGACACATTTTTCTCCCCATGGACCTGTTTTAGGCCTTATAGGGCCTTTTGTAGAAACTCTAAGCGACCAGGGCTGACCCTACTTTGCTTCTAAGATCAGACAGGAACTGGTGGCACCTTTAGGGTATCTAGGCCTTGGTTTGGGTGGATCAGTGATTTGTCTCAGGTAATGATTTTAGGAAAGGAGGAGTCAGGATTGGATAGAGTACAGGAGGTATCAGAAAAGAAACTTTATGATGGGGAAGCTAAGAATCTATATGGTAAAATTCACAAGCCACTTAGATACACCACACACACACATGAGCTGGGTGTCAGTCAGGCTGTGGAACTGCTGCAGCCTGCCAGGATGTGCTTATCTCCCTAGGTCTTAAGTGCATCACTCATTTGAAAATGACAGCATACCTACAAATAGCCCTGAGTAACACACCTGCCAAGTTTTAGACAGAATAGTGTAGCAGGGTACGTGGAAAGGGGTGGGTCTTGTGACTTACTTCCTGTTTCTTTCCACATTTTTGTGGGGAGGGGGTTCTTTGTATTTTTATTTTTTGGAATGGTGGACACCTTAGATGAAATGGCACACATCGTATAGGTGTCCTCAGGCAAGAATCCTGGTACATTGCAAAAGCATACGACTACAGAATTATGAAGTTTGAAAACCAGGGTGTTTTTTTTAAAAAAAATGATCAAACTGGAAGTGACTCTCCTTTATGAGTCACAATCCCTCCTTCAGTTGGAGTTCCCCTCATAAAACAGAGAGGCCCTCATATAATGTGCCCTAGGATTAGAGTCCTATCACACAATCTCACCATCCCTCCCCACAATCCAATAACATCAAAATTTATACCCAACTGAATAAATCCATTCACTTGTTCATATGAAGAAACCTAACAGTAAGATTTCTCATGCATCATTAAACTAACAGCAAATGAGGAAAAGATAAAATGAACAAAATTATATAGCATCTTAGCAGCTTTCAACAAAGCTGGGCAAATACACATAAGTAAGATGTTCAACTAAAAATCCACTTTTGGCCCACCCTCTTCTCACTGGGTCCCAACTCTAATGGCCAAAGAGAAGGCATAATAATCCCAGAAATTTCAGGACAACAGATGTAACCAATATCCTGATCCAAGAAAGGCCACGTTCATCCTCATTCGGCTGTTAAAAACAAGGCTGGAGAAATGAGGTTGTAGATGTTTCAGAGAGTGAGAACCAGTCTCTGCTTGCTGGGTAAAAGCGAAACAATCCTAAGAGGTTTGATTTTTTTCCCCTCAGCTCTTGACACAAGAGCATAGAAACTTCTTTACATGAGAACCTAAAAGGATACCATATAGGTGTACAGTGGCGATACTAGGCTGCTGCGGAGAGGCCAAACCACACCAGATGACACCATTGGGGGAAGGGGTCACACCAGCCTTAGTGACACCAAAGCACGTGTGACACTATGTTCTACATTTGAAAATGCATACTTATGCCCAGGTTTGAAGATCTCAACTCTTATTTTGATATACAAACTTGATACCTTGTTGTAGTTCAACTATTTAAAACCTTAGTAGTAAAAGATTTAAATATGAATTAAGATAATGGCCCTGACCTGATTGTTTTCAGTCTAGACACCTGTTTCTTATGTAAGTAGTTTTTGCATGTAATCTTCATAGGATCATCTGATCTCAGTGTTGGATACAGGTATGTAACCTTTGGATGGGATGACAGCATGTTAAAATGATATCAGTGGCTACATATGTCTCCTTTGAAGGGTCCAGAAAAGGTCAACAAAAATCATTAGACAAAAAAGCTCTACCATTTTAGAGGGATTGAGATCATTAAGGCTTTCAAATTCAAGATAAGGTGGGGGTAAAGGAACATACAATAGAGTAGTATAAAAGTCAGTCACTTGCTCCCATTAGGCAATTTCTCTCACAATATAAACTGAATAGAAATTGAGAAAAAGAAAGCTTTCCAAGGGACACTTGATAACAGACAATGGTCCAGACAATTTAACTGTTGGCCACCACTACCCAAATGCATGTAACTTCACCATGCACATATTATTATAATTCTAAGAAATTCAATAGCCATGCAACCTTTTTTTAAAAAAAATTATGGGTTCTTTTCTGATCCCAATGCAAATTCCAATGTCTTGTGAATAAAAATGTCCCATGTCCACAGCAGTATTTGTGGTTGCATAATAAAGGCCTACATACCCTAAAGGCACCAGATCCTATCTTGTGACTTTAGGGTATTTCATAGAAAGGAACTGGCAAAATCACCTCTCAGTACTCCTTGCCTAAGAAAACCCTGTGAAATTCATGGCATTGCCATTAGTCCACAGGTGACTTGAAGGCACATACACACACAATAAAGGGTATTTCACACATTCCCAAATACCCAGAGCCAATGTTAATCTGAAGTAGAATGTTTGTTTGAAGTAGGTGTAATCCCTCCCCCCCCCAAAAAAATTGCAACCAATAGAAATGCAACAGATTTATTGTGACAGTGTTTGTATATGGCAGCTGGCTGAATCTCAGAGACATTTTTAAGAATTCATCAGGTGATAGTATCACAAAATGCCTACCGTGTAAGCATTCTACAACAAAACTTGACTCTGTTTCCCTGAGTAAGGGATAATAATAGAACTTTAAATAGCTAAAATATTTAAAATTATACTTTTCCCAAAATGCATTTGTTTAAACTATCTGTCTACTGCCCTGTCTACTGGACTGACTATGTGACGAATGTTGCTGTCCTTGAGCAAGCAGGGATCACCAGCATTGAGGTCATGATACTGAGAACACAGCTGCGCTGGGCAGGGCACGTTTCTAGGATGGAAGACCATCGCCTCACCAAAATAGTACTCTACAGTGAACTCACCACGGGTCAGCGTAAGAGGGGTGCTCCAAAAAAGCGATACAAAGATTCCCTGAAACAACATCTCAGGCTCGGCCAAATTGATCACCAACAGTGGTCCACCCTGGCCTCACATCGGGAGGCATGGAGACGCACTATCCACAATGCTGCAGCCTTATTTGAGAACTCACACCGAACAAGTCTTGAAGAAAAACAACAACGCAGAAAGAATCACAACCCAGAAACATCACCCAAGGAGACCTTCTTTTGTGCTTTCTGCAACTAGACTTGTTTATCTTAGATTGGCCTTTTTAGTCATCAGCGCGCTTGCAGAAAGCGCGGGATGAGTCCTTCCTGAATCTTCGTTTGCGAAGAAAAGCCAGAGAGACTGCCCTTCATTTCTGAAGTCTGGAAAGTTTACAATAACATGGAAATTACAAGTGATAGGAACTGTCAAACAGAACTACCTAAGATAAAAATGCCTTAGGTTTACCACCTCAGGTCAACACATCAAATTTGGCTTGCTACTGCTAGAATCCCACTGTTTTTATTTTGCATGCTTTTGAATATTTTGAACAGTACCTTTTTATTCTGATAAATTTTATTCTGATAAATTTATCAGCATTTATCAATGGTGATACAACAGGGCTGTTAAAAAGCACAGGACGCAAATTATGAAAGCAATCTATTTTAAAGACTAAGATGAGCAGGAGGGTTGCTCAACCATTCCACTGCCTGTTTTGTAGCAGGGGGAGGTGTTTGCCTTAAAATTGCTTCTTCTCAGCTGTTTCCCTTCTAGAAGAGAAGGTTTTACTTTTCCAGCCATCATGCCAGAGCTGAACCACCTCCCCAAAAGGTAAGGAAGGCAAGACAAGAGAAAAGGAGTTGTGAGAAGTAAAGCTGGGTGGTTTCAGCATCCTTCCTGCTCACTCTCACTATGCTTCAAATGCCCTCTTACTTTATAGGCAATCACTTTCTAAACAGTATCTAGTTTGTGCAGTTTTGTATATTACACAGACGTAGACACAGCCAGTCACAGCTCCTTCATAAGTGCACATGACAGAGGTCTCTGTGTGTGCATACACGTGTGGCACACCTTTGAACATATAATTAAAACTTTTTTACCTGTATGCTCCAAAGCATAATGTATGAAACAGCATTCACTAAAGTACTAAAATAATCTTTACTTGTATAAGAAATCTTAAGGATATAGCAGGATCAACATTTAGAAGAAATCCTTGATAACATATAAGTAATTTAAATGAATTATGTGTCGTAGAGCTAACCATAGACCTTTTCCTCAGAAGGCTTTTATAGTGGGCAGCATCTGTAGGGAAGGAAGATATTTCACATTATGTTGCTGCTGTTCTAATTTCCTCCTGATATAATCCTATTTTTTTGGCCACAAAAAATCACAGTATTGTTCTGCTTCTTTTTTCTGGTGCAAAAGATCCCTTTCACAATTCTCTAAATTTAGGGGGGCAAGTGGCTCTTGGTGGGTCCAGATAGGTATGTTCTAGGCTCATGGTGGGTATGTAGCACCCCCTAAACCCTATCATTAACAATGTCCCCATTTCTACATCTATCAAGATATTTTTTCCCATAGGCTATTCTCTACTGGAATTGCAATACATTACCTTCTGCCATTAATTCTCTGCTGCAAGGAGGGGGTGAGGGCATATCTCTGGTTCAATTTTGAATCTAGGTACAATCCAATAAGTGTCTACTCAGAAGTATGTCCCATTGACTTCAATGTAAGTTACTCGCTGCTAAATTTTATGGGAAGGAAAGAGGCAGACAGCAGAAGAGGGAGAGAGATCTTGCAATTTGAGGGATTGCATTGAGAGACTGGAGGGCCAGAATTGCACTCTCATTGTTTTGTTTTTTCTTTGATGGGCAAGAGCAATTGCACACTTACAAAAAAGTAGTTTAAAAAACATGGAAATGTGGAGTAGGGAATGGTGATAACAACTTCCAGGACTATAACCAAATACAGATTAGAGGCAGGGAAATGTGCAGAGGAGGTACCGTACTAGGTAAGCACCACACGTACTGGGTAAGCACCACAGACATTCCCCACCAGTGCAGGTGACCTGAAGTGCTAACAGTCACTATAATCATGGGACTGAAACTGAAATATGAATGGTAACATTACAATCTTGGGGCTTGTCTGTACAGTTAAAATAATCCTAACAGGATGCAAACGGAAGGCGATCCGTTCATACAGACATTCAATAGTTACACTTTGCTGTGTGTTTTTAAACAGAGACTCTGCTAATTTTGCTTACTAACATGACTAAGGAGATGACAGCCAACCGTTTCTTTGGTGCCAAGTTTAAAAGATTCTCCCTTAGTTCCAATAGTCATCAGGATGGGGAGCAGCCAAATCCACCGCAAAATCCATGTGCATAGCGTTCTGGGGTTTCGTCCGGATTTTTGAAAAAGCTCCGTACAACATGCAAATATGTGATTGTTAGAACACTCGCATTTGTGCAGATAGGAACAGGCAGCGTAATCTGATTGGCTGGATGGCATGGGGTGGGGCTTGCAAACATGGAAAGTGCCTGCTGCCGCCATGTTGGATTTTCAGCTAAGCAAGGGTCCGGTAAGTTGCTCAAACAGCAATCTCGCATGATCTTTTTTCCTCTTCTTTTTTTAAAATATACAAAATATTGCATGTGCACAACCTGGGAAACTGTTGGGTTTTTTAAAATTAGCAGCAGCAAATTTAAAATTGTGAGTAAAATCACTTGCGGCTGCCATCTTGGCTAGGGGTCATGGGGAGTTTAGGGGGCTCTTTTGACCGTGAAGACAAGTTGCACATTGTGAATGCCTGTTTTTTTGGACATGTTTGTATTCCTCCCCCCCCTCCGGCTCATATAGGCAAGCCCTTTGTATAAATGTATAAACAAATGTATAAACAACTTCTCTAGCAGAACAAAGGGCCAGTGTGAACAACACCACAGTTGGGTTCTTGTATGTGTCTGGGAGGTGTGGGCAGCCTGGTGCTGACAATCAACTTTGTATCGAAAACCATTGCAAACTGTAATTTATTTATTTTTTTAAATGCATTCTTAGAACAATCTGAGTCTGCTTCTGATAAGGATCTTTCACCCTGGGATCAATCCAGGGCACTTCCCTTAATCCCGAGCTTGCCAGATGGACAGATTGCTTACCTGTAACTATAGATCTTTGAGTGGTCTTCTGTGGATTCACACAGCTGGGTTACTCCTGCACCTGCGCAGAGCATCGGAACCTTCTAGAAACCCTAGGTAGAATGTGCTTTAATACATTTTTGGCGGTAACTCCGCCCATCCTAATGGTCCCTTATAAGGCCTTCCCACCTAAATCCCCTCAGTTCCTTGAATGATGCCGCAATCTGAAGCATCAGGAACATTAAGGATGTTTATATGATGTATTAGGACATAGAGGGGAGGAAGGGCGGGTCTGTGTGAATTCACAGAAGACCACTCTAAGATCTATGGTTACAGGTAAGCAACCTGTCCATCTTCTTTGTGGTCTCTGTGAATCACACAGCTGGGTGTAGACTGACAAGCTTCACTCCTGGAGGAGGGTAAGTCCTACACCAATTAACCTGAACACCATAATACACAGTCAAACCTGTGACTGGAACCTTAAGAGCACATTCTTAAGTAACACCAAACAAACTATAGTAAACATCAGTGACTTGGCAGCATGAACACTCACTCATTGAATAGAAGATAACAGTACAGCCTTCCCAAAGGCAGCCTCATTCCTGGAACGAGAGTCAAGTTTGTAATGAGAAATAAAAGTCAAAGATGAAGACCAAATTGCAGCTTTGCAAATGTCCTCTAGAGGCACCCCAGAGAGGAATGCTGTCGAAGTGGAGACAGCCCTCATAGAGTGTCCTCAAATCCATGGAGGCAAAGGTTTCTTTGCCAGTTCGTAGCAAAGAGCAATGGTCGATGTCACCCACTTCGACAATCTCTGAGGAGAAATGGGCTCTCCGAGCTTCGAGTCAGCATAAGACACAAACAGTTTACGCGACTTCCTGAGGGAAGCAGTTCTTTGTATGTAGAAAGCAAGAGCCCTCCTGATGTCCATGAGATGGAGGGTGTGTTCAAATTCGTCCTTTGGGTCCTGCATCAACATAGGGAGAGAGATGGATTGGTTGAGATGGAAGCTCGACACCACCTTCGGAAGGAAGGAGATGTCGGGGCAAAGCACTACTTTGTGCTTATGGAAAACAGTGTATGGAGGGTCAGACCTCAAGGAACAGAGCTCACCGGCCCGACGTGCTGAAGTGATGGCCACAAGAAAGGCAGTCTTCCAGGACAGAAGTCACAGATCAGCAGAAGCCAAGGGTTTGAATGGCCGGCGAACCAGCTGTGAGAGGACCAATTCGAGACTCCAAGCTGGGGCCGGCTCTGTTACCGGAGGATGCAGGTTAGCGTAGCCTCTCAAGAACTTTTTAATTGTCGCATCAACAAAGGGAGATGGACGGCCTCTCGCCTGGAATTCGACGGATATCGCTGCCAAGTAGCCCCTGATCGATGTAAGTGACAGGCCCGCAGAAGACAACTGTAGAAGAAACTCCAAGACAGTCGGGATGGAGAACGGTTCAGGACCCGGACCTCGAGAGGCCAGAAATGCTTCGTATTTCTTCCATTTGTAGTGGTACGACTTTTGGGTTGACGGTCTTTGTACAGCATCGATAACAGCCTGGACCTCTGGGTGAAGAGATGCAGATTGCTTCGGCATCGAAGATGAACCCAAGAGTCCCAAAACCGAAGGAAAATTCACAGAATCAGCCTCCATGCCGTCAGACGCAGAATGTCTAGGTTGGGATGCCTGACCTTGCCTTCCTGGATGGTGAGTAGATCTGGATGGGATGGAAGACGGATGAAGCAACGCTTGGACAGGCGCAACAGAGTCGCAAACCACAGCTGCCGAGGACACCACGGAGCGATGAGGATAGCATCCACTCGATCCCGGCAAAGCTTGGCAATCACCCTTGTCAGTAACGGAAACAGAGGAAACAGGTAAAGTAGAGGACCCAACCACCGGAACAGGAATGCGTCTCCCCTCGATCCCGGAGCGCACCACCTGGAACAGAACTGGGGACACTGAGCATTCTCCAGAGATGCGAATAGGTCTACTTGAGGGAGGCCCCACCTTCGGAACAGGTCTAAGGTGACTGACCTGTGTAGATGCCACCCGTGGATGGAGAGACTCGAACAGCTGAGTCCATCTGCAAGAGTGTTCTCCTCCCCGGGAAGATGGATGGATTGGAGAAAAACATTCCTGCGGACACACCAATCCCAGATGTCCAGTGTGAGCTGCAGAAGTTGAGGGGATCTTGTGCCTCCCTGCTTATTCAGGTAGTACATGACGGAGGTGTTGTCTGTCATTACTAGGACAGTTTTGCCTCTCACCAGGGATTTGAAGGCTCGCAGCACCTTCTGGACTGCAAGAAGTTCCAGGATGTTGATGTGGAGGGCTTGTTCTCCAGTGTTCCAAGAACCTCGATTCTCGTAGGACTCGAGATGCGCTCCCCATCCTTGCAGCAAGGCATCAGTTGTCAGAGAGACGTCCGGCTGAGGAAGTTCGAATGGCATGCCTGACAGGATGTTGTCCAGCATGAGCCACCACTCTAGAGACCGCTGAACTGCTCGAGGCATCGTGAGCATCTTGTTCAGAGAATCACGGAGAGGGTCGAACACCTGCAGGAACCAGTGTTGGAGCGGACGGAATCGTAGTCTGGAGAAGCGGGTGACGTAAGTAGTGGCTGCCATGTGACCCAGAAGCACCTGGATTGAAAGAGCAGGGAGCCTTCAGGACTGACGGCAAGCATAAATCAGGGACCAAAGGGTGTTGAAGCGGTCTTGAGGTAAGTAAGCCGCAGCCGTCACGGAATCTAGACGAGCTCCAATGAATTGGATCACTTGAGCCGGTTGGAGCTGAGACTTCTCGATGTTGACAACAAGTCCCAGGTAGTCTAAGGCATCTAAGGTGAGACCAACATCGAGTTCGAGCTGCTGTCAAGAGTCCGCCAGAATCAGCCAGTCGTCGATGTAGGGGAAGACCACAATGCCTTGCTGGCGAAGGAACGCCGCCACCACTGCCATGCACTTTGTGAAGACTCGAGGAGCAGTCGAGAGTCCAAAGGGAAGAACTCTGAATTGGAAGCCATCGGGTCCGACTTGAAATGCAAGGAAGCGCCTGTCGGCCGGGTGAATCCCGATGTGAAAGTAGGCATCCTTCAGTTCTATAGAGACGAACCAGTCACACCGTTTCAGGAGCGGAAGGATGGAAGCCAAGGTGACCATCCTGAACTTTTTTGGAGCTATGTACCTGTTCACCCCACGGAGGTCGAGAATGGGACGGAGGCCGCCGTCCTTCTTTGTGACCAGGAAGTACCTCAAGAAGAAGCAGAGGCGGTGAAGTTCGGGATCGATGGGCTCAATGGCCCCCTTCTGTAACAGTGTCTGCACCTCCTCGAGGAGGGGAGGGCGGTGTTGATCGAACCAGTCCTGTTGGAGGTAGAGAGTCGAATTCGATTCAATAGCCGTTCTGGATAATTCAAAGTACCCAGCGGTCTGATGTTATAGAAGACCAGGCTTCCTGGAAATTCGACAGTTGATCCCTGAAGAGTGGTGTCTAAGAAAGAAGAGAAACAATATCAGCAAGGCAGTTAAAATTTCTTCCGGCTCTGATCCCTGGATCGTTGCCTCGGTGGTTGGCGGTATCTGGAACCTGAGCCCTGGCTCCTCACCGATGAGGCCAGAGAAGGAGAGGGAACATAACGGGACTGGTGGTAGGACTGGCCAGAGTACCCTTGACAGAGCTGCTGGCCATTCGATGGAGCCTGCCAGGAATACCTGCCTCTAGGACAGTACTGAGAGGTGGAGGTGGAAGTCATACCATATTTCCTGGCAGTGATCCTCATCTTTTGGGCAAACTCGAGCTTTTCGTCGGTTGACCCACTAAATAATCCAGATTCATCGAAAGGGAGATCTTCTATGGTGGCTGACGCTTGAAGTGTAAGGCCCGATGAGCGCAACCATGCATGTAGACGCAGCACTATGGAACCAGCGATGGTTTTCGCTGCACAGTCTGCCACATGACAGGCCAAATTCATCTGCTGCCCCGCAAGAGATAGGGCCTCCGATTGTATTGCTTCCGCCATCCTACGCCGGTCCTCAGGGAGGTCTTGAATGAACTGGCCCATACGTTCCCAGAGAACTTGCTGGTAAGCTCCAATGCAAGCCGAGTAATATGCCACATGGAAGCTCAATCCAGCTGCGGAATAAATTTTCTTCCCCAAAATATCCAACTTGCGGCCCTCTGGGTCTGGTGGTGTTGACAGAGGCCGACACTGCTTCCTGTTCTGTGCGGCCTCGACAACTACAGAATTTGGTTTTGGATGATTCTGGAGACATTCCACATGCTCGCCACTGACACGGTACAGACGATCGATCTTTTTAGAGGTTAACTGTATGGAAGAGGGATTTTCCCAGGATCCCTGCGTGATTTTCAACAGTGAGGGTAGGACCAGGATGGAAGCCGTAGGGGGTGCCCTTGACTGGATCCATTGGAAAATAGGGTCCACCGGGTCAGTTGCCCGTTCCTCCACTTTAAGGTCCAACACATGGGACATCCGAACCATTTGTTTCGCGAAAGCACGAACATCATCTGTTGGGGAGGAGGAATCATCCTCCATCAGCTCAGCTCTAGGCGATGGTAAGTATGGTCGGTATTGGTCCCAAGACATGGAGGAAGAGGAGTACGAACCCTCCGGCGAAGTACTACGGTCTGATGGCGGTGTGGGAGATCGGGGCTGTGGGGTTGGAGGGGTCCGAGGCAGAGGGTGGTACTCAGAAGAAGGAGAGACCTGGATCACTGCATCCCTCTTCGACACCGGTTTCACGACTTCGAGATCCGTTAGTTGTGGAGAGCGAGCCATCGAATGGCCAGTAACAGAAGTGACAAGAACATCACCCCGTGACGTAAAGATCTGTGAACCCGTGGGGGATGCAAGACCTGCCCTGCAGATGGATCGAGCAAGATCATATGCAGTGTAAGCTGGAACATCGTCACAGATTGTAGCCGGAGGTGTCCGGCTCTGAGGCACAACTTCAGACTTGACTTCCTCGACCTCTATGTCAGAAGAGTGGCATTCCAACTGAGCCCTTGAAATGATAAGAGCGGGTGATGCCTCCAGCCGCTTGGGTGACCTCTTGGTGTCGGTACCGGATGGGATCTCAACCGTCACAATATCAACCGATCCCAGTGGCGTGAGTGACCGACGAGTCACGGACTCCGGCGTGGCAGAAATAGGCAATGGTCTGGCAAAAGTAGCCTCGGTATCAACCGACAGGCACGGAGGAATTGCTGGGGTAGCGGTATCAAGGAGCTTTTGTTTCTTGGAGCCCTCCTTCGATTTGGTCTTAGACTTTGTAGAGTCATGCTTAGAGACATGTTTCTCCTTTCTCTTCTTCTTCAAAGACTGTGAGGAGCCAGACCCAGTGTCGGGGCGGGCCTCAGTGGTGGCAGGAGCTCGATCCCGAGGGACAGCCTTTGAAGTCGACGGTGTCGGATCCTGTATCGGTGTCGAACGATCCCGTGTCGAACCCGAAGACGAACACTGGAGGGAGGTATGCAGAGCCTCCAGATCAGAAGCCGCTGAACGGCGCCTGGACGGGCTCCGGGATCGATGACATTTCTGGCCCTTAGATGTTGGAGATCGAAAGCATCCACGGTCTCGGGGCTCAGCGGCAGGAGCCGATGTTGGGGCTGAGGCAGAAACAGAAGCCGGAGTTGTACCCGGGATTAAGGCCTTCTCAAACAGGAATGATTTCAAGCAAGACAACCTGTGCTTACGGGCCTGAGGCGTAAAGGCCTCGCAGTGGACACATGCGTCGATATTGTGGGTTTCTCCCAGGCAAATCAAACAGCGGGAATGACCATCTGCACTTGGGAGTTCGCCTGACAAATCATGCAGCGTTTAAAGGCTCCTCTTCCAGACATTTTACTCATAATTTCAGCACAGGGAAGTGGGGAGAAAAACCGTAGTTAGCGACAGTCCAGGTCCGTAACGATATCTGAGATAAATGCCAAAGTCATAGGAGTAAGCAAAAGTCGTTGTCAAGCCAGAAACAGGTCGAAAAAAACAGCGATCAGGAGTAGAATGCCAAAACCAGAGGAGTCAAGAAAGAATCATCATCAAAATCCAAAGCCAAGTCCAAACCAGATCGATGAGAGAAAAAGCACCTAGCGAACAGAGGTTCCTTCAAGCTGCTAGCACGGCGGGAAGAAAGGAACTGGGGGGATTTAGGCGGGAGCCCTTATAAGGGACCGTTGGGATGGGCAGAGTTACTGCCAAAAATGTATCAAAGCACATTCTGCCTAGCATTTCTAGAAGGTTCTGATGCTCTGCGCAGGCGCAGGAGTAACCCAGCTGTGTGATTCACAGACCACGAAGAAGATTGCTCAGTTTAACAAAAACAGGTTTTCAGCCCTCTTCCTTAGGATACACAGGTTGAGCCTCCTTTATCTGGAATTCTGAAATCCAAAATAATACTAATACCTATTATTATTATTATTATTATTCCTACTACTACTACTATTAGGTGGCTGAGATAGTGACATCAGCAGTTTTCTGATGAGTCAATGTACACAAACTTTTTTCATGCACAAAATTATTAAAAATATTGTATAAAATTACATTCAAGCTATGTGTACATATAAGAGGTATACGAAACATAAATGAATTTCATGTTAAGACATGGTCCCATCTACAATATATCTCATTATGTACGTATATGTAAATACATGTATTCTAAAATCCAAACTGCGGAACACTTCTGGTCCCAAGCATTTCAGATAAGGGATAATCAACCTGTATAAGAGGGATAGTACAAGCTGTATTTTCCCCATCATTTTTGAGGAGTTCTGAATGGGAAGCTGAAAGGGGGTTCTAAAGCTGGCTCATACCCTGAGTTAACATTTCACTGACCAAATACAAGTTACAGTGGGCCCTTGGTATCTGCTTGGTTTTGGTTCCAGGCCCTCCCTGTGGATACCAAAATCCACAGATGCTCAAGTCCCATTACATACTCTCTCTCTGGCTTTTCTTCGCAAACGAAGATTCAGGAAGGGCTCATCCCGCGCTTTCTGCAAGCACGCTGATGATTAAAAAGGCCAATCCGAGATAAACAAGTCCGGTTGTAGAAAGCACAGCAGAAAGTCTCCTTGGGTGATGTTTCCGGGTTGTGATTCTTTCTGCGTTGTCGTTTCTCTTCAAGACTTGTTCGGCGTGAGTTCTCAGCATTGCAGCATTGTGGATAGTGCGTCTCCATGCCTCCCGATGTGAGGCTAGGGTGGACCATTGTTGGTGGTCAATTTGGCGGAGCCTGAGATGTTGTTTCAGGGAGTCCTTGTATCGCTTTTTTGGAGCACCCCTCTTACGCTGACCCGTGGCGAGTTCACCGTAGAGTACTACTTTTGGGAGGTGATGGTCCTCCATCCTAGAAACATGTGCTGCCCAGCACAGCTGTGTTCTCAATATCATGACCTCAATGCTGGTGATCCCTGCTTGCTCAAGGACAGCAACATTCGTCACATAGTCAGTCCAGTGTATTTACAATGGCATAATAAAATGGTGCCCCTTATATAAAATGGCAAAATCAAGGTTTGCTTCATGGATTTTTTAAAAATGTTTTCAAGCTGTGGATGGTGGGATCCGTCAATGCCAAATCCGTGAATACAGAGGGCTGACTATACATCCTCCCATGCCTTGATCCCAAACTCTTTCCTACACTCTGACTTTTCTTTGCTTTCTCCCCAACTTACATAACAGGTGGAAACAGTGGGCATAAATCTGAAAGGAGGAATTTCCAGGCCTGAAAGCAATTTAGAATTCTAATACCTCCCTTTTGCAAGGAACTACTGAGACCAGTGAAGAGAGAGCAGCTAATAATTCATATCCAGTGATTTTTCAGATCAGGTAGAGCATAGTAGGACTGGCACATGCCCAACCCTTCTGTGCTTAAACAACTTTACTGTTTTCTTTTTACTGAGGTAGAATCACACCCTTGACCTAATTGTGAAATCATTAAGGGGAAAGGGTGGGGGGAGGGAGGACAATCCAGAACAGAGCATATAATGAGCAGGCTTTGTGAAATTGCCCTGAGATTGCCAATTAGCTGAATTAAGGAAGATTCACTAATGAGAAAGGAGGTGTCAGCATTAACAACTGGCACACACATAGGTTAGTCAGTATTGAAAGAAAACAGAATAGCAGCATTTTAAAGCAATGAACATGTAGCAGAGGATACTCAAGGGGAATGCACACACAGGGCTGGGGACCTGGTCCTTGTACAGCTCAGAGGATTTAGTGCCATCAATTTGTAAAGGTTTTTAGAGTGTTATTATACAAAAATATAAATTTGTAAAGGTCTGCCTGAATTATGCCATCACTGGTTTTTATTCTTCAGCTTAAACAAATACTGTACAGCTAAGGAGGAGTAAGGAGAAAACTTTCCACCCGATGCATGCTAGAGTCTTTTATTCTTTTACCTAAGAGCTGTTGGATGGTATTTCAGAAAGAGTAAGTAGGCAGAATTTTGAGATCTAACCCCTTCATATCTACTAAAATCTGAATGGTGCTAAATAAGCACCACAGGAATATTGTATAATCTGAAAGCTTTTCTGCAAAAGATGTATATAGGGGTGGAAACTCCCAGACCCGCCTAATAATGTTGGATCACAATCCCCCTCATTCCTGACCTCTGGCAATGCTGGCTGTGGCTGAGCATACTGGAACCAAACAACTGGGAGAACCAGATGTCCCTCAGCCCCTACTATATAGGGTAGAAAAATTATTATCATATTCTGTGAGCCATCATCAAAATCCTCAACAGACACAACATTCACAATTCATATTTAGAAAAGCATAGACATGCATTACTATCATTTTCAATCCTGAATAAATTTTCTTGTGAACATTTTTCACTGATTTAATGGATTTGTGAGTGAAGCACTGGGAATCTGGGTTTGAATACGGGTGTCTCTTTCTCTAAAACAACAAATATAACATAAAAATGTAACTTGGAAAATCTAATTCGGTGCCCTACACAAGCAAGCAAATCCCAATGTGGATAATAAAAATTACTGGATCAATATTAAAACTTCATGCACAATTTATTTTGAGGATTTCTTACTCCTTTGATACTTTCCAACCTTCCAGTTATAATTCTAGCACTACCTCGCATCCACTGTGTACATTAATATGAAATTTCTTCCCACTTCATTTATATTCCTAAGGCAGCTTTTGCTAACAGACGGGGCTACTGTATAATTCAAAAGTTTTCTTTTACTGTGAATATGTAACCATCCCCCCCCCAATGCCCTCCACTGGAGACTTGTACAAAGCTCTAATGCCCCCCTCCACCACCCCCAGCAATAGCACCAGAATGTATCAACCAAGAATGTTCATTCTCTTCAGACCTGAGTCACATTACAACCATGTTTCTTTAGCGCTTGCTGTCTGCCTCATTTAATTCTCCCCATGCTCCAATATGCATAAAAATTATTGGCTCTCACTCCACACATATTTTATTCTGGAAACTTTGTGCTATAGTTTCCTTTGCTTTTTAACCCAGGACCCTGTGCAGACAGCTATATGTCTGGTACATATATACCACCGCTGGCTAGAGGTTGGAACTACAGGCAAGTCCAGCTAAGATCCAATGTATAGTGGTTTGAGCACAGGACTATAACTCTCAAGATCAAGATTCAAATCCCTGTTCAGCCATGGAAACCCATTGAGTGACCCTGGGCAAGTCACACTCTCTCAGCAACAGAGGAGGCAAAGGCAACCCCCCCTCTGAAAATATTTATATTAGGCAGAGTGCAGTGTAGTCCCAGTGCAGTATGAGCTTCTAGTATAAAACAGGATAGAAATATGCAGGATGCTCCAGTAAGGTAAAAAAACAAAACTTATGTTTATTGTGGCAGAGAATACATCTGAGGCAGGAAAATAGATAGATAGATAGATAGATAGATAGATAGATAGAAGAGAGTTATCTAATTTGGGTACAAGAGCCCCTACAACTGAGATTATCAGGCAACCAAATTAAACCGTTACAGGGACAACAGGAGATTATGAAAGGGCTTCCCTTTCAGACGTCATCGTCCCTGTGTCATTATGCTCCTGTACCCCTTCCATTCCACCAGTGGTTCTTCTTATTCATGGGCTAAGGCGTGAATTGACCCATCATTCCATTTCTGTAACGGAATGGTGGGTGAGTGAAAAGGTGCCCCATTATGCTGGCACAATGCCAGCATCACTGGGAGGTCCATGACGAAAACCTCCGGGTGCAACTGGGACACTGAGGTAAGTGACACATTTTTTTTTACTCTCCCCAGGTTACTTAGTTTTTTAAAAGTGTGTTTAGGTGCTTGGTTTAATTTTTTACAGTGGATTTTTCTTTTTAACTTTGAATTTCCTGCATCCGCGTCCTCTCGTGAGAACGGCCTAAGATCTTCTTTCCAGGAAGTGAAAGCAGCTCTGTGAGACCTGCATTTACTCCTGGACTGCCGGAAAGGAGGGGACGCAATTTCTCTAGCGCAACCAAGGTAGGTCTGGGGGAAAAAAAATTGAACTGCTACAGGGACAGGAGTGGGGCAGGTGAGGAGATAGTGAGACGGGGATGCTATATTTGTCCCCTTCTGATAATCTTCTGACTCTCGTGATTAGGTGTAAGGCATGAGGTTCAGCTGCATCATGTCTGCTGGCTTCTTAGACAAAGGGTTGTAAAACACTACAACTTCTTGGAGCAAGGTGGGGGGAAATGACCTCTACATGCAAGTAGGATAGGCATGCAACTCTAGACTTTCTCTCTGTCCCCAACTATTGTAAACAAGTGTTGATGCTTCTTCACTTCCAACAGAAAATACTGTGATAGGTTCACCTTAGTGTCACCATAAGTCAGAAGCTACTTGAAGGCACACAAGAACAACAACCAGCTAGGAGGTTCACATAACAACTGCTCCTTCTCCTGACCAGAGAAATCAGTTGATACTAGAGGGTATAACTGCTACCATTGTTGCCACAAAGGCTCTCAGCAGACAGACTTCCTGTAACTGAGCAAACTGTCACTGTGAAAGGTTATTCAAGTTTTCCTCTGCAGCATAGTATCTATGCAGACTAGTGGGCTTCAGAAAGCCTGTCTCCAGCACATCCACAGTCTGCAGAGTTGGTGCCTGCTGCCACCAGGCTTTTTACTCGTCTTTGGACCTGAGCAATGACTGTCCATGGACTTTGCACCAGGGGTCAAATACCTGCACAGAAGGATTGGGCAAGCTGTAGGGATCTAGCGGCCAATTTTCCACCATATTGACCCATTGCACAAGCTTCCCCTATTTTACCTGTATCTTTGCAAAGAACCTTTGTAACATTTGACATAATTTCCCCAAACCTGTACTTCTCAGCTGTGCCTCAATTCCTGCTCCTCCAAATCAGTGATATATATTCAGAAACCCTTTACTCTATTTCTTTTTTTACTATGGAAATTTGTTTCAGACATTTATAAGAAACGTAATTGAAAAGTTTACAAGTTCTTCTTTGCCTTCACATTTACAAGTTCTGATTGGCAGCTTGTGTTGAAGAGAAGATACCCCCTTGGGGAACCTTGCATGGCCAAAGTGAGCATCTCTATGATGTCCATACAATAACAGAACATCTATGTAGTGGATACTTCCAGTTATCTTACAGACAGAAGATCACTATATTTGGAAGAAGGGGGGCCCAAAATGGCAAAAACAATGCAGGAAAAGCTTTCACAGCTTTTCCTGTAGTTTTTAAAAAAACAGCGACAGGGGTGCATATTCCTGCTCATCAGGATAAGTGATTCATTTTCAATTGCTTTCCTGTAGGAGGAATCTTAAAGCTGATTGGCTGGGCAAGCACGGGTGCGGGGCTTGCTAACAGCCATGTTGGATTTTCACCTTAACAAGTGATTGCTAAGGCAATAAAATAGGGTGGTTTTGGGTGGGGGGAGCTGTCTTGTTTAATCAAAAAATCGCTCTATTGCTCTAGTGTACCTTGCACATCTTTAAAAAAAAAAAAAAGTTCCATGGCGGCAAAGTACAAACACAAGTAAATCAGTCGCAGCTACCATGTAGCATGCAAAGTTTATGGGGGCAAAAACACCATTAAGACAAGTCACTACTGCTGCAAAAGGCCATTACTGCAAGGCACTCCAGGGTTTGTTTGTTTTTTGCCTTGTATAGATGGGGCCTGGGACTGCTTTCATTGGAACTGATCCTATAACTTTATGTATCTTTACTGAGAATTCAATTATCATTATGGAACTAGGTTTAATTTAGAGCTCTAATCCTACATTCATAGAATAAATCCCAATTAACTCAGTGGGGTTTACTGAGTAGAACTGTATATGATTGCACTGTCAACCCCCTTATACATTCAGCACAACATACATTGAGGTTTTGTGCCCTCTTTTCAGCAAATCTCATACCGAACCTCAACAGAATGCCATGTGTTGGGCAGAACACCACAAGAAGACAAAAATAAACATAGCTAAAGCTATATCCCTTTATTTTATAAACAAAATTATGAGCTGGATAAATTTCTGGCAATGTTAACAGCACTTACAATGAAACTCCTGTGAAAATATACATAATGTTCCCATGTTTGCAGACAGATTAACTACCATTTTTACCATCCTTTTTTTACAGTGCTGTGTCAGTTAAAGATTTCATTCAATTCACAAATCACCCAAAGAATTATTCCTAATTCTACTGCTATTTTAAAATATATTATAACTTTACATAGCCACATTACAATTTAATGTAAAAAAAAAAAATAAACCAGGGATTATACTGGTTAGTTCATCAAATCTTATTGTACATCCAGTATTGGTGATCAGATGCTTTATTTGAGTGCAGAGCTTTGTTTATTTGTGATGCAGAAAATTATGAAAATATGAAAAGAAGGGGGGAATCAAGAACTATTTCTGCTCCAATTAATCTGCATTGTGCAGCATTTCTGAGCATGCAGTTCTTGTGCCTTCACTTTTATTAAGCTGTTGTTACTTCTGTCTTGTGATGGTTAATTCTTAGCTTGGCAAAAGCACTTAACTCTTATGCCTGACATTATTGATGATGTATAGGCTTCCAATTATGTAATTTGAGGATTCACATATATCAATTAAAACATACAAACAAGAAATCAATTAAAAGTATAGTAGCTGACTTGTTTTAGAAAGACAGGTGGGTTGGTTAACAAGAGGAAGATTTGGGGTTTTTAATCCTCATTCTGACTAATCATTGTTTTTTGTTTGTTTGTTCATCCTGTAGTAATTGTTTGGCTGTTGGTGTTAAGAATTCACTTGTGCTTTGGAAAATATATTATTTGCCTTCTTGGGAAAGACATGCTCAAATCAGCAAGGAAGACCAATAGGCTGGAGAAGACAGTAGTATCTCATGAGTTAAAAATGTTTCTTCCCCCGTCTGCTTGTCCTTGGATATACAAAAGGTTGGTAACACTTTGGTGAGGCACTGGTAGCCATTCAACAGGGTCATCATTACCAACAGATTAATTTATTATACTGAGTGTCCTATGGGCATGCATCTTGCAAGATTTTACAGGCAAGGAATACTCTTTACAAAGTCTAATAGCTAATTTGCTCAGTGACGCATCAATTAACTATTGTACTACACAATGCAGCACCAATTACACGTTCTCATTGGTTCCAATAGATAATAATAATTGTTGCTGCTGTTGTTTTATTCCCTCTGCATACAATAAAGCAGACAAAGACATAAAATGCAAAGTGAAATAAAAGCATATCCATGTGATTCATCTCCTTTGGAGGTTTTTAAAGAGAGGCTGGATGGCCATCTGTCGGGAATGATTTGATTGTGTATTCCTGCATGGCAGGGGGTTGGACTGGATGGCCCTTGAGTGAAACTGCACCTTCCATCTCACACTCCTTGGCAACTGATACACACAGGGGAATAGTGCTTTTGATGCTGGAGGTAATATAGAGTCATTCTGACTATTAGCTCACAGCCTTCATGAACTTATTAAATCCTCATTCAAGATTTGCATGAATAACTTCCTTTTACCTGTCATGCTTCTCCCATCACTTAGTTTCAAAGGATGACCATAGGTTCCAATACTAAGAAAGAGGTAAAAAAAAAAGTTTCTCCCTGTCTATTGCTCCACACAGTGCATACCTATATCCTCCCCTCCCTCACCTTTTATCTAAGCAAAAGAATCCTAAACACTGTAATCTTTCCTTAGTTTCTTGATAATTTTGGTTGTCATACTCAGTACTTTTTCCAGCTGTGTAATATCCTTTCTGGGCATGGTGGTCAGAACTATATGCAGTATTCCAGATGTGGTAGCACTATGGATTTATATAAGGGCAGTTTTATATTAAATTCCCTTTCAAATGGTGCCCAACATGGAACTCACCTTTCCTTCCTTCATTCCTTACACCAACTACACACTGTGCCAGTATTTTCATTGAGTTATCCACCACAGACCCAAGATCCCTTTCTTGGTGAGTCACTGCTAGCTCAGATCCCAATAGCTTGGATTTTTATCTAATTTTTTTGCCCTAAAATGGATGACTTTACATTTGAGTCTCATTTGCCATTTTACTATTCAGTCTCTCATTCTGGAGAGACCTTTTTGGAGCTCTTCACAATCCATTCTTTTTAACCTAAACAATTCAATGTTGTCAGAAAACATGGCCACATCACTATCCATCCCAAAACAAGATCATTAATAGCACTGGTATCAATAGAAACCATCAGAGGACCCCACTGCTCACATCCCACCTTTATGACAACTAACAATTTATTCCTGCTCCCTACTTCCTGTTCTTTAACCATTTTTTTAATCTGTAAAAGGATTTCTGCTCTTATCTCATGCTTCCTAGGTTTGCTCAGGAGTTTTTAGTTTAGGACTTCATCAAAAGCCTTTGAGAAATCCTAGTATACAATGCTGATCAGATCATTCCTGTTCATGTATTTATTAACACTTTCAAAGACTGCTAATAAGTTAGTAATGGGACTTGTAATGTTCATACAACATATGTGGATTTAAAACAAGTCATTGTAAGATAAAAAGAAATACAGTACAATAAACTAAAGAGAACTTCACTTAATATCTGTGACCTTGTTCTATTGGCTGCAGCAAGAAAGAAACTTGGCTGCTTTTTAAGCAATCATTTGGTTAGTATCTGCCATTAACACAGAGAGAACTGTCAGAATTTCCTGAGTAAGAACAAAGCAAAGGAGAAATAAAATGAGCTCCTATATGCCTGAAAAGGTTACAGTACACAAGAATGTAAGATAATATTTTGATTTTACCATTTCAACATGGGCAGGCTTTCAAGCCTTCCATGACTATCACTGGGGGGGGAATTCAGCCTGGTCATTGAAAAAGCCCTTCTATATTTGGAGCTATAGAAGCCCTTCTATATTTGGAGAGTCTTGCCACATACCTTGGAAACTGAAGATTATCCTTAAAGTACAAAGCCAAGATATACTGGTGAAAAGACCCAGGGAGCAGAGTTTAGCTCTAATAATCTTTGCTTGATACAAGCATTTTCTTTTTCCAGTTCAGTTGGAAGCCAGCTGGACATAATGATTAACCAATTGATATTGGCACTTGTGTACCTCCACACTGCAGAATGTCAAGAAGCACTTTTTAACAATTTCCTTCAGTGTGAAAGGCACTCTCTGATGGAGACTCAGAACCATTCATGCCTTCACGTCTTAGGGACAACAACAATTTTATTTTACAGTTTAAATAGGACTTACCACAAGTTTCAGAAGTTATAGTCGTAAGTTAATACAATAACGTCCTAACTCCTTGTGGAGGAGAACCCTTACAAGCAAAGACGAAGAAATGCTTTCATGCCCAAAGGCAATATTAAATTTTAAAATGTGGGGAAAGATGCAGGCCATCTGGGGAAGTCCAGAGGGCCAGGCTGGAACCCAAAGAGGGTCCAATTCAGCCACACTAAGGTTCCCCACCACTGATCAAGGGCATATTACTTTAGCATTCAGTAGTCTGGTCTGCATATTTCTGGTCTGATCTGCCCAGACCCTGCAAGATAACACTTCTTCTCTTATATCCTATCAAGAATGTTATGATCTACTGAAGATTATCTCTTGAAGGCATTCTTTTATTTTGATGTGAATAGTGAAAGCATTTGTTCTCAGGAGAAAATGGAAACAAAGCACTGTTTATGTATAAATATACAGTCTTGTTCTAAACCATTCTAATCACATACCTGTGAACAAGTTACACTGATAAACTTTTTTAGGAAACGAATGTGGGGTTTTTTTTTACATAAAATGTATCTTTCTGTACAAAGAGACATGTTTTTAAAATGGGTACTCCAAGACTACTCAGAACTAATCTCAATATATTGTTACAGGTCAGACTGTGGAGGAGGTGAGAGTACCAGTGTTTCTTTAAATACAAATTGATTAGAAAAGTACCTGTTGTACACCAGTTATTTTCTCCTATACTTCTAATTGTACATTCCTAAATGCAACAAATCCATAATTCTCCCCAGGTTCAGAGCCACTCAGATGTATTGTTTTATTCTGAGAACATCTGTAGTCACTTCTAGAGATAACAAAGAAAGTCTCGAAAAGAAAACACAGTCATGGGCCTTCAAGCAACACCCTTGAGTGCAGTTATTGTACAATACTGAAATGGGTACCATAAGCCATCATTTTCCCTCACACTCTTTTCAAGGGAAAGCTATATACCTGCCTTCATAGGTTGGTAATGTGGTCATTGAAATCTAATTTATTTTATTTTTTCTGAATCTGATTTTTTTTTTAATAGTACCCTTTGGGGCAAGCAATCCCCTGATATTGAGAGATAACAACCTGATATTGAGAGATAACAATGATTTCTAATTGTAATCAAAAGAAAGAGAATTGTAATCAAAAGAAAGAGAGAGAGAATATTATCCCCATGGTCATACCGGTTTTTCACTTTTTAAAAATCATGAAAATGTTACAGATTTAAGCCCACATAAATAAAGCAGCAGTCATCTTGAGGAAATGACAACTCAGTGAATGGATAAAAGATGGCATATGGTGAAAACATTCTTCAGTACAAATAAACTTGTTTCCTCCTGCTATCATTCTTCCATATGACACCTAGGCAGCAATTTTTCTCACTGCTTGCCATTTTTTGAGGGAGAGGAAGAACTGATGGGAGAGGCTGCAATAAAAACACAAAGGACTACCCACCTGTTTTTGGGCTCTATGAATGGAGAGGATCCATCGGTATCAGGATCCAAAATGTGATCTATTTCATTTTGTGCTTTTTCATATATCTTCTTTCTGTCTGCCAAGCCCTTATTGTTATCAACTGCTGGGAAATCATAATAGCCTTTCCGCTTGGCTTTCAGGCGCAATTTGTTGCGATAGTGCTCTATATCTGACTTCTGCTTCAAGGCTTTGTTAATCTGGCAAAAAAATAAAAAAAAAAAACACACCCCACAAAATAATTAAGTCATGCTACCATTTTCCCCAGGTGACTGAACTCCTGAAATGATAAATACAACCATTGAATTCCCCTGCTACGAAAAACATATGCTCTTGGGGACTTCTTGCCAATTGTTTTTATAGCCTTCAGATAGATTACTAAAGGAAGAGGTTGTGGTGCTTCATCTCTGAACATATAGTTTAATTTCCTTGATGGCAGACTTGGCAGATATTGTAGATCCAAACACTCAGAATAATAGTAATAAAAATAGGATATAACTCTGAATTGTCTATGCCAAAACCCCAAATCAGGCAAATCATAACAGTATCTACACAAAAGGAACAAGGAAATTTGATAGTGTTCTCACATTCAACTCCCAGCTCACTTCTGCAAATCTTGTTAATAGTTTATTCACACAGGAAATGTAATATAATTGATACTTTAATTGACTAAATATGGAATACATGGAAACACCATTAGATGGATCCATAATTGATTGGAAAACCATGCTCAAAGAGTTGTCATCAGTGACTGTGTTTCAAATTGGAAGAATCCTTATCAATCTGCAGATGATACATTACTGGGAGGGATAGCGAACACATTGGAAGATAGGAATGGACTTCAAAAGGATCCCTAAAAACCTAGAAAATGGGGCCAAAATTAACAAAATGAAATTCAACAGAAACAAATGCAAAATTCTACATTTAGGCCATAAAAACCAAATGGATGGGGAATATTTGGCTCAGCAGTACTACATGTGAAAACAACCTTGGGATTATTGTTGATCATAACTTGAACATGACCTGCAGTGTTATACATGGTTAATAGAAGCATGTGCCTTATCTACATAGGCTATTTATCCTGTTCTGCCCCTGTCTGAGAGCGCTGCAGTCTAAATGATGCAGGGCATTTGCTCCATTCTGTTCATGGGCAGTCCTCACCATCCCAGGGCAGAAATGGGGCTCAAACAGGGGCAAGCCAGGGTAGGGCCTGATACAGTGGTTTTAAGAAATACCCAGTTTACCTCATTTCCACTGGAAGGAAACCAATTGGGTCCTCCCCACAGGCCAGCCTGTCACTCTAGCTGCCAGTCACCCTTACTCTTCTGGGTCTGGGCAGCAGGCCTGCAACATGTGCCCAAGGCTGGCCACATGCAAGGGGCCTTATCATATGATACAAGCCAGCTTCCTGAGACCTGAGAAATGATGGTGGTGGTGGTGGTCGTGGCGGCAGCAGTGGAGGCCGCAGCATTAGCAGGCCGGCCTTTGGTCTGGACTCTGGCCCATTTTGTCCCGGTAGTGGGGGCAGAATGGACTTCCTCTATGCCTGAGATACGCCAGTGGGGAGCTGGCATATCATGGGTCATGTAGATAAGCCCATTGTATCTTGGTCAGACCTCATCTGGAGTATTGTGTTCAGTTTTGTGTTCATGTTTTGTTCTTCATATCTCTTATCATCCTTGTTACCTACCCTTCTTTGAACTGGCTCAAAGAAGGGTAGGTAACAACGATAAGAGATATGAAGAACAAAACATATGAGGAAAGGTTGAACAAGCTAGGCATGTTCAGCTTGGTGAAGAAAAGATTAAGGAGTGACATGATAGTACTCTTTAAATGCCTCAAGGGCTGCCACAAAGAGGAAGGTGCTGGCTTGTTTTCTGCTGCCTCAAAAGGTAGAACTAGGTCTAATGGTTTTAAGTTACAGGAGAGTAGATTAGATTTTGATTGAACATTGGAAGGAACCTTGACAATAAGAGCAGTTTGGCAAGGAACCAATTGCCTAGATAGATAAGGGGGTCTCCTTCACAGGGCATCTTCACAAAGAGACTGGACAGCTACCTGCTGCAGATTCTCTAGCTGGAAATCCTGCATTGAGGAGGGGGTTGGACCTGATGGCCCATAGGGCCCCTTCCAGCTTGATGATTCTATGATTTTAATGTCATAGCCATGAACTCACACAAGATCACTGTTCTAATTTCCTATGAAGGAAAATCATATGTTGCTGGTTTTTCTTTGTTCCAGGAAGAAGGGTCTGAAAATAAGGTGTATTCATATTCCAAACAGAATGTTAGATTTACCATAATATGTTCCTTTGCTTATTGTTGAAGAGTATTGTCAAATGGGTTGCTCCTCTCACTTGTTTTACTAGGCAAGGCTTAAGCAAATGAAGCTGGTACCTGCCTTCTTGTGTGGGACACAACCCCCTTACAGTTTCAGGATGGCATCAGCAAGATAGTAATCAATAAGATGGTTAGATGCCTAAACTTTTCACAAAGCAGGCATGATTATGTACGCTCATAATTGTTCAGCCATCTTCAAATGAGTCCACCATCTGACCTATCACAGTCAGAAAAACACTGAGACATTGAAGCTCCATAATGCCAGAGAGGACAGTTTATGAGCACTGCACTGCAGTGTTCTGAGTCCCTGTTTATCATAAAACCAGATGCAGTGGTTAGGTAAATACAGGTTAATAGGAATCTCCTGCAGATGCAGACAAGTCAACAAGAAGGTCTTCAGCTTTTTTTGGGGGGGGGGAGAATCAGAACAGAAAAATGTTGGGAGGGAAATATTTTATATTAATCATAAGTTCCACAAGGTATTTGTTGAGGTTTTGAAGTACATGTCTGAGAATTTTGATCAAGTATACTGTATGTGTCAGGTACTTGATCAATATTCAGAATACTCGGGTTAAAAACATGCATGTTCAGTATCGTGCAATCCAAGAGGACTTTTTTTTTTTAGTTCAGAGATGCAGTTCAGTCCTCAGATACTGGGCTTTTGAAGAATGTACTTGTGCTGGTTACTGTTCAGCCCCTCTGAGGAATTAGTTATTTATCTGAAGCTTCCCTTTTCTTGCCCAGACAAGGAACAGTCTGGCTGTGGTGTACTTGGACTAGGATCCAACTGGGCCCTTGCATTGATGGAACAAGCTTATCAATGGTTTTTAGATGTGATTCCCCACCACTACCACACAGCCCCCATGCTCACCTTCTCTCCCATCCCCACTGTCATAACTCACCCTCTGGAGTCAGAAGATTCAGACAGAGAGGAGTCAGATTTCCAAGAATGTATGGCTCCTGATGACAGTGGCCTCTCCAAGACCAAGGAGCTGGGGGCTGAGGCAGTTTGGGGGGCCTACTCCCAGCAGGGGATAGCAGATGCTGAGGATGCATTGCCATCCTTTGAAGATCGTCAAAGAGATAAGGAGAGACTATGCCAATCCTAGCAACTGTTAAATAGGAGGTGTTGACTCATTAAGCATGTAGTGTCTTGAGACAGTTGCCTATAAATCTCCCAGCAGCTCTTGGGCATCTCTGTTGCTTGCAACCATTCTATCTTGGTGATTGGTAGTACTCATCAGCATTAGTGTTCTATTGACCTTGGACTGGTTACAACTGATGACTCTGTTTTACTCCTTCCTGGCTTCATTTATCTGCGCTACTGACTTGCTGTAATGACTTCTGGACTGATTGATGACCATCCTCTTGTTTCTCCCTTGATCATGCTGTATAACCT
Source organism: Gambelia wislizenii (assembly GCA_030847615.1). NCBI lineage: Eukaryota > Metazoa > Chordata > Lepidosauria > Squamata > Crotaphytidae > Gambelia > Gambelia wislizenii. Next base: position 374,310,047 of record JAUMIR010000001.1, read on the forward strand.
GAGACTGATCCAGATTGGATTAACTACCTTACAGCTCATGCACTCCAACCACCTGAATCCTGGGTCACTTGTTGATGGAGCATAGGACTGCAAACCCACTCCTGTGCAATACTCAAATCTCTGCTCTAGATGTTGTCTTAGCATCCTGGATCAGATATTGGGGATGTGTGGGGGCAGGGTGGGGAGAGGTAATCTGTCTCCTAAGAGATCTGTATACTAGCTTCTTTTCCGCTCAAAGACCAGCTGGATCTTAACCTAAATATGTTCTAGGATTCCTCAGGCTTTTTTTCTGCTTATTCACTTGGATGAATTTCTTCCTTCTCTGAATAACTTCAAAGTGGTAATTCAAACAGGAAAAGAACAGGCTTTAAAAAACAAAAAAGGAAGCAAAAATATTGCAATACTCTGTCAATCTCTGTCCATTGACGCTAAATGCAGCTGGCGCTGTAACTGGTGGGGAGTGGTTGTCCCAAGCAGGAAGGCATGTCCTAATTGGATTTACATAAGCCCTGCATACTGATGTGAGTGGGTGGAGTAAACCATTTGTGGATATATTACATTCCCTTTGTGAATTATTTGTAGTAGAAGGCTTGTAGGAAATATTTGTCTGTTTTACTTAAGTCAGAATTCACCACTCAAAATGTGTGTTCAAAATATGGATGACCTGTTATTGCTATGTGTCATGATGTAAAGATATAACTAGTTTTCCCTTATACCTTGGGTTATGACTTCTGTTAAAATGCCCCCAAACAGAATCAGACATGCAAATAACTCATCTACATGTAAGTGGCATAAATAGCTCATCTACATTTAAGCAGCATAAATTTTGCAAAACACAGACCTGCTGTGTAGGGCAGTGTATAAAATAAGGAATATTATATTTTATTATCTTCAAACTACATATTTCTCAATAGTGGATCTTCAGTGTTAATGGGAAAATATTAACTATATGAACTGCCAGATCTGTTCCACCTGGCTGACAGAAAGATTTAGGTTTCACTGAGTGCTATTTCTACTTCCACTTAGCCCAAATAGTATGACTATGGGTGACCTTTGCGTAGGAAACATAAAAGGAGAAAAAGCACTTTGGTAAAAATTTCACCATGAACGTTACACTCTCCCCCAATTTTATTCATCCCCAAAGGCAATGGATGAAAATACATTCAATTGGAGGGAGGGAAGCATGGCCTGCATGGCCTGGAGCTAAAGTGAGATCTCATCCCCAGGCAACCTTTTATATTTCATGCTAGACATCAGAAACTGGCTCAGTTCCTTAGACCTCCCTATCAGTTTATTCTCATAGCCAGTCTTCCCACATTCCCTTCTCCTGAGCATTTACTCTAAAGACCTGATGCACAAATTTATCACCAAAAATCAGTTACTTACCTCCCCATTAAGGACAGCAGTTTCCTGACTCCTGTCTGAAACTGGGTGTGCAGGAGGCAATGCTACTGGCGTTATGGCGATCAGTTGTACAGATCCAGATGATGTGTCGAAGGGATCAATGGCAGACTTTGCAACATTATCAAAGAGCATGACTCCCTCCTCTTCATCACTAATGGGCACTAAAATACATTAGGATTCAATCAGCATATGCCTTTGGCATTTTAATTCTGTATCAGTGAGAGGGAAAATTAAAATTAATTCATGTAACTGATACTTTCTCTGTACTAATGCAGGGACAGCTGCGTTGTCTGTAAAATAAACGCGAAAATTCATATTGTGATAATACCTTTGTTAGGTCAATCAGAAAGGCACAAAAATCTCAAAACACTCTCAAAAACACAGCTTTCCTGATCAGGCAATAATGTTTCAGCAAGCAGGCGGGGGTAGGGTTGATTTTTGAATCATCTAACCTGCATGTTATCTTATGGATATATTACATTCCCTTTGTGAATGAGGGTCAGCAGACCATCAAATTAGACGCATCAGGTTACATCTTGATGGCCACTGGGCTTGTTTGGAACAGAAAAGGTATTAAAACAAAAGCTATTGTTTATTACGTTTTCTTTGGTTTGTTGCCTAACTGTGGTTAGAATACAGACTGTAATTCTACAAATGTGCACATCAAATGGAACTGTGTTTGTTCTAGCAATGAAGCCGGAAGCTTTCTCTCTTCTTCTCTTGTGTGTAATAGAAAATATATGAGTGGCTATACAAACCCAAGGCTCATGCAGGTTTGTTCATGATTTTATTAAGGGGATAGTCTGGTTAAGGTGATAGTCTGAAATGAGGTTTAGCAAATTTTCAATGGTTTTAAAGATCAGAGCAGACCAATCAATGACAACACAGTATAATGCACAGTGTGAACCATTTTTTCTCTCATTTACTAAAGCCAGGGTAAAGGCAAAAAGCAAATTCTTACACCTATTTCCTCTACGCCTATTTTCTCAAGTGCCAGTGTTATGGGAAAAGGAGGATAATAAATAAATAAATAAATAAATGATATTAGTAATAATAATTTGCCTCTGCTACCATGAAATAACCCCAGAGTCCATAACAAGCTGTGCTGTCTATACAAACACCCCTCTTGAAGCATGCCATAGAATCATAGAATCATAGAATCATAGAATTGCAGAGTTGGAAAAGACCACGAGGGCCATCCAGTCCAACCCCCCTGCCACGCAGGAAATCACAATCAAAGCATCCCCGACAGATGGCCATCCAGCCTCTGTTTAAAGACCTCCAAGGAAGGAGACCCCACCACGCTCCAAGGGAGTGTGTTCCACTGCCGAACAGCTCTTACTGTCAAAAAGTTCCTCCTCATGTTGAGGTGGAATCTCTGTTCCTGGAGCTTGCACCCATTGCTCCGTGTTCCAGTCTCTGGAGCAGCAGAAAACAAGCCTGCTCCATCCTCAGCGTGACATCCCTTCAAATACATAAACAGGGTTATCATATCGCCTCTTAACCGTCTTTTTTCCAGGCTAAACATACCCAGCTCCCTAAGTCTCTCATAAGGCATCGTTTCCAGACCTTTCACCATTTTAGTTGCCCTTCTCTGGACACGCTCCAATTTGTCAATATCCTTTCTGAATTGTGGTGCCCAGAACTGGACACAGTATTCTAAGTGAGGTCTGACCAAGGCAGAATAGAGTGGCACTATTACTTCCCTTGATCTAGACACTATACTTCTATTGATACAGCCCAAAATCGCATTGGCCTTTTTAGCTGCCACATCACACTGTTGGCTCATGTTCAATGCCATGCTTCCTATCTCTACTGATTTTTTAAAATATGTTTGAGGAAGCCCTGGTGGCGCAGTGGTTAAATACCAATACTGCAGGGCACCATGTTGCCAGTTCAATCCCAGAGGGCTCAAAGGTTCATTCAGCCTTCCATCCTTTCGTAGGTCGGTACAATGAGTACACAGCTTGTGGGGCTAACGCACATTGGAAACTGCTTAATGCGGTGTAGATGTGTAAATTGCTATTCCTTAAACAATTTGTAAGTCGTTCTGGGAGCCTTTGTGGCTAAAGAGCAGAGTATAAATACCTAAAATAAATAAATAAATAAACCTGTAAAACTAGATTATTACGAAGTATGGGCCCCAGAACACTCTTCAAAAATAAAAACAGTTGGTGCCCACAGCCTAGTACTCTTTTGCTTGTGCAGTGTACAAGCATATTTGTCATTGTGGTGTGTTAGCAACTTTTTGGTGTGGTATGTGCTTTCCCTGGTTCTGAGTGTGGATAAGGTATCTTGTGTTTAGCCTGGGTTTGGTATGGATTTTTCATGTGGCGTGTGTTCTGCCTGGATTTTTTTATAATGCGTGTGTTCTTCTTCAAACGTCATACATTTGCATTTCATTAAATTGTTACTTTGTTATGTAAGGCTCAGTCCCCCATCTCTGCTTTGTGCTCAGTATCTTGGCCAATGTACTTATCTTTGAGTCTCATCAGGTTGCCTCGCATAAAATAGGTTTTGGGATTAAAAAACAAACCCTATCCATTCTAAACAGTGGGTTTTTTCCACCCTATTTTGGAATCTCAGGTGCCACCTTTGTCTTTTCTTTAGATTCTTTGGGCAAATTACTTTTCTTTCAGCTTCACCAATTTACCCTTGGAGAAATGGGCTTTTTATGATAGGCAGAGCCACTGTAGTGGTTTTAGTGTTGGACAATGACCCTGGGAGACCAGAGTTCAATTCCTCGCTCGGCCATGGAAACCCAATGAGTGACCTTGGGCAAGTCATTCGCTCAGTGCCAGCCAAAGGCAAAGGCAAACCCTCTCTGAACAAATCTTGCCAAGATAAGGTCACATTAGGATCGCCATAAGTTAGAAATGACATGAAGGCACATAACAACAACAACAACAACACACTGTTTGGTGTAAGAGGAGTGTTACTACTAACAAAAGCTAGCCAAAGACATTTTGTAGCCTGTGGCAAAGAATGATATGGTGCTTTGCTTCATTCCGTTCACCAAAGTTGACTGCAAACTCAAACGATAAATTAGGGTGTAGAATGTGAAAAGAAAAAAAAATTGAGAGTGGATTGGTATGGTGCAGAAAGGGAAAAGATAGGGTAGTTGAGAAAGGGGTATACAAAGAGATTTCCCTAAATGAGGTTGTTTAGAGAAATCCAGCTTCACCCTGAGAGACTACTGTGCTAAACTTGCTGCTCTCCTCTTCCATTATGCTGGAGGTAGGAGGGAATATAATGCTCAAGAAGCATGGCAGTAACGTAGTGATTGAGTAGGTATTTCAGCCTCCCAACAACTGTGGCACAAATCCCACAGGTGCTGTGGTGATCTGGTAGTGATCAGGGCAGGACAGAAACTTTGTCAGCCTGACCCCTGCTCCTTCTATTCATCACTTTGCCTAATGACAGAGCCTGCAGTGCCCCCAGCCAGAAAAACTTGGGACCCCTGAATAACCAGCATAACTTGTTCATATTTTAGGGGACTCTTCTGGAAGCTGCCAATGCTAAATGACATATCCAACAAGAAGAAAGAGGGAGGGCAAAATAAATCAGAGAAGGAGCAGGCAGCCTCGTGATTTGCAATTCCTTCATACTCACCCATCTCAAAAGAAGCATTTAGTACACCCCTGGTGGAGAGTTCACCACACACACACACACACACAGAACAGAGAGTAATTGGAAAGAGTCTGTAGTGATTATAGCCATCCCACTTTCGCCTCTAGTAAGTTTTTGTCTTCATTTAAAAGTGGCAACAGTGAGACAAAGGCAATGCATGCATACATTATGTGAAGTAGCGCTTTAGTCTATTCAGTTTCCTAATGTGTTCAAAATTCTCATATGGTATTGTCTCTACTTCAAAATATCCTAAAAGCATAAGATTCCATCTGATCTTGGAAGCAAAGCAGGGTCAGCCCTGGGTAGTACTTCAATGGGAAACGCCAATGAATACCAGGTGCTGTAGGCTATATTTCAGGGGAAGGAACTGGCAAAACCACCTTTGAGTATCCTTGCCTAAGAAAACCCTATGAAATCCATAGGATCACCATAAGACGACAGGCAACTTGAAGGCACATACAGACACACACTGTCTCAGAAAGCAGAGGGAATGGCAGAGGTAGGGACAGGAGCATCTGACATATGGCAACTGTCCTTAGGGTTGTGAAGTCGAAGGCTTTCATGGCCGGCATCCATAGAATTTCCTTGGGTTTTTTCCCCTTGGGTCATTCTCTGAGGAAGCCAGCCACAGATGCAGGCGAAACGTCAGAAAGAAACTATTCCAGAACACGGCCTCACAGCCCGGAGCTAAAAAAACCAAGGAAATTCTATGTCCTTAGGGTTAATTTCATGAGGTAAAGGTGATCACTATGGACAGAAACACGTTCATGGGCAACTGCCAAATGAGGGATCTTAACCACTCCTTATAGAACAGGATATCCACTGATCCCATGAAAGGCAAGAAATTATTTAGTATAACATATGCTAACAATAAAAAAATCTTTTCCAAAGGTATCATTATACACTTTGAATTAGCAGCCTATTTCAGACAAATAAATCATGTGCTGCTTCTCCCAGGTTTGCTTTGCAAATAGGATTCCTTTGGGAGGGAGGTTGAAACATAAACCTATTGTCTCCCTTTTTTTAATGAACAAATAAGGGAGAGAATACTAAATTCAGTACAGATTCTATCAAACTACTTTAATGTCACAATGAAATTGAGTGATATTCATTGTTTCCAGCACGACACAAGAAGAAATCACTTTCTGGTAGCAAGTGACAGAGCTGTAGCCTAGAAATTTACTTCATCTGAAAATTTATTGCTTTTTAATTACTACAAGAATTACAGTGTAGACTCACTGTACCCCATAAAAGGATGAATTAATAGTGTATGTTCCGAAAGACAGCATTTCTTAGTTGTTTAAAATATGAGTCTCATATAGACACTTGAATATGAACAATAGACTGAGATGAGAACTTATCTGAATTGCTGAGAAGTACAAAAGTTATATCAGACTTCTAAACAATTTCCTTAGGGTTTGCAGAACTGTGCGTATAAATCGGTTCCCTCAACTACACTTTCAAACAAACAGACAAGTATACCTCAGTTACACAGAAATAACATGGTAAGAATAGGGATAGGTTCCTACACCATACAATAAAAGAGTAGTTCAACAGGTTTCGGCAAACTTTTTATCCAAAACTAACAATACATTCATGTAAAATGAAACAACCAAGTTAGGTAAGCCTTGCATAAGTAAACCCAAACATTCTGGACCTTTCTGAGACAACTTGAATGTTTCTTCCACAATGCATCCAGGGATGGGGTTTTTGTTTTGTTTTTTGCCTGTCTCCACTTTTTCCATGATCTCCATTTTGGTCTATGGTTCTTTAATATGCCAGAGTGTAGCTAGTGAGGCAGGCTTTTCTGCTTTCCCCCTTTCTCTCCGTCTTGCTGTTCATGCATGCTCAGTAAGGGATTCTGAAGACAGCTACTATTTACCTTTCCTGATGTAGGCAGGCACACATGGCTAGTAGGACTGAGAAGAATACAATCCTATTCTTTCCCAGCTCAAGTTTTACTGCACTGTTCACTGCAGTTACACTGCTGCAACCTGCTGCCAAAAGTCTATGTAGCTCCAGCTCTTCTTCAGCATCCCCCAATACCAATATCACTTTAAAAAATAATTCCAGCTAGACAGAAGAGAAGAAAGAAAAGGCTGGGGCTTGGGAGGGGGCTTTTAAAAACTTTGTATGGATGAGTTTTTTTCTCAGAGGCTTTGTTAACTGAGATATACCTGTAAGTATGCAACCATTTGCCAATATCATCCAACCAATAGGGAAGATATTTCTGTTAAATATATAAACTGTGACACTTAGCCTCAATTACTTCTTCTTGAAATTATTTTTAGCAATTTAGCCATATTACAAAATAAGTTCCATGCTAAAGATTTTGTTCCAATAAGCAGAAAAACATGATCATTTTCATTAAGCAACCCCAAACTGTTGATGAAGTACAATTGTCAGTGGGGAAGGATTATTTGTAGCAGCTGCTAGTCATTTACAGTATGTAAGAGAAAGGATACTTGATCAGTTCTGTGCACAGACAGAATCCTGCTACAGAGATTGTCCTTCATCTCATCTGGGGATTAAATGAGTATATAAATTAAATGAGTATATAAAATTAGGAATCTAACATTCCTCTATTCTGCCCATTTTATGCAGCATGGCTTGTATTTGGTTTTTTCCTAACTTATACTCACAGCTGCCCCTACAAATTCTCTCAGTCCAGATCAAGGAACTCCTCTACTCCATCCATACTATGATTTAGTTTTCTCTTAGCAAGGGGCTGGGTGCTTTTATATGACCAATCTAGGCCCTGAGCATTGAGCAAAGATGCATTAAAATCTCTCATTTTCAGGTTTTTCTAAGAGTTAAGAAAACGGCATTATCTATCTATCATTTACAATTTTCTAACAATACCAGAGTCTATTTCCCACCACCACCACTCCCTGCTCAAAACCCTAGACTATTTATGCTGCAGAACAAGATGAAAAAATTCGGAGATGGTGGAAAGGACTGCATTGCTTCATGCTGTAGGCTGTGAATTTTTACATTGTCACATGTATAAAAAGCTACCTGGAGAAGAAAACTATCATAGTAGAGGAAAAAGATGCAAAATGTGGACATGATCTCTGTTCAAGTATATTCAGTTTTTATGCCATGCACACTGGATTTTATGGACTTGAAGTACTACCATATCGGTGGGTATGTATTATGCATACCATAGGAATGCATCAAAATTAATCACAAATTCAAATGTCACAGCTACTGTTCTAGACAAGCTGAAAGGCTTACCGCGCTCCAGAGTAAAGTGGCAGGGGAGCAGGAAGGGTCTGTCTTCTCTGCTGCCTTATCTCATGATGTCATCATCCTTCTGGTGTTCTTTCATTCCAGTCCTGTGGGGGACCGAGGTAAAACCACATCTTTTTGCTAACTGTAAAACTGTGGGGGTTTTCCAGTTGGCAAAAACACACAGTTTTATCTTGGTCCCCCACGGGACAGGAACAAAAGAACGACTACGTTATGCGGTAAGGCAGCATGGAAAATGGAACTTTTGTGCTGCACTGCCACTCTTCTTTGGAGTGTGGTAAGCCCCTAAGCCTCCTCATCAAATGTTATATACAGAAATGAGCACTGCAGAATTGTAAAGGTGTCTGACTTCTGACTGGACATATTACTTGAAATATCTGAAAGAAGACCATACAGATCCAAAAGTGTAACATTTAAAAAAAATCCTGTATATTTTCTTTTTCTTTTAAGTTACAATTATGAATGGTATATTCATTATTATATTTCCTGTTGTATAATTATTATATTTCCTTTTATACAAAACTTTATATGGCACCACTATTAAGTTAAAACAAGAATTCATATTGTACTATATTTAATATTTAAATATGAAATATTAAATTTTAATACTAGTTTAATATTTCACCAAATAAAAAAATGACCTGCATCTAGTCATATAATCTATTAATATAAACAGTAATTTTGTAAACTGTGAGATATAAATATATATGTAGGGACATTAGCACAACAATCAGGAATTTTTTTAATCTACAATTTGTATGTCATATAAGTCTTTTATATTGTTTTTGCTTCCGTGTTGGCAATGGTTCTACTGAATTATATTTTTAATTCTTCCCAAGTTCCCTTTACTGGAAACGTAGGTATAACATTATAGTTTGAAAGTCTTACTTCTAGCTTCTAGATAAGGTTCCTTTATCCTTTAAAGCCACAATTTTAAAGGCGTTTTACAGAAAAGGAGTAATAGGAAATGTATTGGGGAAATTCAGAAGTGCAGCTATTCAACATTTCAATATTAATAGATGTGACTATTAAAGCTCTCAAACCTTTAGCAAAACCTACTCTGGCCCAGATTTTCTTCCTTTTTCCCCACTGAGGACAACACAGCAATTACTGGCCAGTTCCAGCTTTTTACGGACTGTGGTCTAAAGGCCAGTTCAAATGTTAGCACTGTTTCACTTCTTAAACCCACTGCAGTCAGTATGAGACCTGCATTTCCTTGTAATCTGCAGCTTCTGAATGCTGCTATCAGTTCACACATTTATTAAACGGCACTCTAAACAGCTCCTGCATGTGCAAAAATATAATTCAACCAACCATCTGAACTGGCTTTAAAATATCTGAAACAGAAAGCCATAAAAATATTACAGTACAAAAGATAGCTATTTTAGGACTGCCATCCTTACAGAGAAATGCAGCGAAACATACTCTTGAATAAAACATATATAGGACAGGGTTATGGTTACTGGCTACCAATGTAAAATGATCAGATACCATCATTACTATCATTGTCATCATACAAACAATCAAGCACAGTCTCTTGCAGCTGCAGAAAGGATGAGGTGATATGGGGGGGGGGGTGGCCAAAAACTATTCTGAGCCATTCTGGGGGAGAAAAATCACCTGAAAACATCTTTTTTAAAATTTGGGGAGACTAGGGTCTTTTGTGGGACCTTGGCAGGCTTCAGGTAGCACATGTCACCCACAAGCCACACTTTGCCCACGCTTGTTCTATGTGCTCAGTGCTTCCCAAACTTGGATCCCCAGATGTTGCTGAATTACAATTCCATTAATCCCCAGTCAGCATAGCCAGTCTTCTGGAGTGATAGCTTAACTACATCTGGGACTCAAATTTGGTAACCACTGATCTACCAAATGCTCCATAACTGAATTTTAAGACAGTTTTTACATAACTTTGAAAATCTATAGTGAACATAAGATATAGATATTTTATTTAAAATACTTCTATCTCACATTTCAATACAGATTTACATGGTAAAAACAATACATCATGGAAACAAAATACCTACTATAAAATTGTTACTTAAATCTAAGGAAATACTTGTTATCATCGATAATGATATAAGAAAACTAGAAATTAAATTTCTCACTCTGAATAGAACATTCTGTTTTGGTAAATGTTACTTAAATCAGTGCTACTCAAAGTCTGTGGAGTAAGTGCCAGTCTCTGAGCCATCTGTTGCCAGTCCCTGAAGACCTTCCAAGAAAGGAAGAATCAATGCTAACCATTGGGCTCAAAGATGGCACTGGTCCCTGGTACACTACGGGGGGGGGGGTATCTCCCAGTTCACCATATCAGATAACCTGAGAAGCAGTTATCTGAATTCTATTCTTGTGTTTCATTTCACATGACACATGAATGACAAATTCAAGATTTGGTTCACCAATGTTGGCAAACTTAAACTGTCACTTATGTGGGCAACAAACTGTATTCAAACACTATGGGGAGTTTTATGTTTGCTCTCGTCTCTCTCTTTCACACTGGCTCTCACACAGAGTGCTCAGAAGAATCTGATTACAGTCCACCAGGGTCACCATCAAAGTCATCAAGAAGCTGAAAGGCTCTTGAAAAAAAACAAAAATGAGACTTTTAAATTGCTTCTTGGATCCAGCCTAGGAGGCAAACTTTTGCCGGCATTTGATTTCTAACAACATGGTATATATAACAGGCAGGTGTCGGACTGGCCACATTTTGCCATCATTTTACAAACTGTGGTAATGATAAGCTATGCTGCCAGTGCTTGCAGAGTACTATTTAATTAGAAAACCTCCAATTTAAACTTATAGTCTCTTATCTACAACTTACACATCAAGGACAAATGGCCTTCAACTTAACTCTCCTTCATGAGGAGGGAAAGAACTCTTTTGAGTAGTTTGCTTATTCCAATGCTTAGATTCCTATTCCAATTCCTATTCCAATGAAAGGAAGGGGAAGGGAGGAACAGCCTCCAGCTGAAGTGATTATTTTACCTTTTTGCTTGTACACAATTCAACAGCATGATTTTACATTTGTTACATCCAGCCACTCCCCTCCAAAGCTCAGGCACAATAAACATCTACTAGACTTTTTTTGGGAAAGCGAAAAATAAGATAGGTTAGTTACTATAGAAACTACAGTGCACTGAAATGTTCTACATATTTGCACGGGCACTTGTGCTGCTGAGATTAATGATCTTTCTAGAAAAGCATAACCTCTTGGGATTGCACAAAATTTTATACAGCCCATCCCATTCCTCCTTCAACTTATAGAACAAACATTTTGAGGCCAAGGTTATAATTGCTACTTGGCAGAAAAGACAGCTAAGTCAGAAAAGGCAACAAAACAGCTAGGGGAATTTGCAGGTCTCTCAAGCTAAGAGTTAGGATCATATTGGTCCTGGGGATCAAGGGACCCTCTTCACCAAGGTGGCCTCTGTTCTTCCCATGTGTCTAAATGTACTGAGTGATAAGAAAAAATCCATTGAAAAATAGGCTAAAAGTCTAAAGAAGATCTCAGACGCAGCTTGTTACATATTATCAAGTTAGCTGTAAATAATTCCTTTTTCCAATAATGAAAATTATACATATGTTATGTGAGGACTATGACATAAAAAGGACTAGTATCATACCCTTTGTGGTATAACTGAACTTTCAGTGGGACTTATTCCCAGTGAAACAGGCGCTGCTGTCTACTCCATCTCTTAGACTGAGGGACTGAGGATCCTTTGCCACTTATTACCAAATTCTGAATTCTATCTGGGGTTACTTTTATCAACTTCTGGTCATCTAAATGTCAACTCATGACGGTGGTTAAACCAGACAGGCTGAGTTATCAACGTTCCACTTAAGCAACCTTAACTACTGAAATCTTAGGATATTTACATGGGAAATGAGCAGGCTCTTTGTGTACTATGTAGGCTATTTATTATTGGTAGGTATATAGATATCCAAACATATGCATTCCCCTTAGGGAGAAACACAGACATATCAGGGTCTGGATGCATAAGCTTCATTACATTCCTGTCCATTGCATGTAAGGCATCGTACATTACATCACATTACTTCAGGATGCTACACTTTCATCAGGACTCTCATAGGGACAGAACCTTTATTTCTATTCAGCTCTTTAACAGGGCTGATAATAACTAACACATGCAGAATCATAGAATAATACAATCATAGAGTTGGATGAAACCTCAAGGGCCATCCAGTCCAAGCCCCTGCCATGCAGGAATACACAATCAAATTATTCCCGTCAAATGGCCATCCAGCCTCTGTTTAAAAACCTCCAAAGAAAGAGACTCTACCACACTCCGAGGCAGTGTATTCCACTTCAAAACAGCTCTTACTACCAGAAAGTTGCGTGCTGAGGTGAGACTGTTCCCCTTCAGTTTGCCCTACATACATTCCCCTGTAAATGACGACAAACACAAATACATGCAGAAGATTGTATTGTATAAAGGTGATACCAAGATTGGCAGTAAATGGCCGCAACTTTCTCTTGAACAAATCACGTGATCCTGTTATGTGATCCAAACCGGAGAGGGGGGTGGCCTGTGGGGGGGATGCCCTCTGCCGGTGTCCCGTGCGCAACCTCCCCTCGCCTTAGGGGTCTCTGTGGTCATGAACTTTAACTTGACCTAGGCATAACCATGAACTAGCTACTGGAGACCCCTAAACCCGAGTTTTGGATCAGAAAACCCATGCTCACAACCAATCCCTGAAAGTTGTGACAAAAAAGGACATGACAACAGTAATACATACGAATGAAACCAAACATATCTGACTAATACAATTAGAATCCTAACTGAGGGAGGGTGGGTGGGTCTTCAACTCTCCATGAACCAACTGCTCAGGTCCGGCAGAAAGGCTGGGAATTTATTCCCGGCTGCCAGACCTGAGTGGAGACTGTGGTCAGCAGTCTCTGCCCCTCAGCCAATCAGAGATGCCAGGTATCATAGAATCATAGAATCATAGAATTGCAGAGTTGGAAGAGACCACGAGGGCCATCCAGTCCAACCCCCCTGCCATGCAGGAAATCTTGATCAAAGCATCCCCGACAGATGGCAATCCAGCCTCTGTTTAAAGACCTCCAAGGAAGGAGACCCCTCCACGCTCCGAAGGGAGCGTGTTCCACTGCCGAACAGCTCTTACTGTCAAAAAGTTCCTCCTCATGTTGAGGTGGAATCTCTGTTCCTGGAGCTTGCATCCATTGCTCCGTGTTCCAGTCTCTGGAGCAGCAGAAAACAAGCCTGCTCCATCCTCAGCGTGACATCCCCTCAAATACTTAAACAGGGCTATCACATCGCATCTTAACTGTCTTTTTTCCAGGCTAAACATACCCAGCTCCCTAAGTCTCTCCTCAAAAGGCATCATTTCCAGACCTTTCACCATTTTAGTTGCCCTTCTCTGGACACGTTCCAATTTGTCAATATCCTTTTTGAATTGTGGTGCCCAGAACTGGACACAGTATTCTAAGTGAGGTCTGACCAAGGCAGAATAGAGTGGCACTATTATTCCCTTGATCTAGACACTATACTTCTATTGATACAGCCCAAAATTGCATTGGCCTTTTTAGCTGCCGCATCACACTGTTGGCTCATGTTCAACTTGTGGTCTACTAGGACTCCTAGATCCCTTTCGCACGTAGTCTCATTCAGCCAGTTCTCTCCCATCCTTTATTTATGCATTTCATTTTTCCGCCCTAAATGCAGTACTTTACATTTCTCTGTAATGAATTTCATTTTGTTAGTTTTGGCCCAGCTCTCCAGTCTATCCAGGTCATTCTGAATTTTGATCCTGTCCTCTAGGTTATTAGCTACTCCTCCTAATTTGGTGTCATCTGCAAATTTGATAAGTATGCCCCTAATTCCCTCATCCAAGTCATTGATAAAGATGTTGAATAGCACTGGGCCCAGGACAGAACCTTGTGGCACCCCACTGGTCACATCTTTCCAAGACGAAGAGGAGCCACTGCTGAGCACCCTTTGGGTTCGGCCGGTCAACCAATTACAAATCCATTGAACTGTTAACTTGTCTAGCCCACATTTTACAAGCTTGTTTGCAAGAATGTCATGGGGAACCTTGTCAAAGGCCTTACTGAAATCAAGGTATCCAATGTCCACAGCATTCCCTTCATCTACCAAGCTGGTAATTTTATCAAAAAAAGAGATCAGATTAGTCTGGCATGACTTGTTTCTCTGAAACCCATGTTGACTTTTTGTGATTATGGCATTGCCTTCTAAATGTTCACAGACTCTCTGTTTAATGATCTGCTCTAGAATCTTCCCTGGTAGTGATGTCAGACTAACTGGACGATAATTGTTGGGATCCTCTTTTTTCCCTTTTTGAAGATGGGAACAACGTCTGCTGGGACTTCTCCTGTTCTCCAGGAGTTCTCAAATATTATTGCCAATGGCTCTGAGATTATATTTGCCAGCTCTTTTAATACTCTTGGATGTAGTTCATCTGGTCCTGGAGATTTAAATTCATTTAGATTAAGAAGGTATTCCTGTACTACCTCTTTACTTATTTTGAGCTGGATTTCCCCTATTGTGTCCTCTGTTCCATTCTCCTCAGGTTGGTCCTCCTTTTCCTTTTCTGAAAACACTGAGGCAAAGAAGGTGTTGAGTAATTCTGCCTTTTCTCTGTCCCCTGTTAGCATTTTGCCATCTTCTCCACGTAGTGGCCCTATCATTTCCTTCTTCCTCCTTTTGCTGCGGACATACCCAAAAAAACCCTTTTTATTGTTCTTAACCTCCCTAGCAAGCCTGAGCTCATCCTGCGCTTTAGCTTTTCTGACTTTACTCCTACACGTGTTCGCTATTTGTTTGAATTCTTCTTTGGTGATTTCCCCCCTTTTCCATTTCCTATACATGTTCCATTTAAAACTTAGCTCCACTGAAAGTTCTTTAGTCATCCATCCTGGTTTCTTGAGACACCTCCCATTTTTCTTCCTCAATGGTACTGTTTGAAATTGTGCCTTCAGTATCTCCCTTTTGAGAAAGTCCCATCCGTCTTGAGGTCTCCTCTCTTTTAATATTCCTGACCATGGGATCACCCCCAGTATTTCCCTGAGTTTATTGAAATCAGCTCTCCTAAAGTCAAGAATGCGTGTCTGACTATGCCTGGCTTCTCCTTTCCATTGTATAACAAACTCCAGGAGAACATGATCACTCTGACCTAAGGATCCCACCACTTGCACTCCATTAACCAGGTCATCTCTGTTGGTTAGGATCAGATCTAAAATAGCTGACCCCCTTGTTGCCTCTTCCACCTTTTGAACCATGAAATTGTCTTCCAGGCATGTAAGGAATTTGCTAGACCTTGTAGTTTTGGCTGAGTTAGATTGCCAGCAAATATCAGGATAGTTGAAGTCCCCCATCACTACTACATCTCTCCTTTCTGCATGTGTGTTCATCTGTTCTAGAAAGGCATCATCCAATTCCTCCGTCTGATTTGGGGGTCTGTAGTAGAGTCCCACAATAACATCCCTGTTGTTTCCCTCCTGTTTAATTTTTATCCAGATGCTCTCCACCTGGCTTCCAGTATTGATGTCATGGATCACTTCACTGGTGTAAATATCCCTGACATATAATGCTATTCCTCCTCCTTTCCTGTTTGGCCTGTTTCTCCTATAAAGGTTATACCCCTCTATTCCTACATTCCAATCATCAGACTCGTCCCACCAGGTTTCAGTAATGCCTATTATATCATATTTGTTTTGTAGTGTGAGGAGTTCAAGTTCATCTTGCTTATTTCCCATGCTCTGTGCATTAGTGTAGAGACATCTGAGACCATGTGTTCCCTTTTCTTGCTTCCTGTGCAAGTTTTTTGCCTCCCACTGTTGGGTCCTTGCGCTGTTTGCCTTGTTGCCTCTATGACAGTTTGACTATTTTCTCCAGCCCTTTTGCCTTCCAGAATACTGTCTCCCTCCCCCATTTGACTCAGTTTAAAGCCCTCCTGATCAAATTCTTGAGACTGTTGGCAAAAATGTTTCTTCCAACTGTTGTAAGATGCACCCCATCTCTTGCCAGAAGTCCCCCCTCATGGAAGCGCAGTCCATGATCCAAGAATCCAATTTGTTCTCGGCGACACCATCTACGGAGCCAGTTGTTTACATCGGCTATTTTCCTCTCCCTTCCTGGACCATGCCCTTCAACTGGCAGAAGAGACGAGATGACAACCTGTGCGCCCATTTCTTTCAGCTTCCTCCCCAGGGCCTCATAATCTCTTCTGATCTTGGGAAAGCTGTGCCTTGCAGTATCATTGGTTCCCACATGGACCAAAAGGAAGGGGTAATGATCCGTAGGCTTGACAAGTCTTGTCAGCCTCTCGGTCACATCACGGATCTTTGCCCCAGGGAGACAACACACCTCCCGAGTCATCTTGTCAGGCCCACATACCACTGCTTCTGTACCCCGCAGCAAGGAGTCCCCCACCACCACCACACGCCTCCGCCGAGGCTTCGCAGCTGCTGTTCCTTGCGGTGGTCCTCCTCAAGGTCCCCTGCTCTACCCCTGAAGTCTGTCCATGCTGTTCTTCCTCGTTGTCCTTGGTAAGGGAAAGGGCTTTGAATCGATTCTGTAGCAGTAAGCTGCTGGAAGAATCCCTGGATTTTCTTGTTCTGTGTGTGACATTCCTCCAGCTGTCTACTTCCTGTGTCCGTGAAGTGACCCTCTCCTCCACAGCCACTTCCTCTGTGCGGTCCCCCTCCAAGACTGTTCGTTCTGTTCTGTCCAGGAAAACCTCTTGCTCACGAATCTGTTGAAGTGTAGCTACCCGTGTCTCCAGCTGGTGTACTTTCTCCTCCAAGAGGGCTACCAGCTTGCACTTGGTGCATGTGAAGTTCTCCACGTCTGTAGACAAGAAGACAAACATCGCACAAGTGTTGCAAGTGACTGCTGCAGTCCCCTCAGTGTCCATGGTGAGAGCTTTTAGGTAATCTAAGAACTCTTAGTTAATGCTGAGAATGCTAAGCTGTACTTTTAGGTATGCTGTATTTTTGTTTGGTTACTGAAATTCGCGCACCGTTAGGCGCTTGCCCCAGCAACAAGCAGCCTCTCCCAACAGTTTTAAAAAAAATTCAATCTCCCCAGTCAGAATTCTTCTCCCTGGCAGGAAACTGGCCTGGAAATTGGCAGGAAACTTGCTGTCCAGAAGCTGCTCTCCTTCTCTCTGGCAGGAAACTGAGGCAGTATCCTGCGCCTCTGTTTGGCTGAGGTGAGTGCTGTCCCCGATTGGGTGGCCTTTGATCCTCTCTCCAGTCTGCAAGCTCAGGCCGGACAGAGGATGCCGGCCAACGTGGCGGCACCCATGCCAGTCATGAGGCACCGAACCGTGGGGGCTCCCCCAGTCGCAACTTCAGTCGCAGAGGTGAGTCCCCACAACAGATTTGTGTGCTGAGGTGAGACTGTTCCCCTTCAGTTAGCCCTACATACCTTCCCCCGTAAATGACGACAAACAGAAATAAATGCAGAAGGTTGTATTGTATAAAGGTGATAACAAGATTGGCAGTAAATGGCCACAACTTTCTCTTGGTGATAGTTGCATTGGTTGGTGCCTAAGCATGGGCTGAAACGGATATTGTCCAGCCCACCTGCCTGATTGATGACATATCTGTTGGCCTGCCTGCTAACAGATCACGTGATCCAGTCACGTGACTGGATCACGTGATCCAAACCCAGAGACGGGGGGGTGGCCCATGTGGGAGGATAACCTCCCACCAGTGTCCTGCGCACAACCTCCTCCCTCCTTAGGGGTCTCTGTCGTCATGAACTTGAACTTGACCTAGGCATAACCATGAACTAGCTACTGGAGACTCCTAATCCCGAGTTTGGGATCAGAAAACCCATGCTCACTGCCACTATAAGTCGAGCTAAACGCCAGCCAGGCTTGACTTCCGCCAACCCTGCAACTATCACCCAAGAGGGGAGGCCTTCTGACTGGAGGGACTCGGAGTTGGACCTAACTGGCGAATAGATCGAGTTCTGGCCGAATGTAAGTGGTGTATGCCCTGGAGCACCACCTACCCAACCGCTGAATTGCAGGTGCCACCAGGCCTTCCCCTGCTGCTGTTGTGGCGGCACCTATCTGGAATGAGTGTCCTCCATAATTGCCTGCTGGGCAACCCAGCTGCCGCAAGGTGGCCCATAGTATGCTTACGAACTGGAAGCGTGTCAGTGGGGATGAGTCTTTGTGGATGAACAGGGTTCCTTGGAAGTCTGGGCATCGCTGAAGGTATTGCTGCATGAGATATACCATCGAGCTTCATCAGTCATAGGAGGGCACCATTGCCACGCTGGTCATTCCTGGACCGCCGGATCCTCACCTGCAGGTCACCTTCTCCCAGTGCTACATCTTTTACCTGAAGTGCCCGCCCAGATCCATCACTCTTGGAACCGCATACCAGCTCTCCGATGTGTAGTGCTGCGAAAAAAGCAGTGGAAAAGGGAGTGTGGAAAAGCAGTTTCATACCTGGATCGGCAGACTTTGGGGAGAGTTGCCATCAAGTTGCACAGCAGTCTGTATGAGATGGGTCTTCGAGCATCCCGCTCACAGGGCCTTCTACAGCGCCAACCCTCAACAGCTCTTTGCACCATGAAGAAGTCACAGGAATCGCCTTGTCCTGCTACCTTGCTGAAAAAGGAAATAGCTGCCAGCTGCAAGGCGATGGATCGTGGCGCCAGGCCCTTCTCATTCAAGGATGTAGTGCAGGACCTCTCGCTCCGCAGGTGGCTAGGTGCTCCCGTAGCCATGTTGCTGTCTAAAGCTGAAGGACTGCCGCACCGCCCTCAAGTAACTGGCCTGGGTAGAAGGAGACAGAGAGTCAAAGACCCCCTGAATCACCATGCCTTCCCAAGATGCCAGAGCTCGACCAGGAAGGTTACCGGTGTAGGGTCTGCCTCCGGGGCCAACTCTCGAAACCTGTAGTCCTGGAATCAAGACAATGCATCCATGATTTCTTATCCACACCTGGAATATGCCGTGCTGAGAAGGTGTTGTTCTCTGCCAAGCAAATGAGCACGAATTCCCTGACGAGTCGCATGACCCTGTCAGACTTGGATGACTGCGTGTTAATAATCCACACCACTGCCTGATTATCGCACCAGAAGCAGACTTTTTTGTTCCAGAACTCATCTTTCCAAAAGCATACCGCGAACGCTATGGGAAAGAACACAAGGAATGTTAGGTCCCGAATAACTTCAGAGTCCCTCCAATCAGAAGGCCAATGTTGGGCGCACCAATGCCTGTTATAATAAACCCAAAACCTCCCACGGCATCAGACTGTATTTGCAACCCCAACCCCAAGGATGCCTCCCCCTGCCAAAAGGTGATCCCATGTACCCACTGAGAAAATGAAGCCACACCCCAGATCCTCCTTAACTCCTTTAGTGAGGCGAATATGATGATGCGGGGACCGGACGCCCACGGTGATCCTGGCCAGCGTGCTGCAGAAAGCCCTGCTGGGCGCTACCACTCTGCATGCAAAATTGAGATGGCCTAACAGTGCCTGCACCTCCTTCAACATGGCCTTGTCCTTGGACAGGAGGTTCTGGAGCTTCTCCTTAATCCCCACCAACTTCTCTTCGGGAAGGTGCGAGACCTCTGCCACGGAGTCTAACTCAATCCCCAAATAAACCATGCTACTGGAGGGCCACACCGTCTTGTCAGTTGCCAAAGGGACTCCAAGCTCCTGAGCCAGCTCCTGGAAAGAATCAAGAATACTGCAATCCGCCCCCTCCCCGCTGCCCCTATCATGAGGAAATCATCAAGGTAATGAGTGCTGAAGGAGGATTTGGTTCTGTGCCACAAGGCCCATAACAAGACGGTGCTGAAAGCCTTGAAAGCGTAATGGAGCACCCCATGGGGAGGGCTATATCATAGTACCACTGCCCTTGGAACTTAAAACCCAACAGACAGTGGTCCTCCGGGTGGACTGGAAGTAGCCAAAATGCCGACTGGATGTCGCATTTTGCCATCAGGTCTCCAGGGCTGCAGGCCCTGACCAATTTGACCACATGGTCAAATGAAGCGTTCCAGACCGAGCAAAGCTCTGGAGGTATGGCATCATTGACTGATGCCCCCTTTGGATAAGACAGGTGGTGAATGAGCCTATATTTGTCTGGCGCTTTTTTAGGCACCACCCCCAGCGGAGAGACCCTTAGATTGTCCATGGGGGGGGGCTGAGAATGGGCCCGCTACCCTCCCTGCCACAGATTCCTTGGCAATCTTAGCTGCCACTATCTGAGGCAGGGCGGCTGCCGACTTGAGGTTTCCTGATTCAGACGCCAGGCTGGGGCCTGCAGCAGGGATCCTAAAGCCAGCAGAAAACCCTTCCCTTAAATAGGCTGCTGCCCACCTATCAGGGTAAAGAGCCAATGGGGAAGCATGGCCTGCAGCTTGACAGGAATCTAGGCCAGGCGAGGGTCCCCCTCGGTGCCCCTAGTTCTCGCTGCTTCCCTATCCAGCATTACTTCCCGACCCTGCCATCGTCTTAACGCAGGAGGAAGCAGGGTGTCCTGAACGAAAGGACTGAGAAGAGGATCCTGCATGGGAGCAGCTAGACCTGGGGTGGTTCCCAGAGCAGTTCTCGCACTAGTACTCGAACTTGCAGCTGGCACAGAAACACTTGCCAGGCACTGGGGATCCCTCTTACGAGGTTGCTTGGCTGCCTCTGCTTTCCCTTTTATATGGGAGCCCACAATGACCAGCCACAGCTTGTCATTGATGAGATCCCATCTAGCCCTGGCGTTCTGTGAAGCCCTTTTGCGGAAGGCAGTGTCATATTC
This sequence comes from Gambelia wislizenii, assembly GCA_030847615.1. Lineage (NCBI taxonomy): Eukaryota > Metazoa > Chordata > Lepidosauria > Squamata > Crotaphytidae > Gambelia > Gambelia wislizenii. The sequence continues at coordinate 374,331,121 of JAUMIR010000001.1, forward strand.
AATGGCCGCCGCCAACCCCACCAGGGTTCTGGCCTTCAGCACGTTGCCCAAGTGGTTAGCCAGGTGCCATCCTCTGTCCGGGTAGGCCAATTCCACCACTCCGATGAACATGGTGTACCCGACTAACCAGTTGAAAAAGGTGCTCTCCACAGGATCAGACTTAGCCTTATCCATGTTCTTGTCAGATTTAGGGGTACTGCCCACCGCCCCTTTGGGCTTTAAAAGGGTGAAGATGTAGACATAATATCCCTTCAGGATATTATCCCGGATCTTCTTGCCCAGGTGGATCCTAGGCAGGTCCTCGTTATCCTGGAATAGATTGAGGATTGGGGTTCCCAGTGACACTGCCCTCTCCTGCCAGGCCCTGGCGGGGCCTTAGGCTGAGGGATCCTGAACGGTCCGTGCCTTAATGGCCCAAGAAGGCAACCCAGGGACCAGGGCTGGTGCCTTCCAGTACCACGCCCTATCCAAGTCATCATCAAAGGACTCATCTGAAGATCCCGCGCTGTCTGAATCCCTCCTTCTCCTGTGCTTGGAGTGCTTTTTCTTCCTTTCCTGTTTGGTCCCCTTCTGCTCCTTCCTGCCTGGTGCCTCATTCCCACACTCCGGTGAGGAGGTAGTTGAGGATGCCATGCTGATGTCACTCCCAGATGGGGATCGATAGCTACGACGACGACCTGCTGTCCTCGCCAATTGAGAAGCTGCCTCTGCCCTGCTCGGGGGCCGGGCCTCCTTGCTGGTAGCATCCTTGGGTGCCTGCCCTGAGCCCGCAGCACCAGCATGGGATACCTCCTGGACTTCAGCCCCACTACCTGCTCAGCCAGGAATGTGACTGCCTATGTCAATTCCTTCAGGTTAGGAGCCTCCATGCCAGTCAGGAGTTCCTGGACCGCCTCGGAGTTCCCGGACCGCCTCGGGGTTGCTGGCCATAACACGTGAGGTGCTCCTGCCTGTCTTAGCTGCACTGCACCCCCGAGGTATCAAATCTACCCAAGACCTGGGTGCCTTGCCCAACTGTGCCCGTGTCACTGGCCTGCTGGGCTGGGCCTTCTTCTTGGGAGGCATCTTATGCTTACTATGTGATTTCAGCTCTATAATAGTGATTTCAGCTTAAATCCAGTAAGCCTTCCTCAGAAGGGTTACTGATTCTTTCCTTCTCTTGATTGAGAGGCAGCCCTCTTGCCCTTGTGGCAAGGCTCCTGGCTTGTCTGCCCTCTGATTTGCTAGCCCATCACCTGGCTTGTCTGCCCTTTGATTTGTTGGCCCGCCACCTGGCTTGTCCGCCCTCTAGATTGGTGGCCCGTCATCTGGCTTTTCCGCCCTCTAGATTGGAGGCCCATCACCTGGCTTGTCCGCCTGTCTGCCACCCCATGTGCCACATAAATGGCCACACATTTATGGGTGTCTACCCTTTTTCCAGGGCCGCCCTGGGCCACATTGCCTGTGCTTGTCCATCCCTCTGCCTTGGCTTGTCTGCCCGACCCAAACCAGGTTAGAAGGCCCTCCCCCAGTTGGGGCCCATCTCCTTGTCCTGGGCTTGTCCGCCCCACTGCTCCATAAGCAGGGGGCTGCCCCTACCTGGGAGCCTCCCTGCCACCACCTACGAGCTTCTTCACAACTCCCGGGGGGATTGAGGAGAAACCAAGGCCCTGCTGTGACCTAGCCACCCTCTCCGCCACTATGGCTCTACCCGGGTGGGGTTGCGAAGAAGGTAAGGCCCCGCTGTAGCCTAGCTGCTCCTCCCCCGTTAGGGCGCTACCCAGTCCTCCTGGGCAGCCGACGACGACAATCAGCCCACAGCAGCAGCCGCTGTCCAGCCCTCACAGCCGCCTCTGTCGGTCACCGCTGCCGCTCCGATGAGCTGCCCAGCCCATCTCCGCAGCCCCCTATGCCCACGGTCAGGCCACCACTGTCGCCGCCATCACTACCCCAATGGGTCACTGGACTCGACCCTCTGCCTGCCACCTTCACACTGACCGGGCCGTTGCCTTCCCCACCACCACGGTAGGCTGCTTCGTCTGGGCCCCACAGCTGCCTTTGCCCGGACCACTGCCTCTGCTGCCGTGCTTCGGTCGGCTAGCCTGGCCGGCCCCCCAGCTCCAAGGGGCCTCTTCTGCTGCCTCTGGCCTTGTCCGGCTACTCACGGGTGCTCCCCACCACTGCCGCTGCTGCTACCGCCGCTGCCGGAGGTCCTCCCTTCGATCCAGCTCTTCGGCTCTCCATGAGCCAACTGCTCAGGTCTGGCGGAGAGGCCAGGAATTTATTTCCGGCTGATGGACCTGAGTGGAGACTGCGACCAGCAGTCTCGGCCCCTCAGCCAGAGACGCCAGTATCCTGTGCCTCTGATTGGCTGAGGTGAGTGCTGGCCAGCCAATCGGGGAAGAGTTGCCTCTCCCCAATTGGCTGGCCTTTGATCCTTTCTCCGGTCTGCAAGGTCAGGGCAGAGAGAGGATGGTGGCCAACATGGCGGCGCCCACGCCAGCCATGAGGCACCAAACCGTGGGGGCTCCCACAGCCGCAACTTCAGCCACGGAGGTGAGTCCCTGCAATTGATTTCTTCCTAATGTTTAAGTGGAATCTCTTTTCCTGTAGTTTGAACCCATTGCTCTGTGTTATAGTCTCTGGAGCAGCAGAAAACAAGCTTGCTCCATGCTCAGTATGACATTCCTTCAAATATTTAAACATGGCTATCATACCACCTCTCAACCTTCTCTTCTCCAGACTAAACATGCCCAGCTCCCTAAGCCGCTCCTCACAAAACATGGCTTCCAGACTACCCACCATCCTGCTCGCCTCCCTCTGGACACGTTCCAGCTTCTCAATATCCTTACTGAATTGTGGTGCCCAGAACTGGACACAGTATTCCAGGTAATCGCATTGGTTTTTTTAGCTGCTGCATCACAGTGCTGACTCATGTTCAGTTTGTGGTCCACTAAGACTTCTCGATCCTTTTCGCATGTACTTCCCTCAAGCCATGCATCACCCATCCTATATCTGTGCATTTCATTTTTAATGCCCAAGTGTAGTATCCTACATTTTTCCCTGATGAAATTCATTTTGTTAGTTTTGGCCCCACTCTCCAATCTGTTTATGTCACTCCATCCATTGTGTTCCCTTCATTTATCAAGTTGGTAACTCTATCAAAAAAAGAGATGAGATTAGTCTGGCATGACTTGTTTTTGAGAAATCCATGTTGACTTTTTGTGATCACGGCATTCCTTTCTAAGTGCTTACAGACTGTCTGTTTAATGATCTGTTCTAGAATCTTTCCTAGTACTGATGTCAGGCTGACTGGGCGGTAATTATTTGGGTCTTCTCCAGTCTGCTAGGACCTCTCTTGTTCTCCAGGAATTTTCTAAGATTATTGATTATTAGTGTTTCTGAGATTATTTCTGCCAATTCGTTTAATACTCTTGGATGAAGTTCATCTGGCCCAGAAGACTAGAAATCATTTATACTGGCCATGCATTCCTAAACTACTTCTTTACCAATTCTGTGCTGTATTTCCCCTACTGCATCATCTGCTCCATCTTCCCCAGATTGAGCACTGTTCCCCCTTGGGAGAAGACTGAAACAAAGAAGGTATTAAGTAGTTCTGCCTTTTTTCTGTCGCCTGTTAGCCTTTTGCCATCTTCTCTCCACAGCGGCCCTACCATTTCCTTGTTCTTTCTTTTGCTATGGACATAAGCAAAACAGTCCTTTTTATTGTTTTTAACCTCTCTAGCAAGCCTGAGCTCCACCTGTACTTTTGCTTTTCTGATTTCCCCCCTACATGAACTGGCTATTGTTTGAATTCTTCTTTGGATTGAATTTCTCCCTTTTTCCATTTCTTGTACATGTTCCTTTTAAGTCTTAGCTCAGTTGAAAGTTCTTTAGACATCCATACTGGTTTCTTTAGACACCCCCCCCTTTTTCCTCCTCATTGGAACTGTTTGAAGTTGGGTCTTCAATATCTCACTATTTAGAAATGCCCATCCATCATGTACTCCTTTCTCTTTTAGTATTCCTGACCATGGGATCAACCCTAGTAATTCCCTAAGTTTTCTGAAATCAGCTTTCTTAAAGTCTAGAAGGCATGTCTGATTGTGCCTGGCTTCCCCTTTCCTCTGTATAACAAACTCCAGGAGAACATGGTCAGCCCCCCCTAAGGATCCCACCACTTCCACCCCATTAACCAGATCATCTCTGTTGATCAGGATCAGATCTAAAATAACTGATCCCCTTGTTGTCTCTTCCACCTTTTGGACAATGAAATTGTCTACAAGGCAAGTGAGGAATTTGTTGGACCTTAAATTCTTGACAGAGTTGGACTGCCAACAAATATCAGGATAGTTGAAATCCCCCATTAGTACTACATCTCTCCTTTCTGAATGTGTGGTCATCTGTTCCAGGAAGGCATCTTCCAAGTCCTCGGTTTGGCTTTGAGGCCTGTAGTAGACCCCCAGAATGATATCCATGCTGTTTCTTTCCCCCCTAATTTTTACCCAGATGCTCTCAACCTGTCTCCCAGGATTTAAGTCATGGATTTGTTCACAGGTGTACAAATCCTTAACATATAATGCTATTCCACTACCCTTCCTGTTTGGTCTATTTTTCTGAAATAGGCTATATCCCTCTATTTGTTTATTCCAATCATGAGACTCATCCCACCAGGTTTCAGTGATGCCTATGATATCTTATTTGTTTTGCTGTGCTAAGAGTTCAAGTTCATCTGGTTTATTTCCCATGCTCTGTGCATTTGTATAGAGACATCTGAGACCATGGGCCATTTCCCCTATCTGCCTTTTAAAGTGTTTATTCCTACTATTGTTGGGTTCTTGTTGGGAAGGATCATTGTTGGGAAACATGATCCTTTAACATAGCCTTTTCCCCATTATAATCATCAGGGTCTTCACACTTTCCATAATTTTCCATTGTGTCTGTTAAGGCATTATACACACATTTCCTAAAGGTTTTTACATGTACAGAGTTCTGTCCCTTGTAGCATATCCATAACTATGTTAATAACATCCATTTAGGTATTAATTCTTATCTGTTGAGGAATTACATATCTCTAACAGCTCCTGTGACTACACAGGCATTCAAGCGTTAACCTCCTTGGGCATTGTTACATTTTAACAGCAGTCATTATAACATAAGCACATATCTATCTTAGCATATATCTTAATATAACCACATCAGTACCAGGACATCGGAGCAGTTTATCAACCTCTCAGTTTATCAGGAAACTCGTGGTTGTCATAGACAATGTTCTTCTGTGCTGAAGACATGCCTGCTAGCAGTCTAATTTGGGGACTCTATCTTAGCTCATTTATTCTCTGCTCAACCCACTGAGTTAATCGGTTTCTACAATCAAAACAAAGGTGTTCATTACCCCTTGCTTATCTCTGTCTAATCAAAACACAAATCTTTATCTATGATTCATGTAATTCTAACCATTATATACATGGATTCTGTGTTCTGCCCTCATGATTCATTCTCTAGTGCACTAGCTAGCAGGGTTAGCTAGTGAACATTAGATAAGGGCTATTACAGGTCACTGTCTTTTTTTTAACTCTCATCTCACGGAGTGAAGCAGGTTATATTGGGCAATCTTACCTTTATTTACATTCCAAAGCACCTGGCCTTTTTCCCAGATTGAACTAAAGACGAAGCTGGTTTTCTGCTGGTAAACACACACACACTTTCACAGATATGATTTCTTGTATTACTATGCTAACTATGGGTTACTTAAGCTAATTATGTGTTACCTTCTGAACTTCTGAAGTTATACTAGCTGGACCCAGCATACCATACACTGTTTAAAAAACTCCCAAAAAATGCCCAGTAGACCTCACAACAACCCTGTAAAGTAGGCCGGTGGATTTAAATTCCTTCTTCCCCTTCTCAGTGTTCCAAACATTTCCCAGAATTGCTGAGGGTGACTCGCTCTGTTGTCCTGCCATTACTGCAGCCACGGCCACTGCCAGTAGACTGTCTGGGTCTTGTCACAGTAGCAGTGTCCCACCGCCAATTGACTGTCTGGGTCCCCTCACAGCAGCAACTTTCACAAGCTTTCACAACCATACATATAAATTGGAAATAAAATGGCCTAGATGATTCTGACTTTGGTATTTAATGGTATGATAATGACTGAATATAACTGCTTAAATTACCAATGCAATATATGATATTTCATCAATTTGTGGTCTAATATGGCTCACCTCCTCTCCTCTCCATTGACGCCCCCTTGTCGTGGGAGTGAGGCTTGCGTACCCTAATGATGTTTTGAGCTATGCTGGCGGTGGCATAATAGCCACTGGTAGGGTCTCCCATGCCAGACAGGTCAAAACCGAAGGGTCTGACAAAGAGCGTCAAAGGGCAGGATGGGCTCTCTAGCCTTGTGGCAACCGTCCTAGGAGAAGGAAAACTCCAATCCCAAACCCGGGCAGATGGTGCTCGTCCAACCCTGTAAGGTCAACCATCTAAGAGAAGGAAACTCTAATCAAACCTACGGCCCGAGGACCTCACTGCCACGTCCATGCTTGCAAGGCCACGGCAGATGAATCTCTGGTTTAAAGGGTGAGGCCAGTTCTGTGCACGCTGCGCTCCACCAGAAAAATCCATTGCACAGGCTCGATGGCTCACCTTCTTGGCCTGGATTCATTTTTTTCAGTAGGGAGGGAGCTGTATGATATGGTAGTTTTAAAATGCACTTTGTAGTCTGCTTATGATCGATCCTACATGTCTCTGTTCTTATGTCTTGCCTGTTTATTTCTTTTGAAGAAGTCTTTCTCTCCTTTACTGTCCAGCTTTTTGATTCCCCCCTCCCAACAAATGCACGTCCATAAAGGGGCACTCCCTTGAGTAGCCGGCAGGGAGACAATAAAATGTGATGCCCTGTGGGAGCTTTTAGGGAGACCTGAAGATGAAGGGCCTTATTCTGGCCATTTTTAAAATGATTACATCTATGTCATGTTTTGTTCCATTTTGTCACTCAAATAGGATATTATATAGAGCAAGAAAAGTGGCAGCAAAGGTGAACAAAAATTATAAGCGTTAAAAAGACTTCCTTTACAAGGAAAAGCTACTGTGCTTGGGGCTTCTCTAAGCACCTTGGAATATCCCTTAAAGTCAAATTGAATTGTTCCTCTTAATGTGCCTTTCAGTGTTACTGTTGCTGGAACTTAGGAAATTTTCAGACAGCGTTTAACAGTGCCTACCGCGGGATGAGGTCCCGGGAGAGGAACAGCGCTCTTGCGCGGCAGGGGTCATTTTCGGACACCACCGTCCCTCTTCCAGGATCCTTCGTTGCACGTCTGTGAAGCTTTGGAAGCAGACGTGCCATATTTTAAGCACGGAAGTTGCCCATGCTTAAAATATGGTGCGGCCGCTTCCAAAGCTTCACGGACGTGCAACGAAGGATCCCGGAAGAGGGACGGCGGCGTCCGAAAATGACCCCCTGCCGCGCAAGAGTGCCGTTCCTCTCCCGGGACCTCATCCCGCGGTAGGCACTATTAAACGCTGTCTGAAAATCTCCTTAGTATCTATTGTTTTGGAGCATTCCATGGTCAAATGCTTTTGTAGAAAGTTTTTTTTTTTTTAATGCTAAAAAACAAATGGAGTGAGGAATGGATGTTCTATTAACCTAACCAAATCTGAAATTCAGGTTTCTTTGAATTTTAATCATAGTTGTGAACTATTTTTGATATGATTAAAACAGAATCAGCACTGCTGATCCATGCCAAATATGGATTTTCATTAAGACAGATTTTTGTTTTGTTTTGTATAATGTACGCAAAGAGGATGCAGAAAATATGTTAATTTTATAGAGAATTTGGTATTTAGATAGAAGGCAATCTTGCTAATTGCCACTTCCTGATTGTCAACCCGCCATACTATGAATTTCAATTGTCCCTTACTGCTATTTTGAAAACCTGGCAACTCTACCTAGAATACTGTGCTCAGTTCTTGGCACCATAGTTCCAGAAGGACAGTGACGGTTGCAATGAATCCACAGGAGGGTGACTAAGGTGGTAAACGGGTCTTGAAACCAAGTGCTGTGGAGCTGGGTTTGTTTTACTTGGAGAAGAAAAGACTATAAGGTGACATGATAGCCATCTTTAAAATGGGACATAATGCAGAAGATGGAGCAAGCTTGTTTTCTGCTGTTCCAAAGACTAAGACACAGACCAATGGATTCAAATTACAAGAAAACAGATTCCATCTAAACATTAGGAAGAATGTCCTGACGGTAAGATCTGTATGACAGTACAATCAAGACGGTAAGCTTTATTTCATTGCAGGTCTTTAAACAGAGGTTAGATGGCCATTTATCAGAAGTGCTTTAGTTGTATATTCATACATGGCAGGGGGGCTAGGTTAGATTGCCCTTGCAGTCCCTCTCAACTCTATGATTCTAATCATATGTTCAAATTTCTGGTCCCTTTCTAGTGGTTTCCTGTTACACTCCACTGAAGCAACAGTCTTTCTTTAAGGTAAAGTTTCCCATATAGAAAAGAGACCACAAGCTTCTCATTTCATTAGGAGGGCTTCTCCATTACATGTTCCAGCTCTCTAAGAAAGATGCCACTCAAGCCAAAGTATCAAGATGGTTTGAGTAGCTCCTCCTTTCCCCCCATTTTCAACTCAGCTTTCTTATTTCAAAATTTCATTTCACCTAAATTCATGCCATGTGTAACTATGTCTCACTGTTTTTTGAGGGAAGGAGGGCACGTGTAATGTCTCCAATGAATGTAAAATTGAGTTGGATTGCCCAGCTTATAAATGACAAATCTCCTGGCAAAAGAGAGGGATACAAAGCTTCCCCACCATACAAAACAACTACAGTATAACTGCAAAGCTGGCCAGGTTCCAGGGACTATAAGGGCTGCCTGAACTAAATAAATCCAAAAGTATTGTGGGGGCACAATTATTAAAATAATGAATCAGACAGGGGCATTCAAAATACACCATTCACATATATGACTACAGTAAGGAAAAGATGGACTTAGAACACTCAGTCCTAGAACCAACATTGTGATTGCACTTGACTCCCAATGTAATGAAACATTTTTCACTCCTCCCCTCCCCACATCTTCTGTACCTGGAGATTTTTCAAATCTCCAGAACTAGTGCTGGGGGCCCAAGGGGGGAAGCTACATCATGGTGCAAAGATAACACCCCCATCCCAGTTCAACTAATGGAAACAGATCCATTACTGGAACTATCTATCCCTTTGGTTTCTAGCCTCAGTGACCTGTGAAAAACTGGCTGCATGACTTAACTATCAAAGAATGGGGTTTAAAATTTTACTTCTATTTTAAATCCTAACACTCTAATTATGAATGGCAGGTGAACTTTCCAACAGAAAAGATTGACTGACTGGTCCTTCACTGAATCATTTCTTTTTCTACAAGATCACTTATTTCCTATTGCTCACTCCCATTCAATGATATGGCATGCTTTATACCTAAATTAGGGAAGCTTTTAAGGAGAATTGCATTATATTTTATCTTTTAGACGTAACCACAAAATGTTGTCACTTTCCTTTATAACTAAATGTCACAAGAGTAGCATCTAAAATTGATCTGTTACTATGACAACTAATGAACCATCCTTAACTTTGAGCCCCTAAAATCTACTAATGTGAACAGCAAAGAAAATTTATTTCAATGTTTGGATTCTGATTACTATGTTTTATCCTGAAGAGAAAATATCTGATTTTGAACATGTAAATTAAAGGGTTACCCAGCCAATTTATTGAAGTATGCTCCAGCTCAAAGTCTTTGATTCTTTTACTACAGCTACAGTTTACTACTTATAATTACCAAGGTCAGGAAAAAACACCAGATTTTTAATCTCTATTCCCTTGAAAACAGAGACGGCAAGGAGAGAGAGAAGAGAGATTTGTTCATAATCTTAATTTTAACAAAGTGTATAGTTAATGGATGGTTTTGAAATAATGTCCCTCCATTTACAAAAGGCTTCTGGCAACAGAGTAGAAGAGCTCCTTTTGATATTTCTCCTCTTCCTTCGGATATCTATACCTCCCAAAATCTACTCCAGAAGATTTGGAGATGGCTCTGGATAAAACAGAGTTATGGGCAGGTACTGATAAAATCACCCCTTCCCATCACACTGATGGAAGCCATTCGTCTATGGACAGATTACATGATAAAATTATCTAATGAAAATGTTTATAGTCATTGGGTTGAATACTGCCTTATTCATGCTTAGAACAGATTCACTGAAATCAATGGGACTAAATTTAGTCACAACTAATTTGTCCCACAGATTTAAGTGGATTTACTCTGATAATGACTATGTCTAGGTTCAACACACAGTCAAAATCAAGGAGTTTGAAAAAAGAAGAATTTTACAGTGAATACTTAGTTCAGTAGCCATTAAAATGCATTAAAGGTGCATTAATACCGTGGCTATTGTTGCTTCAATGAATTATTAATGCCATTTTAATTAAGAAATTAAAATCTCTTACCAAATTTCTTTAATGATTTAAAACCTAAATGTCAAAGAAGAAGCAGAAAACAGAAAATAACACATCCTCACTCGTATAGACAAATTGAAAATAAATGATGGATTTTTTAAAATGTTCCCAGGAAAGATTTTTTAAAATGTTGAGTGAATTTTAAACATAAAAATATCATTTGTGAAAAGCTGCATGGTTTTTTATTATTATTTTCATAAAATCAGCAATGATTTGAACTTCTTCATCTACCATCTACAATTGGTTAGTTGCTATATGCAGTTAACACATATTGTGAAACTTATCGATTTCAACATCATGTCTGCAAGTGGATGATTTCAATGTGACAATAACTGAAAGGATCTATGCACACGACTATCATATTTATCTGTTTAACTCGAAGGACTACTCCATCATTCAGTGGATGTTTATATCAAGTGTTTTGAGGACAGAAGCCAAACACCCTGATTCTAAACATTTGCAAAATTTATGTACCTTCAAGGATGCATTTAGGTGGCTAAAAATGCAAGGACAATGCTACATTATGTGCACAATGCATGTGATGCTACCCTAATGCAAATGTTAGCACTTGCACTTTCTACATATTATTAAAGGGGGGCTTCAAGTTTTAAGACTGATTCATTCCCTGAAACAGTAGAAGAATCAAACAGCTGAAGAAATAAGACAATGACTTCATACAATTGATTATGATATACACAACATTTACAACTCAGATAAAATAAGCAAGCACAAAAAGAAAGAAAAATGTTACACCACTGGAAATGAATATCAATTCTAATTAAACATAGGTGATACTCTATTAGTCCCAAAGCCTGCAGCATTAGTATGAAAAATGAGATTCTAAACATCAGGATATTCTCTGGGTTACAACCACAGAGCAAAGACAGAACAAAGTAGAGGGTATTTAATAAACCAAGAGCACACTGAATCACACCTCTTCACACCCAATTTTGCCTAATTAAGATATGTAAAGGGATATGGATCCACTGAAAGCTAGAACGAGATAGAAATAAAGGTCCACGTGATACAGTTACAATTCATGTATATGAACCACTCTGCCTTATTTTTTATGCACCATGAAAACAAACCAGTGATTGCAAAACCTCCAGAGCCTACATACCTAAATACTGAAATCAGGTGATAAAGAGGTTGCTGCATAGAGCCTAAAAAATGTGTGCAAACAAAACAAAGCAAACAAAAGGAAATACAGGTATATTGAAAAGTAGATCACAAAGGATTGTTAGACTATGGGGCATTTCTTTTAAAGGGTGGCTTGCAATACTGAATTTTTTGCAGCAGTATAGTTCCATGGGAGAAATAGCAGTCATAAAGTAGATCTTTCATCAGGAAACATTTCTCACCATTCCTCTTTCTTCCCTCCTCTTTTGTCACTTTCTGCTGTGCCATTACTTTCTGTGGAGAGCCTCTGCCTGAATTGGGCTTTCCTGATTCGCTGCTGATGACAGAACCGTTCTCACTAGGCAACCTGCTGCAAGTAACCATAGCAACAAGGAAGAAGACTAAGTTTCTCCTGCATATTCCTCATTTCAAGGTTATTGCATTTACTTGGTTTGCATCACTGACTTTCCAAGTGTGACTTATAGAAGAAAGAACAATTAAAAATATGTTGCAGTAAAGAAACACAATAAAAGCAGGGATGTATCCATAGGACATTTTTTTAATAAAAACTCAGAACTGAGAAAGGTTTTGTGCATTCACAATTGAATGCCTTGTCTCTGTAAGTTCACTGTGATAAAGGAATTTTTTTGCAAAGGATAAAAAGACCATTTCCCCCATAAAGCAAACATTAACTAATTGTGATTGACAACTTTTGCCCAAATCTTCTTTTAGCAATATGAGTGCAGATTCATTCCATATATTTTCATATATGAAGTATGCCTACAGTTATATTTCCAAAGGAACTGTTTAGTGGGCTTTATAAATGTCTTTCTTGACATTTGCAAGATTTTCCTTTATCAGTATGAGTTTATAAAGAAAAGATACTCAACTGTGAATGTATATTAAATTTATAGTTTTACATATGCACGTCCCATATATACATTTTAAACACATTTTCTTAAACAATAAAACACACAGTAGGTTCATTATCCAAACCCACTGCAAGCATCTTGTTTCTGTTTTGTCATTTTATTTAACCAAAATTATGTTTAATGTATGGTATATCAAAACAAGGCAGAATCATTCATCATAATGTGAAGGTGGCATAGTTAACAGTAACCACAGTTTGTGTTCAGACATAACACACAACATTTGAGAAAAGGAGTGAATGTTTCCAGTTTATTCCTTACCGTTGTGCCAGAGGTCAATCAAGTTGTAGGACATGAGCCCAAGGTGTTCACATAACAGTTTAGTGTTATGTATGGACACAGCCTTTAGCAAGATGCATACTTAGAAGGGAAAGAGAGTGGACTGTTGTTTGATGTGCTCTTGTTTCCTCATTACAGGGTATGTCTTGTTTCATTTGAAAGTGAGATTTATAAAGTGAGGGTTGTTTGTACATAACAAGCCAAGAATCCTGATTTACTATAAATGAGCAGCATGCTGGTATTCTGAGCAATTTTGCTACCACATTCCCACAAATGAGTAAAATTAACACTGTTTATCATAATGCCTGAACCTGGAAACCTGGCTTGAAGCCAACAAAATAAACTAAGATCAACAAGCCAAAAACACTGTTTATCATAATGCCTGAACCTGGGAACCTGGCTTGAAGCCAACAAAATAAACTAAGATCAACATGCCTGGTTTTTTTCTGACTTATGAACTGAGTTTGGTTCTTTGAGAGAAGGACAGAATTTGGGTATCTCACACAACCATAGTTTTACTTACTTATGCAAACTAGGAATAAATAGGCTAATGTCCACTAGCATGCTGTACATTCACTGTAAATCAGGATAAGCCAAGAATCATGGCTTATCATAATGTGGAAATATAGCCAACACACAGGACGGGATTGATTCAGGTAAGATTATTCTTATCTTATATGCATATAAAACAATAGGAAAAATACTGATGAACAGTTTTGTAATAAGCTTTTTGAAATGAACTGCCAAAATGTTTCCAGGTTCTTCAGATATTCAGAAATCTCAAAGTCATTTATGTATTAAATTCCTCAGATTTAATGTTCACATAGTCCACGTATAGCTGCTATTTAAAACAGCACATTAGTTAGGTAAGAAGGAATGACAGTGAAAACAAAACACAAGGCCACTTTGGAATAAATATTAGACAAACAACTTCATAGCTGAAGAATGTTCTGACAGTGAATTAATAGCTCTCAAATTGCCTCAGGTCTGTGGTCAGCATTCAGGCAGCTATTACCTAGTAATTTAGCAAAACTTCAATTGTCACACTTAAACCAACATCCTCTGAGGAGTTTATTGTCTTAATCTAATTGTTAGTACACCTATTTAATCAAAAAGAACTTAGCAAGTCAGCATTTATGTAAGTTCCATTGATTCAGTGAGTCTACTGTAATTGAAACTAACAATTGGATTTAGGTCTTTATTTCTCCACTTAAGTCTTCAACTATTTATTGAAATAAATCCTATGTATAAAAGCAAGAGCAGACAACTGAGGTGCAAATTCATTTTCAGAGTATTTCTCAGAGGGCATATTTCTTATATAGCTTATACTGGAAACCCTTCCCACCAGTGGAATAATTAAAATTCCTGCAGTGGGCAGGGCAAAGGCAAAACATTTGGACCAAGGATTACTCCACAGACCTCAACCTATTGAGGGCTTCAAAGGGATTTCAAGGGAACTTGAAATTGTGCCTGGAAATTGACAAGGATCTAATGAAGTTGTATCACTACATGAGAGCTGTTTGCATCATCCAGTCCCACTCAGCAACTCAGCAGCTGCCTTTTCACTAACAGAAATGTTCAGACACTCTTCAGAAGCAGCCCTAGGTACAACACATTATAGCAGTGTAATTTGAGGTCACCAGAGCACAGATAACAAGTGATTGAGGGGTCTCTGTCTGAGGCTCAGATGGTGAAAGGCACTGTTTCACCGAAGCAAGTTGAATCTCCACAGACAATGCTGGATCTACAAACAGCCCCAAATCGTGGACTGATTCCTTTCGAACACATGCGGTACAGCTCCAGGTGACAGAAGCCATTTTTCTAGTCTTTCCATCCAAAACGTGAAGGGACTGAAAGGTCATTTCTAGTTTTGGGAGGGGAGGGGCACCACTTACAGTTTTTTGGGCAAAAGGATGCTCATTTGCTACAACCAAGTGGGGGGGGCACCTTGCTCAAGAAGAGAATTGCTGCCACTGGAAGCTTCCAGAAAGAAAGAAAAAAGTAAAAATGACCTTGGGAGATAATGCAGCCTGCATTAGAGAAAATGCAATTCTATCTAGTGCAGAATGAACGCTTCGCAAAGGGGGACCTTGCAACAGTAACAGTTGCAACAGTTCTTTTTGTTAAAATTTCTACCAAAGATGTACTGTATATATTCAGTACTGAACTGTGCAGCTGTAATCCAAGCAAGTTTTGAGAAATATCAAGATACAAGAAACAGTTATTAGTTCCACAGCAGTTTTCAAAAATTAGCAGTCATCATCTTAGTCCAGTTCATCATGTCACTCTTAATACATACCTCTTTCTTGTGTCATTGGACTTGGCAGTTTTAGCCATGCTTCCATCTTGAATAATTTCCCTCTCCTGTGAGTTGGGAGCATCTCTCACAGGAAGTGGAAGTACTACAGTCTCCTGGGTAACAGGCAAAACTTCATCTTCAGCTCCCTGTTGGCCTAAATGTTGCTTGGCATAGTCAAAGCCCTGGACAGGCTAGAAAGGCAAAACAAAACAAATATGTGGTTTTTTAAATTTAAAGCTGAAATTAAGATCTCTTGCATTGTATAGCTTTTTTTTTTTAATCTGAAAAAGTTGTCCACTTTTAGCACATAGGTGTACTTTGAAAACAGTTGTGGTATCCCAATGCTGTTCTCATCAATGTCATTGTCCTCTTTCTTCTTTGTCTGTGGTGACCCATGTGATTTGTTTACACATCCATACCATCATCACATGGGTTGCCATAAGCAATTTAATTAAGTAGCAGGATAGACAAATAAAACCAAGATTTCTCAGGGAAAAGAAGAAGGGAAATGTCACTAAGAAGCTGCAAAAGCAGCTGGGAACAGGAAAGTATGTCATAACAGCAGTGAAATAATATTTTCCCCTATTTTAGAAGAAACAATTGACTTACTGGAATCAGATCAATAAAAAAGGAAGTAGAAAGGGGAAAGAAAAGAACAAAGTAAATGCACCAGCAACAGGATTTCTTTCTAAATTATTTTATTTCTTAAAGCAGTCTTCTGAGCATATAATATGGGTGAGATGGGGGAGGGATGGGGGAGATATTCTGAGCCTGTTGAAATGAAGTGACTTCAAACATTGTTCATATTGTCACCCAGAACAAAATGGTTTTGAAATACTGTACTAAGTTGTACCATTGTGTGACTCTAAAATATAAAGGAAAAAATATTGCAATTAAAGGCAAGCCAATAAATGTAAAAGCATTTGCTTTAAACTGAACACTGGAATAGTTTTCTCCATGAGTTAGGAAATTAGCCATTATTCCTTAAGGCTTTTGAAAATTAAGGTACATGCTGGAACATATCCATTTTTAAACTTTACCAATGGGACAAAATTATCTATTATCCACACTACCATATGCTTTGTGTAAACATTTGTTCCTCTTCAGTAACTTGTGACAATAAATTGCATTTAACAGATGCATACACTATTCTGCAGGTACACCAGTCCTAAAATTATACATGCTGTCTTTTCAAAATGGTGCTTGCATTCTGACTAAATGTGGTTTCTGCTCTACCTTGGTACTTTCAACCCACTGCTTAAGACAGATGGAAACAGAGTTCTTGTTTCAAACTGAATACTTACCTAATAGAAGCAGCTACTTAGCATAAGCCAGGAGTAGCCCAAGGTCTCCTGTGGCCTGAGAAGGGAAGCAAAGTGCCCTCACCCTCCCCACTATGACCCAGAAAAAGGATGCAGGCACAATAGCAGTACCTGCATCCTCCCCACCCCTCCCCGCAGCAGAAAGGAAGAAGGCTGTGGATCACCTCACCACAAGGAGAAGAACGTGGTAGTTGTGGTGCTTCCACCATGCTAGAGCTAGCTCTCCTACACAGCCAGTTATTACGGGAAATAGAAATAGTGTTTCTATGTAGAGGCATCTTCTGGAGTGCCAGAAGTACAAGAACACTACAATAGCGTCATTCCCCAACTTCTTGGGGTGCCTCTGCATTCATCTATGGGGGGGAAGGGATGTAGTGTCATACCTCAGCCTCTGGTATCTGGCACAGATGAATTAAACCAAGAAGAGCCTACAGCTCCAGAAGACAGCCTCTCCCCCAAGCCTGAACCATCAAGAGCTGACACAGGCAATTCACACTCTGGACAATGAGTGTCCACTTCAGCTACAGCAGGTGGATACTGAGGAGAGACCTCTCTCCTTCATTCAACAAGAGCGAACCAAACTGAAGAAAAGGCAGAGCCAATGCCTCATGAACTAGCTTAAATACCAGAAGCCCAGCAATTATCTACCTGGATATCAAGGTCAGGCAGCTATAAATCTCCAGCAACAAAAGAGAGTCTTCATTTCAGACTACTGATTGACAACCTCTCATATGTTTAGCTTTTCTTGAACTCCTAGCACTTTGAGCTGGCTATAAGGTATACAACTTGTCTTTCTGCATCCTTGGATTTGTTCTATGAGGAACTCTGGAACATTTGAAACCTCATTTCTACCCCTCTCCTTATTTTGATTTTCCTGTACAGTAACTGCTCAGCCTTATCAGAGCCTGACTTCCCCAGCACTTGTTGCTTCTAAGCACAAGACATATAGACACTGCTACTCCATTTTCCTCCTCTTTCTGGAAGAGCGAAGAGGGTGGGCATTGAATGCAGCTCTCTGGCATGGGTGGATGAGCAGCATGGGTCCTGCCAGGGCAAAGTGAATTGCTGAATTTGCCACTCTTGGAGCCCTGCCATGCAGTACAACCAATTCAATGAGCATGATGTCAGTTCAGCCCGTACCATAAGTAATTTTTTACCATATTTTATCCCCCCCAAAATTCACCAAAACCTCAACTATTAGTATACTAGCCAGGTGACAGAATGAGGAGAGATATTCCCAGCTACAATTGCCTCTTCCTCATTCTCCATAGAAACTGTTAGTACATGTAGGAGCAATGAGAAAAGCACATGATGAATCTACTGTAACATTTTGACTGAAACAATTAATACACAGAACTGTTTTAGAGTTGAAGCTCAAAACTTTCATTTGCTATCACAAATCTCAGTCCACCTCTGAAACTGGATATTCTTAAAAACAACACCTATTCATCTATTAAAAACATTCACAAGGCCACAACCCCTCTGTTGTCCCAAACTCAACCTGTAGCTATTCCTGAAATTCCCATTAAAAAGACATTACATGAATCACCCACCACACTGCGTCAATTGTTTTCAATTTTTTCATTTCTGAGAAGAAAAATGTAACATTAAAAAACAACTTCAGAGGAAAGTTTCTCAACCCTTCTCAATTCTTAATGCACTGAACAGTTTTTTTAGACAAATTAAACACATGAATTGAGCTGCCATTTAACTATCAAAATGTGGTTTTCTGTAAAGTAGCATTAGAAAACAAACCACTGCACTTCCCTCCCCCTGCTAAACCTCATTTAGGCTAACCTTTGGTCATCAATTACTTGCTCTTTTTCTCAGCATTATTTTCAACTGATTATATTTTTCCACTAAAACATTTATTGTTCCCCTGAGTACCCTTTAGACTGCTTTTCTAAGCATGCTCACTTTGAAACAGTGTTAACAAAAATAGCTGTGGATTATTTCAAAATAGAAGTGCTTAGAACAGGAGAACTAGGGAGTGTCAAGACCTAAAAAGAAACCTTCACATTGGAGATGGAGATGTGGAGTTGCCTAGGATGGTACCGACATTGTACCTACACTGCACAATTACAACTGTTTGATACTGCTTTCACTGTCATGGCTCCATCCTATGAACTCCTGAGATTTGTGGTTTTGTGAGGTACAGTATGACCCCTGTATCCACGGGACTGGGACCCAAAGTTTCATTTACCTGCAATCTATGGCTGCCACCATTGGCCAAGGTCCATCTTCATCTTTTCCTTGGATGAGGGGGCAAGGAAGGAAGGGAGGCAGTGCCACCACCTGCCTCCTCCCTCCCTCCCTCCCTCCCTCCCTTCCTTCCCAATGGGGCTTGGTGAGCTCCCTGCGCACCCCCTCCATCCTAACTAGTCCCAGGTACTCACCTTGCACAGGACATGGTGCCTTGCTGCAGCACCACTCACACGGGGCACTCTGGATCTCATGTAGACAGCCCACCCGCTGCACGTAGGGTGCCACTGAGGGTGACAAGGAGGACGGGGGCTGCCCTCCTCATCGCTGCTGCCCTCTGCTTTGTGCAGCAGCCAGCTGGCTAGCACAATCTGCCTCGGCTGCACCCAGCATGCCACTGCATCCTCCACCTCCTCCAGTTCATGCTTTGTTGCCTCAGGCTCTCTCAGCCAAGGAGAGAGACCAACACTCCTTCCTCAACTGAGAGGAAGTCTCCTCGGCCAAGAAAGATGAGTGGCTCTGTGCAGCAGGGCAGCCTGTACCTCTCTCAGCAGAGGAAGGAGACGGAAACTCCTTCCTCTACCGAGAGAGGTGCACACAGGCTTCTTCTGGCAGAAGAAGGACTTTAGGGTTGTCCAAACGGTGAAAACAATCCTAGTGGAATTTGAATGGAAGGTGATCTGTCTAAATGAACATTCGCATAAATTCTTGAGTTGGATTAAAAATATTTATAATCGACAAGAAGCCCAGATAATTATCAATGAGGAAAGGACAAAATATTGTAGAATAAACAAAGGAACAAGACAGGGTTGTCCGCTTTTGTCGCTTTTATTTATAATGACATTAGAAATTCTTAATAGAAAAATTAATAAAGATCTGGAGATTAGAGGAGTGAGAGTTCAAAAAAGTGAATTTAAATATAAGGCGTTTGCGGATGACCTTGTCTTTTTCCTAGAAAACCCGAAGGAGAATATTAACAAATTAATAGAAATGATTGGAGAATATGGAAAACTAGCTGGTCTTAAAATTAATAAAGAGAAAACAAAAGTAATAACTAAAAATATGTCAAGGATCAAATAAGATGAATTAGAGAAAATATCAAGTTTTAGGATGGAAAAGATGGGAAGATATTTGGGGATAAACATAACAAATAGAAATATAGATCTATATAAAATAATTATATTAAAGTGTGGAGAGAAATCAAGGAAGACCTAAAGAGATGGTCAAAATTGAGGTTATCCTCACTAGGAAGAATCACGACGATAAATATGAATATACTTCCAAGAGTGATGTATTTGTTCCAAAATCTTCCCATCTTATCTACATCCTCGGTATTTAAAGAATGGAATAAAGATCTGGCTAAATTTATCTGGGCAGAGAGGAAGCCGAGAATTAAAAGGCAAATATTAGTGGAGTCAAAGGAGAGAGGTGGAATGGGTCTCCCAGATTTAGATTTGTATTATACTGCAAGCTGCCTAACTTGGATTTTGGAATGGATATATTTGCAAGATAAGAGATTGTTACAACTAGAAGGTTTTTATTTAAGATACGGGTTCCACGCTTACATGTGGTATAAGAAAGAAGCGTTGCATACGGAGTTTGGACATCACTTTGTTAGGAAAGCCCTATGGAGAATCGGGGAGAAATATAAAAGGTGGCTATATCAAAAAAATACCTACTTGGGTGTCTACCCATGAAGCCTTTTATCAAAGAGAAAGTCTATTTAAAGGAGAATGGTTAACTTACAAGGTAATATTAAATAAAGAAGGAGCCAGATATAAGATGAAGACACAGGAAGAATTAAGGAGCGATGGAATAGACTGCCATTGGTTCCTGTATAGGCAATTAATGGAAAAATTTAAAATAGATATAAAGCTAGAAGGGATAGATATGGAACAAACAGAATTTGATCAGATATTGAATGATAAAGAGAAAAAGAAAACTATCTCAAAAATATATAGACTTCTGTTGAAATCCAGCCAAGAACAGGAAGTCATAAAGCAGTATATGGTAAAATGGGCTCAGTATTTAGGGCATGAGATACAGTTGGAGGCATGGGAGGTTGCATGGAGTAAGAATATAAACTTTACTAAAAGTAATAACCTGAAAGAAAACTATTATAAGATTATCAATTTGTGGTACATGACACCAGAAAATTAAATAAAATATATAAGAATGTATCCAATAATTGCTGGAAATGCGGGAATTCGAAAGGTACATACTTACATGTATGGTGGAAGTGTAATTTTTTTAAAAAAAAATTGGGGAAAATTCACAAATTAATAAGCAGGACATTGGAGATTGAATATCCACTACAACCAGAGATATATTTGTTAAATATGCTACACAATATAGATGGAGAAATAAGGAGAAAATATAAAAAAAAATATTATTATACGCAATTACGGCCGCTAGACTGGTGATTGCAAAAAAATGGAAAGGAAATGAATTGCCTACTATAGAGGAATGGATAAAGAAACTTCGAAATGTATGAGATGGATAAATTATCTATTATAATAGATGAGAAAAAAACATTAAAAGATCTACAAGATTGGGGGGAAATGAGTAAATTATGGAAAGTATACTGAGGGAACAATTGGACGTCATAAGAGAAAAATTAAAGTAGGAAGAACTAATAATGTCAATTAGTAGAAAACAGATGAATCAAGAGAGTTTTGAAATGGTTTGAAGGTGAGGAAAGTTATGTGAAATTATAAACAACCAACAGGAAAATGAAATGATGGAAGTTACTGTATTTGGGGTTTATGTTTTGTTTGTATGTAGATACTTTTATTACATGTTATGAACTGTGCTATATGTTATGTGTTTTTTAAGTTAACTATATGTTATGTGATATATTTACATGTTTTATATATCTTGGTAAAAAGCAAAATAATAATAATAATAAAAAATAAATGAACATTTGCATCAATACATCTTATTCAGAAGAGGGGCAGCCAAATCCACCGTAAACTCTGTCGAGGAAGCCTTCATAGCTTTTCCCTGAGTTTTTAAAAAGCTCAGTAGGGGATGCAAATGTCCCATCGTTAAGACAGTTGCATTTGCATTGCTGCGCTGAGGCACTTCAAGCTGACTGGCCGGATGAGCATGGGGGTGGGGCTTGCAAACAGGGAAAGCGCTGCCACCATGTTGGATTTCCGGGTAAGCAAGAGATCGGTAAGGTGATAAAGTGGTAATCTTTTCATCTCTTTTCTCTTTTTTCTTTTGTAAAGGAGAAATATCACTTGTGTGCACCATGGTAAATGTGTTGTTGTTTTTTAAAGGTTTGTGGCGGCAGATTTAAAATGGCAAGTAATTCACTCACAGCCACCATCTTGTCTAGGGGCATGTGAAATTTATGGGGGCTATAAGACCGTTAAGAGTTTGCAGCTTCTGCACATGGCTACTACTCCAGAGCAATCTGTTCCCACCCTCATATAGACAGGCCCATAGAGCTCAGCACAGGCAGCCTGGTCCCCCACTGCAAGGGGCCTTTGTCTGAGGAGCCTCTGGCACGGTCCCTCTTTGGAGGCCAGCAGCCTAGCAAGAAGAAGGTGAGGAAAGAGCAAGGAAGGATTCTGGCCTGTGGTGGCATCATGACCCTGGAGCCCCAGGTGTTTGCCATGTGGATCTGTTCTCCAACTGGCCCTGGCACTTGAAACAAACAAGCTGTACCCCAAAATGTGAGTCTTTCCTTCAGCCACCTCCCCTCCACAGGCCAGTAGGTGAGTGGAGAGGGATACTTTGACTATATTTTCACACTCCCAGCATGTTCTCTATTGTCCGTGGTTTTGTGTATCCATGGAAAGTCCAGGAACGTATCCCCACAGATACAAGGGTTGTATTGTACAGAGAATTCTCTAGTGCTGTCCCCTGAAGCACAGCTGTAGAGTTTTCTGGGCAGAGAAGTCTAAGTACCTTACCAAACTACAAATCCCATGATTGCATAGGATGGAGCTACAGCCAGTGAAGTGGTATCCAAGTACCACAATTGTGCACTCTGTCTGTGCAAACATTCATAAGTGTGAAGGGGTAATTGCAATTACATTGTCATGTCCCTCCTCCCACCCTTTGCACCCAACATCCACCCATATAACCAAAATGTCTGCAAAGTTAGTTGCACTCAGAAACACACACACCCAAGCTCATAGCCTTGAACTGCATAATTTGCACTGCAATTTTTCAGTATATAGCTTATCCAATCATCTTATACGCTGCTGACATTATGATTATTAAAGCATCAACATAGGGCATATGAAGGTGCAGGGCCTATCGCTTCACTCTCAGATCTCCCATCTCCATGTCACATTCACTGAGCTTGCATGTATCTTCAGAACCTAGAGGAACCTAACATAGAAAGGCACAGGGATGGCTACATTAGCCTCTGTGACTTGTAGACAGTATGAGGCTTTTGGACAGGACCAGTCTGATCTAAATTCTAGGAGGCAGAATTCAAAGACATAGCCATGTTAATCTGGATAGGTATGCAAAGGGATATTGTAGCACCTTTGAGACAAACTGAAAGAAAGACTTTTGTAGCATAAACTTCTGTAGACTTTCGTAAAATTCCTAAATTCTAGGAGACTGGCTTTTTAATCCCATGTGGTTGGAGTCAGCCTAAATATCCTGAAGGCACAGATCTTGTCTGGTCTTAAAAGCTAGTACTTAGTACATGGAAGGCAGACTGCCAGGGAATACCAGGTGCTGTAATCTACATTCAGAGGAAGGCAATGACAAACCTCCTCTCAATAAATCTTGCCCAGAAAACCTTATGATACGGTTGCCAAAAGTTTGAGTCAACTTCAATGCACATAACGCCAAAATGGTCAATTGCGTTGTTATCTTCTCTCTGTAGATTTTTGTTGTTGTTGTGTGCCTTCAAGTCATTCCCAAGTTATGACAACCCTAAGGTGAAGCTATCATAGGGCTTTCTTGGCCAGCTTTGTTCAGAGGGGTTTTTGCCATTGCCTTCCTCTTAAACTGAGAGTATGTGACTTGCCCATGGTCACCCAACTGGGTTTCCATGACCAAGTGGGAATTCAAAACCTGGTCTCCAGGGTCCAACACACAAACCAGTTTATCACACTGGCTCTCCCCTCTCCCTTTAGTACCAAAGGCTATAACTAGGTCTACCCTCCACCAATGGATAGCAGAAAAACCAAGCCCCAACCCACCCCGCAGGCAGTGGTGGCTCTGATGTCAGTATAGATTATGAATCTGCTCTGAGTTTTAGTTTAAATCTAGATTATTCAAGATGCTGGGCCAGTTTTACAGATATGGACTAAAACACAGAGCAGATTTGCTGCCTGACATGGAAGCCACTAATCTTCAGATGTGATTGTAGAAACTGTTACCTAAAGAGATGGCCTAGCCTTAATGGGCTGTTGATTAAATTGATAATTCATTGAAATTGCACTGTTTCTTACTTCTAAAAAAGCAGGCGTTTTTCCTGGTTTTTCATTTCATTCCATTTCTCTTTCCAAAAATGGCCAGTAATTTCATTTTGCTTCTTAAGACTTAGAAAGGAATGCCGTGATCACAAAAAGTCAACATGGATTTCTCAAAAACAAGTCATGCTAGACTAATCTCATCTCTTTTTTTGATAGAGTTACCAACTTGATAGATGAAGGGAACGCAGTAGATGGAGTGTATCTTGATTTCAGTAAGGCTTTTGACAAGGTTCCCCATGATATTCTTGCAAAAAAGTTAGTAACATGTGGGCTAGACAATTCAACTGTTAGGTGGATTTGTAATTGGCTGACTGACCAAAACCAAAGGGTAGTCACCAATGGCTCCTCTTCATCCTGGAGAGAAGTGACCAGTGGGGTGCCACAGGGTTCTGTCCTGGGGCCAGTGCTATTCAACATCTTTATCAATGACTTTGATGAGGGAATAGAGGGTATGCTTATCAAGTTTGCAGATGACACCAAATTAGGAGGGGTAGCTAATACCCCAGAGGACAGGATCAGAATCCAAAATGACCTCAACAGATTAGAAAGCTGGGCCAAAACTAACAAAATGAATTTCATCAGGGAAAATGTAGGATACTACACTTGGGCATTATAAATGAAATGCACAGATATAGGATGGGTGATGCATAGCTTGAGGGAAGTACATGCGAAAAGGATCTAGGAGTCTTAGTGGACCACAAGCTGAACATGAGTCAGCAGTGTGATGCAGCAACTAAAAAAGCCAATGCAATTTTAGGCTGCATTAATAGGAGTATAGTGTCTAGATCAAAATAAGGTCAGGTTGCTTACCTGTAACCATAGATCTTTGAGTGGTCTTCTGTGAATTCATACAGCTGGGTTATTCCTGCACCTGTGCAGATCATTTGGAACCTTCTGGAATCGCTAGGCAGAACATGCCTTGATACATTTTTGGCGGTAACTCTGCCCACCCTAACAGATGCTTAAAAGGTGCTGCCGCCTAATTCCCCTCAGTTCCTTGACAGACACCGCAAATGGCAGCATCAGGAACATAAATCATATATATCATAATAGGACATAGAGGGGAGGATGTGCGAGTCTGTATGAATTCACAGAAGACCACTCAAAGATCTATGGTTACAGGTAAGCAACCTGACCATCTTCTTTGTGGTCTCTCTGAATCCACACATCTGAGCAGACTAGCTAGCTTCCTCTCCAGGATGTGGGTATGTCCTGTACACAAGTAGACGAGGACTGTATACTGTGTTCAAACAACATCTGCATTTATTAACAACGCATGCAATATTAACCATAAATGCACTCACTCATTGAATGGAGAAAAGGACAGCCCTCCCAAAGGCAGCTTCATTTCGAGAATGAGTGTCCAGTCTATACTGGGAGATAAAGGTCAGAGGTGATGACCAAGTGGCTGCATAGCAGACGTCCTCTAGGGGCACCCCTGAGAGGAATGCTGTCAAAATGGAAACAGCTCTAGTAGAGAGTCCACAAATCCGCGGCGGTAGTGGTTTTCTGGCCAGTTCATAGCAGAGTGAGATAGTCGAAGTCACCTACTTCGAAAGGCGCTGTGGTGAGATAGGTGCACCCAGTTTCGAATCAGCATAGGAGACAAAAAGTCTAGGTGATTTCCTAAATGTAGCTGTCCGTTGTATGTAAAAGGCAAGAGCTCTCCTCACGTCAATGGAATGGAGATGCCGTTTGAATTCATCCTTCGGGTCCTGCATCAGAGCAGACAGAACAATGGTTTGGTTGAGGTGAAAGTTGGAAACCACCTTTGGAAGAAATGATATGTCTGGTTTCAGAACCACATTGTGTTTATAGAAGGAGGTATACGGTGGATCCAAGCAAAGTGCACACAGTTCTCCAACTCGGCGTGCCGAGGTAATAGCCACCAGAAAGGCCATTTTTCAAGTTAAGAGCCTTAGGTCAGTGGTTGCCATGGGTTTGAAAGGGCACCTCACAAGTTGGGAAAGAACGAGTTCGAGACTCCAGGTTGGAATGGGCTTGAGCACCAGAGGGTGGACATTAGCGTAACCCTTCAGGAACTGCTTGATTGTCAGGTCTCGAAATGGAGACAGCCCACCTCTGGCCTGGAGTTCGATGGAGATAGCTGCCAAATCTCAATGAGGAGATCAACAGTCCCGATCCAGAGAGATGGAGAAGGAACTGAAGAACAATTGGTACTGAACAAGAGTCGGTGTTTAGGCCACAATCAGCTAGGAAGGATTTGAAGCATCTCCATTTATAAAGGTAAGGTTTCCTAGTTGATGGCCTCCGGGCAGCGTCAACAACGGCTTGAATGTCTGGTGGAAGTCCTGGGAGAGCTGAAGCATTCTGGATCAGAGCTGGAGTCATGGGCGTAGCCTCCATGCTGTCAGACAGAGTGTTTCAAGATCCGGATGTCTTATCATACCGTCTTAGATGGTGAGTAGGTCGGGATGGTTTGGTAGGTGGAGAAAACATCACTTGGCTAGACGAAGTAACGGCGTGAACCACGGTTGACGAGGCCACCACGGAGTGATGAGGATCGCATCCAATTGGTCCCGACGCAGCTTGGCCACAACCCTTGTCAATAACGGGCCATGAGTTCGAGGACATTGATATGGAGCGTCTGTTCTTCAGCAGTCCAGATGCCCCGCACCTTTTTACGCTCCCAGATTGGCTCCCCAGCCTAGCATGGAAGCATCCATCGTTAGCGAAATGTCTGGTTGAAGAGGCTCGAAGGGCATCCCTGACAGCACATTATCTGGAATCAGCCACCAGTCCAGGGAGCGCTGGATGACACGAGGCATTGTCAGGAGCTTCTTGGGCGAGTCTTGGAGAGGGTTGAACTCCCCCAGGAACCAGAACTGAAGCGGTTGAAACCGTAGCTTGGCGAGGCATGTAACAGAGGTGGTAGCCACCATGTGGTCTAGTAAAACTTGAAACTGCGTGGGCTGAAACTCGCCGGGACCGGAGGCAAGCATGGATCAGTGAACGTAGAGTGTCGAAGCGGTCCTGTGGAAGGTAGGCTGCTTCAGTCAACGAATCCAGATGGGCACCTATGAACTGGATGGATCAGGATGGTACAAGATGCAACTTTTCCACATTGACAACAAGGCCCAAACCGTTCAGCAAGTCCATAGTCAGCACAATGTCCAGGTCAAGCTGGTTCATGGAGTCTGCTACGAACAACCAGTTGTCGATGTAGTGGAACACTACAATACCCTGTTGATGAAGAAAGGCTGCTACTACTGCCACGCACTTCATGAACACCCTCGGGGCTGTAGACAATCCGAAAGGCAGAACACGGAATTGAAAGACATCATTCCCGATCTGGAACACTAGAAACCTTCTGTGTGACGGCTGAATCCCAATGTGGAAATAAACTTCTTTGAGGTCTATAGATACAAACCAATTGCCTCGTTGAAGGAGAGATAGAATAGACGCCAAGGTTACCATTCTGAATCTCTTTGGAGCAAGGTACTCGTTCACTCCTCGCAAGTTGAGGATGGTATGGAGGCCACAGTCTTTCTTTGTAACTAGAAAGCACCTCGAGAAGAAGCAGAGGTGGTGAAGTTCGGAGTCAACGGGTTCAATGGCCCCTTTCTGAAGCAGCATCTGCACCTCCTCAAGAGGGGGAGGGGAAGGCGGTGTAGGAGGTGGTGTGTCAAATTCGATCCAATAGCCGTCCTGTACAATGCGGAGCACCCAGCGGTCTGATCTTATTGAGGACCAGGCGTCTTGGAACATTGATAGACTGTCGCCGAACATTGGTGTCTAGAAGAGAGAGTGAGAAAGAAGGTGAAGGGGCTTCAGAACCTCCTCCTGCCCTGATCTTTTGACCTATGTTTGGAGTGTGGTCGGTACTGAGAGGTGGAACCTTGGCTCCTCACCAAAGAGGCAGATGACATTGCCTGCTGGTACCGTGAACGCCTGGAAGAGTGCAGCATGTACCCCCTTCTAAAGGACTGGCCATAAATAGAAGTTTGCCACCCCGTGTGGCCTCTCACACAGTATGCAGAAGATGAGGACGATGGCATACCATACTTCCGTGAGGTGGTCTTCATCTTCTGCGTAAACTCCAGCTTTTCATCTGTGGAGCTGTTGAAGAGGCCAGACTGGTCAAAAGGCATGTCCTCAATTGCAGCCAACGCTTGAGGAACGAGCCCCAAGGATCGAAGCCATGCATGCCTCTGGAGGGCAACGAATCTGGCCACAGTTTTGGCTACACAGTCAGCCATGTGCCTCGCTGAATTCATCTGTTGCCCCGCCAACAGTTGAGCTTCAGCTTGAATCGCCTCTGCCAAATGATGCCTTTCTTCGGGCAGGTCCTGTATGAGAGGCCCCACCTGTTTCCACAAGACCTGCTGATAGGCCCCCATGCAGGCCGAATAATTGGCAATGCAGAAACTGAGACCGGCTGCTGAGTAAATTTTCTTGCCAATGATGTCCAGTTTCCTGCCTTTGGGATCTGACAGCGTGGTCTGCGCACACCATTGCTGCCTACTTTGAGATGCCTCAACAGCCACAGAATTGGGACGAGGATGCGTTTTGAGCCACTCGATGTCTTCTCCTGCCACCCAATACAATCTATTGATCCTATTAGAAGTGGATGGAATGGAGGAAGGGTTTTCCCAGGACCCTTGCAACAGCTTTAACAGTGAAGGCAAGACTGGTATGCTGATAGCCGGGGGAGCCTTGGACTCACTTCTCTGACATACAGGGTCCACCAGTTCAGATTACTTTTCAGTCAACCTCAGATCCAATGCGTGTGACATCCGCACAATCTGCTCCGAGAACGAACGCACATTGTCAGTTGGAGAAGACGAATCCTCATCGAGCAAGTCAGGCTGAAGTGATGGGATGTACGGCAAGTACAAATCTGAAGAGCCTGAGGACATTGATGAGGAGGATGGCGAAGGGCTCCTACGGTCATGGTGTAAAGAAGTTGTCCGAAGTGGCGGAGTAGGAGGCAATGGTGGCAATGGACGAAGATCCTGCCATGGAGAGGCTTGACTGCCAGCATCTCTCATCAACGGTGCAGGAGGTGGCTGGTCAGCATAGTTGGACTTGTCGAGACCATGGAAGTGGAGCCGAGGCAGAGAATGACACTCTGCACGACTCGAGCTCGAATCCATATAGAATTGCCGTACTCGTGTAGAGTCCATCACATGTGATCCTGATGGGGAAGAGAGAGGCACTCGAAACACAGCCCTGGCTAGGTCATAAGCTCCATATGCCTGGTCATCATTTTGGATCCAAGGCGAAGAGGCATATACCTTCCTTGATTCCTCCATGACAACCTCGGTAGTTTTGTTTCCAAGGAGCTCGGCCTGGGAGACCAGTAAGGCCAGAGAACGACCTCGATGGGCTGGAGAAGCTGACAATTCACCTTCCGACGGCTCTCCTATTTCGACTTCCACGATCGCGAGTGAGGGTGTGGGAGTCGGCTCACGAGAGCGAGGTCGATCCACAGGGGCTGTCTCAAGAGGAGCAGGTGGTTACCAAACTGTCACGGACGCCTGTTCTGGTGGTGTGGTCTGAGATTGAGCAGAAACAGCAGCAGGAGGCTGCAAGGGCTCACATTCCGCCGCCAGAGTCTTCATTTCCACTTCTTTGGAATGGTCACCAAGCTGGGCAGTGTGCTTTGTCTTTTTCTTTTTCTTCATTGGTTTGTCCTTAGGCGAAACCGAAGAGTCACGGTCTCAACCAACATCCTTTGGTTTCAAATGGTCTCAATCCTGTGTTGAACCCGATGGAGTCGACGGGGCTTTATCCCGAGTCGAGGTGGACAAGGGGGCGTGCTTATGAGAGCGACACACCGCCTCGGGATCTGAGGCCACAGAGCAATGTCGAGATGGACTGTGAGACCGGTGGATTTACATCGCAGAGGACTTCAGAGAAGGAGATCGTCCTCTTTTTTGGGGTGAAGTTGCAGGCTCGGCGACCAAGGTGGAGGCAATTCCAGGAAGAAGAGCCTTTTCATACAGAAAGGACTTAAGCCGAGAAGACATGTGTTTTTGGGCTTGAGGTGTGAAGGCCCAGCAATGAACACAGGCGTCCACACTATGCAACTCACCCAGACAGATCAAACATCGAGAGTGGCCATCAGAGCTTGGCAACTTTGCCTGACAAATTGCACACCTCTTGAAGGCAGCTTTAGAAGCCATCATGGAGACAAGATCTGAAGGTATTATCAGTGAGGGAGTAAGCCGAGAATTGTTGAAAAACAGTTCCAAGTCAAAGCCAGAAGAATCAAGAAAGCCAAATCAAGTAACAGGGAGTAGAGAGAAATGAGGTCAAGATACAGTCCGAGTCAAGCCAAAAAGTCCGAGAATCGAAAGCGATCGAGGTTCCTAAGTGCTGCCTATGCGGCGGAAAAAAAGGAACTGAGGGGAATTAGGCGGCAGCACCTTTTAAGGGTCCATTAGGGTGGGCAGAGTTACCGCCAAAAATGTATCAAGGTATGTTCTGCCTAGCAATTCCAGAAGATTCTGAATGCTCTGTGCAGGCGCAGGCATAACCAGCTGTGTGGATTCACAGAGACCACGAAGAAGATGTAATAGTGCCACTGTATTCTGCTTTGGTCAGACCTCACCTGGAATACTGTGGCCAGTTCTGGGCACCACAGTTCAGAAAGGATATTGAGAAGCTGGAACATGTCCAGAAGAGAGCAACCAGGATGGTGGGTGGTCTGGAAGTCGTGCCCTATGAGGAGTGGCTCAGGGAGCTGGGCATGTTTAGTCTGGAGAAGAGAAGGTTGAGAGGAGACATGATAGCCATGTTTAAATATTTGAAGGGATGTCATACTGAGGATGGAGTAAGCTTGTTTTCTGCTGCTCCAGAAACTAGGACATGGAGCAATGGGTTCAAGCTACAGGAAAAGAGATTCCACCTAAACATTAGAAAGAATTTCTTGACAGTAAGAGCCGTTCGGAAGTGGAATACACTGCCTTGTAGTGTGGTAGAGTCTCCTTCTTTGGAGGTTTTTAAACAGAGGCTGGATGGCCATCTGTCGGGAATGATTTGATTGTGTATTTCTGCATGGCAAGGGGTTGAACTGGATGGCCCTTGTGGTCTCTTCCAACTCTGTGATTCTATGACTAGCAATTTTCTGTCTGCTTCAAACTGAGCAATGGAATTCATTTCCCCAATAGTCTGAAAGTTAAGCATCGCTCCTGTATTGCCAATGTTTAGCCACAGCATCGTTGTATTGAGAATCTCTTTACTTCCAGCACATGGACTACTGTTTGCAGGAAGGTAGGCGTTCTCATACTGTTAATTGTATAAGAAAGAGGGGAAACACATCACAGGATGGCTGATTATTGCACAACTATGTGTTCTCTCCATGATCCAATTTCACACTAAATTCTGAGCTACAGAAAATGTTTAAAATAATCTGGCATAATTGTAGGAGGAGCCTTTTGCTTGAGGGAGTTCCTAAATAATAACCACACATTAGAGGCCTAAACTAGTTGGGGTTCCTCTCTGTACCTTACTTGGTATAATGGTTAATCCAGTTCTAGCAACAGGTATGCAAGATTACAGCAAGGGGGGGGGGAATGTGTGAGATCCAGATATAAACCATATAATCCTTCCAGTCCTGTGATGTGCCCATTTCATTGCAACTGCAGCATTGAACTAAAAGCTGGTTGAGAAATGTGAAGGTTGAGAAACATTATATGACAAGAGAGGGCACACAGACACACATGTGATGGAGAAAATGGGAGTCACACAGAAATCCACTCATATAAAACAAAATTCAAACCAGCAGGTACATGCCACCTGTCATAAGGCCCAAAGGCCCAAAGGCACATACAACTGACATTCCCCGCCATTCAGACATAAACTTGCTCTCTCTAAATCATGTCAATTACAAAAAGGAAGATAGGTTTAACACAAAAATATGACCAGAGCTATCAAGTCAAGATGTTTAAAAAAACAGATCAAATCCAACACACTTAATTTTAATCATTCATGTGAGTATACCTTGTGTCAGGCAAACGCTCTTCATTAATTTCACATGTTCAGCTATCCTTATTTTGAAGCTGTGTATAAAGAAGTGTATGTGTATTCATTCACTCCCCCCTCCCTACTTATTAGCAAAGTCTGTTGAAACAAATGTCATTAACTGTACTACAGAACATCTGTTGTTAAAATCAGTCAAGGATAGCAAAAGGCTTTAAGAACTCTCCAGATATTCTTAACTGTTACTGCACAGTGGCTCCACCACTTTTTAAAAAGCCACTGATCTTTTCCAAATTATATTCTTTTGCCCAGCATCCTTTGAAGAGTTGTCCTTTACACTACAGCAAACCCGGGTGGTACAGCAAACTCCTGCCCTCCTGCTATGCATTGCAACACTAAAAGCTAAAGGATTAATTATCCCTTTCATTAATTCACTTAGTTCCATTCACTAAAGGAAGGTTCTAAGAGGTGGTCCAGCAGGCAGCTCTTCTGTACAAAGAACTGCAGTGCACAGAACTCCATTAACAGAAACAGCAGCAGGACTGCAGCACTGATTATGCAGCCTCACGATCCTCGTTCCCCCTTGATATGAGAAATCAGAGCAAGCAGGGCAAGTAAAGCAGATAACATTCCACGAAGATACAAGCAAGGAAGCTTCTCTTTGTACAGCTTGAATTGTGTGTACGTCTGTGTGTTCTGTAAAGCAATGATCCCAACAGCAGCTACCCTAGGAGATGGATAGATTACAATTTTTAGATGGTTTCCGAATCTAAATGTAGCATGATTCCTTACACAGAAATGTTTGATAAGTAAATAAATAATGCCATTTCAGCCATATTCAGAGAACAGATTTTTCATCTATAAGGTCTGCAATATTCAAGCCGTTTTAGGATTTTTTATAAACTAGTCTATTTAAATTCACTGCACGCACACGCACGCACACACACACACACCCCTGATAACTATTTGAGTTGTGAGGATTTTACGCTTAATAGTTTGCTAACAATTACAATTACAGTACTGTTATGCCTAAGAGACTAAAATTCCAAGCAGGCTAAAATGAAAATAAAATGTTCTTCTAATTTCATTAATCAAACATTTCACACTGGAACATAGAAATCAGAAATGGAAGAAGCTATATCTTTTTATTCTGCTGTACAAGTGCTCCTTTAATCATGTTGTCCAAAACTGATGTTCAGAGATGCAGCCCCAGCCTAACCTAGAGAAATTGCAGATGCTGTCTGCAGTGTTCCACACCAAACAAGATATGAACAAGATCTACAAATAGGAAACAGCCCCATCCATGTTTTTAATGGGTTAATGTAGCAATGGAGTGGAAGATGGTGATTCAGATAGGGACAAGGGTGTAAGGAACGGGAGGTTAACATCTCCCACAAAACTGCTGTTATATACCAACTGTTTCTTATGGAGAAATGGCTTTTAAAACAGGGGTGAGCCTACATCTATCTCTCATATACTATTTATCTAGCCCATCCCTACATTACTAGGTCTTTAATATGTATTTTTAGGTCTGATTCTGGACAGCCCCTAAATATGAGCCCATCCTGAAGCACTGGAGTGGGCCATGAAGTGAATGTCTTCTTTTAGGGGACGGAGTACAGCTCCCCATTGCCCTGCCTCAAAAGTTTTGTAAAAAAACTTTTCTTTTACTGAGCCCCATTCTCTCTCCCTTCCAAAATAAAAGTTACTTTTTGGTTGGAAAAAAAGGTCTTCTCATGGGTCTAAAAAAGGAACTCATACATAGTGAAAATGCCCCAAGGACCCTCAGAAGAAACAATGGATTACTATTGCAAAAAATTAAATAAACTGGAGGTATGAGGGAAGGTACATAGGTTGTGCCTGCTTCTTGGACCTGTGATAGTTTCCTACCTCTACTCTAATCCTACTGACATGAAGAAAACTGTGAGGGGATGACAGGACATTCAATCTCCAGCAGAAGCCAGAAACTGTCTCAGCAGACTCAGTAGCAACCCGTTCCACACACAGAGTGTTTTGATGTCCAGAAAACAGGAGGTACTTTAATCTTCAAGTAGTTGCAGATATTCACAATATTTACAATCTCGTCAGTCAAAATGCTATGCCAGACATTACAGAATCGCAAGAAGAGAATGATCTCTGGTCTAGCTCACTTATATACATATCAGCAGAGCATTGGCTTACTTAACCACAAGGGTATATCGCATCAGATCTTGTGCATCATAGCTTGCCCTCTAGTAACCCTCCTTTTGCAACTGTGTCATGACTAGCCATGACTTGGCAGTTCATGGAATCAGCCATCTTGACTCAGCATGGTTTCTGCAGTTGTTTGGCCATTTTATAATGGAGTCTAGTCTCTAACTCCTGACAACAACACTGGTTTAAATTTGATGGTAAATTTCTATTATATCAGTGATTTTCAATCTTTTTAGTTCTAGGAGAACACTTTATATAGGTGTTCATAGAAACACAGGAATTGGCCTTATAATGAGTTAGACTGTTGACCCGTCTAGTTCAGAACTGGCAGCAGTTGCCCAGAGTTTCAGTCCAGAGCAATTTCCAGTCCTCTCTCTAGGTGTTAGGGATCTAATATGGCACCATCCTGTGCAGAGCAGTCAAACTACCTTGTGTCCAAAGCTATCAGGGAATGTTTTGTGCCATATAGTCACTTCTGGCGGGGAACTAGCCTGACATCTTAACTCTCACCAGGCAACCTAAAAGACAGCTGTTTCAGTTAAGCTTATTTGCCCCCACTATTCCTGTGGACAGATGTTTCAGCTTAAACTTATTTGTTACCATGCTTTTTTTCTGGGACGAAACCCTGAGAGGCTTCCAAGAAATAAAAGAGTTCCTTTGTTTCACAGTCACCTCTTCCAAGTAGACAGTTTTTTGCTGTGATTTTTGTCTGGAAAATTATTGAAGCATTAGCTATGTCAAGACATGTAAGAGGATCTAAATTATAAAGGACACAGAAAATGGTGTACATCATTGCTGAACACAGCAGAAATACATACCCCCATATCTGCGGGGCATTGGTTCTGGAGCCCCCCGGAGATGGGGATTCCGCAGATAACAGTGAACGCCCTGGAGGATGAAGAAGGGAGGGAGGTTCGTGGCCCAGGCCGCCATCGCCACAACCCAGCCCACCTCCTAGGCCTCCTCCTCTGCTGCCACCACACGCCCCACCACCACAACGTGTGCCACCACTGCTTCCCAGGCTTCTGCCACTGCCGCCACTGTATGCCTCACCACCACAACGTGTGCTGCCGCTGCACCATCCTTCTCCACTGCCACCGCCATGTGCCCCACCATTGCCACTGTGCCACCCAGGCTTCCTCTGCTGCTGCTGTGCACCCCACCACTGCCACCGGAGCCATCCTGGAACCATCCCCTCCCTCCTCCATCCATCCATCCCTCCACTGTCACCATCTGCAGATAATTGAATCAGCGGGTGGTGAATCAGGAGATGTGGGGATGCTACTGTAGTCTGTTTCTGAAGAAATACAGAAATACAATATTTTTCTGGGGGAACATACAAGGTCCTTAAAGTGAACTGAATTTAGTTATTGAATTTAACTGAACATTGTAGCTGCCATTTACTGAGTTTAAGACACTGAACTCCACTGGCATGTATAGCAGTGTGCAGTGACTCTTACACAAGCACTGAGTTGCTTGATTTCTACCTCCCTCCCCCAATATAACTCTTGCATATTACCTTTCCATTCAACCAATAAATACCACGGTATATAACATAAAACATTTTATAGGTTTTTTAAAATATACATATATAAATATAAAAACATACAGGATTTCACCCAATAGTATTTTTCTGCCAGCAATACACATTCCAGTGGTCAATCAAATTTCAGTTTCCACCGAACCCACCACCCTCTCTCTCTCTCTCTCTCACACACACACACACATCAAAAATCTATGCAGAAGGGCTGAGAGACTATCTGGAGTGGGGAAAACAGTGCCAACAGAAGTCTAATCTTTAGTGTTACACAGGATTCACAAATAACAACGATCAGCATAAAAACAAAAAGAAGAAAGAATCAAACCTAAAGACCACCAAAGACAAAACCAATCAACCATCATAAAACCATAAAGGGAAAATGATTCCCATTCTACTAAGTGTACTAAGTACTCATTTTCTAGGTTCAGAACCACATCTTTATGACAAAAGTCAGTATCACTAGAAGCAAAAGCAGAAAAGGAACAGGGAGAAGTAGAAGTAGCAGTAGTAGTAATAGCAAGGGATAATGAACGTAATATACCCGACTTAAATAGATCCTTGGTTTTTCAATTTAGCCATAGCAAGGCAAAGCTGGGATAGGGAGGAATACTGAACATGTCTCTACTATTTGCAAGACTCATGTTTATGAACTGTTAAAATAAAGTCCTGTAGGGCAAGGGTCAGAATTTGCATCTTTCTGGGTCCTATTACATTCTATCCCACTCCCACAACTGTGTAAATATAGTTTATGCCTAAGGTCTTAATACCACTTGATGCTGCATCTGAAGAAGTAGGTTTATATCCATGAAAGCTTATGCAAAAATTTTAAAAAACAGTCTTAAAGGTGTTGCCACATTCCCCCCCCCCGGTTGCTTCCTCCTCTTCAAGTTAAAATAAAGTATTTACCTTGGATTTTAACTACAATAAGCTACTGTTCCATTTAGGAAAATGTACTAATTGTCAACCAAGCTGTATTAAGATACATTTTAACGTGATGTGATCTTATGTTGATCAGAAAAGAAATGGATTAGACTAATTTAATCATTTTAATAGTATTTGTTTATTCGATTTGATCTGTATCCTGCCTTTCCCATAGAACAGGGATCCAAAGTGGCTTATAATTAAAAAACAAATAGCAATCAAATTAATTTAAAAATACCAATAAATTATA
The DNA here is from genome assembly GCA_030847615.1 of Gambelia wislizenii. Taxonomy (NCBI): domain Eukaryota; kingdom Metazoa; phylum Chordata; class Lepidosauria; order Squamata; family Crotaphytidae; genus Gambelia; species Gambelia wislizenii. The sequence continues at coordinate 374,368,058 of JAUMIR010000001.1, forward strand.
AATATTAAAAATCAAACAAACATTACTTCGAATGTTAAAATATAAATGCTTCTGCATTTTATTTTTTTAACAAATGGTTTTGACGATAAAACTTGTCTGTTTTAATACTCATTAAAGTCACTTGCTTTAGAATGAGAATTTGAAGTAGAACTTGATTTGATCAGATTTTATTTGCTATTTGGACATGGTGAAACAAGTTTGAGTTTACAGTAGGACCCCCGTATCCGCTGATTCATTATCCACTGCTTCAGTTATCCGCGAGACACAAAACAACACACATACCATAGAGTCTTCTTAGAAAATGCCTAGAGAGGCATCCTATCTGGACGTTTTCTAGGTCCTCCAAGGCAAACTCTATGGTATTTTAAACCAGAAGTCCCATTATTTTCAATGGCGTTTGCTGTTATCTGTGGGTTTTAGTATCTGTGGGGAGGGGACCGTACCCAATCCCCCATGAATACGGGTGTCCTACTGTATTGGTTTGCCATGCTGACCCAACTGGTGACTATATCGCTCTCTTTACAATCTTGCTATCTTATGATTTTCTCTTTTGACTTGGCATGGGCTGGTCACTGATATGTCACTGTTAAGTTATTAGTCTGTTTAGAATATGTGATATCCTCAGCAGCAGTTTTTTAAGACTGCCAAGCAGAGACAGCTGAACAACAGTAATTTGATATTTTACAGAAAATGAGTTCATGTGAATGAAATATTGCATCTGTACTTCCTTCTACAGATCCATAATCCCTGCTCAACCTACAAACAGGTGTAAATACACAGAGATTATTGTGAAGATAACTTTATATGCAGCTAGACCTGTTGCTCTTAAAAAGTGAGGGGAGAAGGCACACAACGAATTATGTACCAGTTTCTTATTGTGAATAAGGGAGATATAGCAGATCTCCTTTTCACTGACTTATTTAAAGCAGAAAAGAGAAGAAAAGAGCAGCTACTATTAAGCATAGTTATTCCTGTACCTGGGAAGGCCTTCCATATTTCTTTCATCACTGCCTTCCCTCTTCAGTAAAACTTGTCCAAAGATGGTACAGTCTCACTCTTCTAACATGGAAGAATATAATGGTGAAGAAACTGGTTCACATTTCTGAGCCTAGGATGAAAATCACTTACTTTGGCTCTCTGTGGCAAGTTCATCATTGTGTCCCCCTTGAAGTCATTTTTGTTCTTCCTGCACAGAACAGCCGTAATGATGATGATGATGACCGTAACAACAGCTATGGGAGCCAACACTGCTGCAATGATCCATAGGTTGTTGGGTGGATTTTTCACCACAGCTATGTACATCAAGAAAGGAAGTCAGTTAATTTAGAATGCTATCTTAAGACAGACCACTGAGCCATCCATCCCAGTACTTACAAAGTCCTACTGACACACTAGTTTTCACAAATCTTCGGACAGGCAGAGCTTGGAGCGCAGCTTAGAAATGTTACTGTTTGGGGCTTCCACTTCCAGAATTCCTCAGGCAGCATAGTTAGCCTACCAGCATGATTCTGACTGTTGTAGCCCAAAAATAACTTTTCAAGATTTGAACTGGAGATGCCCATGACTGCAACTGGAATGTTAAGCATGCAAATCATGCTCTGTCACTCTTGCTATAGTGAAAAATCATTACTATCAGCAGTTGGGAAAGCAGTAGTTGGGGGGCTGACTAGAAATTACAGTAAAGGAAGAAACCATGGCTGAGCAGCAGAGAAAACTTTTAGCATGCCAAAAGGCCCCAGGTTCCAGCTCCAGATACAGAAGAACTGGGAAAGCCCTCTAGCTGAAAGTTCAGGCAGCCACTGCCAGTCAGTGAAGACAATTCTGAGCTCAACAGTGCAACTCAGTATAAATTAGCTTCCTATATTCCACATCATCCAAGTAAGACATGGATTATACAAGCAGTAGCCGTAATTCTTGTCAGTTATGGCTGAGGTGGCCATTCCTCCCTCAGTACAAGTTCTTATACAGTACTAACTAAATGCCTTGCTTCCTTTCATCACATTTGAGCAATAATATTTATGAGAGAAAACAAGTAATACAGCACTTATGGCACTGAATGACTAGAAACAGGAATAGTGTAGGTCTCTTATTACTATTTCCAACTGGAAAGAGACTAACATCCATAATGTACTGTAAATGTATCTATAACTAGCCAGAAGATGTTGTAATCTCAAGAAATAATTTTTAAAATGAGATGATCTCAAATATTTGAATAATATATTACAGATTACACTTTATTTTATATAAGAATAATCCATATAATTTTTGCTTTAACAACGCTACACAGTTTATGTTAAAATTTAACTACGGCCTAAATACTCTAGAGAAGATATGTTGGCCTGGGTCAGACAATCCATATCTCACCTTAATACATTAAAATATGTGTAAGCTACATGCACCCATTCCATCACTTGATGAAAGTGAGTGAACAATTCAACAACTGCAGCTTCTCATTCTGCCCTAACTAGGAATTATAGTTAACAGCTTCCAAACAAAACAGAATATGAGAGTCAACTTTAAACCATGACTATATATACTGGTTTGCTTGGAAGCCATAAATCACAATTCCCTGCTTCACACATAATGTGAAACTAAGACTAACCAACTCTAGCTCCTGGAGGATTTCGAAGAAAAGAACAAAGTGGCTATAATGCAGATCCTGAAGCACCTGCATGCAGATAGCTACTGTATCTTGGCCTTTAAAACTTAGATTGTGATTGTCCAAATGCAACCTTAGTGCATAATGACAAATTATTATTCTTTCTAAGGAAGAAACAGTCTATGAACTTCAAGAACTGGTTGCGATTTAGAGCCCCATAAGCACACAACTCCTAGTTATAAGTTGGTTTGGCAGATGCCTGTGAATGCTGACTGGATCTGAAATGAAGAAAACTATGGCTCAATTTGGACGTAATGCTGAACTATGATCTAGCATTAGGAGAATGAGCCTAACCTTCTTGTGTTTGTGCTTTTACCCTCCCCCCCCCGCCCTCCACACCAGTCCTCTTTATCTAGCAAAGCTGCAAGGTAATAAGAGATCCTGTCTTGCATTAACCAGATCATTTTCTACACAAGGGCTGAATTGGTCCAAGAATAGGACATCAAGAGCCCCATGTTGGTAGTGGGAAGATCTATTACTGGTATGTGATCCATCCACACAGTCCCCAATATTTTCTGTCTCCCTCCCTCCCTCCCTCCCTCCCTCCCTCCCTCCCTCCCTCCCTCTCTCTCTCTCTCTCTCTCATACACACACACACACACACAGATATTCAACCCACCCTCACACATATTCATATAACTTTCCAGGCCTGCCCATTACCAGCTGATCAATGCAGTTCAACTGAGGACAGGAAAAGGCTATTTTACAGCAATCTTCCTCAGAAATTTACACAGACAAATCCCAAAGAGCTCTTCTACATTGTTTTACTGGCTGTATTACTCCATTCAACTCTTAAAGAAACACATGACTCATCAGGATTTATGGGAGTTGCTGCCTCTTAATGGTTAAAGCTATCACATGAAAAATCACATTTTGTATTTTTCTAACAAGCAATCATAATAATGACAAATTACTTTAAAAAGAAGAGAAAGCACAGAAGAACATTCTTACGATCAGCTTGTACTTGAACAACATATCCCAGTGTCAATGCCATTCTTTGTGAATCAACGGTGCTCAAAAGTTTGGCAGCTGTTGTGCCCAGCAGAGGTTTTCCATTGTATAAAGTATAGTAAGTCAATTCAGCAGGCTCCTTGGGACCTGGAATTCGCTGCATTCTCACCATCTTTTTTTTTTTTAAGACAGCAACGACAAAGGGGAAAAGATCACATCTACAATTTTAATAAGCTCATCTCTGTGCCAACAAGATAAAATTAGTATGCAGACTAGTAAATTAAATCTACATTCTCGATTAGAATTGCAGCATGCATGAATATTCAAAAATAAAATATTTTGTACAGATAATCATGACAGTGGGAATTTGAGATTTTGCAAAAGTCACACCTTCTTGAACTACAATTCCAGAATTCCCAGTCAGTTCCCATGTTGGCTGGAGGAATCTGGAAGTTGTAGCATTAAAAAAAAATAACATTTCCAAGCTCTGAATTGTTGATACCTTACTGAACAGTTCAGTAGCCCAGCACCAGTCCATGTTTACCATTGCTGTAAGTGCCTTGCTCATCCCTCTAACAACTCCTACTCCAGGACACAACAGGTTGTTTCTTATGAAGTCACCAAGATGTGGAATTTCTGGTATAGCCAATGGTACACCCAGTCAATAATGAAGATACTCTGGCTACTTTTCTAGCTCTTTTACACAATTGTTTTTGATATAAAAAAATTCACTAATGGGATGGGACAGAAAGTGAGGAATGGCAAAGGAAGCAGAAAAAAATAGGGCCTTTGATTAACATTGTACAGACAGTTTAAGGCCTTTAATAAACTACAGTATTTCATACTATCAGTGTGACAAAACAACAACAAAAGATTTTGTTCATTGTAAAACATTTAACATTTAGAATGCCCCTATAGAGTACAACATGAGCTTTTCATATGGGGACAAATGTTCAGTGGCCCCCATTATATAGAAAGGTTAAAATCTATGAAGGTCACATTTGATGGAAAGAGGAGAAGAGAATTATTTGTGAGATGTGATTTGAACTATAAATTCCTTTATTAAAATAGTAATCTCAAATATTGTTGTTGTGTGCCTTCAAGTCATTTCTGACTTACAATGACCCTTAGGTGAACGTATCACATGGTTTTCTTGGCAAATTTTGTTCAGAGGAGATTTCCCATTGCTTTCTTCTAAGGATGAGAGAGTGTGACTTGCTTAAGATCACCCAGTGGATTTCCATGGCCCAATGAGGACTTGGACTCTGGGAGACCACTAGTTCAACACTCTAACCACTACACTATACTGGCTCTTAAATATTGTACAGTCGTTCCTTCCCATTCGCAGGGGTTAGAGGAGGAGCACCACCGTAAAAGTAAAAAAAAAAACCCTGCAAATAAAAAATGAGTGGCCCATTGGCCAACTCCAAAGGAACACCCCCCTGTCACTTCCATGAGCACGCTACTCGCCCCCCTCCCTCCCCATCGCCATGGCTTCTCCTTCTCAGACCCCCACCAACCCATCCAACTGTCCCAAGAGTGAGATCACTTCCCTCCCTCCCTAGCCCAGCGCTGCTGTTACTGTGTTGCTCCCTCCTCCTCTCCTCCAGGATCTTCCACCTGAGCCCACCCACCCCCACTGGGGCTCTTCTAACACCCCCCCCATCCCAGTGCACCACTCAAGTTGCCCTCCTCCCTCCCCACCCACCCCCAGCTCCTCCTCACCTGTTATGCCGGCGAACCACAGGTCCCTCCTTCCCTGCCAGCCAAAGCCAAGCCAGCCTGCTTGCTGCTCCATGTAGGGTCTACAGTGGTATCTCCATGCCCACCCACCCACCTGGGCAATCACTGCCTGCCTCCTTCCTTCCTTGCCAGCCCTGGCCAAGAGAGAAGGGGGAACTCCGGAGGAGGAGGAGAGGAGGGCTGGCCCTGTGGAGCACGTCACTCCCACATCACAGGCAGGGAAGGAGGGAGAGGGAGGGAGAGCCGGAGAAGAGAGGAGAGAAGAGGGCTGCTGGGGGAGGGTTGGGCTGGGCTGGGCTGGGCTGGGCTGAGGGGGGAGGCAGAGCCCCTCCTGAAGCTCCCATGGGCACTCAGGAGGAGAAGGAAGAGGAGGAGGAGAAGCGCATCAGCAGAGGCAGGTACTCCTCCTCCAAAACACACACACACTTTCCTCTCCCCCTCCCTGGGGCAAAGAGCTGAGGCTGGGTGGGAGGCAGGGCTGAGCGGCTCCCACAGTCCCAGGCAGGGGGAGGCCAGTCAAAGCTGCAGTGCTCCCACCCACCTGGTGCAGGGTGCCTGGTGCTGATGGTTGCGCTGCTGCCGCAATCCCATGGACGGGGAGGCTGGCCAAAGCCACAGCGGAGCCACGAGAGTGGGTAAGGGCAGCGGATAGTAGAGCCAGGAGGGGATGATGAGGGGGTGGGAGAACAGGGGTGCCAGTCCGCAAATACACAAAACCACAAAAGGGAAAGCCACAAATAGAAAGGGACAACTGTACTGGTTTTAATTTACACTTCTTCAAGGGGCCCTCCAATGTGGTTTCTACAATATACTCAAAAGTCTAAGAGAAAGATGGTAAAAAGAGAAAGATGGAGACCTACCTGCACAGTATAGCTACCAACTGTAGTAGCTCGTTTAAATCGTCTTCCTTGCTGATGGGACATCATGAACAGTGGTGCTAAACGTTGCTCCATTAGTCTTGCAAAACTCTGATTATTCACCCCTAGCAATGTGATGTCAACTCCCTGTATAACTGCAAGAGTAGAAGAAAAAAATACCCTGTAGCAATGGATTAATGATATCTTAACATTTGGGCCGCAGGGAAATGTACAGTCATGGAGCTGGGAAAAAACAAATTGGGTCACCTAGTCCAACTTCCTCCTTTACGACTTGTTACACAAAACACACAGCAAGGCTGTGGAAGTTTTTTTCTTGAAAACTGCCAAGGAGGCAAGTTCCACAAGTTCATCTCCCCTGGAGGACAACTTATTTCATTACTGAGCTGCTCTTACAGTCAGAAGCCTCTCCTAATATTTAATCTAAATTTGCTACTTCACAGCTTAAATCCCTTTGCTTGCTGCTCTAATGGCATCTCTCTTCTTTATAAGATCATGTTAAATATATGGATTATTAACATGTCATCTGCCTTAAACACACTTTCTTTGTGATTAAAAAAAAAGTTCCTCCCACTGTTCTTCACCTGTGGAAAAACTGGTATGTGTATGCATACATCTCTGACAACAGTCAAGCTCACACATTCATGCATATACAGTCAGAGCTATATCACAAGAGTAATGGATTCATCCTCTCACCAACTCAGAGAATCCATGGTTTCAGTTATCCACAGGACACAAAATAGGGACAAACACCATAGCGTCATACTGCAAAATGCCTAGAGCAGTGTCCTCTCTAGTATCTTCTAGGTCTGCCAACACAACTCTATGGTATGTTTTTATCAGAAGTCATTTATTTTAATAGGGTCTGCTGTTATCCACAGTTTCTGGTATCTATGGTAAGTCCAGGAACCAAACCTCTACAATTACGAGGGTCTGTATACACACAGGGAATGGGAATCAGAGGCAAAGTGAACAAACACATTAAGGAATCTAAGCCAGCAATCTAAAACCATATGAAACCAAATAGGATGAGCATGTTTGGAGCTGGGCATCCTCATGGGCAGCTGTACCTCTTTAGAGAGGGAAAAAGCATAGAAACAGGAGACTATCTCTAGGACAGTAAGAATTAAGACCATCAGAATGGAAGTGGATACCTGTAGAGAAGCATACCTGGTGAGGGTTCAAATGGATTTAGATAGGAAATCACAGCAGCACAGGAAAATATGACCCTGTCAAAGAAACACCCTGGATATATCTATGTGCAGGTGCATAGACAAGATGGAATTAATCAGCTGCATTGTGAAGCACCTGTTTTAACTTGGATACTGCTCTCTGTGGAGGTAGCTCCAGCTGAGGCAAAGCAAGTAGAACAAATCTGGAAAGCCTTGATTCTCCCACCAATATACATTTATGTTAAAATAGAAATTGTACCCAATTCAGTTTTTACAAAGAAAAATTAAATCTATATTAATAGGCCATCCCTAATTCCCAAGCAGCAAGACATTCCAAGGAACATGTAGGATTTTTGTTTTGAGTTGGGAGAGAGAGAGAGAGAGAGAGCGAGAGAGAGAGAGAGAGCGAGCGCAGTTTGCTAAAATTTCCTTCATTTGCAGAAATATAAATAGAACACAAAGATATATACTTGAATCAGATCCACACAGAGAAACGTACCGGTACTCCTTTCTTCAACCATCAACTTACTCTCTGCTTCTGATTCCATATGTTTCTTTCAAAGCACACACTTGTTGTTAATTCAGTCACACCCCTGCCCAGACCACTTAGCTGAAGGTGTCTGGGCAAAGGTATGTTAACTTTCTATGAGCTCTGATAGCTTTCATATTCAGACACACAGCAATAGTATCTAGAAATTTCCCAAACATCACCTCCACTGAAGAGTCAACCACCAACAATTCCCAGCTATTAATAAGTGGTCTTCTTGACAAAGGAATATCTGGTCAGCAACCTAACAATATTTACAAAAGCAACAAGTTATGCAAAAGCTTCTAAATTTACAAATTCACATCACTTCTGGCACATTCACAGCTGTGTCTTAGAAGGAGTGTGGGCAAAATGCAGCCCTGACACTGCATGTAGTTCCCAGATCACCCATCCGCACTCCCTAGACGATTCTTCTTTTGACATTAAAAAAGGGTGACTGCTTTTCCTTGAAGCCTCCAGGAGTAGCATGTCACCTTTCAAATAGGTCACAGGGCCACCTTGCCCTGTTTAAGATCAAATTAGCTGTTTTTTTAATACCAGAAGTGGTGGTTACAATTTATTTTTGGGGTGGTAGTTCAATTTACTTTTGGGAAGTCTTTGCAGCCTCTCGAAGGTTCGAAGGGCATAAAATTGGGCCTTGGATCAACCACAGTTTCCCACCGCATCTTATAACAACAACTAGGTGAGCACTAGAGGACATGAATATGTTTTATCACATGCCACAAAGTGAAGACCTCTACTTTTTCTTTAAGTGAGTCATTTTAAAAGGACAGATACAGTATATATGGCTCAAAAATAGGCAATCTCAGGAAACAAAGACAGAAGAGTATTCATATTCAGAGAAAAGGGTAGGCACAAGTTGTAAGCCAGCAAGAAGTATATATACATACATTTTTAATATCAATGTAATACCCACTGTGCTTTAGTATTATAGCTTCTTCTTTTTTATGTATAAGTCCTAATTTCTAGATCCCAATAGCTCTATTCTTAGAGTTGTGACTCAAAGTTTTAAGAGTACAAGATGAGAAGGAAAGAAATGTTCAAACAACAGATTAGCCACCAATTGCAAAAATTACAAATCATTGAACATTCCACTTGCCAGCTTCACATAAAATAGAAATGCCACTCAGGCTAGCAGTATTGATAGTAGGAGATGCTATTATCAAAACAGATGGGAAAGTATTTCTTTTAAAATGCAAAGTTTTACCTGTAATCACCCAGTAGTCCCTAGTTGCTTCTGAAGTATCAAGATTTGGATATTCCAAAGCTATTGAAAGAAAAAAGAAAAGGGATTTACTCCAAATAGTCATAATTCTGAATAGAGAGGAAAATCAATTAATAAACTTCATTCATTGGACATAAACGATTCAACATACACTTAGGGCTTGTCCACACTGGCCAGAATTAGGATCAGGCCCATTGCCCACCTTGTTACCTGGACGAAATGGGAGGAAGTCCACATTGACATGCTGGCCTGTATCTGCAGCTGTCTCTACTGCCATTAGCATCGCACCCACTAAAGCCAGGAAGGTGTGTAGCATGTGATCAGCCTTGGTCACATGCTATGGGCTTGCTTCCTGGCTTCAGAAAATTTAACACAGACAGAAGCAGCGGCAGCTCCAGAAATGGGACGGTGTGCAGGTATGACCTCCTGCATGCTTGCAGGGCCAAATTCAGTTTATCTTAAAAGAGATTTTTTTTCTCTGAATATTTTGCTGCAATCTTACCCCCAAGCACTGTGAGGACTGCCCAGGGCCAAAATGGGGCAAAAGTCCTGTGTTGCCTGGACTGCAGGGCTCTAAGATGGCATAAATAGCCTATCTAGACAAACCACAGGAAGCAACATAGGTTGAAACAATGGACAAGTTAGATTACCTTCACCTTCTTTCAACCTCTATGAAATGTTTGGCTTTGTTCAGCTGCCTTCTGTTTGCTTGTGTTGGCTTTATTAAGGGTTACTGACTTATTTTATTTAAGGCACTTCAAATGTATTTTACCGCATATAAAGTAATAATGTGTGGTTGGTAAGCAAAATCACATCTTCCAAGACACTCCTATTGATGTGTAACACACAATCCAGAACTAAGCAAACCATTCAAACCTTAACCCTACTGGATCTTATGCACACAGGTCTTAGGTAAATTTTACACCCACTGGTGTAGAGTCAGAATCCGATAGGTTGTCTGGTAGAGTCAGAATCTGATAGGTTTTCTCACACAGATAGGAGGAAAACCAGACAGGAAATCATCCATACAAGCACAGTGGTTTTTCTAAGAACACATACTAAGCACATGTCCACAAGGAGATTTGAGCTTGTGGTCACCCAAATCAAACTCCGAATGCAGCCTATTGCTTATACTTATCTGTTCAAAATATGTGGCATATTATTTGGAATAATAACTTCCTTGAGAATTTAACTGGGTTTTGACCAATAGCTTGAAAGTATGTAGAAAGATACAATGTCTTGAAAAAATAGTCATCCTCATTTTCTGTTTCTGTTTACTTAACTTTTGTAACACAAGAAAAATATTCTGCATTTTCACCGCTTTGAGTACATTGTATGCAACAAGTGGTAGCAATCCCAATTAGATCTATTTCTATTCCAGGATGTAACATAATGTAATGTGGAAAAGTCAAAGGGAAGAGTGAATCTTTCTTCAAGGCAGATGTCTTTTTACATTATTGGAGTGAGAAGTACAAATCACATCCATGATGAGAGCCATTTGCTTGAAATCTGGAACTCACAGTTGTCATTATAAAGAGACAGGCTTCTCCCTCCACTTGATTGTTACTTTAAGTGCCAGGCTTCAGAAATAGGAGTGGCTGGCATTTCCAAATATTAAAATATTGCCAAAACAAGTAGGTATAGAAACAGTGCATTTGTGTATGGCTGAAATCCAGTTGGTGCCCTCTGCTTGCATAATGGTCTACAGCATGACGAACTGCATTTTCCATGGTAGTGCTGTGGCAGCAAATGAGGGCACACAAAGCTGTAATCATTGTGTCCTGGGGATAAGCACACTGGGGTTCCAACCACCCTGTTTCTCCAACCCTTGCTTTCCAGACGCACTGTGATTTCCCAAGTCAGCTTTCCCAGAGTGCCTAATCTCCAAAGGAGCTCACTCTCCCCTGAAGTGCTCTGGAGGAATAGGCTGCTAGGAGTCAGCAGTCCTCCCTTCCTAAAAACAACAATGACTCTGTCTACCTTCTTTTGCTGCCACTGCTGCCCACAATCTTTTTCTTCCCGTCACTGCCATGCCGTTGCCTATGCTGACATACTTAGACTACCATAGTTACCCAACAGGATCTTGGGATATATACACAGAGAGAGATTGTGTATGCAGATATAAATGCAATGTGAGAAATATTTTAATCTAAAACACACACTGCATGCAGCAAGAATTTAGCAGGACCACCATTTATATATGAAACCTGGCAAGCTACCTTATCTTCCGCACTTTATGTATTTTCTGTATCTAATTTTTGCTGTATATACTTTAGGTGCATTTCAACTGATTACAAGGGAGCCTAAAGGGAAGTGACAAACTTTAATTAAAAAAAAATACAGTAACACATTCATAAGGCTCAAACCATTTCTGTAGGTTAACATTTCTAGATAATAACATAAACTGTTCTGCTGACAGCATAGCAATAACAAAACAGAACAAAAAATTGAAAAAAAATGTGGAAAATTAGGAGTCTACTAGCCAAGAGCACAGCCATGGAAAGCACATCTACAATTAATTTGGGAGGGATTTTTCTACTGCACTACAGCATGGTGTCATGGGTTTGAGTGTCGGACTATGACTCTGGTGACCAGGGTTCACATCCCCACTCAGCCATGGAAACTCACTGGGTGACCTTGGGCAAGTCACACTCTCTCAGCCTCAGAAGAAGGCAAAGATAAAACTCTCTCTGAATAAATCTTGCCAAGAAAAACCCCATGATAGTCTCACCTTAGGGTTGCCATACATCAGAAACAACTTGAAGACACACAATAACACAGCTAAAGAATTGCTCTTGTATTTGAATTGAGGGGTAATCGCCCCCAAATTGTGGAATGACCTGCCGAACGAGATCCGTCAGATGACAAGCCTGAGTAGCTTTAAAAAAGCACTAAAGACGGATCTCTTTCGGCAGGCCTTTCCTAATTAGATCCCGGCCTCAGGAGCTCCTGGCCTCTTTTAGTCTGCTGGCCATTTATTGTATTTATTGTTTTTTAAATGTGATTTTAGATTAGTTGCTTTTTAATTTATATTTGTTTAATATCTTTTTATGGGGGAGGGTGGGGGTGGGTGGGGTTTAGGGATTTTTATCTGTATTGTATTTTAATTTTTGTAAGCCACCCCGATTGTTTTAAAGAGGGGCGGGGTATAAATAAATATTATTATTATTATTATTATTATTAGTTGCTTTCAGTTTCCCCCAAAGATACTTCTTATCATTGGTGGCTTTTAAAAATATTTGTTCCCCTCATAAGCGCTCCTTCACTTTGGTCTTAAAAGTCATGCCACATGATGATACAACATTAATTTGCATGATATCTTATTAGCTGCATGGACTTGAACAGTTTGAAATGAAGAGAAACCAAGCATCACAAGTAATGGCCTTTGCTCACTATGTGGTATCTGGTTTTCTGAACAGACCCACAGGACTACAAGTCCTTTAGTCTTCCTAGAAGTCATTTCTGAAGACTAAGGCACAAATGGAAGATGCTGTTTGGCTTCGTCAAGCATTAACCTCCCTCCAAATCCCCAGCCTGGTCTTTTCACTGCACCATTATTCTTGCGGCCAACAATTCAAACAAGACATAAAAAATAGTTTTGAAAAAAGAATAATTTTTCTTTCCATTTTTAAAAACCAAACAGTTAATCTACTTCTTTAATAATAAAAAGCCTACCTTCAAAAAGGCAAATTTCACTACCAAAATCAAAACATTGCTACTCAATAAAAATAAATCACTTCCACTGCTCAAAAAAATGAAGGAAATTCAGCTCACCTTCCCTTTGGCTAATCAGAGAGTAATTACCTCTAAATCAGGGTAGGCAACTTGGTGCCCTGAAGATGTTTTGGACTACAACTCCCGTAATTTATGTATTATTTATGTAAAATATCCCCTAAGCAGATTATATTAAAATGTGTATCTAATACAATATTAAAAACGCATCTAAACACAATTTTTAAATGATAAATGCCACAACACATAAACAATGGAAGTGTTATCCCTTACTACTTGCTACTTTGGCTGTGGATTGTTGGAGTTATAGTCCAAAACTTTTATAGGGCACCAGGTTGTCCCACTCCTACTCTAGACTTTCTGCAACTCAACATACCTCAAGTCGAAAGGATAATAAAGCAGAGTACAGTAGGACCCCGTATCTGTGGGTGATTGGTTCCAGGCCCCCCCCATGGATACTGAAATCCGCGGATAATAGCAAATGCCCTGGAGGAGGAGGCAGGCAGGCAGGAAGGAAGAGGAAGGAAGAAGAAGCGGGGCTCCTCCAGTTCACCCACCAAGTCCAGCCCAGCCCAGCTGGCCCCTCAGAGCCAAGCCTGGGCAACTTCTTGGCCTGGCACACCTTCACCCCCCGCTCTCCCTCCCTCGAGCTGCCCACTCTCTGTCTCCCTCTATGGCCACCGGACTCACCTAGGGCGAGCAAGAGGTGGAAGGTGGTGGCAGCGCTCATGGCCAACACTGCCCAGGCTCTGCTTGGCTGCCGGTGCTGCTCTGCTTCTGCTGTGGATCCACCCCAAGCGCTCAGGCAACTGCCCAGAGCCCATCCATCCATCCGTCCGCCCATCACCCAGCCAGTCCCGCATGGCTTCCACCCTTACTGCCCCAGGTCAGCTTCAGCTCCTGCCAGGTGGCGACAGCAGCAGAGAAGAAGTAGAAAGATGAGGAGGCAGTGGCAACCTCCATGGCTTCCCCAGCAGCATCCTCCGCTCTGCACCTCCACCCTCGTGGTGCGCAGCAGAGGCAGTGAGAGTGATCAAGGAGGCGGCAGTTATCATCCTCCTACTCATGGCCGAGGCTGCCCCCACCTGAACCCCCTGCAGGGTTGGGAGAAGGGAGGCAAGATCTCCTCTCCCCCTCCCTTGCCTGTCCACCCTCCGCCATCACCAACCACGGATAACTGAATCAGTGGGCGGAGAATCAGCAGATATGGGGGTGCTATTGTATATCCAAGTGAGGATCTTTTGTAAATTCAGCACACTTTGAATATTTCAAGACCATAAATATATAGAGAATGCTGCAAGACTGGTTTGCACAGAAATGTCACTGAAACCTCCACATAGTTTATTAATTCCAGCCATAATCTGCACAGGTGGGCCATCATGTTACAAGCTTCCAGGGTCCACCAGGGACATGGAGCAGGAACATTTAATGCGATGGGCCCAAATTTCATAATTAGTTCTCTTACACATTAGAAGGACAGCAAGAATAATTTCTCTTAAAGTGACCACAATAGCTTTTCCATTTTCAAGGCAGATCACACCACATAGATCAGTACAAGTCAGTAGAATCCCAGATTTTCCATTGAATTATCTTCCTTCTGCCTATCAGATTGATCGGCAAGAATTCTTCCTCCTCACTACTGATCAACTGCAGGCAAGCTTTGTGAGACTGGGATTACAGGGCAGGACTTGCAGATTAGCCTGGGCAAGATGGAGGCTGCTTTTTAGCCCAGGAACCTCTGATTTTACAAATAAAACCCGGGGGCGGGGGCGGGGGCGTGGCCAGGATGGCAGCAGTAGTGGAGTACTGGGAAGGAAGACTTTTCCCCTTTCCCACCAGTGGCTTGGAGAAGGTGGCAAGCAGCACAGGCCCTTTAAGGATGCCAATGCTTCCCACCTACCTGAATCCGGCCCAATCCAGCTATCCAAATGCAGCAACAGCCAGCAAAACACAGCATTTTCCAGAGAACTCCAGAGTAAAAGGGAACTTATTTTACTGCAGATTACCAGCCAAAATAACCAGATTCACCACAGAATAGGCCTTGCATCATTTAAATAGATTGTAGTGGATACAGTGTGAGTCTGGGGGTTTTGGCCAGTGTAGACAAGCACTTGGTTAAATTTAGCTTTATTTTTTTTACCCTTATTGTAAACTGTCTTGGATCCCATGTAAGGAGAAAGAAGGGTAACCAATCAATCAATAAAATCATGGCCAGCAGGGTTCTGTTCAGTATAGAAGCGTACATGTTGGCTCAACATCAAACTGTTTTTGCAGAACATGCTGGCCTAAACCCTGTTGTTAGTCCTGACTAGAGTAAACCCATGGAATCAGTAGAATTTACCTACATGTTGATTCAGCATTGAACAATTAATTGAATGGGTCTACTGTAGTTGGAAGCAGTCCACAGAATACCAGCCACTGCATATACACACCTTAATATTGAACCATGTAGAGTGGTTCCTCTTTTTAAAAAAAATATATCTGCCTTGCTGTTTGTGTACTCTTTTTTTATTTCTGTCCTGAAAGCAATTAGGTACCAGCAAAGTATAAAAAGTACTAGTCTGGGAAGGGAGCCAACTGTTAATTAGCTCACGGGAATGCAAACACAGTCCAAAAGGTCAGAGGCTTATGGCAATCAGTCAGCATGGTCCAAAGCAGTCCAAGGGTTAACAGGAACAGGTAGTAGAGTAGTCAGGAACAGTCTAAGGTCTAAGCACAAGTCAAAGTAACAGAAGTCAAGATAACTGGAATCCAGGCACTGAAGTCACCAGGAAGATCAGTTGATTTCTGACAAAGCCTCCATCGCCTCTCTCATCATATATATATATATATCAATTAAGGCTTTGTCCGTTGTTTCTTAATGAGCAGGTTTTTCTCATAAATTCTCAGAAACCTCCTTTGAGCTTCCTTTTGAGCTCGCTGCTGGGTATACGATGGTGGAAGTAAGTCCCTCTTTTCTTCTTTGTCCTTATCTGAATGGGCAGGACTCTCTTCTGTGACTGATGCCAACCCACTTGGACCAGGCTCTTCCTCTGCTCAAGCCTCTAGGTTGGCAGGGTTCCCTGCAGGCACAGGTGTAAATAAACCTGTGCCAGGGTCCCTAGGGCCATTCCCTGCCTTGTCCTCCTCCTCCTCTGACTCTATACCCTCATCAGGCTCATGGGGCATGACAATTTCTGAGGTCAGTTTTCATCTTCAGATGTGAATATTTTCAAAAAAAGTGATTATGGCCCCGTTCACCCATTTACCTGATCAATCATTTTCTCCATGTGGTGGAAGAACAGACACAGCCCCACCCCCCACACACACACAAAATAATGCTTTGAGGGGGAAGTGTCACAAAATTGGGACTCATTATTAGGACACGTATCACATATTGCCTTTGGTGTATGATAGATGACTGTGTATTTAATCTACACATGGACCACCACCCAGGTAAGTGTGTCAACCAGGCCAATTCTTCTTGCTGTCTCAGTTACCAAGTCAAAACTCTTAGGACAGAAAAGGTGGTGAGTCAAAAGCATAAATTAATAAATCTCATCACCACTCAATTTATGATTTGAGGAAATTTACATCTCCAAGCAGTATGCCTTCAGATCTTTTAATATACCTAAAATCTTGGACTCTCTTAAGCAAAAGCAAGCCTCTTGCAAAGCAAGACTTGGTTTCTGCTCTCTGAACGTATTAGGTTGGGTCCTGAGGCTCACTGCAAGAGCTTCAAACAAATCCTTGGCCCTTGGTCAATCATTTCACAAAGGCCTACATTTGTGAAATATTTTGAACTCCATTTTCTATACTGGTGTCCCAATATAACTGCATGAATCTGTTTCCTCTTTCCTTCTTGTGTGCACTTAAAATAAAGTTTATGTGATGAACCCCATCAGACTTCAATCACTTGGATAACAAGCATTAGTTCAAATCCTTTATTGCAAGGCATCAAAGTGAACACTTCATTGACAGATCTGACAAGTTCCCGCCAGAATCCCAACTATAGCATCAAGCAAAGGTTTCGATTGCCCCCTTTCACACCATCCTCCCCCCTTCCACCTGCACTAATTGGGTTTAGGTTGCTCTGTTTCTGACTCTCTTTTCTTCCCAGGCTCAAATGGCCTTGAACATTCAGAGTACCAGGCTAAACATATTCCAGAGCTATCCAGCATTCTACCATCAGCCATTTCACTCATGTCAAGTCTCTGGCCAATATGCATAGGCCTAACTATAGCTTATTAAACAGCAGGCAACCTAACTATGGCAAACTAATTGCCAGAGACCTAACAGTTTATCATCCTAGGATGGGCCTCTTTTCAAAAGCAAAGCATTGTTTGCTGTAGCAAAGTAGATGGCTGGAGGAAACATATGTTGTGTGTGAAAAATATTTGAATCAGGGAAAGCAGCGATACCTAAGCGCCAGTAAGACTCTTTGAAGAGCCACCTGCAAATGATAAGCAAATACTGAGAGAAAAGGAAGTCCTGAAGGCTTACCTTCAGCAATAGTCAGAGGTGGGTAAGTGAGATAAAACCCCACCATTTCTGCAGAAAGATGATTAAGAAGGTTGCTTGCCTCAGTGCCATTTAAAACTGTGCTTTCATTTCTCACCACATAAAACAGAGTGACAACTTGTGAAACATTTGATGTGTTCAGGATCTAGGAAAAAAATCAAAGTAAAGAAACAACTGATAGATTAATTTTTATTTATTATTTTCCCCATATATTATTATATTAGTGCAACAGACAAAAGAAAACATTAATCATGCCATTATTATAAAACACACATGCTTGTGGGTGTTTTACCTCCTTGGCTAGGCTATTCCAATTTTATTACAGAACACAGGCAGAAGAAAAAGTATTTCCACTTCAGCGCAAAAAGGGCTCAATCCAGACACAATCTAAAGCTGTTGGGTGCTTTATTCTACACTGGGTTCACATGGGCAGCATGGGTAGGCACAGGACACATATAGGCTGTACTACACTCACTTCAGGGATAAAGTGGAAGAAAATGGTCTCTGCCCTGAGATCTGTTGATATGGGGTGGGACAGAAATATCTAAATAAATAAATAAACAAAATGAATTTCCCTCTCTCAGCTTTTTGCTAAAAAAAAAAAAAACAAAAAAAAAACCCCAAGACCCCAAGAAATCCTTCTCTGGATAAGCATTAACGATACAAATTTACTGCTTCCTGACAAGGTGATGTAAGATCAAATTTATTCAAAGGTCTTTGATATTTGCTTCTCTTTCATTAAAAGCAAATCCTGCATTTGGAGAATGACTTAGTGGCATCTGGGATGACTGTAGATATGCATGAGTATGGCTGAGTTTCAATCATTGTACAGTACTATGTTCCTCTCTCTTTCAGACAATGAGAACTGAACATTCAGCTCATAGTGATCCCATCTGTTTTTATGACTAATACACCTATAACAGATTGACAGGGTTGTTAACTGTGCAAATTATAAGAAAGATGTGCTGAAGGGGGACTCTGCAGACCTTACCCTTTAAACAAAGACCTGAGGAGGAAGTGGAAAAGGGAATGGGCAAGAGAGTAAAAAAAGACACAAAATGTTCCATGCACAGGTGAGTCACAATATTTCAGTACACATATTATTCCATCACACAAACTGCAGAAGTGCAATAAACAGAAGTGGGGGAAATGTGTCTGTCTTCACGTTAGTGCCTTTTTCAACAAAGAAATGTCATGCCTGCACAGATTTCCAGATGCTTACAGAGCATTTTATGCAGGTCAAATGCATGTGCATTCAGTTTGCACTGACCTGAAGCAAGTATCTAGGGCAGACAAGGCCTCCATATATATATATAATTTTTTGGACGTTCATAGGGAAAGCAAAAGAGCAAGGATTACTATTCATCACCTATGATATTTGGGAACAAAAAAGTGCCTAAACAGTGTTTGGCACTGTACATAAATAAAAGAAAGTAGGCCTCTGCTCACAATCTAAGGCTCACAATCTAAGTACTAAAGAATTTTAAAATAGATTTATTACAGTTAAATTGCAGATCTGTTCCCAGGCTGGTTCAAAGAAGCAATGGCACCATCCCACCACTTGGTGGAATGGCATACAGTGTCTTGCAGAAGTAGTCACACCTTTGATTTTCCACATTTTATTATGTTGCAGCCTGGATTTAACTGGCATTTGATGATGACGATGACAACGATAACGATGGTGGTGGTGGTGGTTATTTCTTAGCTGCCTCTCTCCATGGATTGAGGTGGGGAATAGCAACAGATTAAAACACTACACATAACATCAGTTAAAATACATAACATGTGTTTAAACAAACATACAAAATCAATACACACTAAAACAATCTATAGTTTAAAATTCATAATTTAAAAATCATCTGGATAGGCTTGCTGGAACAGCTTGCTCTTTAATGCTGTTTTAAATTCAGACAACATATTCAGCTGTTGAATCTCTTCTGACAGGTTGTTCCACAGTCTAGGGGATGGCTGATGAAAACATCCTCTGGGTGCCAACTAGTCCTGGGTGTCTAGTAAATGTCACCCAGAGGACCCAAGTGTATGGGGAGGATTATACAGGAGGAGGTGATCACGTAGGTAACCTGGATCCATAACATGTAGGGCTTTAAAGGTAATAACTAACATTTGATATACACAAGACACCTAAGACTGCAAAGGTGCAAAATAGTTTTATTGTCATACAAACATTAAATAGACAAAAATAAACTAACACTTATAGGTTGCATAAATATTTGCCCACCCACCCAGCTGAGTCAATGTTTGGTAGAAGCACCTTTGGCAACAGTTAGAGCTGTGAGTCTTTGGGAGTATGTCTCTAACAGCTTGTGCAGATCTGGATCCTGCAATTTTTGCTCCTTCTTTTTGGCAAAATTGCTCTAACTCTGTCAGGTTGATGGGGGACCATTAATGAACAACAACTTTGAAGTCTTGATACAGACTTCAATTGAGTTGATATGTAGACTATGATGGGGCCATTCTAAGATATCCAGGTTCTGAAACCACTCCAGTGTTACTTGGGCTTTTCACCATTTCCTCTACAACTGCCCTAGATGTGGCTTCCTCCATCTTTCTTTCAATCCTGATCAGTTTCCCAGTCCCTGATGAGAAAAAAGCATCCCAATAACATGATACTGCCACCACCATCCTTCATTGTGGGGATGGTGTCTCCAGAAATGAACACTGTTGGCTTTACACCACACATAGCATTTTAAGGCAAGGTCATAGAGTTCCATTTTGGTCAGACCGGAGAGCCTTTTCCAACATGTTTGCTGTGTTTCCTTAATGCCTTTGTGCAAATTCCCAAAGGTCTTAATTCCCATAGGTCTTGAATATCAGTTTGTTTCAGCAATGGCTTCCTTGTTGCCATTCTTTCATAATGCCCAGCCTCATTGAACATCCAGGTGATAGTTGTCCCATGGATGATTTCTGCCACTTCAGCTGTGGATCTTTTTAGCAACTTTACAGGTACCACTGGCCTCTGACGACAGTGCTGCTTACCTGGGTCTAATGGTGCTCCAGAGGATGTTTACAATTTGGGATATCTTTTAAATAACCCAACCCTGACTGGTGTTTCTGCACAACTTTATCTTGGATTTGGTTTAATAACTTCTTGGTCATTATGAAGCTGTTTGCTTAGATATGTTATCCAATAAACTCAGGGGCTTTCCAGAAACAAGCATAATGTGGCACTGAAATAGTATACAGGTGGACTCCATTCAACTAATTATGTGACTTCTGGAGGCAGACCTTCTTTAGGAATGACACAGAAAAGGGGGTGAATATGTATGCAACTAACAAGTGCCAGTTATTGTTTTTATTTAACATCTGTGCCACAATTTCTTTAAAAAACTATTTTGCACCTCCACAGTGTTGAGTATCTTATGTATCTCAAGTGGAAATAATGTCAATTAAATCCACTTGAATTCACATAGAAAAGCATTAAAAAGGCAAGAGGGGGGAATACATCTGCAAGGCACTGTAAATACCCATCATCCATTTTCCCCATTATTTTTAGGCTGCAGTATTTGAAAGCAATTTTCCCTCAAACCACCATTGCCTGTCAATTGTATTGGTTCAATACAATGTGTACAGCAGGTCCATGTGTGGCCTACCAAGCCAAGCAAAACAAATTAGCCAAGGAAAGCTGCTTGTAGAACCCACCAAAACCTCCTTATTTGCTTCTCAAAGAACTGCAAATATGGGAGGAGGAGCATCAAGCACTGAGAAGGTTATAATATGAGGCTGAAGGACAGTTTTTCACTTGGTGTAATACAGGTTACACACACCATCCATACAATGGAGTTAAGAGAGTTTTGCAGTAATTATCAAAAATGCATTTTACCACTTACTTGCACTGCTAACACTTTCTACAGAGCTAAGAAACTTTGACCAATCTCATGTATTCTTTTAGGTCCAGAAGTACCATGTCAGAGAGCTGCTAGGGACATGCTGACAAGTAACAGGCATTTTTGAAAAATGAGTAGCAGGTTCTAATTTTGCTTTACCCTGATACAATTTACATTATGAATAACTGCCCATACTACTAAAGACTGCATAACTGTTGAAGAAAGCTACCATATACATGTCTCCTTTTTGCACTGAAAACCACCTCTACATAAATCTATATTTGACTGAGTCAATATATTTAAAATAGTACTTATTATTGTTCTTTTCGGATCCTAAGAAAGTAAGGAAAAAAACGAACAGATAAATGCAATAACAGAGATTAACTCTCTTTCACTGACTGTGTTATTAATAACATCAAATTGATTCATACAGAGTGGAGAGAATAAAAAATTGAGGAAAGAGGGAAATTTAGCATCTGGTTCTAAGGAAGAGTTATGCAGATTGTAAATTTCAGGTTTTTTTATCTGACAGAGATAATGTGTAGCCTTATGAATTAGACATATTAAATAGTAATTATAAAATATTTTCATATTGGCATCTAGTTATATTTGCAACAGTGTGGTTAATATAAACACCACAAGCAATTATTGTATGTAAGCCATAGTAACTGTCTAATAAAACTGTGAAATTTTACCTGAACAGTTAACTTGCTACTGGTGTTCAAGACTTTTCTCTCAGCATCCTGAAATGCCTTCTGCAATCTTTGTTCCATGGTCTGAACAAATCTGCATGACTGTATGTTGTCTGACTGACCCATAAATTGCAGTTCTAGATGAAGGATAACAAATGTGTTTAGGGAACAAATATTTTCTGTTTTTCAAAGGCTGCAATCATATACATGTCTACCTGGCAGTAAGCTCCACTGACCTGAATATAATTTATTTCTGAACAGACATGCACAGGATTGTATTATAAAAGACTATCAGAATCCAGCACAGGCATTTGGTCAATAAATGATGATCAAATACATTTGCCTTTATAACAATACTTAACAATAATATAAAATCTTTCCAGAAAACAAGGAGATAGGTTATTAGGGTATTTTAGATCAATTTTAATGAACATATTGGTGAAATGTTGTATAAAATCAAATAGAATTGTTTTTATTGTGCTTCAACATGCAAGTGAAAAGGGCAATTCGTACATTTCATTTTCAAACACAGAAATCATTCCACAGAATGACAAGTGTTCTGATACCACTGGAAATTAAACTTGTGAATGAATACAGATAATCTGGAGAGCCTTGCCTATAAAACATGACATACAGTTCAGTTCTGAGTACCTCTCATTCACTCATGTGAAGGAAGAAACTGAACATGGTAATTTTCTAGCTATCCCTATACCCAGACCCTTCCCATTCTCTAAGGAGAAATTTGGATTTGACATGACAAGCATACCTATCATGTGCAAACAGTTGTTCTTGAAATGAAAGATAATAAAGCATAGAAGGAGATATGTAAAGAAAAAAACAAAGCACCTATAATAAGGAATCCAAAAGATCACAGTTTGCTGGAATGGACAGCCACATGTTCATTAGACATGTGTCTCAGTTTAAGGCAATAGTATTCATCACAGCAAAAAAATAAAAAATAAAATCTGTAACAGGCCTATGAAGTGGCACCTGACAATAGAAAATGTGGTGTATATTTTTCATTTTATTTTTGAAGGAAGACCATTCCTATGGTGTTGCATAATCTACCGGCTGGTCACTGTTCTATTACTCTACAGAAAAAAATACTGATGACAATCCAGATTTATCATTAGTATTGGAAAACCCACTCATAAATCAACTTAAACCTATACTGCAGAGAGAACTGGGGTGGGGAGCTGACCGGTGGCAGGGCCATCCCATCAGCTCTGCAAAAAGACTACTGCCCTTTTGGTTCCTCCTTGCCTTAATTATTACTTGCCACAAGCCATTTCATCAGGATGAAGTAGAAAGAGGGATAGGAAACAATGCAGCTAGTTAATTTTGGGTCTTCTTCTCCCTGAAGTGTTTATATTCCAGCCATATAAGAACTTTGCCACTTTTAAGAAATCCTGCACAAGACTGTCTGTTAGTTTTTTCTTCCTTCCTCACCTGTTTCTCACTTTATGTGCTATGCTTTAGGGTCAGGACAATCTTGCTTTTAATTTGTATGCTATTCCAGGAGCCTTTTCCATTGAGATATATGTTTGCATGTTTTTATTAAATTACATACAGTCTTTGGACGCACATATAGTGCATCTACACTGCAGAAATAATGCAGTTTGACACCACTTTAACTGTCATGGCTTCATCCTACAGAATCCTGGGATTTGTAGTTTTGTGAGGCATCTTTCGTAGAGAATGCTAAGCACCTTTAAAAACTACAAATCCCAGGATTTCATAGGATGAAGCTACTGCACTTGAAATGGTGTCAAACTGCATGATTCATACAGTGTAGATGCACCCTTAGTTGGAAACATTTTCTACTCATGCCGAAAAACACAGCAAGTGGAGGTTCTGACTAATTTCCCTCATTACACATAACAGACAATACTTTACAAAAAGGCAAACGATTATTTTTAGGGGTGCAACATTTAATAGATTGCTTTGTTTACATTTGTTTACATTTGTAATCTTTTGTTTTTAATGATCAGCCAAAAAGATACATAATTGTCCCACCTTATCCACGGATTTAAGTATTCAAGGCTTGAAAATATTCTTTAAAAAATAATAATCCAAACTTTTATTAACGCTCGTCGTATATAGTGATGACTGAATTCTTTGTGAACTAAAGCCTTATCAAACCAAAGTTTGGTTGAAATATAAGAGAATACTCTGTCCAAAGACACCACACTGGTTGTCAGTACACGAAGCCTTCCATAAAAGGGAAAATCTATATAATAATAGATGGTTAATGTATAAAGAAATTTTGAAATGGGAAGGGAATACAGCTATGATAAAAACACAAGAAGAGTTAAAAGAAGAGGGTATAGACTGCCATTGGTTCCTCCATAGACAATTAACAGAGAAGTTTAAGAAAGACATCAAGGTAGAAGAAATGGAGTCAGAAACAACAGAGTTAGATAAAATTTTGCAAGGAGGAAGGGAGAAAATTGTGGCCAAAGTTTATAAACTGTTACTGAAAGTTAATTTAGAACAAGAAAGAATAAAAACTTATATGATAAAATGGGCACAAGATATGGGTCATGAAATCCAACTCGAACACTGGGAAAGAGCTTGGGGTAAAAATCTAGCGTTTATGAGAAGTTATAATCTAAAAGAAAATTATTATAAATCAGTGTACAGATGGTATTTGACACCAGAAAGATTATCAAAAATATATAAAAACTCCTCAGAAATATGCTGGAGATGTAAGTAAAATAAAGGTACTTACTACCATATGTGGTGGAGATGTGAGGAGATAAAAAAAATATTGGAATAAGATTCATAAGATTATTGCAAAAACGTTAGGAGTGGAGTTCAGTTGTGAACCGGAGGTATACCTATTGAATATGCTACACAAAGTAACGTGGAAGAAAGGGAAGTTTCCAAGGATTCTCCTATACATGATAACAGAGGCAAGGATTATTATTGCAAAAAATTGGAAGAATCAACAAACTCTGTCTGTAGATAGTTGGCTCTTAAAATTGTATGAGATGTTCGAAATGGATAGGTTGACGTTGTTGTTGGAAGGGGGAAAAACTAGTAAAAGCTATGAAGACTGGGAAGTGGTAATCTCACTCTGGAAGGAAAAATGGGGTGATTGTATAATTATAAATACTGAGATCTAATGTGAAAAGAAGAGATTTAAATATGAAGTAAAACTGCAACAGAATCAAATATAGCAAAGTAGGAAAGAGGGGGAGAAGAGGTATGTAATTAAAAACACAAGACAGAAAGTAAAGAGGGAGTAATTGTTGTAAATGTTATAAATGTTGATGTAAGTGTTGAAGCTTTTGTGGAAAGATGGAGATGAATGTATAGAATGTATAGAATAGAATGGATGAGAATGGATAATAATGAAACATGTGATTTTATTTAACTGGAAAATGTTTAATAAATATATTCTATAATAATAATAATAATAATAATAATCCAAAAAGCAAACCTTGATTTTGCCATCTTATATAAGGGACACAATTTTGCTATGTCATTTGCATATAATGGGACTTGAGTATTCATGGATTTTGGTATCCACGGGGGGGGGGTCTGGAACCAAACCCCAGAGAACATGAAGGAACAACTGTCCAGGCAGCAAAATGGTATCACAATTATAATTAATAAATGTACTTGATAAGTGCTAGAAGGGAAACACCATCTTAAAGGCAGTATTGCCCTTTTACGCTCACACAGAAAGGAATACACACCATAATATTTGTAAAAGTGATATGAACTTTTTGTTTCAAACCAAAACATACGGAAATTTCATCCGCCATTTCAATTTAACTAACATTTCTTTATTATCGAGTGACAACCTGCATTATTTTATCTGCACTGGAATGAATTTCAATAGGTTTCCCTGGATTTCGCTGAAATCAGGACACTTACACTAAGGACTGAGAAGCTGGAATACACATATGAATTTTTTTTATTTCCATTTCTTATCACTGGATTTTGTGGCGGAGCTGGCAATTCATTATAACCCTCTCTCTTCAGAGATGTATATTCATGACTTGCCTGTTTTCAGCTGAAAGTGGTAAGCTGGCAGTGGGTTCCAGGGCAAGGCTAAGACAGCAACAGAATGAAGATTTGGCACGTGCTGCTTAATATCCGAAGTGGCATTACTAACACCATAAGCAATTAGCATTTCTATAACCACAGCAGGTATGAAAACTAGTCTTTCCTGAGTTACATAGTAGCCAACTGTCACATTGTTTGATTGTTCCAGAATTTCAATCTGAAAAAAGCACATGAAGAAATGGCATTCATCTGAATTTAACACATTTCATTTAATAACTTTAATTCCAATTCCTTAAAGTTGTGCACCAAGAAGCTCATAGAGACCTACGTGAATTACTCTACTGAACAGGAAACAGGAACATACAGTAACAATTTAGTTTTGTAAATCCTGGTCTGGAGAAGTACTGAAGCATGAACACACCAGGTAAATCATCAGTTCTCTGGGCCACCAATGGAATAATCTCTGCTCCAACACTAAGAAGATTAAAGCAAATTTTTCCTGTATACAAAATTGTGAATAACTCTGAGAAACATTATTTTCTTAAACTCATTACATGAACACAAAATCAAAAGACCTTGCCATACTTGGGCTATTGATGACCTCTAAATCTGTTGCCATCTGTTGCAACTTGCCTTGATGCTGGCATGTATGCAACATCACTCAAAGCCTTATGGTCATTTCTTTTGGTTATTTCACTAAACACTTTCAAAAGCTGTACAAGCTATTCTTGGAGGATTGTAAGATATAGATGGATGATGCTGACTGTGGCCTGGCTTCCTAAGTTGCTTTTCCTTTTTTTCATTAGGACTTATAGTAATGAACTATGTTAATTACTGGGCTCTGAATGCAACTTGTGACAACCATCTACATAAAAGCTTGTTCTGTGGTTCCAGATTTTGGTCAAACTTTGATGTGATCAAAAGTTCAGCTTGCAAGAAATCTCTCGGCAAAACATACGGGACTACATTCTTCATACATACGTGTGTGTGTGTGTGTGTGTGTGTACACATGTACATGCACAGACACACACACTTTGCACTGAGTCCAACATCTATATCCAACCATTACTTCTAAAGAGTGAGTGAGAGACAAGGGATTTGCATGCCCATGCTTGGACACATGCTCCCTTCAATGAATCAGAGTGGGCTTGGATAATGGACATTTTATTCCATAAAAGGAAGGCATCCTTCAGCCTCCTAGGCTGTTGGACTCCTTGACTTTCTGTGAGGCTCAAAAGCAGCCATATCCTTTCCCCCAACTAGGAATTTCCCCACTCCTCCTGCACTAATCTAGAAAAGACTTTCTCTTGCAGCCGCATCTTACACAACCTGACACTTGTTTAGAATTAAATATTAGCATCTCCACACACTCTGTGTCTCTACTGATTTTTCTGTTTGTAAAGCTTGCAATATTTGGGGGGAATTTTAGTAGTGCCATAGAACACCAATATGTCCTGAACAGAATTACCTCATATGCTGACCCTTCATCTAAGCTGGATTTTGAATCTGGTAAGCAGAACAGGATACATAACAAATAAAGGTTTTTTTCCTTCCTTCCTTCCTTTCTCTCCCCCCCCCCCACATTCTACAGTGACATTCCTTATTAGTGGAACATGTTTGACCCTTTTAGTTAAGTGGGGCATTTTTTATACTTTTGTCTTTCTCCCACAATTTCCTTCTATACATGTGCTATTAATATATGCCTTCCCCAGAACTGTACGCTCAGAATCTCCTTAGCAACCTCAAGTATTGTATTTGCAGTATGTTAACACCACATACTCTACAGACCTATTACTATCAGTAGTTTTACACTCCAGATAATACTTTCCTCCTATAATTAAGATGGACAGTGATTAATGTGCTTCCTAATCTCCCAAACTTCCATTTTCCTTTTCACAAAGTTGTTTTTACTAGAAGAGATTTTAAACTATACAGAAACGAACACATCAGACCATGTTGGACACAAGAAAGCTTAACAACAGTGACATGGCCATTTACTGAACTTCCTAGAGTATTTGATAAATGTTTGAAAAACTGAACTCAGTATATAAATGTTCCCAGTTTGCTTAACTTCAGATGTCATAGGCACCCACTGCCAATATACACTGCCCACAAGGTAGCTGACAAATGTGCCTAAGAAATAGGGGCCAGATCATATTTGAATCATTGGTACATGTACCATTTGAAAGCACTGCAAAGACAGCCTGTCATCCCTACAAAAAAAAAATGCCCAGATTTTTTTTAGTCTGAATAAGTAAAAGTTCCTGTCATGGACTGCCTAGAAATCAAGTAAATAAATCTACAGACAACTAGTATGCTAAAAATATGGGGTGGGGAAAGATAATATAAACATAACCTTGACAAGAAATATTGATATTAAAGTCATATTTCTCGTTGTTTTGTAGGGAAAGCATAGAAATATTACCTTCCAAGTGACATGAACCTCACTTTAAATGACAGATAAAAATACTGTGCTCTCAAAGCTACATACAGCTGCAGACTCTCACACATTGGTATTCCATTATTAGCCCTCCCTCTTAAAAAAAACAACAACTAAATACATACACATACACACGGTACTTGTAGGAGAAAACAAAAATGAAGGAACTCATCCTTTCAAGGATTCTATTTGGTTGACAGTATAAAATATTCCCATTTAACAAAGCCAGATATAGGGCTCATCTACACCAGCCAGAATATGCCACAGCTTCCTGGCTGCAGAACTGCCCTGTCCTTCCCGTTACCTGAAGAAAACAGTTCAGAGTCCACACAGAAACATCAGCCCATTGCTGCAGCTGCCACCATTTTCTCCACTGGCATGGAAGCCAAAAAGGGGCCCCACAACATGTGACTTCAGGCCCCCTTCATGTGACCAGCCTTGGCCATATGCTGAGGGACCCATGCCTGGCTTCTGGGAGAGTCAGGGAGGTGGAAGCAGCAGCGAGGGATAGCATGCTGGGAAGAGCTCCATGGAGATGTGAGGAACGATCCAGTGGTACTGAATTAAACCAAGTATTATCTTAAAATGTCGTAAAGGGGCCTATCCTAGCTTCCCCTGCTCCAGTCCTGTATCTGCCCCAGGGATGGTGAGGACTGCCAGGGGACAGTTTGAGGTAAATGTCCTGCATCATCTGGACTGCAGGGCTTTGGAAAGTGGTCAAACTGGAACATTTGGCTCATGTAAAAAAGCCTTTCATTTTCAAATGAAGAAAATCCTGTATTTAAGCTATAGTACTAGGCACATTTACTTATGAGTAAATGCCACAAAATTCAGCATGACTTATTTTGAATAAATTCTGGGTAAGAGTGTTTGTTAGCAATAATGTTCTTTGCATACCAAAACAGGGTAAGACTATAGGGCTTTTAGATGCATAATCTATAAAACTATAATCATTTAGTAGAAATTAATGGGTCTAGATTTTTGACTAGTTGGTGCTATGTGCCTTCCAGTTGTTTCTGACTTATGGAAACCCTAAGATAAACCTATCGCAGGATTTTCTTGGCAAGATTTATTCAGAGGAGATTTGCCATTGCTTTCCTTTAGGGCTGAGAAAGTGACTTCCCCAAAGTTACCCAGTGGGTTTCCATGGCTGGGCAGGAATAAGAACCCTGGTCTCCTGAAGTCCTAGTTCAGCACTCAAACCACTACACCATGCTGGCTCCAAGTCTTGACTTACTATCCACAAATTGATTCAATGGGTTTATTCTAGTTGGAACTAGCAATTGCATTTAAATTGCTTACACTGGTTAAGGCCAAGAATTACATTACTGTCTATAGAATTTCATCATTAGTATGTAAATTGATTCTTAGTGCTCTATATATGTAGTATCCCAGCAGTTCGCTACATAAACAGAAAAGCCACCACTGAGACCAAACTCTACCCACAATATGGTTCCATCAATTAGCCCTGTTTCCCTGAATAAGTAAGGGTGAAATCCTTTGATTTATTCATGATTTCCTTAGATGTGATATGCATCTCTGGACTCTAATGATGTGGCATGAATTTAGATGTGGTATAGATATCATGATCCTAATGATGAAATATAATTTTTAAAATGTATTTTGAAACAGTTGCATTTTTGTGCTTTTGAGTGAAAACATTTCCATCAGCTCTGTGCATTCCATGTGCAGCACCAAAAAATAAATGCATCATTATTCTCTTTCCAGCCTACATTCTTAATTTGCTTTTCAAAAACACTGAGTAAATCTGCTTACTTGAGCATTGACATTTTGGTTGAAAGCTTGTCGCAATGCCTGGGTGAGACCTCTTGTGACATTCTGTTTTAAGGATTCATTCAGCAGCAGTCTTCTTGTATTGAGAAACAAAACTAGAATACAAGGTTATACATTAGTTTAAAAGCACCGTCTGTTCATTTGCTTAAGATCCCACTTTTAAAACCATAACAACTAGTCACAGAGACTATGTGAAGAAGCTGCACTATGCAAGTGAACTTACGCTCAGCAGTGTAGCCTTCAGCTGGGGAAAAAGCTATTGTTGGGAATCAAAAACATTACTTTCTTGCTAGTTATTTAAAACCCACCAAGGCATAATGAGTCAACATAATCATGTCTCTCTCCCTCCCTCTCTCTCTTTTTTTTTTTTACATGAAGGATTATCTGGAGATAGAGAAAGGAAATGATTTAGCATTAATGGGTGTTTTATTGACACTTTCTGACTCAGAGATACTAGCCTACAAGAATCTGTGAAGTAGATTGTTATGAGTAAATCAGCTTCCCTATGGCCTAAATTCAACACTGCACTAATACTGCAGGACCAGTGCCATAGACCATTCCAATCTCCAGCAGTTCCTGGTGCCACCTAGAAACTGGTTCTGGAGGTTTTCCAAACCTCTAGAACAGATTTTGGGGTGCATGAAGGGCTGCAATGAGGTAAAGAGATCACCCTTTCCCAATTCAACTGACAGAGCCAGTTCCATGAATGTTCCCCACTGGATTTAAACCTATATCATAAAAGAATAACATTTAAGTATGCATGATTAGCTTCACTGTACAATCTACTTCAAAATAAATCCAGATATTAAATGTGTGCTGATTGTAAAGATTGGCCTAAATCCTATTGTTAATCCCAACTAGAATAGGCTCAGTAAATTTACAAAACCTATTAAGTCAATTTATGTGAGTGAGTTAGAAATAACAATTCTATTTGGGGCCTTTACAATAAATCCAGGCATTAACATTCATGGTTTTGTGTCTCCCTGTGTCCATCTAGCAGCATAAGGCTTCTCATGCTTAGGACTTACTCAGGAAGAAGTCAGACTCTTCACATGATCCAAGTCAGGGTCCTGATATGCAGTAAGAAGGGTGAGACAGCAGAACCCACTGTCAAGCTGCTCAGTTGGGCCCTAACACATTATATTATGGCACTGCCTGACACATATTTGCTGCACAGGTCTTGAAAACCTTGGCCTCCAAGCACAAGACAGCTGTGACCTTATTGGAAGACAGAATTTTGAACCAACTGGCATTTAACCAGCAGGTCTGGGGTGAATCAGAACAACAACAATTTGAACTGTATGAATTTTGTAATGCCCAGTGTATCAACAGTCATTCAAATTAGCAAAATCTCCATCTAGCAGATGAATGACCATTTATTTCTCTGCCACTGATCAAACCAATTTTAACAACTTTGGTTGTATGAGAGAAATCTAAGAGACTCAGAGCTTGTCTAGACGGGCAATTTACCTTGGCAATTTACCACCACCACCACCGTCTTGGAGCCCAAACAACGCAGGGCTCTTGCCCCATTTCACCTCCAGGCAGTCCTGATGACACCCGAGACAAAACCGAGTGGAAGCTGGGGTAAACCCTTTTAAAATGTTTTAATAAAATACCCGGGCGGAGGGGTTAATGCATTATGTGGGAAATCCTGGAGGTGTCTGGTGACAGGAACACAGGAGGCTGTACCTGCATGCCGGGCTCCATCACCAGACACGGACACCTGTGCTGAAGTTGCTCTGAAGCTGGGAAGGAGGCCCCCAGCACGTGATCAAGGCCACTTGCATGTGTCCAGCCTTGATCACATGCCAAGGACCTCTTTCCTGGCTTCTGTCATGCCCCATGAGCCTGATGAGGCTGTAGAGTCAGAGGAGGAGGAGGACATGGCAAGGAACGGCCCTAGGGACCCTGGCACAGGTTCATCTACACCTGTGCCAGCAGGGAACCCTGCCAACCTAGAGGCTCGAGCAAAGGAAGAGCCTGGTCTGAGTGGGTTGGCATCAGTCACAGAAGAGAGTCCTGCCCATTCAGATAAGGACAAAGAAGAAAAGAGGGACTTACCTCCACCATCGTATACCCAGCAGCGAGCTCAAAAGGAGGCTCAAAGGAGGTCTCTGAGAATTTATGAGAAGAACTTGCTCATTAAGTAATACCTAGCAAAGCCTTAATTGCCTTATATAGGTTGGAAGAGGCAATGGAGGCTTCATCAGAGATCAACTGATCTCCCTGGAGAAAGCTTCCTACTGACTTGTGCCTGTATCCTTGCTGCCTTGACTTGTGCCTTGACCCTGGACTGTTCCTGACTACCCTGTTGCCTGATCCTGCTGACCCATGGACTGACTTCTGGACAACACTGCCTTCTGTAAGCCTTGACATTTGGACTGTATTCTGGACTCTTCTCTGTTGCCTGCTTGCCTGTATTGCTGCTTCTCCAAGAAACGGAACCTTGTTTGTTCTGAACTTTATCTGGCTCTCCCTAATTAACTATCACTGGGGCTTGGCTGCTTTCCCAGCCCTTGTTTATCCTGCTGGCATTTTTAGCTGCTTTTCTGGACAGCTTCCAAGAGTGATACACACAACAGTGGGGGAGCCACCCACCCATGCCAGCCGGTGTGCGCGTGTAGACTCCTGCCCATTTCATCATGGTAACAGGGGGGATGGGATAGGCCAGCTCTGAGCCAGAATACGCCAGCCAGAAGCTGGTGTATTCTGGCAGGTCTAGACAAGCCCCTAGTCATAAACAGCCTGCAAAACAGGCCCCTAGTCATCAACAAGCCCCTAATCATCAACATCCTGTAAATTTTGGGCCACAGCTGCTTCCTGCCATTAATATTGCTTTTATAGTAAAAGGCAGTATCTCACACCAATAAAATCTCTAAATATTCATACCTGTTTTAACAAGGAGGTTTCTGGAAAGCTGGCATTCCAAAGGAAGAACTGCTGTCACATTAACAAGAGCTGCAGTTGATGCTGGTGTAGTAGGAGTAGCAGCAGAAGTATTTTCAGCAGGTGTAGGGAGAAGTCTAGTTGTTTTCGCTGATGCTGTAATAGATGTCAAAGCTGCTGTAATTGTCAGTGGGTACGCAGTTGATGTTTTAGT
The DNA here is from genome assembly GCA_030847615.1 of Gambelia wislizenii. NCBI lineage: Eukaryota > Metazoa > Chordata > Lepidosauria > Squamata > Crotaphytidae > Gambelia > Gambelia wislizenii. The sequence goes on from JAUMIR010000001.1 coordinate 374,401,353, forward strand.
GAGGTCTGGGCTTGTGGATATCCTGGTGTCAAGTATTGTTGTTTCAGTTTGTCTTGGTGTATGTGTTGTGGGAGCTGAAACTGTACTAGATTTGGGGACTGGAGATAAACTAGTGGTATGCACAGGTGTTGTAGAGTCGTCCCTTGATACAATTGGAAAGGTTGAATGTGTCACTATTGGGCTTAAAGTCAGTGCCATTTTTGTGGCAGTGTTATTTTTTGCTAGTGTTGATATTAACGTACTTAATGCCATCACAGATGGCAAATTTTCAGTGCTCAGTGAGAACAAAGATGAAGTCAGCATTGGTGATGTTGGAGCTGATTTTCCTGTAACTGGTGTTGCTTCTGAAGCTGCTACAGATGGTATTACACCAGGAGACACAGACGGTAACACTGTAATGACAGAATGGGTAAAGTTGGTTGTTGGCAACAAAGAAGTTAGTTGTGTTCGTGATGCATGGACAGAGGTTATGATGGCTGGATTAGTGGCATGTGTTTGCAATGGAGTGATCTTAGTGGCTTCACTAGTGACGTTAACTGTATCTAGAATATCACTTGTACCTTTTGTATACCACCCTCCTGTACTTAATGTTGTTGATTGCTTACTCAAGTTATTATTTACTTCTGAATCAAGGTTATTTACAAAAGGTATTGTTTTTCCAGAAGTTGTGTATTCTTCAATCACATTTAATACTGGTGTTAAACTTAGCAAATCATGTATTGGAATGGGAGACAATCCTGCTTTTTTATCACTAACAGCACTAATTTCCTTACTTACTGGAACCATTAGTTTACCAATGAATTGAGAAGTCAAAAATGGTGAAGAAGACATTGCATAAAAAGCATCTGTTGGTGCAAAGGGGGATTTGGAATTAGTTGTCTGAGGTTTCAATACAGTCTGGGATTTGGCATAAAAATCAAAAGGCCAAGAACGAGAATAGGTTAACAAAGTAGGGGAAACTGCCTCCATGCTAGTAGATGTTCTTCTGCTAGTAGTTGTGAAATCCTTAAATGAGAATTGGGATATTTTTTCATAGCCTGAAGTGGAATTAATATTTCTGAGAGGAAAATATTCCAGAATATTTCCAGGTGAGTTTGTGTCCTTTCTTGACTGCAGTGATGGTACTTCTGTGCTCTGTGAGGATTTCTTCTGGTGTTGAGGAAATGGTGAATATTGATCAAAAGATGTTTTTACAGCAAATGAGTATGCATTAAGTTCTGTTAAACTTTTAGACATAATTCCAGTGGAAGCTGAAGCTGAAACATTCTGAATAGATGTTAAAGATGTACCAACTGATGATGTTGCAGAGCTAAAAGGCATCAGTTTATTTGTATACTGTATTTCCTGCTGAAGATCTGGAACCTCAGTATATATAGTTTTTAAAGCCGAAGGAGTTACATAATCCTTTATAGCTTTGGGCATTTGGGTTGTTCTCTTTCCAGAAGATACAACGCTACCAGTAGATGACTGCCAATTCCCAATGTCCCACTCAGAGACTAAAGCTATGGTTTTACCAATCTTAACTTGATTTGAAGTGTCTAAGATACCTCTTGAAGCAGCACTAGAAGCTTCTACAGAAAATGGCATGACCCTCTCCAAATGTTCTACCTCTGGAGTAAATGGGGCCAATTCAACTATGTCTGAAGATACACTAGTAGTCTTGTAGGTTCCATCAGCCATATTTGAAGCTTCATGCATTTCAGAATTAAATTTATATAATGGAGCATGAGAGGAGTGTTCTGTGTATGACAGGAGAGTGGTGTACTTCTTTCCATTTTCCCCTTCTTCTTCTTCTGTTAAGCTACTAGTTGGATTCTTTGTTAGTTGTAAATTTCTAGAATCATTAGGTAAAATGCTAAATATGGCAGCAGACTGAGATTTCAAAAGGTCCCTAAAAGAAGTTGGCAAAGATAGTGGAAATGCAGTGGAGTTGGTTCTTTCTAGCAAGAAAAATTTCTCCAACCTTGTTGTCCATGGTGCTTGCTTGCTGACAGGAATTTCTGCAGTAACGTTTGTGGTTTGTTTCTGTGGTGACTGATAAGGATGGACACTATGAACATCAATATCTGTGAATTTTGGAGCTGTATCTTTTGTGACAGATCGGCGGTATACTGATCTCACCAAGGAATAAGCGGGAGATGACAAGGTAGGTTCCATAGTTGTAGGAGGAATGGTTTCATATGCTGTATCAGCAGTGTCTTTTGTGAAAACACGGTTTGTTGATTCTGTGATATGAGGATCTGTTATACGAGTCTTTAAAGCCACTTTAGCATTTGGTATAGAAACAGTAGCATATACTGTACTATTAAAAGTCCATTTTGTACTCATTTCTAAGGAACTGACTTTATCTGTTGTATTGGAGACTGGTATATTTGTAGGTGCTGGTACTTGAGCTATTGCATTACTGGTGCTTATTGCCTCTGAAATAACTCTAGTTGGCACAGCTGGGGAAGACACATCTGTTACCAAATGGAAAAGTCTTTGAGTTTCAGAAGCTGATAATAAAGCTCTCTCTTTGGTATTACTAGATACTGAAGCAGAAGGCAAATTGGTAGTCATTTTCAGCCATGCAGATGGGACACTTGATGAATGGGACACTGATGTAAAACTCCAAGGAACTGCAGTCTTCCTTTTAAGAACTGGGGGTGATACAGTTACATAGATGTCCGGGTCTTTAGGAGATGTAGCAGCACCAGATTGACTTGTGAGCACTGCTGTGGAAGATGTTTTGTGAACTAATTCAGAGAAAGATTTATTTTTGCCAGTATTAAGTGGTATTTGAGTAGATAATAGAAGAGAAGTCTGATTGGGTATTATTGCAAGGAAAGTGCGAGAATGCAGTTTCTTGATCTTTGGGTATGTCTGTCTATCTGCTGATGTTGCAGGATCTCCATTAATCAATCCAAATGTATTGCTAAAATGGGTGGCAACTGAAAATGCATTACCCTTTCTGGGTAATGCATATTTTGTTCTGTTGTATTTCCCAGCAGGTACTGTGCTAAGTAAATTACCTGAATTTTTACTGAAATGAAAATTAACTGTGTTTATGGTGAATGAATGCTCTACGTTTGTGGACAAAGGCACTTTGGTGGGTGGCACAGTCAACTTAGAAACAATAATGATATGAGGTGACTCTTTTACCAATGGCAAAGGGGGTGAAGATGGAGTGGTTGAAAGTATGTCTGATCCTGGTGAGATTTCTTTTGAAATGGAAGATGTTGCATATGGCATTATCTGAGATGACACACTAGTAGCTGGGTACGTCACTGATGGTGATGTGGACAATGCAGAGGATACACTGATTTGAGGCAAACCTGAAACAACAGTCATTTCATTAGCATCTTGAGACTTCACTGGTGATTCAGCCAATACTTCAGAAGGCTCCTGGGATGCACTGTTGCCACTGCCTTGATATAGACTTGGCAAAAACCTAGTTTGGTCCATAGTTCTGGTCCGTGTCCCTGCTAATGTACTTTTTATAATCTGAAGCAGATTGGCATTCTCCAAGGCTTGCCTCATTGAAATGTCAGCCACTGAGGAAGACTCAAGTTCTCTAGAAGGCCATGTTGGTGATAATATAGCTCTCCAGTTGGTAAAAGACTCTGAAGAGGGGGCAACACTTATCTGCTGTTGCTCAGTACCTGCAAAATAATATATTTGTATTCAGTGCACTCAGAGGATCTCATCTTCAAACAATGCACAATACAACAAATTTTCCTCATGAAGATATATGACCCCCTACACCCCACTCTAGATAAAAATGGGAAGCTTTACTGGGGGACTTATGGCCAGAGACAGATTGGGACAAAATACCATTCCTTAACTCTTCATCACCATTTCAGTTATGACTATAAATATAACATTTGGCTGGAAACGAAAATCCCCAAAGTACATCTTCACAAAGTGGGTTGAATTAAAAGCCATGTGTTTCAGATTGTCCAAAAAAAAAAAAAAGGAAAGGAGAAAGGAACCTGACAAAAATAATTAGTGAGCTCACGTAGATGAGACATCTATGATTTCTCTGTTGAAATGATATACACATAGAAAGATAAAAATATATAGTAATATGGATAAACTACACATGAACATTTGATATTTCTTACACTATTAGACTATGCTGACAAAAGACAAGCTGAGTAGATGCCTTGTGATTCTAAATGCTATTGTTCACATAAATAACAAAGGCCTGACCATAGTTCATTTGACAGAACTTGCAATGTTGTTGTCATCAGCCATGGTGTGTCAATATATGAAGTAAGAAGCTTGAGGTTAGCCATAAGTAAAGAAAAGGAATGGATCCGAAAGCCAAGTATCACTGACTTGGCAAACAATACAGCACAGCAATAGTGTCGATCTTGGCTGACTTCCTCTATGGAGCAGCTGTAGGTGTTTATCTTGCCAGCCTTAATTATGTGCACAATTACATGCAGGCAAGCAGGAAAAGAAAGCAGCAATCAAAATTAGAAAGGACAGACCAAATATTAAAATGGAGCATGAAACTAGACATATATCTAGGCACACACACAAAGAGAGATTAAAAAAAACATTCACACGCACAAAAAAGTAGGGTATTTCGAATGTAACCGCAAAACAGTTGCACTTTCACTATACATCAGAAATAGCTACCAATCTCTAAGGCATCTTTGAACATGTATACATATACACATTTTTGCCTCATGAATTCAAATCATTAAGGCCTAAAACCAATTGTTTGTTCCCAGCTAGAGAACATTCATTGAATCAATGGGAGCTTAGTATATCAACACTTAGTAAATTCCATATATTCAACAGGTTTACTTTAGTTGGATCTAACCATTGGACTAAGGGTTTTACTATGCTGAACATAAAGGTCAACCAAAGTCACCAATTTTTGCTTTATAGATGTTATGATGGGCTAGTATAACAGAACCATTATAGGTATAAGTGACATGCATACTTGCATGCCTGGTGGGACTCCTTGCATCCTGATATATGTTGAAATAAGCTAATGCCATGGGCTCACCACTTTCTTTGATTTGGCACATGGGCAGAAACAAGCTCTGCCTCAAAACATGATATTACACATTGTCAAACCACAATGACAGACAGTATATTTCTACTGGGGACTGGCAACAGCCCTGTACCAAAGTGAACTACAGAAGACAGTGTCACTGAGGCTGCTGCCACACACTGCAGAAACATTGCAGTTTGACACCACTTTAACTGCCATGGCTCAATCCTATGGAATTCTGGCATTTGTGGATTTGTGAGCTATTTAGCCCTTTCTGTCAGAGAGCTCTGGTGCCACAACTACAAACCCCTGGATTCCATAGGATGGATCTATGATAGATAACGTGGTGTCAAACGGCATTATTTCTGCAGTGAGCAGCGTGACTCTGGGCCTGTTTCATTTGCAATGCTTCATGCATTTGCTTTATCCAAAGCAGAAATTATAAAAATATGTTGAGAGACTAAAAATTTCATAAATATTTTGAATACAGAAAAGCTTACAAATCCTTGTTAAGATGCTTAAAGATTTTCCCCAATCTGTTCTAGACGTTAATAGAGTGTATTTTAGGCAGTAGGAGCAACCATGCAATTTAATTAACTAACTAACTGTAGAGCTGCCTACCCACATGCCTAAATACTCTAAAGGCGCCAGATCTCATCTGATCTTGGAAGCAGGGTCAGTTCTGGTTAGTACTTGGATGGGAAACCACCAACAAATGTTTGGTGCTATAAGGCTATGTTTCAGAGGAAGGAACTGGCAAAACCACTTCTGAGTATTCCTCGCCTAAGAAAAGAATTTCATGGGGTCACCATAGCCAACAGGTGACTTAAAGGCATATACACACACAGAGGTGCCTAAACTAAGTCAATTGGGGGGAAATATCTTGGCAAAACTTTATTACCTCTATTAAAGATTTATTCTCATGTCAAATGTAGCCCTTTGTTATGACCACAATTAAATTACCTTTCCTTGTTTTAAGAACTACTCTAGGATCTAATGAAGTGGGAGGCACTTGCCTTTGTTGTTGTTCTGTGTCTTCAAGTCATTTCCAACTTATGGTGACCCTGAGGTGAACCTGTCATAGGGTTTTCTCAGCAAGATTTGTTCAGAGAGGGTTTGTCATTGCCTTCCTCTGAGGCTGAGAGAGTGTGACTTGTTCAAGGCTACCCAATGGGTTTCATGGCTGAGCGGGGATTTGAACCGTGGCCTCCAGAGTTGCGGTCCAATGCTCAAACCACTACACCACACTGGCTCTGTGTCACTTTTCTTTGCTGCAGTTTTACTGATTTAAGGAAACACTGAAACTTAATTGATAGGGGGCGGGAATAAAAGTGAAAGTACATGACAACATATTTCAGGTATATGAATCACAATATTCTGCATGTCTTAAATGTATGGAGTATTTAAAAAAACTTTTAGGGAGGGGCAAAACTACTCTGAACCTTTTTAAAGTAAAGGTGAGACACAGTCATTTCTGAGTACAGCAGGACCCCGTATCCATAGGGGATTGGTTCGGGGCGGGGGTGCAAATACTGAAAACATGCAGATAACAGTGAACACTATTCAAAATAATGGGACTTCTGGTTTAAACTACCATAGAGTTGCCTTGGAGGACACAGAAAACGTTGAGAGGGGATGCATCTCTAGGCATTTTCTAGGAAGATTCTATGGTAGGTGTGCTGTTTTGTGTCCCACAGATAACTGAATCAGTGAATAATGGATCAGTGGATATAGGGATCCTACTGTATCCCTTCTCATGAACTGGACCCAAAACAGCCTCCTGGTTTTCCAAATGAGATGAGTGAGATGCCAGGTGGAACATTTGGTATGAGTTTGGTAAAACATGGGCTAGAATCTATTTGAAAGCCTACTCTAAGGAAATGCAGGCAGCAAAATTAAATTAAATTAAATTAAGTTCTTCTTTTCCACTGTGTCTACAAAGAAAGAGCTATCCCAGTGAACTGTTTTGCATGGTCAGAGGCCTTTTACATCCTGGCCCACAGGAAGAGAATCAGACCATTCAACAGCCCACTAGGAACAATTTGCCCAGTACTTTGTAGACAGATAACTCAGATCTGCTATGCTCTGAGTTGGATGCTATAGTTGATACAAAGTCAGTATATAACTTTGGCTCCTGCTTTGTCCAGCGATAGTGGATACTTTTCAGGTTTTGGGAATAGGTGACAGTCAATACATGTGTGTTAGACCTTTGTCCTTCCTTGCTCATTAGAAAGGCCGAGGTCAATTGGGTTAAGCGAATGTTCAATGCCTCACTACAACAAGGCAATAGTCCAGAATGCCAAAGGAGGCACTGATAAGACTGTTGTTGAAATAGTTGTCCTGGAAAAACTTTACATCACTAATAACACAAAAAAACTTTTATCTGTAACTATTTTAATGTTTGAAGTTCACACACCCACAAATCAAGATGGCGGTTGTAAATTAGCGTGTTATACATTGCTGCCACTGCACAGTAATTTTTTTAACATTAAAGCAAAAGTGCGCAAGTGCAACCTTCTGCTTAAAAAAATTATTTGGGCACCTCAGAGCAGCAAAAAAGTGCACAATCGCTAATGCAAAAATCCAACAGGGCAGTTCCAGGTGCTGCCTTGCTGGAAAGCCCGCCCCCTGCACATGTCTGACCAATCCAATCTCCAGTTCCACCCTCTCCGAGAACGCACAGCAAAGAGAATAAGTTGTCCTAACAAGCACTAATGCACATTTCCTCACATTATTTTTAAAAATTTGGGGAAAGCCGCAAAGATTTTTCCTGGGTAGTTTTTGCAGTTTTTGGGGGGCCCTCCTTCTGAAAACAGCGAATCACCATGGGATCTTGTTGGGACAAAAGGTATTTTCCTTGTATTCTACGAGGAGTTTTTTCACCATCTAGACAACACCCCCCTGGTTCACCAGGAATAGCTGAATAAAGGCAATACCCTAACTCCAGAAAGAAGAGCTAACCAGCAACTGCTAATGAGATGCAATGTGAATCCCAGCATCCCTCTGGGGTAATGAAAAAGTTTGGATTAATTTGCATTCATGTCCTAAATTGTTCAACCCAACAGATATGCAACAGATCTATGCTCCCTAAGAAGCCATTCAGAGCCAACTACAGCTAGCAATAAAAGCAAATCTGCCTAACCAACAAAGCATAGTTGTTAAGAAGACAGGAATTTCAACACCAGAAGCAGTGATTGTAATTTGAGAATTTCAGACCTGTATTACCCTGATAATATCTCTTGTATGTCTATAAACTAAGTTATCACCGACAGAAAATATATTTTATAGATGGTTGCCAGTATATCAACAGATACAGAAAACTGTGGAGGCGGGGGGGGGGTTTCAAACTGCTTGCATGTGTAAATTAATGACAGGTGGCATCATTTGGCAATGCTCCATTCATACTGTTATATAGAGATAAGGTGTCCAACTTTATCATCAGCCAGGATAATTTCTGGTGATATCACTGAAATGAACAAATATATCTACAAAAGATAAGCAAACAAAAGCTAAAAACAAGCTGCAGCTAACAAAAGATACTGAAAGAAATACAGTCATCCCTTCACATTAGTGAGGGTTAGGGGCAGACAACCCCCGCGAATGTGAAAAAATGCGAATAAGAAATGAGCCTGCGGGCAAGCAGCTTTTCCACCCCAGTCCCTTCCCAAGACAGCGATGGGTTTCGTGAGAAGCCCCTCGCTGCTTTGGGAAGGGAGTGGGCCGAAGCAGGAGGGTGCCAGCTGCTTCCCACCTCGCCTTCCAAAGGCAGCGACGGGCTTCATGAGAAGCCCCTGGCTGCCTTGGGAAGGGAGTGGGTTGAAGCGGGAGGGCGCCAGCGGCTTCCCACCCCGCCTTATCAGGGCAGTGACGGGCTAAATCCTTTGCTGCCTTGGGAAGGGGTGGGGTGTTGAGCGGCAGGGGGGCAGGCAGCTTTCCACGAATAATCAAAACTACAAATGCGAAAATCGCAAATGTGGAGGGACAACTGTATGATGTTACAAGGCTGTTAGAAAGAAAGGCAAGCATTTCTACTCCCTTCACAAGAGAAAGATCTTATCTATAAAGCAAAGCCAAGGAAGGTGTGGCAGGTGGCTGAAGGGGACACAGCCTATTTAGTGGTGGCACCCTGACAGCAGAATGCCCTCCCCAAATCAGTTTGCCTGTTGCATTTTTTGATGTTTTGCATCACCAAGGGGGGGATTTCTTTACTATCCCAATTTTTATTATGCTTTTTTCACATTCAACTTTTTCCTACCCATAGGATTGAGGCTTCTTACCTTTTTAATTTTTTTGCCACCCTAACAGACTTGCTAATGAGCAGGATATAAACATCCAAAACAAAATGACCCCCCAAAAATCATGAGTTAAATGATTTGTTTCAAATCTTTACATAAAAGGAATAATTTAGGAACACTGACCCTAAAAAGGAAAAGGAAAAGAAAAGCGACACAGGACCCCAAAAGCTCCCAAAGATGGTGTTCTGTATGTGGACAGGGCTTTAGCTTCCACACACATACCCCAAAAGCCCACACTTAAGATCAGAGAGGTTTCCACCAAGTTGTACTCCATGAGGGCGGCTGTGCCCAGAAAGTCTATCATCCCTAGAGCAATGCTCATGCAGAAGGACTTTCCACATACAGTACACACAGGGTACCTTTGTCAGGGGATGATAGGACACTCAATCACCGGCAGAACTCAAAAGCTGTCTCAGCAGACTTAGTAGCAACCCGTTCCCAAGAATACTCACACACAGAGTGTTTTGACATCCAAAAAATAGGAGGCACCTTTTGTTGGAATAGTAACAAGCTCTACACTTGAGTCATTATAGGGTTGGTAACCATTATAGGGTTAATGTAGAGTTCCTGAGTGTAGATGACTTTCACTTAGTGTGTATAGCTCTAATTAAGTTTTAGCCCCTAATAAGGCTAGCCTTGTAGTGAGCTCTCTCTCTCCCTTTTGCTCACTCTATTCTTAGCTTTTCTTTCTGTTGTATTATGTTTATGTTATGTGGTTTATATTATTTGCTATTATGTATGCCATTATTATTATGCTTTATTTTGTATCATTTGTATATGTGGGTTTAGTTGCATATACAGACGCTAGTTGGGGAGAAGAATCAACGGATTATAAATCAACTAGTGGATATTTATTTTTCTACGGCAATAACTTCATCAATTGGACTAGTAAAAGACAGACTATTGTGGCCCAATCATCAGCAGAAGCTGAATGTGTATCAGCAGCAAGTGCATGCAATGAACTGGAATGGATTTTTCATTTGTTCAAGGACTTTGGTATTAGTGAACCTGTACCAATTGTGATGTTTGAAGATAATCAAGCTTGCATTACAATATGTAAAGGAGAAAGTACTAAAGCTAGAAGCAGAACTATTGGATTGAAATGTCAACTAGTGAGGGATTTGTATCAAAAGGGAATGATTGATACTGAATATTGTCCTACTGATGAAATTATAGCGGATGTATTAACTAAGCCATTGACAACACAAAAATTTATATTCTTTCGTAAAACGTTGAACATGTCTGATTTTTGTTAGTGACGTTACTTCTTGTGATGACTCAGTTGATAGAGCTTGAGAAGGGGTGTTGTAACAAGCTCTACACTTGAGTCATTATAGGGTTGGTAACCATTATAGGGTTAATGTAGAGTTCCTGAGTGTAGATGACTTTCACTTATGTGTGTATAGCTCTAATTAAGTTTTAGCCCTTAATAAAGCTAGCCTTGTAGTGAACTCTCTCTCTCCCTTTTGCTCACTCTATTCTTAGCTTTTCTTTCTGTTGTATTATGTTTATGTTATGTGGTTTATATTATTTGCTATTATGTATGCCATTATTATTATGCTTTACTTTGTATCATTTGTATATGTGGGTTTAGTGTGATTTTGTTATATATATATTGTTTTGTTACCCTTTTAAGTATTTAGATAAAAACATTTTATAGTAGTTTGTCTTATTAGTCTCTTTTCAAACCATTGTTCCAACACCTTTATCTTCAAGTTCAAGCAGTTGCAGTATATACAGATATTTACACTTTCGTCAGTCAAACTGCAACACCAGACACCCATGAATCGCAAGAAGAGAATGAGCTCTGGTCTAGCTCCCTTATATACACATCTAAAGGGCACTGGCTTACTCAACCACATGGGTGCATTACATCAGATCTTGCACTCCAAAAGCTATGTCCTCTACTAACCCTTTTCAGCAGCTGTGGCATGACTAGGCAGTTCATGGAGTCAGCCATCATGACTCAGCATGACTCTGCAGTTGTTTGGCCATTTTATAATGGAGTTCAGTCTCTAACTCCTGACAACCTTGGGCCCTGGTCACATATGAAATATGGTCACAGCTTATTCTGTCAAAGGACAATTCCAAAAAGTCTGACTGCATCACAGTAGTGGAGTCTGATTTCAGCAATCCAAGATACTTGAAGAAATTATCTGTACAACTTCAGCAAAACAAACAAGAAAACCTGTATGGATACTAAAGACTTGAGGAGACAACCAATACTATTTTCTCTAACTAGGAACAGAAAAATTATCCATGGAGTTACAGAGCTCTCAGTTTGGTTTATATACCTGGAAGATCAAGTAACAAAACAACTAGGTCACAATCCAGCCAAAAGCACTTTAAATCCCACTGATTCAAACAGGAGTGATTTAAGCACATGTTCAATTCACCCACTGTAACTAATGGAACATAAAAATGCTTAACTGTGGAAGGTTTTTACCCATAACTTCTAAGTGCCAGGCATAAAAACAGTGATTAATATCAACCAACACGGCTTCTCCTTATATGGTAACATCCCACATATCAGCAAGTCTGCCACCTCCACCTAAGCTAATTAATGCAGGAGACTCGTCTTAGGAAAACTGACAGGAAGTGGAAGACAGTAGACTAACTCTGGGGGAAAAGTCAACTTTTCCTAGCATAGGAGACCACTACCTCCTTCTTCAGCTGCCATACTGCTAATCCTCAACCCACAGCAGTCTCAAAGCTATTCAGCATGCCTGGTAACTTCAGGACAAAAACTGCTGTCAAATAACAAATGCTAAATAGTGTGGCATACAGAAATGAGTGCAGCTACTGTGGCACATAAAAGTAAACTTTGTGGATGGTGTAGACTTAACTTACCCCTAAGCCACAATGCCATACAAATTCTCAGAATTTGGTGGCATCATATTGGCCTAAATACCCTAAAGGCACCAGGTCCCGTCTGATCTTGGAAACTAGGCAGGGTCAGCTCCAGCTATAGTATTTGGATAGGAAACCACCAATGAATATCAGGTGCTGAGGCTGTATTTCAGAGGAAGGAATTGGCAAAACCACCCCTGAGTATTCCTTGCCTAAGAAAACCCTATGGAATTCATGGAGTCACAATAAGTCAACAGGCAACTCGAAGACACACACACACACACAAACATGTTGAAGTGGCCATAAGGATGTGCTATGTGAAGGAAAGAGAAGGGAGGAGATGAGGGAGGAGGAGCCAGAACAAAAACTAGTTCAAATTTCCTCCTCTGACATGCTAACATAGAGTTCTCTATGATTTTCTGTTCTCTATGATTTTCTGGATTATTATTTGGGGGAGGGGGAAATACCACTTCCCTTGTATTGGATTTATTACATGCCTTGAGTTGTTATTGGAAAGAAAGGCTAGAAACTGAATGAATGAATGAATTCCAGAATAACTGTGGAGACAGAGTATTTTCACAATCTCTGCTTTCAGAGTCCTGCATTTCCTTTGGGCTCTGCTCTTCTCAAGTTACCTATCAGATACTCCACACTGCACTGAACAGCTGATTATCAAAGCTCACATTGTCCCAGCTTCTGTACATGGCATGACAATGCTAAAAAAATCAGTTAAAGAAACAGATGAGCTAGATGTCAGAAGCAGTCCACGTGTGGAATAGAAGGAACAGTTTGTAATTGTACAACACAGAAAAGAAGCTGCAAAATAGTACAAAATAAGGACAAAACATATTAGCAGCAGCAGAGATACAGTGCATTTCTGACTGTATTAAAATGCAAATAAAAAAATAAGACAACCTGGTGAGATTTGCAGATCAAGCTAGTAAGGATTAGACATCCAATACTGAGAGCATGTGTCAATTTTAAGAACATGAGGGATGGTGATGACTGTCACAGGTACAGCTCCACAATGAGGATTACATGAATTTGGATGCACAAAAGCCACGTTAGTGGCCTCTTTAACTGATCAGCATGAACCACATCTCTTTTCATGTGTAAACATTAAGTCCTGTTCAGGTATTCATATGAACTGGGATCAAGCACACAAATCCACACCCCCAATATCTTTGGTCCCTGTGGGTTGCAATATCTGAGCCTACATACCTATTTCACTACATATTTCAGTGCCAATCACTTTGGAGAGTTTTCTTTAATAGTAAGCGCTGAGGGTACTTTTAAAATTAGGACTTCAGCTTACAGGGAGGAGTTTTGCCACACTCCATCCCTAAGCCACAATCTCTCCAAAATCCTCTTTCCCCATGCTGCAATCAGCAATAAGAAAATAGCCACCATTGGCATGTGCCATGTATTGGGGAAAGATCTTTGAAAGGACCACAACTAGGGAAGAGAGGTATAACCACACCATCCCATGCACTGTACCCCAATAAAAATCATATTGGTTGGCCATTCATATACATACATGGTTACTATTAAACAAACAAACAAACACCTGACATGACTGGGAGTGATACATTTAGTTAAGCCCACTGGCATCTGCCTGTTAAACAAAAGATCCAGAGGAGGAATCTTTGTGCATTCCACTGAATGAGCTTAGAAATTAAAAATCATGCATGATTAGGTTGATCAGGCAAATGGTATGAAATATGTGCAACTAAACTTGCAATGCTTTCTCCTTCACAGAGTTCGAGAAAGAATTCAAAGACATAGCCATGTTAGTCGGGAATATTAGTAAGCAAGGGTATCTTGTAGAACCTTTGAGACTAACTTAGAAAAAGAAATTGGAGCATAAGCTTTTGTAGACTTGATCTACTTCCTCAGATGCAAACTGCCTCAGAGTCTGAGGAAGCCACTTTTGGGGACTGTAGCTCCTAAGAATCCCGTAGCTAGCATAACCACACTGGCTATGGCTGGAAAATTCTGGGAGCTGTAAACCAAAGAAGTAACTTTCCCAAGCTCTTCTCTTTCACATCTTCCCACACAATATTCAAAGATCGAAGCCTGCAGCTGGCAAGGACAAATATGCTAGGAGTAGGGCTAATGTACCTAGGCACACTTCTCTTGCTACATGTTCCTAGGAAACACTGTACTTGAATTCTATTTCAAATTGCCACCAGCTAAACACTATGATTTGCATATTTAACTGCAGCAGTAAGTTGCTACAGGAGAAAACAATCTTTGCAATTGTATGGGGGGGGGAGAGATGAAAACAAACAAACTGAACACAAGATGAAATTAGAAATCATCCAGAGACTTCTCTACTGCCATTAATATTTTATATTGGACCATACCATGCTTTGTTGATATTTAAATTTATTTACTGCCAAGAACTTGCCTTGTATTAATAAATAAAGTGCAGTTCACTACTAATGCAGCTTTTGGGAATGTCTACAAATGAGTACAAACAACTGATCTAGTCTGAGCTCAGCACAAACCCAGCAGCAATGCTTTTCACATGACCTTTTGAGCCTGTGAGAGCACAAGGAAAAGTCAGCCCATGTTACCACACACACCCACATACATATAAGCATACACAAAACTGCAGCTCAAAATGTTTCACAAACTGAACTTGAACCATTATAAGCCATCCAGACTTTCTCATGAGCTGCTTCTGCCCCAGACTTTGCCTTTATTTGATTCATTTCAAGAAAAAACATACGTCTGTTGGCAGTTTTCCAACAGAACAGTGTTCTTCCAGAAGTCCGTTATTGTAAATGTATGCACTCCTGTTCTCCCGTGTAAATAACTTACTTTGTTCCCACAACAGCATAAACAAGTACTATGGATATTCACAAATTTAATCAACATGGGGCTCCTACTGAGCATTCCAGTACATGAACAAATACACGACCTGTACACCACAACAACTGCCTTCCCGACATTTCATTCTTGTCTCTAATGATGGCTGAAAGCTCTTTCTCCACTGCATATCAGATAACCTGCTACTTTCATATATGATCTTGCCAAAGGTCAGAACTATAAATCTCCTAAAGAAGTGGTTTTGTTTCACCTAACCCCAACAAATGCATCTGGAAAGAAAGGGGTAAGGGATAAATGAAGGAAAGAGGGAAGGGACTGAACTCAGAACTATGTCCTCTTCATCGTGCGCACACACACACACACACACACCAGTATGGACAGAAATTTAGAGATGGCAATACAGAGAGATAAATCCCCCTAATATGGAAAATGAACTGCTACTTCACCTACATTTAATAGTGGATGAGCAATAATTTCAGGAGCACAACCATGGGAGTAAGCATAGACATTTTTAATCTAGTAACAATAACTATTTTTTTACTGTGCTCCCAAAACAGTGCACCAACAGCACTGTCAAATTATGGCACTCCAGTCCCTACCGACATGTGGAATTCAACATGAATAATATTTTGTTGTTTTTTTAAATGCAAAATGCCTCTGGGGACATTTCCCTGCCAAGCTCACCGCCAGTCCAAAGGACATGAGAGTGTGGCATAACGACTTTATCAGCATATCTCACTCCATAACTTGTGAGTAATGCGATCATCCCTGACTCCTGCTGTTAAAAATCATTACACTCCATCATCATGCAGTCTCCCTAAGGCCCTAGTCTTGAAGAAAATTACACACAAGTTTAACTCGCTGCACTGCAGAAGTCCTCTGCAGCCACAGATCTTTGTAGAACTGTAATGCATATTCCCAAAGACGCATGCAGTGAAGAACAGCATAGTAGCACTGAGTTAAGTAGAAATTAATAGAGAAGCTAATAGGGAAAAACTATATTAAGAAGGGAATAAACTCATTGCTGCCTCAATCCTTGCTGTAACTGGAGAAAATGTATGGAAAAGGAGCCCTACTCCTTTACATACTTGCATATAACATTCTGCCATGCTCATAATCCACACATAGTCTAGCATGCTCACAGTCCACACAGTCATGAGGTTGGAACAAGGTGGAAAGTGGTCAAAACCAACTCCTCCCTGTTCTCAGCAGAATCTCTCTGATAGATCAAAAGCATAAACCAGAGGGAATCCTTCTGCTTTGGGGTGGTAAGGCTGGGATCCTGACAAGTCTGCTGGGTCCAGATTTTAGGTTTTCTCCATCCAGAATTTATTACAGGATGAATTACAGCTCACTGGGGAGTGGGGACATCCTTGAAACCCCTTCCTTCTTTACCTCCCCTTCATTTTCAGAAACTATCAGTTCCCATGTGGCCAATCTAGCTCTATGACCTTCCAGAAATATGAGGCTACAGAATTAGCTTTTGTTGTTGTGTGCCTTCAAGTCAGTTCCAACTTATGGCAACCCTAACACAAACCTATCACAGGGTTTTCTTGGCAAGATTTGCTCAGATGGGGGTTGCATTGCCTTCCTCTGAGTCTGAATGTGATTTACCCAGGGTCACCCAATGGGTTCCATGGCTGAGAAGGGATTCAGACCCTGGTCTCCAAAGTCATAGTCCAATGTTTAAACCACTACCTCACACTGGTTCTCTCCCTTTAAAGATTTTCTGACAGCTCTTCCAGGGACCTTCTTCAGGCTCCAGATTATTTTAAACCTTATCTGAAGTCTCTCTACAGCTCAGCCTGCAGAGCACAGTAGGAGCTAGCCAGGGTCCTGAATGCAGCTCATGCTAACCTGGCAGAATTTGAACTGACTTCCTTTACTGAATCTCAATGATTGGCCAATAAAGGTATTGCTTTTTTTTTTCCCCTTGTTCTTTTTCTTTTTCTTTTATTGGATTTTGTTTTGCTGCATTGCCAACCTGGCTACCCCTGAATGTGTTTTCTAGATTTGAAGATATCTCATTTTGCCGCAACAAGGGGAATCCTAAACAAGAGGGAAATAAGAACTGAGATTAAACTCTCTGACGCTTCTATCTCAAACAAAGGTAAAACTTCTCTTTTGGACTATAATTGGCTAGTTTTAGTTATACACCTCCTACAAGTTGTTTCCAGATGCAACAGTACAGAGACTTCCTGAAAAATCCAACGATCTCTGCCTAACAAAGGGGCCCATAGTCTCACAAAAGAACAGGCCAGAAAAGTTGCTTCACAGCTGCCAAAGGATTTAAATTTTACTGTCTTTTATCTCAACTCCACATGGCTAGGAATTAGGCATGGCCTCTGCCTGCATGAAATCCCTCACCTGAACAACAACACAAGTAATATCTGAAACAACATGTAGGCCTGTGACTCCAATGACATCATTTTTCTTTATTTTTTAACATCTTTTGCCTGATGAAGAAGCCAGTAGAGCTTTGAAAGCTTGCATCATGTGTTTTGCATTTGGTTGGCCAATAAAGGTTTTGCTTTTTTGTGGGTTTTGGAGTTTGCTTTGAATCTGACTTAAGCGTAATTTGACTACACTGATCTACCTTGTCATAACCTGACTGACTTCTACATTTTTTACTTAGAAAATCCTTAGTTTCAGGAACTTTCCTCCAGAACAAGCTGACACAGTGAAGACTACACCTAGCATATTTCGTTCTTCCCCGACACATAAGGTCTTTCTGATAGCCAGGAACAAGGGTTGTTTACATGAAAGGAGTTTGTAGAAAGCCAGGTTAGATACCTGTCCTGGAAAGATAACCAAAATATCTGTTAGAAACATTGGTTGGAAAGAAAGTTACCATGAGTAATTCACAATGTATGAGTGGCCTGTTTAGAGAGTTCAAAGAGAAGCAAATCTTCACTACCACCACTACCACTTCCTCCTCCTTCTGTCTGCCTTACCCTTGACTTGGCTGCATGGATATCAACTAGAGTTTTATTTGGTAATAAGTATCCACATTAAACCAGAATTAACAAACCTTCATAGTTTAGTTTCAAATCCTGGTAAAATCAATAGGATTTGTGGAGATGTAATACTCCACTTTGATTAAAGTGAAGAAGCAAAGATTAATTTGCATCAGAGAGTGAGGAATACATGCATAATCAAGTCTGGCCCATTCCCAAGTCCACATTACATCAGAGGTCTGATGAGTTTAAACTAATTTTGAATACACAAGGAAGATCTTGGTTCATAGCAGAAAGCTCACTGAAAACGTCAAGTCAAGTGTGCAGCAGTCTTGAAAAGGCTAAATTTAGAGTTCGGCTTTATTACAAAAGAGATTAAAAATTAAATAGCATGTGTTGCCTTTATGTAATTCTGTTGCATAGCCGTATTTAAAAATACTGGTTGCCCCGTCACAATAAAAAATAATATATTGCTGAAATAGTAAGAGAAATGGGAAACTAAAATAACCCCAAAACTTTAGCTCTTTTGTTATGAGATAAAGAGTAGGTTTTTTTCCATTTTCAAAAGACAGAAAAGTAACAGAAGTGCGTAAATTTATAAATGACATAGACAGCACTGTCAGAAAAAAAAAATGCCTTACAATATTAAAGGTCATGTCTGTCCAGTGAAATTACCAAGAATGCTTAATACAATTCAAAACTAAACTAACCTACAGTACTTATTAGTACAAAGCCAGGTGATTACAACTAGTTTAGATATAGAGGTAAACAATTTCAAGAATGATATGTCTATCAGTGCCTATCAGCCATTTTAGCTAACTGAACCATCTTACAGCCACAACTGCAGATGCAATCACAAATTATTAATTTTTTCATTACAAAAATGTACACCATACATAGATCACCACCATTTAAAATCTTAATGAAAAAAGAAAGTTGGTTGTTATTGTTTTCAGAGTGTTGGGGCGGGATGTCAGAGGAGCCACATGTAGCTCATAGACATAGTCTGCCAACCCCTGCACTATACAAAGGAAGCCAGAGCAGAACATTACCAGGTCTTTATAAAATACTCAAAAGTGCCATGTCTTTTGGATGTTGTCGTGGACAACCCTAGAGTTTCTCTGCCTGAAGCCCCAGGGTTGCCCCTTTGCCAATCCCAAACCTGAGGGATTTTCTCTTCGCCACCACTTGCTGAGTTTACCCCTTTCTTGTCTAGCGCAGCAAGAAGCCAGACAGGTTGTGTTAAAAAGATCAGTAACACACTTTCCTCTATCCCAGAGAAATTCAGATAGCTGACCGAGGAAGGTGCGTGAGGCAAGCTTATAGAGAAAAGGAAGTAAACTTTGTTTTAGTTCCCAAGGCTTAAGGCTACATGGAGGAAAATCACGCCTCCAGGATTTCAGCTTAGGTTACAGAAGAAATACATTCAATCAGAGTACTAAAATTAAATCATAAAAGCTAATGCAACTAGCTAGATGGTCCCTAAGCTGAATTGGTCATGCAAGCAATCCAGGTCCCAATTGGGATGGTTAGGCCGGACTCTCATAGCCAGCCTGGTTTAGTCTCTGGAGATGGAATTCTGAGTCCTTTTGGCTGGAAGTCTC
Source organism: Gambelia wislizenii (assembly GCA_030847615.1). NCBI lineage: Eukaryota > Metazoa > Chordata > Lepidosauria > Squamata > Crotaphytidae > Gambelia > Gambelia wislizenii. The sequence continues at coordinate 374,420,884 of JAUMIR010000001.1, forward strand.
CCTTTAGACTTCGGATATCATTTAGGGGCCCTTTGATGTTATCAGGCCCAAGAGAGAGGTTGGCTTCCCCCCAACCTCTGTTACCACAGTCTAGCATCTCTCCATCTGGCCCAAGCCAGTTGGCTAAGGCATGTGGTTCTCCATGTGCTCTCGCATCTGGCTGATAACAAAGGATTTCAGAAAACTTAAAAGTCTTTTTGATCATCTCTGATTGGTTCTGCATTGCCAAATCTGATTGGCTCTCCAGTCAGGTGATGTGGTGTCATGTTTAGGAAATGAGGTTCCCACCCCCTTACCATACCTGATGCTATGGGACCCAGGAATGGAATTTTCCACTGCTGTGAACTGTAGGTCTTGAGATGAACTCCCCATTATGGCTGGGCAGTCCATAATGACACGCCCCCCAAATCTCAGATGGTCTGGAATGGTGAAAGTAGGACCAAACCGGCTAGGATTTCCACCTTTTAGCTAAAGGAAAAGGAAAAAGGTTAAATATTTAAGCAAATCAAATAGTTCAATGAAATCATAAGCACAGACAATATGGAACAGCGCCCCTCCCTATACTCCCATCAGTCCCGTGCATGAGAGAGAGTCAAAAACCACATTGGAGGTCCCTGCAACATGCTGAAGATCAAAATCAAAGTCATTCAGGAATATGCTCCATTGGAGTAACTTCGTGTTAGCTTTGTGGCCCATGTGGAGCCAACAGAGAGAGGCATGGGCAGTCTGAAGAGTGAAGTGTCATCCCCAGACGCACGGTCTCAGCTTATCCAGCACATAAACAATGGCGTAGCAGGCCTTCTCTGGGATGGACCAAGTTGACTCCCAGACATCCAACTCCTGGGCGAGGAACAGAATGGGATGCAAGATGCCATCCAGACAGTCTTACATCAACACTGCACCAATTCCTCTGTCAGAACCATCTGAAGCCACGATGAATGGCTTCTCGAAGTCTGGCGCCATCAGGACTGGATCAGAGGAGAGAGCACGTTTGAGGTGGTTGGAAGCTTCCTGACAATCCGCTGTCCACTTCACCAGGTCAGGTTCCTTGGATCCAGGCAAATCTGTACATGGAGCTACCACCTGGCAGTACCGAAGCCCAAGCCTCCGGTAGTCTCCTGACCAACCGAGCAAGAACTGCACGGACTTCCTGGCGCGCAGGGTAGGCCAAGCCTGGCTACCTTCCACTTTCACTCGCAATGGAGGTATGGTCCCCTGACCCACTTCATGGTCATGGTAAGTCACTCTACACAGCTCATGCTGGCACTTCGTTGCCTTGACAGCTGAACCGGCGTCTTGGATCCATTGACAGGCTATCCCCAGGTGATACAGGTGATCACCCCAGTCATCAGGGAAGATAACGATGTCATCTAGGTAGGCAATCACAACAGCCCCATCGCCTCTCAGCAGAGAGGTCACCAGTCCCTGGAACGTTGTGTGTGCCTTGCGAAGGCCGAAAGGAAGAACAGTGAACTTGAATAGGTCCATAAGGGTCATGAACGCCATACTGTGGCCAGACCCTATGGCTAAGGCCACCTGCCAATAGCCCATAGGCAAAAGCAAACAGAATAGACACAGAAAAAGTCCCCAATTCTTGAAGAGGACTTCTGCACGCAACATGGGGTAACATCCAGGGTCCACCTCAACCTCCAAGGCCTGCGTCCCTGCAGGTGACACACATCTGGGCTGCTCTGCAGACAGCCTGCTGCCATCAGCAGCCATCACATGCTGAGGATGAGCGGTGAGACCTGGAATAGGTGAGAACAATGAAGCAGCCTTGGCTGTCAACTGGATAAACTGCTGCAGATGCCTCTGGTTGAGTGCAGAAGGGAGTGCCACATCCGCCAGGCCACCACCTTCCATGGGGGTATCACAGGCACTGCCTAGGCCTTCTCTTTCTTCCCCTTCTGGGAGTGGAAGGTTCATGAAATACCTGGGTCTCTTGTAGAGCATCTGCAGGAAGGTCACATGGTACAACTTCAGGCTGGTCCCCGCTTCTGGAAACTGGGTAAAGTAGTTCACAGTCCCCAGGTGCTCTGAGACTGTACCCAAACCTCCCCATGACATCTCTGTCTTGGTGGATGGGATCAGCTGGAGTATCAACACTGGATCTCCTGGTATGAAGGAACATTCCCCGCCACTCTGGTCATGGCAAGGGGTCTGTTACTGTTGAGCCAGCTGGAGGCTCTCATTTGCAGCCGCCCAAGTTGCCCTGGATGTCTCCTGCCACTCAGAAGACAAATCTCCCCCACCTCACTGGTGCTGTACTAGCTGTAATGGCCTTGCAACCTCAAGGCGATGCACTAATTCAGAAGGCAGAAAGGATAAACTGGGATGTGACACAGCCCTGTATGCAAACAAGAAGTGCAGTAGCACCAAGTCCCAGTCATTAGAAGTGAAGTCACAAACTTCTGGATCAATATGTTGGTCAACAAGTAATCAAAGTCTTCGGCTGAGCCATTCTCTAGTGGTGCAATTTCAGGCCACTGGGTGGGAAAGTCCACAAAAGTCATGAGAAAGTGATGTTCCCTCACTGCCTTGCGAGGAAAACATCCACAGCCACTCTATGGAATGGGAACTCAATGCTGGGAAGTGGCTGGAGCAGGACTTGAGTCAGATCCCTGAGCCTCCCCACTGTCAAGGGGTTTGCACAGGATCGGACAGACTCAGTGACAGCAGCGTCCATCCCTCCCATGAACAAGACTTCCCTAACCAGTTCATGGTATGATGCACCCTAGCCTGTCCACTAGGGAGATCAGGAACTAAACTCAGGAGCTTGTCTTGGTATTTTGTGGGGATTAACAGCTGCCTTTGGGGCTGCCAGTCATCATTCTGGCCATCAGGCCAAGGTTCACTATAGAGCAAGTCGTTGGCGATCCCAAAACTGGCCTGCTGGGTTCCTGAAGATGGCTGGTTGTCTCCTTTTTCCTTCTGCCATGGAACAGATAGAGACTGCTCATCGTTCCGCTCCATCTGGACCGCAGGTATGCTTGCTGACTTGCCAGTTTTGAAGGTGTATCACGGTCATCAGGAACAAGGTCTTCAGAGGGCACCGCTGAGGCCTGCAGGGCCACATCCTCAGCCCTGGTGCCATCTGAAGGGAAGGCCTCCTCCTCAGAATACATAGCCAATGGTTGTCGACCTTGGATACCTATCTGCACTGGGTGCTACTGCTGAGAATCATGGGATTGTTCCACCTGATATGCCAAATCTTTGCCTAATATAGTGGGGTAATTGTAGTTGGTGTAGACTGCAAAAGTCCAGTAGCCCTTCCATCCTCAGAATTCCACTGGCACCCGGACCGTAGGAAGCTTGATGGATGGGGTATAGAAAGGTTGAAGCGACACCACCATGTAGTCACCCATGAACTGAGGATCAACGTAGGCATGATGAATTGCAGATAGTTGTGCTCCTGTGTCCCCATATGCCACCACTTCCATCCCATTGACAAACAATGTATGCTGGTGGCTGGGCGGCACAGTTCCAGGAGCAAGTGGCACCTTCCTTCCATCATTCTGGGGTGTGGAAGCAGATGTCCCTATCATGTTAGCTGCTGTGAGCTGCCGTGTACAGTGTGACCTGAAATGGCCAGGTTCACCACATGAGAAACATCTTCGGGCAGAAAACACCTTCAGCTGCCCTCGTGAAGCTTGAGGTATCACCCTCGACATAGGAGATGACCGCTGCCACTGCTGCTGCTTGCAACCAGAGGGAGACTCATCTGTGCAGAACTGAGTCTCAGCCTTGGCTTTGGTAGAGAAATTATTCCCCTGCCTCCGCCCAGAGTAGTTGGTCTCTGGCCTCAGCTTGCGACAATGCAACAATGAAGGTGAGGAGAGTGGAGCTGCCGCTCCCTTGCTGATGGACGCTAGACACTTGCCAGCAGCAAGGCCTGCTCCTTCCATCTGGTCGACCTCTGCAGCAGGCAGATACTGGACTGCCTCTTCCATCCCTTGGAACGGCTCACGTCCCATGACAGGAACTAGCTGGTCCATGTGGAGATGGGTTGACATCAGGTCAAGATCACGTAGAGCCTTGTCCGCACCGGCGTGGACTCTCATGGCTTCATGACTCTCTGGAAGGTAGGGCTGAGTGGCCCCACCAGCTTCCATTCCCTTGGCAGTAGGAAGCACTGAAATGTAGGATTGATAGGACTGCTTCTTCAGTGGGCACGTCTCTACCATCTCGAGTGGAGGTGCAGCACCGGTGTCCACAGTCATTGGACCAAGGTGAGGAGGTGCAGCTCCAGCATCCCACACCTGCCATTGATCAACACCCACAGCACCCACTCCTGCCCTTCTGAGCAACTATGAGCCATATGAGGCTGACTGAGCATCACAACATACAGGTGGTTCCAGGACTGATGCTGCATGGTAGAGGTCCTCTGTCTGGCCCTCACTAAGTTCACATTTTGCTTGCTTGAGTAGCTGCTCCGTTGCCCGTGTCAGCTGCTTCTCTCTTTCCAATTCCATTTGTTGCTAGTGCATCTGCATCTGTTGCTCCTGCATTTTCAGCTGAATTTGCGCCAAATTTGCCAGCTGGTCCACATTCAGGGCACCTTGCACCAAGATACTCCAAAAAGCAGAGTCTAGCAGTATAGGCAGGGGTGTGGTTGGCCCCCCAACACCCACATTTGAACATGAGGCCATCTTTGCAGCTGCTTCAGACCTGAGGTGTAAACCTAACTTTGCCCGACTACTTGGAGATCATGCAACAGCTAGAACCAAAAAAACAAAACAAAACACAGTCCTCTGACTGAATGTATGATAGAAAAGCCAAAAGGATAGGTCAGAATAGCTCTTAAGACATAGAGGTTGTCTCAAAGCAGTGGGCACTGCCCTTCTTCCATTTTAGATGGAAAATGAAGAAGCAGCAGGATTAAAAGCTACATTTCCTACTCCGCCAGCATATGGAAAGCTGCAAGAAAGAAACCCTATAGAGCAGATGTGCCCTTCCTTAAAATGGCCTATGCTAGCCACAGCCAAGAGCTGCCAGGCACAGGCAAGTCAGTGGAGTTTCAAAACAAAATCCCCCTTTTTCCCTTTCTTCCAGACCTCCCCGCTTTGGTTGCCAGGCAACCAGGAAGCCACAGAGAAGAAATGGTAGCTCCTCCCAGCAGACAAGCCAACCCCTCCCAGGGGAATCAGCCAGCCCTCAGGCCCACCCCTGGAAGCAGCCTGCCCTGCCCACAGGCCTCCCACTGCCTGCCCACTCAGAGCTCCGCCCCCCCCTGGGTGGCCTCAGGAGTTTTGGGTGAAATGGAGTCACAGCCTCACAGCCAACGAAAGGAGCACAACCCCCCCCCCCACTCCTGAACCACCAGGTCCTTGTGGCGGCTGGGGCAAGAGGAGACAGAGTGAGGTGGTCAGAGAATGCACAATTCTCCACTCCCACAGTTTTCCCAGTGAAACAGGCAACACCAAAGACTTACCAACAGGTAAGAAGGGAGCACCTTCCTTGCCCCCCACCAGCGGATCCAGCCACTGTGAGGAAAGATAGGCAAAGAAACAAAGGCAATATGGGTCAATTGCCCAGAGAATTACAGCAATTCACACAGAAGGCAGTGGCAACCAAAAAAGGAGAGGAAAGTTCCATATTTGCTATGAAGCAGAAAGCAATAGCAGATGCGCTACAGTACAGGCAATTACACTTGGCTGGGCAAATTTATAATTATGCCTGTGAGACACTTGTCAGCTTCCCAGCGGTGTCTGCTTGGGTGCTGCTGTACCACATAAGTCAGCATAGCAGTTCTTAATTATCATGGATAGAGGAGGGCAAATCCAGGTGCCCAGTAACAAAATGCCATCTTCCTTTCTTAAATTTAAAGGCAGTTGTTTTACACCTTCTACTAGAGCTGCCCTCCCACAAACCTAGGGCCTTCTAGATGTGCTGGACTACAATATTCATCATCACCAGGAGTTCTGCTGGCTGGGGAAGGTGGGGGTTGTAATCACACACTTCTGGATGAGATCAGGTTGGAGAAGGTTGTTTTGGATCATTGTGAGGAGTGGGGGAAATGAAAATTCAAGCTTGGTCTATCTGGCGTAAGCAGAAGAGTACAAACTGAAGTATAGCACTGTATAAACCATTTTGCAAGCATTATAGAACATAATTAGCAGCCACTTATTCGGTGGGACCACCCAATTCCTACATGGATCTATAAAGATTCTAGCTGTCACCCTGATACACCGAAGAACATTAATTATGGTGTTCCTACTAAAAGTACTGCAGGGGTAATTCTCAGTGAGGATTCAGTTATAAGAATTTGTGGTTTTCTCAGTCTTGACAGTTTGTCTTACCTGGGAGTCCCAGTATAAAATCATTACTTACTGCCTGCTAATACCTCATGAAACCTAACCTTTTCCTCACCTCTACTATTCTGACTGATCATGGGATTTGAAGCACATTCACTGTAGTCCATGTGTGTCCTAAAACAGCTAGGAACTATCACTTCTGCTGAGGCTGAATGGAGTTTGCATTTAATGAACATTTATTTAAGTTATTACATCAAATAAAGTTCACTAATCTGCATTAATTTTCAAATGATGAATGTGCAAAAATTGATTTTCCAGTGTGCAGAAAATTGCTCTCTATAGACAATATGTGGCAAATGTTATAGTAGTTAACCAGCATGCATAGTGAAAGAAGTCAAGTGGCACAATTCCACATCGGCCAAAGGAAAATTAGTCACCTTCATATGCAAAAATTAAGGTCTCTTACCCTAGTAAAGTGATCTGGTCTCATGTAACTTACCCTGTTTTCAGCAATCCACATGCACTAGTCTTTATTCCATGCCCCAACAAAGCAGCTAAACACTGCAGGCAGTCAGGGCAGTGCTACTACAGCACACAAATGTCATATTGATTTGAAACTATACACTTCATTGGCTTCCAGCATTTTTAATTTAGCACACATGACCAGAATTGAGTTTTGAGGAGAATGGATATGCATTTCAATCCAGTTGCTAGCAAGGTGTCTTAGTGGGCCACAAGCTGAACATGAGTCAGTAGTGTGATTTAGCATCTAAAAAAGCCAATGCGATTCTACGCTGCATTAATAGGAGTTTAGTGTCTAGATCAAGGGAAGTAATAGTGCCCCTGTATTCTGCTTTGGTCAGACCTCACCTGGAATATTGTGTCCAGTTCTGGGCACCACAATTCAGAAATGATATTGAGAAGCTGGAACGTGTCCAGAGGAGGGTGACCAGGATGGAGGGAGGTCTGGAAGCCATGACCTATGAGGAGCGGCTTAGGGAGTTGGGCATGTTTAGTCTGGAGAAGAGAAGGTTGAGAGGTGAAATGATAGCCATGTTTAAATGTTTGAAGGGATGTCATACTGAGCACAGAGCAGGCTTGTCTTCTGCTGCTCCAGAGATTAGGACACAGAGCAATGGGTTCAAAATACAGGAAAAGAGATTCCACCTAAACATTAGGAAGAATTTCTTGACAGTAAGAGCTGTTTGGACGTGGAATACACTGCCTCGTAGTGTGGTGGAGTCTCCTTCTTTGGAGGTTTTTAAACAGAGGCTGGATGGATGGCCATCTGTCCAGAATGATTTGATTGCATATTCCTGCATGGCAGGGGGTTGGACTGAATGGCCCTTGAGGTCTCTTCCAACTCTATGATTCGATGATTCGATGATTCAATGATACTTCAGACGAGGAAGAAATAATGATGAGGATTGAAAAAACATAAATAGGAGGGAAGACAATGTATTATAAGTCAACTGCTTTTAGGAGACCACACTTGACTTTTTAAACTTGGGACGTCACAAATTTAGGTTTTAACCACAGATAGGAGCACACAACCTGTGGCCTATGGCTCCAAAAGTTGGAGGATCCCACCAACCTCTCTCCACAGCCTAGCTGGTCAATTGGACCCCAGGGAAGAAATGCTGTTCTCTGACTTCCAACCATCACTGGGAAATCTGCAATTTCAGTGAAGATCCCTGGAGATGGGATACATTTTCACCTCTATATGCATTCATATATATCGGTGATGGCGAACCTATGACACGCATGTCACCACTGACACGCATAGCCATCTGTGGTGACACGTGGCTAGGCCTCCTCCCCCCTTCACCCCCCGCAATCACCACCATCCCTAAAGTGGCGGGCAGGGCTTCGAAGCCCCAATCACCACCACCACCCCGAGGCCTCCTGCTTCCCCAGAGCCGCCTCGGAAAGGCCGGGTAAGGCAGTGGGCGGAGCAGCAGGAGTCTGCCTGGCCTGTCCCCGGCCTTCCTGAGGGGGCTCCGGGGCTTCGAAGTCCTGGAGCCACCTTGGAAAGGCTGGGGAAGGCGATGGGCTGGCGGGAGGGTGGGCGGGAGTCTGCCGAGCCTTCCCAAGGAGGTTCCAGGCCTTCGAAGCCTTGGAGCTGCCTTGGAAAAGCTGGGAAAGGCAGCGGGCTGGCAGTAGGGTGGACAGGAGTCTGCCTGGCCTCTCCCCGGCCTTCCTTAGAGGCCTCCGGGGCTTTGAAGCCCTGGAGCCGCCTTGGAAAGGCTGGGGAAGGCGGCGGGCTGGCGGGAGTGTGGACGGGAGTCTGCTTGGCCTGTCCCCGGCCTTCCCAAGGGGGCTCCAAGGCTTTGAAGCCCTGGGGCCGCCTTGGAAAGGCTGGGGATGGCGGCAGGCTGGCAGGAGGGTGGAGGGAGTCTGCCCGCCCTGTCCCTGGCCTTCCCGAGGGGGCTCTGGGGCTTTGAAGCCATGGAGCTGCCTCAGAAAGGCTGGGGAAGGCGGCAGGCTGGCGGGTGGGTGGGTGGGAGTCTTCCCAGCCTCTCCCCCGCTTTCCCGAGGGGGCTCCGGGGCTTCGAAGCCCCAGAGCCACCTTGGAACTGCCAGGGAAGGCAGCGGGTAGGAGCCTTGGAAGCCCGTCGGTGCCTTGAGAAGGGAGGGGGGAAGCATGTGGGTGGGAGATTTTCCACCCTCCCCTTGCCAAGGTTGTGACAGGCTTCATGAGAAGCGCGTTGGTGCCTTGGGAAGGGAGGGGGGAAACGTGCGGGTTGAATGCTTTCCGCGAATAGTCGAAGTCGAGAATGTGGACGGGCAACTTGTACACATTTATGTTATTTAAACAGTAAATATCGCGAAATAATGTTTTTTTCTCTAAGTGACACACCACTTGAGTTATGCTCAGTTTTTTGGCAAAGTTTGACACACCAAGCTCAAAAGGTTGCCCATCACTGCACACACACACACATGCACACATAATGATCCCTACATCTGTGCTGGTAGAGAAGGGAGTTTTACATCTTCCCTATGTGTGCATGCTCTGATGATATGTGGGCATAAGCAATCCTCTGTCTTACAGCTGACAAGACCCCTGGATCAAAAATAGAGTCGTCCCTTCACATTCGCAGGGGTTAGGTTCAGAAGACGCCTGCGAATGTGAAAAATCCACGAATAATAACAGCCCCCCCGCCCTGTCGCCACTTTCCCCCCACCTCCCCCTGCCCTCCCGCAAGTGACAACGGGACCTTCAGAGGCCTTGTTGTCACTTTCCCCCCAACCCTCCCCAGAGCAGCAAACTGTGAATATGCAGAACCACGAGTGTGGAGGCCGCAAATATGGAGGGAGGACTGTATAGTACACCTTGTCATAATTCATTAGGACTACTATATAATCTATGTGGGAAAATGGACCCTATACATTAGCCATTTAAATACATTAGCAAAACATATGCTATACTGAAAAATTTAATCACTGAGTACCGTTCATTATGCTCACTTCTCTTCCTCTTAAACTCCATACCAAGTATCACTCCATACCAAGACTGAAATATTTGGTTTTCTACAACTAGAGCCACAAAACCCCCACGAATGTGAAAAAAAGTGAATAAAAAATAGGTTACGCCACTGTCCTCCCACAACCCCCAGAAGCAGTGAGGGGGCTTTAGAAGCCCCATCGCTGCCTCTCTCCAACCCCCCCCGCCATCCCAGAAGCAGCGAGGGGGCTTTAGAAACACCTTTGCTGCCTCTCTCCTCCGTCCCATCCCAGAAGCAGCAAAGGGGCTTCAAAAGCCCCGTTGCCGCTTCTTTCCTCCGTCGCGGCTTTTGGGAGGGTGGGGGGAGGCCCTCCCAAAAACCGCAAATAATCAAAACTGTGAATGTTAAAGCTGTGAATGTGGAGGAGCAACTGTACAAATAATTCTACTTATATTCTGATTTCTGCAACAGCACCTTGATTACAATAATCTTGTCTTTTGCTTCGTTTTTTAAAAGTTCTTTCCAGATCTCTTGATTGAGCAGATGGTTTTGAAAACTGCTCCACGATCAAGCTGGGGAATTTATTTACACTGTGCAGCTATGTTCACCAGTCATATTTCCTACTTCATATAAGTTTATTATTAGTCATATTTCTTCTCCTGATGCCACAATTAAACCTCACAAAAAAGCAAGTCCCCAAAGCCCACACACAGATATTAAGCTTGAAGTGAATGCTGCATATTGAACAGATTGTGAAGGGCGAAAAAACCCTCAAACAACATTATAAAGACATGCCAGACCAAAACACCATTCATACAAAAGAGAGCTTGTCTAAACACGCCAAAAAAAAAAATGTAGACTCCCGGGTGCTGGCAGTCCATATAACATACAGCTACTTCCAGGGAGAAACCACAAATTTTTGCCCTTAACCCAACTATACTCTGAACTAAGCACAAAGTCAAGGGTTTCCTGGAAACTCCAGAGTGATTTCGGGTTCTTTTGCTGTCTGGACAGCCGGATTGGGTTTGATTCTGTCTGATGCAGTTGCCCACATGCAAAACACAGTGCTATCTCTCTTAACCTGTGCTGAACATGATGCTCCAAGCTGGCCCCAGATTAAGTACCAGATGAACTTCATCCAAGGGTATTAAAAGAACTGGCAGAAGTAATCTCAGAACCACTGTCAATAATCTTTGAAAATTCCTGGAGAACAGGAGACGTCCCAGCAGACTGGAGAGGGCAAATGTTGTCCCCATCTTTAAAAAGGAGGGAAAAGAAGACCCAAATAATTACCGCCCAGTAAGCCTGACATCAATACTAGGAAAGATTCTACAGCAGATCATTAAACAGACAGTCTGTAACCACTTAGAAAGGAATGCCGTGATCACAAAACGTTAACATGGATTTCTCAAAAACAAGTCATGCCAGACTAATCTCATCTCTTTTTTTGATAGAGTTACCAACTTGATAGATGAAGGGAACACAGTGAATGGAGTGTATCTTGATTTCATTAAGGCTTTTGACAAGGTCCCCCATTATATTCTTGCAAAAAAGTTAGTAACCTGTGGACTAGACAATGCAACTGTTCGGTGGATTTGTAATTGGTTAACTGACCAAACCCAAAAGGTAGTCACCAATGGCTCCTCTTCATCCTGGAGAGAAGTGACCAGTGGGGTGCCACAGGGTTCTGTCCTGGGCCCAGTGCTATTCAACATCTTTATCAATGACTTGGATGAGAGAATAGAGGGTATGCTTATCAAGTTTGCAGATGACACCAAATTAGGAGGGGCAGCTAATACCCCAGAGGACAGGATGAGAATCCAAAGTGACTTGAACAGATTTGAGAGTGGGGCCAACTCTAACAAAATGAATTTCAACAGGGAGCAATATAGGACACTACACTTGGACAGTAAAATGAAATGCACAGATATAGGATGGGTGACACTGGCTTCATGGCAGTACATGTGAAAGGGATCTAGGAGTCTTAGTGGACCACAAGCTGAACATGAGTCAGCAGTGTGATGCAGCAGCTAAAAAAGCCAATGCGATTCTAGGTTGCATTAATAGACGTATAGGGGGAAGTAATAGTGCTACTCTATTCTGCTTTGGTCAGACCTCACCTGGAACACTGTGTCCAGTTCTAGACACCACAATTCAGGAAGGATATTGAGAAGCTGGAAAGTGTCCAGAGGAGAGTGACCAGGATGTGAGTGGTCTGGAAGCCATGCCCTATGAGGAGTGACTTAGGGAGCTGGGCATGTTTAGTCTGGAGAAGAGAAGGTTGAAAGGGGACATGATAGCCATGCTTAAACATTTGAAGGAATGTCATACTGAGGATGGAGCAAGCTTGTTTTCTGTTTCTCCAGAGACTACGACATGGAGCAATGGGTTCAAATTACAGGAAAAGAGATTCCACCTCAACATGAGGAAGAACTTTCTGACAGTAAGAGCTGTTCGGAAGTGGACTACACTGCCTCGTAGTGTGGTGGAGTCTCCTTCTTTGGAGGCTTTAAACAGAGGCTGGATGGCCATCTGTCGGGAATGATTTGATTGTGTAGAACTCACCTACCATCAGGTGGAGATCAGATTGTGTAAGTAAGTGAAGACACAGGTGAAGAACTGGTGATCAGAAAATATATAAGAATAACAGCATTGGAAAGATTACAGAAGATCAGCATGAGATACTTGGAAAGCCGATAATGACACAAGAGATATCCTCGGTCATAAAAAATCTGAAGATGGGAAAATCCCCCGGCCCTGATGGCTTCATAGCAGAATATTATAAAACTTTTGAGGAAGATATTATTGATTACATGCAGGAAATGTTTAATAAGATAAAGGAAAAAGGCATTCCGGAAACATGGGAAAACGCCAAAATAACAATAATACAGAAGGAAAGAAAAGACAGGACTGAGATCAGGAGTTACTGCCCAATATCGCTTCTGAATGTTGATTATAAAATCTACACGATTCTAGCTAATAGATTGAAGAAAGTACTAGTGGCATTTATCCATCCAGGCCAGAATGGCTTTCTTCCAGGAAGAACACTTACGAATAATATAAGACTGACCTTAAGTGTTCTGTAATACTATGAAAAAAATAACGAAAAGAAGGCAGCCTTAATATTTGCAGATGCGGAGAAAGCCTTCAATAGTCTGAGATGGCAATTTATGAAAGGTGTACTTGAAGAGATTGATGTAGGTTCAGAATTCTATCGAAGCATTGATCAGATCTACACACAACAAAAAGCACATGTTCTAATACACGGGGAGAGATCTAATTTAATCAACATTCAGAGTGGAACTAGAGAGGATTGCCCCTTGTCTCCCTTACTGTTTATTCTTGCTATGAAGGTTCTAAATAAATAAATTAGGGAAGAAGAAACAATCTCAGGCCTGAGACTTAAGGGTCATGAGTATAAATTGTTAAGTTATGCAGATGATCTACTATTAATAATCCAAGACCCAACAAACAGCATGGGGAAGGTATTTGAAATAATAATAGAATTTGGGAAAGTATCAGGTTTTAAAATCAACAAAGAAAAAACGGTCATATTAACCAGGAACTTATCGAAATCAGAAGAACTTATTTTAAGAAAATCATCGGGCTGCAGGATAGAAACTAAAACAAAGTATTTGGGTATATGGTTGACCAAAAGAAACAGACAACTGTACAGAAATAATTACAAAAGAACTTGGCATCAAATAAAGGAAGATCTCAAAAGATGGCAAAAATTAAACATGTCGCTACTTAGGGAAGATTACTACGATTAAGATGAACATCTTGCCAAGAATGATGTTCCTGTTTCAGAATCTGGCCATATTAACTAATGAAAAGCCCTTTCAAGAATGGACAAAAGATCTAAAGAACTTGATTTGGAACGGACGTAAACCCAGAATAAAATGGACAACCTTACTTGACGCAAAGAATAGAGGAGGAATGGCCCCTCCAAACTTTAAGTTGTATTATACGGCTTGTGGGATGAATTGGATAAACAAATGGATAACTCTAAGGAATGATAGAATAATAAACTTGGAATGAGGCAATCAGAAGTTTGGAACCTACACGTACCTATGGTATGAAAAAACAAAAGTAGATAGAGAATTCGAAAACCATACGTTAGAGGGCTTCTATTGAAATTTGGAGTAAGATAAAACAAAAATTCTATACCAGCACTCCTTTATGGTTATCACCGGTGGAAGCATTCGAGGTCAGGTGGACAAAAACAGAAGATTGGGTGACTTACAATGACTTGATAAAATGGCCTAATGGAGAATGCTGTTTAAAAACAAGAGAGAAAATACAGAACCAAGGTTATAATATACAATGGTTAACCCACGCTCAACTAATACATAGATTCAGAGAAGACAAAACAACACATGGTTTCATAAAGGAGTGAAATGAAATAGATAAGATCATTTGTAAACAAGGAAGAGGGAAAATAGAAAAAAAATATAAGATATTGCTTGAAAGAGAGTTAGAAAAACAGCTGATCACAGATTCAATGATAAGATGGGCTAAAGATATAAGAGAAGTCATAAGTCTGGAGGAGTGGGAATGTGCTTGGATTAAAACAAATAGTTTTACCGCAAACCAAGACTTGAAGGAAAAAATTTTGAAGATAGCAAATAGATGGTATCTGACACCAGCAAGATTAAGTAAAATCTATAAGTTAACTAATAAGAAATGCTAGAAATGTGAAAAAGAGGTGGGGTCCCTTTACCATATGTGGTGGGGCTGTCCCAGGATACAGAGATTTTAGGAAAAAGTGCACAATGTTATACAAAAGATATTTGGAATAACATTTGTAATGGATCCTAAATTATACCTGTTAAATATAACAACAATATTAGAGAAGTATATTGAGAAAAAATATTGGAGGGTGATGCTATACTTTGTAACAGCCGCTATACTGAAGATAGCCACAATATGGAAATTGAAAGAGGTACCAAAATTAGAATGGTTAGACAAGTTGACTGAGATGGAGAATAACGACAAACTGACACAGATTATGTATAATAGAGATGCGGAAGAAGTGAAAGAAGAATGGCAACACATTATTGGTTCTTTACATAAAAGAGGAAATGTATATTACTAGAGAATGCATCAGGTGGGGGTGGGGGTTCCGATAGCATCAGAAATGAATGAATAAATGCTGAAATAAATGGCAAACTACACGCAAAAGATAAAATATACAATAATGCATACAAGAGAGGATATATGGTAATTATGAAACAAAGAGAGAAAAGGAATTAAATTGGAATAAATTCTTTGGGCTTGTAAATCTAGGGAAGTCAAGATCGGTGGTGGGAAAATATAAAGAAGAGGTTAGAATTAAGAAAAGAAGATATTAATGTACTTCTCGACAGGGATACATCATATGTAATATATTGTTATTATAAGATATGATGATTGTGGATATGTACTTTTTTTTATTTTGTATAATGTACCAATGACCAACAGATGAATAAATAATGCGGGGGGGGGGGAGACTTGGAGAAGTATAGTACCTTATTAGGGCTGTTCCTATATTTAGGTAGACAATGTTGAGTTAGGGTCTTGAAATATCCATCTTATACATTTCTCCTCAGAAATAAGTCCCATTGAGTTCCCAAGAGCTTATTCTCAGATAAATAAGTATAGAATCAAACTCATTCCCTCTTGTTATTCTTGTTTTTCTCAGCTTTCCTTTTCCTGTGCTTGTTAAGATGCATTTAGCAGAGTTGCAAGACATTTTTAAGTACAGTATCTGCATTCTTAAACTTTGTTGGATCATGGAAGATGTTTTCCATAATGCCCATTTTTCTTTCATTTAGATTTATTTATTTATTTAAGTATTTATATCCTGTTCTTCAACCACAGAGGCTCTGAGAGAGGCTTACAAATTGTTAAGCAATAGCACTTACACATCTACACCACTTTTATAGCATGCTAGGAGCTCTCTAAGCGGTTTACAATGTGTGTTAGCTAGTTGCCCCACAAACCAGCTACTCATTTTACCTACAACAGGATGGGAGGCTGAGTGAACCTTGGAGCACTTGGGATCGAACTCATAACATTGTGGCTGCAGTACTGGCATTTAATCACTGTTTACCACTGTTTAACCTCCCTGTTTACATAGCACTATTAGGCAGAGAAAGTGTTCTGTGATCCTCCTCTTGCACAGACTTGCATCACATCTTATTATTTTCTTTTCCATATGGGAAGCGAAGACTGACAGAGACAACTTGCTTATAATGCAGAGTGGTTCCTCAGCTTCATTGGGTAGATACAGTCCTAAATAGTATAGCTTGTCCATCAAACCAGACTGGTTTGAACAGATTATTTACTAGTCTCTTTTACACTTATTTCATAGGGTGGTAAACCTAATTTACTTGGAATAAAATATCTGAGATGCTTTGACAGGATTTTGTTCTCCTGCTTGCTTCCTATTTATGATAATGCCTGGGTTCCCACTGAGTTAGAAAATTTTTAAATCACATTTGTTCCAGCAGAGCTCACTTTGTTTTGTGGTGATTTCTAGAAATGGCAGACTGATTAATAGTAATTAAATAAAGTTCATTGTGAGAGTTGTAAATTGAGAAAAGCAAATGTCATTTAACAAAGGCTAAGGTGATCTTCTAATTGAAAAAGCAATAATAAATGTATTTAGCCAAGGTAAGTAGATAACCATAGGAATAGTGGAGGGAGTTATTGGAATGTAGTATGATGGTGGCTGGGAACCAGAAAGGAGAAGTGATAAAATGGGCAACATTGCCCTCATGAGGCTAGGGTGTTAACTAGTATTATAATGCGTGTAGCAGGCCAGGAAACCACTGTCTCTGTTCAACCCACTGTTGATGGACTGGAGTTTGTGGATATATTTCAGTTTTGCAGTTTCTCTTTCCAGTCTTCCTTCTGAGGTCTGAGACGGAATGTCCAGGAAGACTGAAATGTTCTGCAACTGGTTTTTCGTGTATAGTTGTCCCTTCATATGTGCTGGGGTTTGATTCCAGGATCCCCTCCCCCCCATGGATACCAAAATCCATGAATACTCAAGTCCCATTATATGCAATGGGTCTGAGCAGATGTGATTTTGTTGGAGGGCTTGGCTATAAACTATGAAAAATGGTGTCCCTTATATAAGATGGCAAAATCAAGGTTTGCTTTTTGGATTAATATTTTTTAAAGATTATTTTCAAGCCATGAATACTTAAATCAGTGGGTGATAATAATGATGACAATAATAATAATAATAATAATAATATCCCGCCCCTCTGCAACACAATTGTGGATACCAAATCCGTGGATACGGAGGGACAACTGTATTCCCATTCCTAATGTCTGATGTATGTCAGTTTATCCTTGGTGCTGGCCTGTTTGCCCAATGTAGAGTGCTGAATGGCACTGTTGACAGAAGGTGGCATATATCACATTAGAGAATGAGCAAGTGAAAGTAATCAGGCTGCTGTTTTGGCAGGCTATCCATCTGGAGATTGAAGTGTCTGCAGATGGGCAAGCTCCACATTATTCAGTGGCAGCATGTGGGCACTTCCACATGTGGCTGAGTGCACACTCCGGCGCTGATTAATATAGGGCCTGAGTGTTCATGTTTTTCCCCATCTGTGGATACAGGGATACTATTGTAGTTCATTGATTATACGTCTGAGTGATTTGAGTTGGAAGATGTATGTGATCACGAGTTGGGCTTTGCCATTTCCTGCCTTTAGTCTGTTCTGTAATAGATTAGTCCCAGGTACAAGTCTTGCCTTGTTGATTTTAATTTTACTTCATATGGTGGGTACTGTAGCTTGAGGAGTGCTTGTTGTGATTCCATGAGTTTGGCATCCCTGTCTTATGGGTCTGAGCAGATGTGATTTTGTTGGAGGACTTGGCTGTAAACTATGAATTTAGAAGTGTGTTCAGGGTGGAAACTGGAGGCATGTAAGTACATGTAGCAGTCAGAGGGTTTGTGTTATAGTGTGGTGCTTAGAATCATAGAGTTGGAAGAGACCAAAAGGGCCATCCAGTCCAACCCCCTGCCATGCAGGAACACACAATCAAAGCACACCCAACAGATGGCCATCCAGCCTCTGTTTAAAAACCTCCGAAGAAGGAGACTCCACCCCACTCCAAGGCAGTGCATTCCACTGTCAAACGGCTCTTACTGTCAGGAAGCTCTTCTTAATGGTTAGGTGGAATCTCTTTTCCTGTAGTTTGAGTCCTTTGCTTCCTGTCCTAGAGCTTTCACCATTTTGGTCACCTTCCTCTGGACACACTCCAGCTTGTCAACATCCTTTCCACTGTGTAACAAACTCAAGGAAAACATGGTCACTCTATGGGTTTCTCAAAAACAAGTCATAGCAGACTCATTTTATCTTTTTTCTTGATAGTTACAAGCTTGGTAGATTGAAGAAATGCTGTGGATGTAGCATATCTTGATTTCAGTAAAACCTTTGACAAGGTTTCCACATGGTATTCTTGCAAAGAAGGTAGTAAAATTTGGGCTAGACAATTCTGCTGTTAGGTGGATTTGTAATTGGTTGGTGAGCTGAACCCAAAGGCTGCTCACCAATGGCTCCTTTTCATCCTGAAGAGAAGTGACTAATGGGTTACTTCTGATAACACAGGGCTAAGTGTTATTCAACCTCTTTATAAACAACTTGGGTGATGGAATAGAGGACATGCTTATCAAATTTGCAGATGACACCAAATACACCAGAGGACAGGATCAGAATTCAAAAGGACCTTAACAGATTAGAGAGTTGGACCAAAACTAACAAAATGAATTTGAACACTTCAACAATTTCACTTAGGTGGAAAAAAATGAAATGCACAGATATAGGATGGGTGACACCTAGCTTGACAACAATACACGTGAAAGGGATCTAGGACTCTTAGTAGACCACAAGCTGAACATGAGTCAGCAGTGTGATGTGGCAGCTAAAACAGCCAATGTGATTCTATGCTGCAACAATAGGAGTATAGTGTCTAGACTGAGGGAAGCAATAGTACCACTCTGTTCTGCTTTGGTCACACTTCACCTTAAATACTGTGTCCAGTTTGGAGCACCACAGTTCAACAAGCAGTTTAGGGATTTGGGCATGTTTAGGCTGGAGACGGTTAAGAGGTGACATGATAGCCATGTTTAGGTACTTGAAAGGATGTCATACTGAAGAGAGAGCAAACTTGTTTTCTCTTGCTCCAGAGACTAGGACACAAAACTGTGGATTCAAACTATGGGAAAAGAGTTTCCACCTAAATATTAGGAACAACTTGACTCGAACAATTAGGAACAACTTCCTGATGATAAGACCTGTTCAACAGTAGAACACACTTCCTCGGGGTGTGTTGGAGTCTCCTTTGGAAGATTTTAAACAGAGGCTAGACAGCCATTTGTTAGGACTGATTTGATGGTATATTCCTGTATGGCAGGGGGCTGGACTACAGATGGCCCTTGTGGTCTCTTCCAGCTCTAGGGTTTTATTATTCTAACCTACTCGTTCATTGCTATAAGTGTCTGTCCCTAGGTACTTAACTCCATGCATCTGATGAAGTAGACTTAGTCTATCAAAGCTTATGCTACCAAATTCTTTCAATCTCAAAGGTGCCACAAGATCCTTTTGCAAGTGTATTTAATGTTATTTACCTTGTGCAAGTCATACTCTTTCAGCCTCAGAGGAAGGCAAAGGCAAGCCCCTTCTGAACAAATTCTGCCAAGAAAGTCCCCTGAAAGCCTTAGGTCACCATAAATCAGAAATGACTTTAAGGCACACAATAACCACAACCACCACCACAACAACAACAACAAATAACCAGTGAATAATGATGTAGCTTAGTGGACATTGTAGCTTAGGGGGAGATAAATTCCCTGAAAATGTTTTGGCAGGAGACAAATACAGTTGCCCCTCCACATTCGCAAACTCAGCATTTGCGGTTTTGATTACTCTGGGGCCCCCCAAAACCATGACACGGGGGCTCCGGAGGCCCCGTGAAAACCCTGGAAGGGAGCAGGGAGGGCCGCGGAGGTCTCCACAGGGCCTTCGGAGACCCCCCAGAGGACCCGTGAAGGCCCTGGGAGGGAGGGAGAAGGCCGCGGAGGCCTTCGCGGAGCCTTGGAAGGCTCTGTGAATGCCCCAGGGAGTGAGGGGGGAGACCCGGGGAGGCCTTCACGGAGCCTTGGAAGGCTCCATGAAGGCCTGGGGAGGGAGGAGGTGGGCCGTGGGGGCCTTCACGGAGCCTTGGAAGGCTTCATGAAGGCCCCAGGGAGCGAGGGAGAAGGCCTGGGAGGGAGGGGGAGGGCCGCGGAGGCCTTCATGGAGCTCCTTGGAAAGCTCCCTGAAGGCCTCAGGGAGCGAGGGGGGAGGCCTGGGGAGGCCTTCACAGAGCCTTGGAAAGCCCCGTGAAGGCCTGGGGAGGGAGGGGGGTGGGCCGTGGAGGCCTTCATGGAGCCTTGGAAGGCTCCGTGAAGGCCCCAGGGAGCAAGGGGGGAGGCCTGGGGAGGGAGGGGGAGGCCCCGGGGAGGGAGGGGGAAGGCCCTGGGGAGGGAGGGGGAAGGCCGCAGAGTCCTCCACGGGGCCTTGGGAGGGTCTCCAGAGGCCCCGTGAAGGCCTTGGGAGGAAGTGGGGAGTCCTGGGAAAGCGACTATGGGGCCTCCGGAGGCCCCATGGTCGCATTGGTGGGGGAAGGGGGCAATCAATATTCGCTTTATTTTACATTCACGGGGGTCTGTGGAACCTAACCCCCACGAATGTGAAGGGACGACTGTACGTACACACCTGTGCAAACATACAGTGGAATTTGAATGCTTAAATTCAGTCATTCCCCCCACCCCCACTTGACAAATGTAGGCAACAAATATGATTGCACCCATAACATATACTTAGAATATCAAGATCCTAACCTGAACTGTGTGTTGCTTTTCAGTCAAATGAGTTCCTATTGCCCTAAAATATGTGGAGTGAAACTCTTTCTTCGACCCATATTTATTTGCTATACTTCCTAATGATGGAGGTGAACATCTGCTCTCTGTGTACAATTCCCATTTATGCAGATAATGCAGCTCTAGCAGAATCATTCTTTCGAACAAAAGTTGGCTTACTTCTTCTTTGGTTTATCTCTTCTCTTCCTGTCTATTCCTTCCTTCCCATCCAGGTGTCCAAAGATATTAAGGGTCTCATGTTGGGGCGTAGAAAGACACGCTGTGTCCACCACAACCACCTGCAGAGTTGTTCCATGTCGACAGGATGCCAAGGAGAAGGTTTCTGGAGAGACTTCTGCAAAAGACTTCAGGCTGAGAAGGAAAAATTCCTTCACCCCAGCACACTGCCTTGAGCTCTGGCTTGCCAAATAAAGACAGCAACAAGGCCAGCCTTTACTCAACTTGAGGGCTTTAATCTTTGTTTGCAGTATATTTACAATATATATACAGAGTATAGGACAGCTGTCTCTAATACTCATAAATCTCTCTCAAACCAACAAACTGCTTCGCCAACCACCATCCACAACAAACCCACCCTGGAAATAAGTCCCATCTCCTTTATACAGGCATTTAAACAATGCCTGCTACATCAGGCATCTCAAATGTGAATACTCTCAAGTGCTGACTCACACACACACACCTGCCACTGGAGCTTAACTACTTTCATTACTAAGCTTACAGCTCCATCTTGTGGTCACATCCATGTCATTTCCTGACATTCCCCTCTAAATGACATGTGGTGTGTCCCATGTGTCATTTACACCTATCCTTTTATATACTGTCAGCTTATTCGCTGATACCT
This sequence comes from Gambelia wislizenii, assembly GCA_030847615.1. Lineage (NCBI taxonomy): Eukaryota > Metazoa > Chordata > Lepidosauria > Squamata > Crotaphytidae > Gambelia > Gambelia wislizenii. The sequence continues at coordinate 374,442,346 of JAUMIR010000001.1, forward strand.
AACCTATTAGTCAATTTCGTGTGTCGTTCTGCAGATAAAGGTTTCGTGAGAATGTCTGCTACATTGTCGTCTGTGCCAACATATTGTAGCTTCAGTGTTCCACTTTGTACAAGTTCTCTCACGTTTTGGTATTTCATTGCGATATACTTTGTTCTACATTTCAGATTTTCTGACTCTGCCATGCCAATGCATGCTTGCAAGTCTTTGTTTACCACTGTTGCTCCACTGCATTCCTCTCCTAGATCTTTTAACAATTGTCTAGCCCACTGGATTTCACTTGCTAGCTCTGACAATGCAGCAAACTCTGCCTCTGTAGTACTTAGTGCGATACATCCTTGTTTCCTGGACCTCCAAATAACCAGGCTACCAGCACAGCTGACCATCAAACCAGTTACTGATCTTCTGTCAGCTGTTTCCGATGCAAATGAACTGTCAGCAAAACCTTCTAGTTCTGACGTTCCTCCTGTTACTATTAAGCATCTATCTCTTGTGCCCTTCAAATATCGCACAACTCGCTTCAATGCTCTCCAGTCTACTTGTCTGGGATTTGCTGCTCTTCTGCTGAGCAACCCGACTGCGAAGCTAATGTCTGGTCTCGTGTTGTTGGCCAAAAACAACAGACTCCCAATTACTGAATGATATATATCCGGCCTTTCAAACATCTCTGGTTCCAGATTTTGGTAATCAGGCGTCACTGGGCTTCCTACGATTTTAGCTTCACCTAAACCAGACTTTTCTACTAATTTATCTATTTTTCTCCTTTGGCACAACCTGAAACCACCACTCTGGTCTCTCTCTACTTCTATTCCCAGGTAGCTTTTTAGATGACCAAGATCCTTGAGTTTGAACTTATGTGCTAACTCATTCTGCACCAGTCTGATCTCTTCTTCGTCCCTTGCAGCTACACATAGGTCATCAACATAAATGAATAGAATTATACTACCTTTTGTGTATACACATGCATCGGCCACACTTTGTTGATAACCCAGTCTCACTAATTCCTCGTGTATACACCGATTCCAGCATCTGGCACTTTGCTTAAGTCCATATAATGCTTTCCTCAGCCTATAAACTTTGTTACTGCCTTCAAACTCATATCCAGGAGGTTGTTCCATGAATACAATTTCATCTAAATTGGCATTGAGATATGCTGTTTCGAAGTTGAAATGATGAACCACTAACTTCCTTTTGGCAGCCACAGCAAGCACCATCCTGAGACTCTCTGCCTTGGCTGTCAGTGAGAATGTCTTATGATAATTCTCAAACTGTCTCTGTGAGTAACCTTTTGCTACTATTCTAGCCTTATACTTCACAGTCCCATCAGGCATGTCCTTCTTCCTGTAGACCCATCTATAGCCAATTACTTTCTGCTCTCCAGGTCTATCAACTATTTCAAATACTTTCCTATCCACCAATGTACTGATCTCCTGATCCATAGCCATATTCCACTTCTCCTGCTCTGTTACTGGATACCTGAGCATATCCTTATAGTCATCAGGCTCCTCTGCCACAACAGTGCAAGCTCGTGCCTCTTGCACCACAAACCTTTCTGGTGGTCTCCTGACTCGTTGAGTCCTTCATGGAATAAGGACTCTGGTTCTACCATACTCATCCTCAGTGTCACTACTATTACTCTGAATAGCCTATCTATACTTTGGCTCTTGCTTTGGTGTTTGTGTGTCTTCAGAAGTGCTTATGTGTTCATCACTCACATCTCTGGATGCTATTGCCCCTCCATTTCCAGTGTTTTTGTTTACAACAATATTTTTAAGCTTCATAAAAATGTCTTGATTAGAATTAATTTTCTCCCACCCAACATGGATTTCAAAACTAGCACTCCTTGAATACAAAATCCTATTCCCATCCATGAGGAACCTGTACTTGTTCTCCTCATAGCCCACAAAACACAACCTTTGGCTTTTGGGCTGATTGTTTTTCCTGAACTGAGGAGGAATGTACACTGATACAAATTGTCCAAACACTCTTAAGTACTTTAGGTTTGGTGCTCTTCCATACAATAAGTAGTATGGTGTTTGGTTTATCGCACTGCACCATGACCTATTTACAATATGACAAGCAGTTCTTGTTGCTTCTCCCCACAAATTAGCTGGCGCTCCAGAATCCTCTAACATACAACCCCTTATTTGGTTTATCACCCCAATCCTACGTTCAGCCAAACCATCCTCAGCTGGACATCTGGGATTTGTAGTTTTATGTTGGATCCCTTTCTGCCCAAACTACTGCTGCAAATTACTACTTAAGAATTCCCCACCTCTGTATGTCACAAAAGTGCCAACTTTGTAGGGAAACTCCCTTTCAACAGAATTGACCCATTTTTTGATCATATCAGCAGCCTCACTTTTGGTTTTGAGCATTGCCACATAGGTAAATCTGGTATGCCTATCTACTATCAATAGGGTAAACCTGCTACCCCCTATACTCTTTACTTGATGTGGCCCTGATAAATCCGCATGTACAACCTGAAAAGGCCTCTGGGTTATGCATTGCTCACCTTTGCTACAGGGTAAGCCTTGACCTTTACCTTTTTGCAAATAGCACAGTCCAGGTAACTTTTACAGTTCTCTACCTTGAACTCTGGGCAAACCTACTCTAGGTTTCTCAAACCTTTGAAGCTTATATGGCCCATAACTCTATGAAGGTAATGAGCACACCCATCATGCAGTGGCTTATTTGTTACATTCCCACACTGCACCTGTGCTACCATTTGATAAATGTGATTTTTATTTATGGCTTTACCACATACTACTCTCCTACTCCCTCCTTGGACACAATCCCCTCATCTCCTTTGAAAAGGATTTCATATCCATCACTGGTTAAGGATGCCACACTTATGAGGCTATTTTGTAGTTTTGGTGCACACAGTACATTATGAAATACCTTGTTAAAAACCAGGGATTAATACAAACCTTGAATCTCTACACTGCCAGATTCACCATCTGCAAATACCACAGTGTCCACTGGTGCTGGCTTTGGGCTCTGTAGTTTTTCCCTATCAGGTGTCATATGGTGAGAACAGCCACTGTCCAAAATCCAGACAGACTGGTCCTTTATCTCATTTACAACTCCCTCTACAGTAGTAGCAAACCCCCTCCCATCTTGGGGCTTGTCTTTTCTTTTCTTTTCTTTTTTTTGTGAGTTCTGTCCTTTCTTTGCTGCAGAGACCTTAGGACAGTTCTTTATCAAATGTCCGGTCTCTCCACAGGAAAAACATCTCTGTGTTCTGCAGACAGCAGCAATCCCTTCCTCAGACAAGGACATGGATTGGTTGGTTGGTTGTCTCCTCCAGCTGGTCACTCCCTTGAAGCTCTCCTCTGAGTCTCTCCTCTGCGCCTCTTTCAATATTCTGGATGCCATGAGGTCGACATTTAAATCAGCTTCGGCTACTCCTTGGAGATTGTACATTAGAAACTCCCATTCACTGCTGAGACTACTCAGGAGTATAAAAGCTTTTTGGGTTTCTTCTATTTGGATGCCACACTCGCTGCACTCTGCGAAATTATCCTGCATCCCTTCTAAATGCACAAGCACGGATTCACCTTCCTGCTGTTTACAACAATACAGCTTTCTGCTCCACAGCATTTTGGACAAGGCTCCAGCTGTTTGGTTGACATTCTCAAGAGCTTTCCAGACTTCAAACGCTGACCTCTTATCTCTGATATTATTCAGCTGATTCAGTTCTACAGCTAGAATAATGGAAGCTCTAGCTTTTTCGTCACCTAGCTTTTTCGTCATCTAGCTTTTTCATCCTCATTAGCAGGATCAGGTTGTTTCTTTACATAGTCCCATAAATCCTGCTTTATTAGCAAAGCCTGCATGTAAATTTTCCAGGAAGCATAGTTCTTCTCAGACAGCTTTTCAAACCTGACTGCTGTTTCCATGTTTGCACTGAGTCTGCGACAGATGCAAACAAACACAGTGATAACAGTCCGGGCAGGCTGCCAAAAATAATTAGCTTCCCAAAGCAAACAGATAAGAACAGAGTCCATGAGTAGACACACTTAACTCACTCCTTTCCAGGACCTTTCTCTTCAGCCCTCCAGGAACACAAAACAGCTCACCAATTGCAGAACTATATCTCCCACAGCTTCTCAAGCGTTGTCCATGCGGACACTGGGCCCATAACCCTTGTTGGGGCGTAGAAAAATGTGCTGTGTCCACCACAACCACCTGCAGAGTTGTTCCACGTCAACAGGACGCCAAGGAGAAGGTTTCTGGAGAGACTTCTGCAAAAGACTTCAGGCTGAGAAGGAAAAATTCCTTCACCCAGCACACTGCCTTGAGCTCTGGCTTGCCAAATAAAGACAGCAACAAGGCTAGCCTTTACTCAACTTGAGGGCTTTAATCTTTGTTTGCAGTATATTTACAATATATATACAGAGTATAGGACAGCTGTCTCTAATACTCATAAATCTCTCTCAAACCAACAAACTGCTTCACCAACCACCATCCACAACAAACCCACCCTGGAAATAAGTCCCATCTCCTTTATATAGGCAGTTAAACAATGCCTGCTACATCAGGCATCTCAAGTGTGCATACTCTCAAGTGCTGACTCACACACACACCTGCCACTGGAGCTTAACTACTTTCATTACTAAGCTTACAGCTCCATCTTGTGGTCACATCCATGTCATTTCCTGACATCTCAAAATGTCTTTCATGTGTAACTTTGTCTTCTACTTTTGGAATCCACAAACAATGATTTTTCTGATTAACTACTGAAGTGGATGCTTGCCAAGGAACCACTGCCAGTCCTGACTCCCTGGTAAATGTACTTTTCTTATACTCATGTTGGCCAATGCATGCCTGTCACATTCACACCTTACATTTTTAGTTGCCTGACCTCAAACAACATTCTTGTATATTGTTTTCTACAGCACATTGACCCCAGTGACAGAGTCAAGTAAACATGAGGAGGAAAGCTGTCTGAAGGCTTTAACTGCGATTGCTCCATGGCCCATAGTTAATGTATATATTTTAAAATCTGTGTCTCAGAAGTGGGCAGCATCTGTGTCTGGAAATGTATAAAGTCATCAGGAATATAGGCCTTAGCTTTGATAAGTTCCAGTGCAGCTGCTACCCAAGGCCATTCACCTTGTGCTAAGGATACTTAAATCCTGTGCCTAAATCTTGTGCTCAAAGGAAAGGCTGCTGGTCCTTTCAGTAGATGTGAATGTGTAGCTTCCTGATATCCCTCTCCTGTTTCAGCTCTAAGAGTTATACTCTGACACCAATCTACAGAGCTCACCTACCATCAGGTGGAGCTCAGTAAGTTGAGTGGCTACTTTTGCTCTTTTGCAAAGAAGACTCCACTTTCTGGGAAAAGTCTAATTGATACAAAAGACAAATAATGGAAGAAAATGTAGGTCAGATGCAGAAGAATACTGTTGAAACACTGTTGAGAATGGTGTTCCTGCTGTGCATTCTAGTAGCTCCTTAATGGTAAGTTTCTAAGCATCAAGACTGGGGGGTGAGGGAGAGACACGAAGACTTTTGATAAGCTCATTAGTACAAATCTAGGACCCTAGAAGAAGATGCTGAATACTGTATCTCTCTGATCCAATTTACTATTTTTCATCTTACACTGATAACGCGGGTAAAAGCAGTCACCAATTTTTTTAAAAAAAAGAATCTTAAAAGCAATGCAGATGGAATTCTGTGTTCTATTCAAATGTATCTACTTGCTTGAAAAATAAAAGCAAATCTCTAATATAAATTCCAAGCCCTTACAATGCATTAAAACAAGCAGTGCCTGAAGACAAACTCCATGTGAAAGCTTGAGCTAACAGACTTTAATCCAATAAAAAGTTATTTGCTTTGCTCTCTCCTCTTTTTGCCTTCTGACACCAACACTGAAACAATGCTTCAAGCACTAGATGTACAGAAGATAAGCAGGTCTACATGGCAACCAAGGGAAATGAGCAATGCTGGCTGCACAACATATATATAAAAGACAAGGTGCAGAACAATGCTATGGTGTAGCTGACTTGATCACTCGTGACTATATACTGGAGCTATGTGGCATAGCTGGCTGGTTTTCCAAGCTGGTTCTAAGATAAATTCAAAGACAGAGACAGCAATTCAAGGAGGGATAAATGCAGCAACAATAATGGCCACTCCAACTAAGTCTCTAGTGACTCCATTGTCCCCCTCCATCAATCACAATATTCCTCTCTCAAATGCCCTCATATTAGCCATGCTAGGATGACATCATGCAACAACAGAAGGAATAGCATGGTGACAGGAACCTTTGCACCTCCTGGTATTTTGAGCTGCAATTCTTATCATCCTCTGCTATGCTGGCTTACACTTCTGGAAGATAAAGTCCTACACATCTTAGGGAGACAAAGGGTCACCATCCCTGATCTAACACATTCCATGTTGTCTCCCACACAGAAACTAGAAGCAGACCACACAGCACCTCCTCTTCCATAGCTAACACTACAAATCCCAAGTGGTCTGCAGGGCAACAACAGACATTTAGAACTATGAACACTTGATCTTACTCCAAAAGGAGCATGAATCACCTGAGAGCCCAAAAGCAACACCCATCAATCAAAGGAAGAACTAAGTACTGTTCCAGTCACAATAATAAACCATTCATCACAGTGTTTAAGAGGACACCTACATATAAAACTCAATGGTAACAGATCCCCTCCAAAGAGAAGAGTATGGATGTTGCCACAAAATCAAGGATTCCACAAAAGCAATACAAAACAAGTCTGCAGTTCATTGTGCAATACAATCTTGGGCAATGAACTGGGAAGAAAAAGGCCATCAGACCCCTGCATTGCAATACTGTACTGTTATTCAAAAAGGGGCAGTGGCTACAGCATCAGGTGGAGGAGACATTTCTAGGTACCAAAGTTTGTTCCTGTTTCTCCATAAGAGCACCAGTTTCAATTACTTTGAAACAGAGCATATAGTAGAAGAATCTGTATAGGACTGCTTGGTTTTACACTATCCCTGACAAAGAATATAGTGTATTGGGGTGGAAAAAAATGATAATTTAGTACAACTCAGGCTTCCTCTTGTCCTTCTGAACCAGAGCCTTCTTTCTCTTCTCCACAAGAGAAAATTTACCCTTTGGGGGCTTGGCGGGCTTGGCAAGCATTTTAGATGTAAAAGGAAGAACCAGCAGGATTAAAAGCCACATTTCCTACTCCACCAGCATATGGACAAAAAGAAGAGACGCTCAGAAGAAGGTCTCTGTAGTCTTCCAGCAACCTATTATGTCCCAAGTGCACTTCCTTTCTCTGATTTTTTATGCATCAGGCAATCCTTCTTATATGTTGTGGTACTAGAAAAACCAGTATCCTACCACACAGAGGATAATAGTCACAAGCCAAACTCCTTCCTACAAATACTCCCATCCCTGCTTATAACATAACACATAGAATCATAGAGTTGGAAGAGATCACAAGGGCCATACACAGCATGTATCAACAATATAGCGTATATGCAAACTTAATGTGTGCTAGGTTTTGCTTCCATTTCATTTTAGCTATCCTTGCAATTTGACCCCTTTACCAATATTGGTGGGGGGGGGTAAAGAGAGGGGGAGGAAAGCACACACGAGTGCTAAAGTTAGGTTCATCATTAAAAGGGGAAGAAACTACTGCTATGCAAGGTGACTTTAGTGTAAAGAAGATGATAGAAAAGCTCCTGGCATCTGAGAAAACAAAGTAGAATATTGGCTTTTTCCATCCTTTTTACTGCAACCTATGATCACCACTTAATACAACAAGAGCAAAATGCCATAATTAATATTGACATCTTAATGATTTTTTTTATTTCACTGAGCTCTTAATTGCAAAGTTGTCTCTCTCAATAAATCACACCTAAACACCAAACTAACATGACACAGAAAGGCCATTTTGGGGACTCTCACTAGGCTGGATACAACTGAGACATAGATCATTAACATTCACTTTGAGGGTTGTGCTTTGCTCATGGGCCAACAAAAGCCATATCTCATTTTTAAAGCTTTATGTTGGCTCCTTTACCTTCTCAGCCTTTTTTAAAAAATCACTGCAAATGCTATCTGGCATGACACCATTTCCGCTAGTAATAAAATCAGTCATCCCAAATGACAGTCAAAAAGACTAAAAGCATATAGGAAGAGTCTGGAAAAAACGAAAGGTTAAAGAACTGTCCAATTGGTTGGAAATAAAATATTTTTGCAGAGTGCAATTAAAGCCCAAGAAAAAAAGACAGCACAAAAAGCTCATGTAGACTGTTCAGATTTGTCAGAGATGTGAACAACTGCCAACTTAGTTGATGAGACAACTAAGCCTCAAGAGTCTAAATAATATGTTTAAAGTCAACATTTGTCGATGGAAGTCCATAAGACAGGAATGTATATATGGAAATAGTGACACATAAGAAGATGTCTTCTTCATTTCTTATTATTAATTGGCACCTTTGTGATCAAGTTCTGTTACTAACAAATCTTTGGTAAAGATGTTGGTCAATTAACTTATGCTAGATCAACACTGACAAAAATAAGGATAAAGATGTACATCTGGTATATATTCTGTGGAATTCAGCACAACAGTCCTCTTTTGAAATAAAGTGAATAAGTGGATAAGGTTGCACAATAATGTGGTATCTAACAAATCTACAGTATATATTTCAAACAGTACAGTATATGTTTCATTAGAAGCAACAAAACTCAGGCAGTTAAAAAACAAAGGCATTTTTCTTTTATGCAGCAGGGTGAAACATTCTGTCCCGTAAGTTCTGAGAAGGGATACTACACTTGCCCTGCTTCACTTCTGACCTTGTCCTCCACACCCAATCAGGTTTCTTGTACATTTAACATATCAAACAACAATAATTTCTGGTAGTCAGAAATTCAGCCAGTGCAGCTTTTTAATATATGAGGTTATGGCGATGGTAATAGCTTTCCTTGCTCTGCATTTAACTTGCCATGTATCTCTTCATAGTACAAGAGCCCTGTCAAAAAAGAAAAAAGAAAAAAAAGAAACAAAGAAACAAAATTTCAAAACTAATTCCAGTGCCAACTATAAAGTGCAAAATGGACACAAGTAAAATGTAAATAAAATGTACCTGCAGCACATTTTGCCACAGCAACATATGTGTCAACCATTTGGAGAAGGCCAAGTCTTCATTTTGGGGATGGAGGAGTGGGGCTGTGTTTTCAGCCTCTTGGGGCTTCTAAAAGGAACTCTCTTTTAAGCTAATCTTTATAAAGGTTGCTTTCACTGGAGAAAACCACTACTGAGATTCTGTATTCATCTGATGAACATACTGCAGATGCACAAAGTAATGAAAAGATTAGGCAGCAATGTTCTATCTCTGACAGAAAAAGCTAAACAATACTCGGGGGAAAGCAGTGTACCTAATCTCAGTATGAAAGCAGAGCTAACAGTAATTTGTTCAAGGACTGTAACTGTAGCTTTGCAACTGGCCCCACAGTGTTCCTGAAAAGAATGCTATGAATTGCTTTCAGAAATGCAATTCACAGCTGCATTCTTTTCCACCAAAAAAAAAAAAATTACTAATGAACTCCACAGGTTAATTATACATTTAGAGAAGCAGTACTTTATCAAGTTTGATCTGATCTTGGAATAATCCTGTATTTTCATACTTTTAGGAACTATTTTGAGTTTCTTAAGCATACAACAATTGTATAAGCATTAAAAAATAGAAAAGGTGAGGGATATAATATGTTAGGTTCTATCATACCCAGCAGATGTGAATAAAATGGAAAAAACTGAGTCATCTATAAACTTGGCCACATTGTTATCTATCCATAAAAACAGCACCAGACAGTTTAGTCTCTGTGTCTCCTGTAAAGCTCATTTAAACTAGGTTTATGCCACACCTTTTCTTTTCAATTGAAGACTTAATTGAAACCTTAGCCCAGAACTAAAAGATATGCACACAGAAGCCATCAAAAGGAGCAATGGCATGCTTCTCAGTTCTCACACCCCTGCATGCAGGAGCAAATAAAACAGATTGGAGCCTGGGAAATTCACAATGTGATATTTTTCTGTCATTTTTATCTGTTTGTTTAATCTCATCTTTCCCTTACAAGCAACTCAAGGCAGCTAGTAGAATATAAATCAAGAAACAAGTTGAAAAACACACATAAAAGAAGCAAATGCACAGCAACAGCAATATAATAATAGACATCCCAGGAAGCAAATAAAACATAGGCTCTGAGTAAAACATACCCAGCATAATGAAATGGCCTTAAGAACCCATTTAAAAATAAAAAACACAAATAAAGTTGGACTAGATGACCCTCGTGGTCTCTTTCGACTCTACAATTCTAGGATTCTATGAGAGACACTGCAGACTGGGCCAGCCAGAAAAATCAGCAGTAGCAGAACATGTGATGAACCAACCTGGACACAAAATGCTATTTAAAACACAGAAATTCTGGACCACGCCAACAACTATTATGTCAGAATGCACAGAGAAGCTATTGAAATCCACAAGCACCTGGACAAAGAAGAAATCTTAAAAGTAAACAAAATCTGGCTCCCAGTTTTGAAAAACAATAGAATAAAAACTCAACACTTACAAAGGAATTCCACCCAAGGACAGGGAGAGTTCCAGCAGATAATGGCCCATCAACCAACCATTAGCCAAACAGACACTAATGAACCTTGCATTTCTATACCCAAAAACTAACCATTCAATTACACAAATTTACATATACTCCCCAACAGGGGTTTACAGCATATAAACTCCACATACACTCCTACCCAACCATTCTCTGAAGATGCCAGCCACAGATGCAGGCGAAACGTCAGAAAGAAACTATTCCAGAACACGGCCTCACAGCCCGGAAAAAAAACAAGGAAAAGCCATAATGACAAGTTCTTCTTCGTTAGTTTGAGATGCTTCCCTGATGCCTCCCCAAATGATCTCACTGGACTTGATTTATCATATTTAGGTGCACAGAACATCCAGTTTCCATATTTGTTGCATGGGGGGTAAAACAGCTTTTACCATAAGCTCTTAGGGAATATAAAGTGTTTGTAAACCCTAATAGAAGAGTCTATGCATTGTTAAAGGAGAAAAAAAGGGGTGGAAATGGGGTGCCCCATCCACTGGCCTTGATAGTACTGAAAGTTTGTGACATCATTTCTTCTGTGATCTAATGCCCACTGATACAAAGAAGAAAGATCTTACATGGCTCAGGCACAAAATTAAGATCATAGCTCCAAGTTGTGCTCCAACTTAGTTACATGTCACAGAAAATATGAAATACATAGTTTTCATGAAATACTTTTTTTTTTAAGCCCTCTTCTATAATTCAAATTTATATTGGTTTGGGATACTGAACACAACTTTTTAGCTCTAAATTGAAAACAATGGTCCACCATTTGTTTCTTTCCACCCACAAACTATTTTCTTTCAGCTGTTTTCCCAGAGGTGTTTCCTTATCTCTTCCCATTACCTATAATTAACTTCAGGATCAAACTAGAGGAAATGGAAACATGCCTATCTGCTTGTCCTCAATTTCATGTAAAGGTAGGAGAGGTTTATAGGGCAGGATGTACCAGAGGGTAGACTAGAGCTGACCCATCTTCTCATATTTACATCCCTCACCAAAAATCATTTATCTTCAGCCATATCTTAACGTCACAGAGAAAAACAGCTGTCTGAGGACGAGAATAGGATCACACTGCCTCTGCATACACATCCACACACACACCCAAGCCTCCCTCAAAAGTTGATTCTCTAGAAGAGAACGGCATGTGTCGGGGGGAGGACTGCAAAAGGAAGAGAAAGGTGTTGTCTAGGTGGTGAAAAAATTCTCAAAAGATGCAGGCAGAATACCTTTTGTCCAGATGTGCTCCCAGCAGGAATCGCCATATTAGGAAGAAGGGGTGCCAAAAACTACAAGTAATTTGTGATAACAGCTTTTGCTGTTTCTCACAATCTTTTTTTAAAAAATACACACAAATGTGCATTACAGCCTGTTTGAACAACCAATTCGAATTGGGGCATATCCCAGAAGTCAAAATGTGATTGGTCAGATGTGCGCAGGGCCAGGCTTGCCGGCAACAAAGTGGCCGAAGCCACCATTGTTGTCTTTCACAAAAGTGATTGTGCTCTGTTTTTGAGCAGCAGAGCAAAAAAAAAAAAAAAAATGTAAATTTTTAAGCATAAGATTGCTCTTCCACATCTCTCATTTAACAAGCCAAAAAAAGAGAAATGGAGGGAGCTTTCAGTGAAAAATAATGCAGATAATTCACTAGTGGGCCACCATCTTTACTCGCGGGCATGCTCTGTGTGAACTTCAAACTCAAATGGCTCCCCATGCCAGTGATTTTGTGAATGCATCATAGGGACAAATGAACACTTCTGCAATAGCGAGTTAATGTGCTATTAATTCTTCAGTCTAGCTGCCCTGCAGGTGTCAGATTAAGGAATTGTCCCTTGTGTGAGCACCAGTGCCTTCTGCACAGGTAAGACTACTTTTGGCTCCATGGCATAATTTTTGCAAAACAAGAAATGTAAAAAAAAAAAAATGTGTGGCCAATCAAGAGGATTCTGCAGGATCCTCCTAATTTTTTTTTAAGGGGTGAAATATGTTTTCCAAGTGCTATACAGTCCATTTTCAGCATGTGCAAAACAAGTATATCTTTTTAAAACACTTGATTTATCATGCAGCTGTAAAATCTGAGGTGAAGGAGATTCTTTATTACAGGTTGGAACTGATGTCTGGGGAGGTTTTTTTTTTGGGGGGGGTGACCCAAGATGGCACCAGCCACATGGAGGAAGGGTCAGGGAGCTAAGCTAGACCACGTCCTACCAGGAGCGTAGGCAGGAAACAGACTGGCCAGCCGGGGGTCGTCCCTCAGGGATGACATCACCGGGGGCAGTCCCAAAGAACTTTTTTTTCCTCCCTACCGGGAGCAATGGGGAGGGACAACCCAAAGCTGACGGATGCTCTGGAGCCCTCCCCACTGGGAAATCCTGCTACTCAATTGCTTCTCAAATGCATCAGCATCCAATATTAGCACCAGAAAATGTCTTTTCTTTCCACTGGTATCCTGATAAATGATTCCTTCTTACTTCTGTACCCACCTTCTACAGAAAAAATATTTATCATGCTACTGAGCTTTGGTATAATTTCATTCTTCTACTTGACCTGGAGTATTTATTATCTATGTTAAAATCAATACTATGTCATCACTGAAATCAAGGTCAGGAAATTTGCCTGGTCCTGGAGACAAACATTTTAGTATTATTTTCCTCTTGGACCTCTTCTCATTAATCAGTCAATTTCCACAGAGAACAGAACGCCCAATTGAAACCTTTTCCCATTTTTCACCACAACACATGAAACTAACACAAATTCCTCAGTCAGAGTCCAAGTACTTTTTAATGAAATACTTTCTAGAACTTCAACATCCTGATACTGCCATTAAAACTAACAATAAGGTCACAATGCAAGGATAGCACAAGATAATTGAAATTATCAATTGTCAAAAATGCTTCCAGACAAGTCTTTTTTAAACCCAGTTACTGACAGTACTTTCCTTCTGTCAAGCGGTCAGAGAAGCTGTACTTATCAAATAACTACACAAGATAGAAGCAATAAAAATTACAGTCTCAAAAGAATCAGAAGTTTTGCTGGATCAAGCCAAAGATCTATTCGGGCCCAGCTTCAGTGACCAAAGAATGCTACAGAAAGCTGACAGGGAGATCATGACAGCAACAGCTCTCGCCCACTGGCGCTGTCCAGCAACTGATAGAATCTTAGAATCATAGAGTTGGAAGAAACGACAAGGACCATCCAGTCCAACCCCCTACCATGCAGGAATACACAATCAAAGCACTCCCGCAATCCAGCCTCTGTTTAAAAATCTACAAAGAAGGAGACTCCACCACACTCTGGGACGGAGTCTCCTTCTTTGGAGGCTTTTAAACAGAGGCTGGATGGCCATATGTTAATTTAGATAATATAGAGGTGTGTTGCCTCTGAGGCCGAAGGCTCATTTCACCATTGTGTGTAGTAACCTTCAATGGCCTTATCAATGAACTCCCTTTCGATACCATCTAACTACTTCTCATGGCAGCAAGTTCATTAATTATTGCTTTCTTTTGCTTGTCCCAAATCTCCATTCCACTTGTTAGGTAGTTCTGTTATTATGAAACAGTGGAATGTCTAGGCATTAAAAACAAGCCAGCAGAGGACAAAAATAAAGAAAAGAAACCTCCTGCCATGAAAGCCAGTGGGGCTTTGGAAGTAACGAATCATTTGTCAGTATTCTTTCTCCACTCCCACCCTACTTAAGATTACTCTGTCATATGTGAATGAGTTGGCTCCTCACACACTTAGAGCTGTTGGAAATTCTGGCAACCTGTCCTAGCCTGGAGCAGCATTGTGACTGTGTCCATAGGCTAGAGGAAGTTTGGCCCAGATGTAACATGCCATGTTCCCTCTTGGACTCAGATGTCATCAAGTGAAGTCTCAGACTTATCTGGCCAACAGAAGAGACCCAGAAGATCCCCAAAGATCAGCCAGGCCCTTCTGTTCAGCAAGCTAGTGAAGGAGAGAAGGAAGAGGAGGGAAAGCCATCCAAGAGAGGCATAAGGTAAAACATCTGGTGAAGTCGAAGGCTTTCACGGCCAGCATTCATAGGTTTTTCGTGGTTTTTTTCTGGGCTGTGAGGCCATGTTCTGGAAGAGTTTATTTCTGATGTTTCAACTGCATCTGTGGCTGGCATCTTCAGAGAATGGTTGGGTAGGAGTGTGTGTGGAGTTTATATAATGTGAACCCCTGCTGGAGAGGATATGTAAATTTGTGTACTTGATAGTGTCTGTTTGGCTAATGCTCCGTTGTCTGCTAAAAATACCCCTGTCCCTGGATGGAGTTCATTTGCATGTGTTGAGTTTCAATTTTAGTGTTTTTCAAGACTGGTAGCCAGATTTTGTTTACTTTTAGGATTTCTTCTTTCCTGTTGAAATTGTCCAGGTGTTTGTGGATTTCAATAGCTTCTCTGTGCATTCTGACATGATAGTTGTTGGCCTGGACCAGAATTTTGGTGGTTTTAAATAGCATTTTGTGTCCAGATTGGTTTATAACATGTTCTGCTACTGCTGATTTTTCTGGCTGGCCCAGTCTGCAGTGTCTCTCATGTTCCTCAATTTGTGTTTGCACACTGCATTTAGTGGTCCCTATGTAAACTTGTCCACAGCTGCATGGTATGCGGTAAACTCCTGCAGCTGTGAGAGGGTCTCTTGTCCTTTGCTGAATATAGTATTTCTTGGACTTTCTTGGTTTGTCTATAGATCGTTTGGAGATTGTGTTTCCTTATCAGTTTCCCTATTCTGTCTGTGACTCCTTTGATGTATGGTAAAAATACCTTCCCTTTGGGTGGCTGTTTTTCTTCTTCATTCCTGTGGTTTTTTTCTGGGTCTGGCTGCTCTTGTGATGTCTGATCTGGAGTAACCATTAGCCTGTAGGGCCCAGTTTAGATGCTTCAATTTGTCCTTCAGGTAGTGGGGTTCGCAGATCCTTTTTGCACGGTCTACCAATTTTTTTATTGTGCTTCATTTTTGTCCTGGGTAATGATTGGAGTTCTTGTGTAGGTATCTATCTATGTGTGTGTGTTTTCTGTATACTTTGTGGCCTAACCATTGGTTTGGTTTGTGGATGACTAGGACATCCAAGAATGGCAATATTCCTTCCTTTTCTTTTTCCATTGTGAAACATCTGGCCCAGACTCTCTCCATAAGATGCAGTGTGAAGCTATAATCAAGATCTTCTTGGGAAGAAATCATGTGGAATGCCAAAACTAAATACTGCTGAGAAGCTAGGTAAGATTGGAAACCTTCAGGGTTATAAGGCAGTACAGGAACTCTGGCTACTTGTTGGAAACAAGACCCCTCTTTGCTACTTTCTGTTCAGAGATTTGCACTCTTGGGTGGCCTACAACTTCTGAACTGTTTCATGGCTCAGTTTACAGAAAATCATTGACAGAGCAGCTCTCAACCTAGGACTGATAATGGTACCTGTTATTTTCCCCTTCTCCTAATGAATCTTCCTCATAACAAACTTGGCTTCCTTCAACTACCTAGCTAGCAAAGCAGCTCTGCCAACAGGTCACTGTCATCAGACTTCCAGCTACCAGATTAGGGGACTGCTAGCAGCATTCTAACTCCCAAGAGCAAATGTCATCTCTACTGCCATCCTAACCCCCTACATCAATCTTTCATTTAGAAATACACTCTTACTTGTCCTGATTAATGGTAAATATCAAGAATGTGTTGCTGACTGATCTCCACAGACTGACAATAACTTCAGTTATTTATTCTGCTGCCTGGGAAAAAGGCAGGATACCTTTACCCAACAATTACTCATTATTTCACATTACAGGTACTCTTTTAAATGAGCAAACATTCTGTGACTTGGATGCTTGATACCAATTCAATTCTAGCATTGCTCTCTGTGAACACGCAAAGACGTATTTATGTCCTTCCTCCCCACCCCACTCTCCGCTTGCTTAAAATTCTGAGAAGTCCAAATACAGACCAATCTAGATAATACAGGACAAACTGTTCCCATCAGGATGTTCCCATATCTGTCTGTTCTACATGGAGCTGAAAGAAATATTTACCAAGAAAATAACAGCAAGTTAAAGTAGAGGCGTATATAGGAATACTGCCTTGTTAAATGAAACTGTTGAACAGATTAGAAACTGACAATGATGCTAAACAAATGAAGTCATAAACAAGATCTTGAGAACAGTCTGAAATACTTCTTGAACACCAATACTTCCCCAACGAGGAATCTTCCATATGGGCTGGACTACAACTCCCATTGTCTCCAGCCATGCTCGCTGGGGACAATAGGAGTTCTAAATCAACACACCTGGATGGCTACGCTTACCCACTCCTGCAGCAGTGGATTCAGAGCCATTAATTTTTAAATGTCGATTGTTAAATAAAATGTTAAAATCCTAAGAAAACTTGCCTATTACTGTGCTAAATTTCAGGGACCACAACAGGAGGCAGAGGGTTAAAGCCCTTCTAAGCTTTCTTTCTAACTAGATTAGGTTCCCTCACCTACTCCCATCAGCACACATTTGAGCAATGTGTAGTTTGACACTGACAGAGGCATCCCAAGGTCTCAGAAAAAAATATTTTCTACCATTACTACATCAATGCTCACAACTGGAGATGCTGTGGAACTGAGATCTTTTGCATAAAAAGCATGCGAGTTGAGCTGTGTCCCATCTCACAGAGTGAAATATTTAACAGTCAGCAGCATTCATTCTCAATATAATTCCTCTTGTCTCAAAAACTATTCCTATAAGAAGAAGCCAAAAAGCCTGTACAGTAGGACCTCTGTATCCATTGATTCATTATCCACTGATTCGATTATCCATGGGACAGAAAACAGCACACCTACCATAGAATCTTCCTAGAAAATGTGTCCTCTCTAGCCATTTTCTAGGTCCTCCAAGGCAACTCTATGGTATTTTAAACCAGAAGTCCCATTATTTTCAATGGTGTTTGCCATTATCCACAGTTTTCATTATCCATGGGGCCCCCAGAAACAATCCCCCATGGATACGGGGGTCTTACTGTATACTGCTACTCTGGAATATTACTACAAATGAGGTCCCAAGGCCCATTGAACATATAGACTCTGAACATGTGCTTCAGTATTTAAAGACAGCAACATGAGCTCTGTTTCATGCAGTCATAGAATCATAGAGTTGGAAGAGACCACAAGGGCCATCCTGTTCAACCCCTGCCATGCAGAAATACACAATCAAATCATTACTGGCAGATAGCCATCCAGCCTCTGTTTAAAAACCTCCAAAGGAGATTCCACCACACTATGAAGCAGTGTATTCCACTGCCAAACAGCTCTTACTGTATGGAAGTTCTTCCTAATGTTTAGGTGGAATATATATTTCCTGTAGTTTGAACCCATTGCTCCATGTCCTAGTCTCTGGAGAAACAGAAAACAAGCTTGCTCCATCCTCAGTATGACATCCCTTCAAAAAATTAAACATGGTTATCATGTCCTCTCTCAACCTTCTCTTCTCCAGACTAAACATGCCCAGCTCCCTAAGCCATTCCTCATAGGGCATGGCTTCCAGACCTCCCACCATCCTGATCGCCCTCCTCTGGACACATCCCAGCTTCTCAATATCCTTCCTGAATTGTGGTGCCCAGAACTGGACACAGTACTCCAGATGAGGTCTGACCAACATAGAATACAGTGGCACTATTACTTTCCTTGATCTAGACACTACAGTTGCCCCTCCACATCCGCAACTTTCACACTCGCAGTTTTGATCATTCGCGGAAAGCTGCCTGCGCCTCCCCCCTCCGCTGCTCAACACCCCACTCCCTTCCCAAGGCAGCCAGGGGCTTCTCAGGAGACTCCTCGCTGCCTTGGGAAGGGGGGTGGGAAGCAGCTGGCGCGCTCGCGCTACACCCCACTCCCTTCCCAAGGCAGCCAGGGGCTTCTCAGGAGGCTCCTCGCTGCCTTGGGAAGGGGAGGTAGGAACCAGCTGGCGTGCTTGCGCTACACCCCACTCCCTTCCTAAGGCAGCCAAGGGCTTCTCAGGAAGCTCCTCGCTGCCTTGGGAAGGGAGTGGGGTGGAAAAACTCTCGCCGGCAGGCTCATTTCTTATTCGCGTTTTTTTCACATTTGCGGGGGTTGTCTGCCCCTAACCCCTGCGAATGTGAAGGGATGACTGTATACTCCTATTAATGCAGCCTAGAATCATATTGGCTTTTTTAGCTGCTGCATCACACTGCTGACTCATGTTCAGCTTGTGGTCCACTAAGACTCCTAGATCCCTTTCACATGTACTGCCATGAAGCCAGTGTCACCCATCCTATATCTGTGCATTTCATTTTACTGCCCAAGTGTAGTATCCTATATTGCTCCCTGTTGAAATTCATTTTGTTAGGAGTTGGCCCCACTCTCCAATCTGTTCAGGTCACTTTGGATTTTCATCCTGTCCTCTGGGGTATTAGTTGGTGTCATCTGCAAACTTGATAAGCATACCCTTTATTCCCTCATCCAAGTCATTGATAAAGATGCTGAACAGCACTGGGCCCAGGACAGAACCCTGTGGCACCCCACTGGTCACTTCTCTTCAGGATGAAGAGGAGCCATTGGTGACTACCCTTTGGGTTTGGTCAGTCAACCAATTACAAATCCACCTAACACTTGCATTGTCCAGCCCACGTTACTAACTTTTTTGCAAGAATATCATGGGAGACCTTGTCAAAAGCCTTACTGAAATCAAGATACACTACATGCACAGCATTCCCTTCATTGGTCAAGTTTGTAATTCTATCAAAAAAAGAGATAAGATTAGTCTGACATGACTTGCTTTTGAGAAATCCATAATGACTTTTAGCGATCACGGTATTCCTTTCTAAGTGGTTACAGACTGTCTGTTTAATGATCTGCTCTAGAATCTTTCCTAGTATAGATGTCAGCCTGACTGGGTGGTAATTATTTCGGTCTTCTTTTTCCCCCCTTTTGAAATATGGGAACATTTGTCCTCTTCCAGTCTGTTGGGACCTCTCCTGTTCTCCAGGAATTCTCAAAGATTACTGACAGTGGTTCTGAGATTACCATACTTCTGCCAGTTCTTTTAATACCATTGGATGAAGTTCATCTGGCCCTGGAGACATGAACTCATTTATACTGGCCAGGTAGTTCTGAACTACCTCTTTACCAATTCTGTGCAGTATTTCCCCTACTGTATCATCTGCTCCATTTTTTCCCAAGTTGAACACTGTTCTCCCTTTGAGAGAAGACTGAAGCAAAGATGTTAAGTAGTTCTGCCTTTTCTCTGTTCCCTGTTAACCTTTTACCATCTTCTCCATGCAGTGGCCCTACACTTTCCTCGTTCTTCCTTTTGCTGCGGACATAACCAAAAAAGCCCTTTTTATTGTTTTTAACCTCTCTAGCAAGCCTGAGCTCCACCTGTGCTTTAGCTTTTCTGACTTTCCCCCTACATGAGCTGGCTATTTGTCTGAATTCTTCTTAGATTTCTCCCTTTTTCCATTTCCTCTACATGTCCTTTTTTAAGTTTTAGCTCAGTTGAGAGCTCTTTCAACATCCCTCCTGGTTTCTTTAGACACCTGCTATGTTTCCTACTCATTGGAACAATCTGAAGTTGTGCATTCAGCATCTCACTTTTAAGAAACTCCTATCCACCATGCACTCCCTTCTCTTTTAGTATTCCTGACCATGGGATCACCCCCAGTAATTCCCTAAGTTTTCTGAAATCAGATTTCTTGAAGTCTAGAAGTCATGTATGACTATGCTTGGCTTCCCCTTTCCTCTGTATAACAAACTCCAGTAGAACACGATCACTCCCCCCTAAGGATCCTGCCACTTCCACTCTATTAACCAGGTCATACCCATTGGTTAGGATCAGATCTAAAGTAGCTGATCTCCTTGTTGCCTCTTCCACCTTCTGGACAATGAAACTGTCTGCAAGGCAAGTGAGGAATTTGTTGGAACTTAAATTCTTGGCAGAGTTGGACTTCCAACAAACATGAGGATAGCTAAAATCCCCCATCACTACCATATCTCTCCTTTCTGAATGTGCAGTCATCTGTTCCAGGAAGTCCTCGGTTTGGCTTGGAGGTCTGCAATATCAACAGAAACTTTGTCTACACAAGATTAAAGCAGTATCATAAATTCTTTTGTATTAATGCATCTTTTCCCATAGTTTCGTAATATAACATTTTCATATGGGAAGGAAACAAAACTCAAAAAAGGAGTTCTGGAGAAAATGAATATTAAAGCTATCCTGTTTCAGATAATTTTCATGAGCCAAGTCATAGTTTAGTTAACCATGGGTACAGATTTGGGGGGAAAGCCAGATACCTGTAAAACAAAGAAATGAAATCTTTCATATTTTTAAAAAACAGTCACAGAGCTTCTTGTCTATAATTACCTCTTTATTCTACTAGTTTCTATTCTAATTTAATTTATAGTTCTGAAGTAGAAATTTTATAGCTGAGCAGTACCGATAGCTAGGCAACATATCTGATAACTAGGCAATCATTCACATGAAGCCAAACCCGGTGGGGGGGGGATATATTATAATTACTTATCCCAGCATTGGATTATTGCATTTCACAGCACACAAGACTTTTTCCTCATGTAAAATTAATTATCCAAAAATTCCTATGAAGAAATTCCATTAGGCCCACAGAGGTTGACAACTGACTGGAAGAAGGCAAGACCTACCCAGAAGTCACAGCGTCCAGGCTTTTGCAAAAGATGTGCAATTTCTCCTACACCTTCATTTTGTCCAGAGTCAAGATCTCAAAATCAATTTTCTAATACATTTTATAAAACCTCACAAGCAACCAATGAAATAGACTAACCTAAATCCAAGTTAGAAGATAGACTGGAATTATCTAGATGGCTATTTTGTGGTTGAGAAAGCTATAAGAAAATTTCACCAGCTTCACCATTAGCACAGTTTGTAAATCAATGTTAACCCTGGAAGTTTAGGTGCTGTTGCTCATGACTCACAATTTGTCCTTCAAACGAAGAATTCCTATAACTAGCAATTCAGGAATGGCCATGGCTTCAATCCCCTGGCTGACTCACTGAAAGAGTGGGCCATGTAAACTGTTTCTGAGTCAGTGTTTAGTTGTATCATTAAGACTCCAAGCAATGCAGTCAGGCACTTTAGTCTATTTATTTATTTATTTTTGAAAAAAGAATTGTATATACAAGGACCACAACGTTCAGTTCTTACAGTCCATACAGTTCATACACAACTTATACGTGGACATTTCAATAAAATAATCGGCTTCCCCCGTACCATAACTCAAAGAGATTCCTTTATAGTTACTTTTATTTTATCTTCCCTTAATCCTTCCACAATTGTGTTCACCCACTGTAGATTTAACAGTAATGTTACTATCACTTTCATCTTCCCTCCTTCCGTGCCTCCTATAATATTCTATAAGATCTTTTTGCTTAATTCTATTGTACTTTTCTTTTAGTTCTAATTCTGTAACTACTAGCTCATTTTAATATTCCACCTTTTTTTGCAATAGTTCGTTAGAGGGGCCCACTCCATTTCCAATTTCTCTCTCGGCCTTTTGTTCAGTATATGAGTTAAGGTGTCGTTATCTCTCATATCTAATGCCTTTTCTAACCAGGAATCAATTTGAGGTGTTTCTTCATTTTTCCATTTAGCCTCCGCATTAATACGTGCTGCTGTAACAAGGTATAATATTAATCTCCAATATTTCCTCTCTTGTTCTTTTCCCAATGCCGTCGTAATATTCAATAAATACAGCTTCGGGTTAAACTCAAATTGTATATTTAGGATTTTTTGTATTGTCACGTGTACTTTTTTCCAGTATTTCTTCATAACGGGGCAATGCCAAAAGACATGTATCAGTGTACCGGTGGCCTTGCTACGTTTCCAGCATGTTTTGTCCTTAGAGCCAAACATTTTATTCATCTTCACCGGCGTTAGGTACCATCGGTTACTAACTTTAAAGTAGTTTTCTTTCAATGTCTGGCATGCTGTAAACTTTTTTGTTTGTTTCCAGGCCATTTCCCACTCCTCCATCAATATCACTTCTCCCACGTCTCTCACCCATTTCACCATGGCTTCTCGAACTGTCTCCGTTTCGAGTTGCCTTGATAAAGATAAATTGTAATATTTAGTTATTTTTTTCTTTTCTTCACCCCATATTATCTTATCAATTTCCGTCGGATCCTCCAAAATGCCTGGGTTTATTTTGTCCTGTTTGAACCTGTTATTAATCTGTTGGTATGATAACCAGTTTAGCTCCCATCCTTCTTCCTTCAATTCCTCTTTTGATTTAATATCTATTATTTTCACTTCCTTCTTTTTGATAAGGTTGGCATAGGTAATCCATTTGTTCCCAGATCCTTTGTATCCCCATCTGCCCAAAAAAGCTTCTACCGGTGACAGCCATTTTGGTAGCTTATCATACTGCGATAGTTTGATCTTTTCCCAGTTTTGTAACAGCGCCTTTCTCACAATATGGTTCTTGAAATCATTATGTACCCCTGCTTTGTTATATCCCAGATAAGCGTGCCTACCAAATCTCAGGTCGGCTCCTTCCAGTGTAAATAATTTAGAATTTTCCAATTTAATCCATTCTTCAGTCCAAATCATACAGCAAGCTTTATAGTACAAGGAGAGATCAGGTAAAGCCGTTCCATCTCTTTCAGTTCTTTCCAGCAGCGTCTGCCATTTTATTCTCGGTTTGCGCCCATTCCAGATAAACTCACTTAGATCGTTTTTCCAAATTCTAAATGGTTTTTAGTTAGTCAGAATTGGTAAGTTCTGGAATAAAAACAGAATTTTAGGGAGTACCAACATCTTTATTGTAGATATTCTACCCAAGAGCAGTAAGTTTAGTTTTCTCCATTTATTCAGATCTTCTTTTATACTCCTCCAAGTTTTCTTATAATTGTTGTCATAGGGATCTAAGTTTCTATTTGAGATCAAAATCCCTAAATATCTCACTTTTTTTCTATTTTGTACCCTGAAAGCTTTTCTATTATTTCTTGTTCCTTTTTTCCCATATTTTTTGTTACTATTAGCGTTTTATCTTTATTGATTTTAAATCCCGCAAACTTGTCGAACTCGGTCATCACCATAATTAACCTCTCTATATTCTCTCCCGGGTCTTCCAACACTACAGCCAGGTCATCCGCATAAGCCATAACTTTGTATTCCTGACTCTTGACTTTTAAACCCCGTATTTCTTTGTCTTTCTAATCTTGTTCATTAAGAACTCCAATACAGTAATAAATAATAACGGTGACAGCGGACAGCCTTGTCTGGTCCCTTTTTGAATCTCAATTTCCGAAGTTCTTATCCCATTAATTATTATGCTTGCCTTTTGTTCAACGTATATTTTCTGTATATTTGCAGTAATAAATTGACCAAATCCTAATTCTTTTATCATCTGATTCAAACAGCTCAAGTTTACGTTGTCAAACACTTTTTCCGCATCGGCGAAAATCATCACCACTTTTCTTTCGTTATTTTTCTCCAAAAATTCAATTATGTTTACTAAATTCCGAATGTTCACCATTAGAGATCTTCCTGGTAAGAAGCCATTTTGGTCTTTATGTATGATATCTTTCAATATCCTCTTCAGTCTACTGGCTATCATGAAAGCATATATTTTATAGTCCACGTTGAGCAACGAAATTGGGCGGTAATTTCTAACATCCATTTTGTCTTTCCCTTCTTTCGCAAGCATGACAATATTAGTTTTCTTTCATGTCTCAGGCATACACTCTATATGAATCAGATTTATCAGTTCTAACAGATGCGTCGCGATTTCGCTTTCAAAGGTTTTATAGAATACTTCGGTGAAACCATCTGGTCCTGGAAATTTTCCGCTTTTTAAGTTCTTAATAGCTGTCATTAATTCTTCCTTATCAAACACTTTTGTGAGATCAGTTCTTTGGAGATCCGTTAAAGTCATAAAACTATTCTCCTTTGTATATTGTATCATTTCCTGATACCATCCGTCCTCTTGGCTTTTGGCTTTGTACAATGAGAAGTAGAATTCTACAAAAGCTCCTTCTATTTCTTTTTGGGGCGTTAATATTTTCCCAGCCGCCTTAATTTCTGTAATTCCATTCCTATCTCTTTCTTTTTTCAATTTATATGATAGCCACCTCCCGGTCTTATTTGCTGATTCAAATTATCTCTGTTTAATCCTTTTCAGCTCGATTCCTATCTCTTCCACCATTCTAGCATTTATTTATTTCTTAATTATGGCTACTCCTTTTTTCAGGGTTAAGTTTTGGGGTTCCTTTCTTAATTTATCTTCTTGTATCTTTAATTTTTGTAAAAGATCTTGATTCTTTTGTCTCTCCTCTCTCGCAAGCTCCGCTCCCCTTTGTAACAGCAGTCCTCGAATTGTGGCTTTGAATGCATCCCAAATTATATTCATTTTAGTTCCCTTTCTCTTGTTTTCCTTAAAGTAAAGTTTAATATTGTCTCTTACTTTATCCACAAATCTTTCTTCCTTTAGCATGTTCTCTTTTAGTCTCCAAGTATACTCCTTCCTTGGCACTGACATAGTCATTTTTATGGGATTATGGTCAGATAATAGTTTAGGAATTATTTCCATTCGTCTTATCTTGGGGAACAAATTCTTGGATATCCAGGACATATCCAACCTCGACATCGATTTATGTGCATCCGAATGGAAAGTATATCCTTTCTCCAATTTGTATTTCCTTGACCATAAGTCTTCTATATTGACCTCCTCCATTAATTCGAAGCATACTTTAGGCAATCTTCCTTGTTTTTCATTGATCATCCCGGAACTGTCTTGTCTTGCATCTATAACACTATTGAAGTCTCCGGTGAGTATTATCATTCCTTTCTCCAAGTTTCCCATTTCTTCTTGAAGTTTCTTAAAGAATTTTTGTTTATTCTCAATTGGTGTGTATATAACAATCAAGTATAGTTTCATGCCAGCTAAATTGAGTTCTAAGCCTAACATATGACCCTCATCGTCTGTGAATATTTGCTTCGGCTCATACCTTCTATCGACATATATTACCTCTCCTTTTTTTTATTTGCTGCCAACGAGAAAAATTCTTGCCCTAATTTTTGGTTCTTAAGATATTTACTATCACTCTGCCGTATCCGGATTTCTTGAAGACACGTGATCTCCGCTTTATTTTTTTCCAAGAAATGGAAAACCTGTCTTCTTTTCTTTAGTGTGTTTAGTCCTTTGACATTCCATGAAATTATATTTAGGGACATATCCTTGACTCATCTTCCTCCTCTCCTTCCTCCGCTGCTTGATCTTCTTCCTCTTCACCCTCTTCTTTATCCTCGTCATCCTCCTGGTATTTCTGAATCTCTCTTTCTTCCTTCTGTAGATTTTTCTTTTTTCTCCACCTCTTCTATATTCCTATCGACCTTATCCACTTTGTTATCCTCCTCCTCCTCCATGTCATCTTGCCTTCTGCACCTTCTCTGATGGTATCTTTTCTTCTTCTTCTAATTTCTCCAAAAAATCCCTTGCTTTTTCTAAGGAGTTTATTTTATACCTTTTTTGTCGGTATGTACAAGTAATACCTTCAATTCTTTCCCACCTGTAATTTATCCCAAGCCTTATCAATGTTTGTGTGAGTGCTTTGTAATCTTGTCTCTTCCTTAGAATTTCCACCAGGGTATCTTTATATACCTTAATTTCTTTTCCCTCTAATATTGGCTTTTCAGTATAATTTTTTTGGATAATCTTATCTCTGTATTTAGATCTTGTAAATACTATTACAATATATCTTGGTAGCTTCCTGTCCTTTGCTACAGCTGAGTTAGCTCTAAAAATTTTGTCCACTTCCTGTCCTATCTTTTCCTCTGATTCTTCAATAAAATTAGCCAAGGGAGAAAATATCCTTTTCATACATTCTTTCTGGTACTCCTCGCAGTTTAACACACTTCTCTCTGTACCTAATTTCTTGCAAGAGACTTGTTTGTTTTTCCTTCTCCATTTCCTTGATTAAATTATCTGTTCGTGACTCCAACACTGTTGTTCTTCCCTTAATGTTATCCATATCTTCCTTAATATCCTTTAGCTCCGTAGTCATCTTGTCTAGTTTCTTAGTGATTTCCTCCAAATCCATCCTCACATCTTTTTTAAAGTCTCTCAGATCCTGTTTTATCTCCTTCTTAAAGGACCTTAGTTCTTCAAGGATTTGCATATTAATGTCTACCTGTTTAGGAGGCATCTCTATTGACCCCCTTCTCGTTGTTGTAACTGTTGAGACCGTATACGCCCTAGGTCTAAGCCCTGAGGCCATCTACTATACTATGGAGAAGTTCCAACACAAACCCCCACAATCCCCACTTATACAGAGTCCGTTTAAGATTGATTCTTATCTAATTTTTTTAAGGTATCACCTGCTCTGTCTCAGAGTCTTACACGAGTACAAACCTTCACTTCCCCTCAAGATATATATTTTTCAGGATATACCGTTATGAAATTTGGGTATTCCCCCTTAGCCCTCTTCAACTTCCCCTTTCCTCCTCCTCCCAAGTCAGAACTCTCCACCTCCTCACTTCCTTCCTCTCAAGATAATACAAATACACCCCAAGAAAAGAAAGGAGAAGGAGAGAGAGAAAAGATGAAACACAAGCTCCTCCGTTCGTTCCCCCTCCGTCAAGTCCGCTCCTTCTGAGTCTTTCTCCTTCCTTCTGCTGTGCATCTTCCTCACGTTCCTTTCCTCCGAGTACTCCCCCCTCGTGCTCTGCTCCTCTGTTCCTCTGTACTCTACTCCTCCATCTGTTCCTCCCTTCTGATCCCCGTCACGCACTCTCAGCAACCCTAGGTTGCTCCGTCACCTCTTTTCTCCATCTGCCCTTCTCCTCCTGTTCCTTTAAACTCATCTGCTCCTCTGCCCCGTCTGCAGCTCCGCCCTTATCCTCTGCTCCAGGGCCAGCCTACCCATCTGTTCAGCTCCAGATCACCACCTTGTTCCGTCTATGCCCTTGTCTTTCAATCCTTTAAAACCTTCAGAGCCTTCGTATATCTCCAATAGCAAGCCACCTCACTCTTCGTTTCTGACCAGCTGGCCAGCGTATCACTGCCTCTGTCTCTGCGCAGGCTCTGCCTCCTCCTCCCTCCTACCCTTGCTTCACCCCTCCTCCTTCTGATAATGATCCACCAATCTCCTGCTGCCTCGGTTTCCGCTGTTCACCCCCCAGCGTTTGCCAAAGTCCCGTATCTCTGTGCTGCATATCCAAAATTGCCTACGCGGTTGATTTATTTTTATCTTTATATCCATTTATCGTTATTTCTTCCCTGCTGTTTTCCCAAGGTAAGTTTCTCTGGGCAGAATTTTGTCCCCATTCACTCTTACAGTAATTTATGATAGTTTCGCCACTGTCTTGAGCCTGCTATCTCTCCCCCCGTTTCTATAACCAGTACTCCCTTCTATCAATTTAGGAGTTAAATCTCAGAAGGAAGGCTTATTGTTGGAAGCCCATTTGCCCTCTTTGAGCTATTTGCTTCTCGCCAATCACTTAATTTCAGCAGTTCTCTGCCTTTGATAATAGGGGGAGAAATCAAGACTAAGTGCCAATGGCTCCAAAGACAGCACTGGCTGCTCAACGCGCTGTTTGTAACCGGGAAGGAGTCTTCCCCTCACCCCCCGTAACACAAAAAGCTACTACTGCAAGCCCCAATTCCCCTTTTATCTTCCCAGATAATTGGGTTGTGGTGGTCTTCAAAAAAAGACCCCACTTACTGTCTCTGGACAACTGACCCCACGGAGCCCTGTTTGAGCCGGTCCTACGTCTTTGCTCCCCCTACTGGAAGCCCAGGCACTTTAGTCTAAGAGAGTGAGCACAAATGATCACAGTCAAGTTACAACAGAGACTGAGGGTCCTTTCATACTGCACCTTTCATAGTGTTATGATACCATTTTAAATGCCATGACAACCTCCTATGGAATCCTGAGATTTGTTGTTTGGACTTCTCTCTTTGAGAATTCTAAATGCCTCACCCTAAACTGAAAATCTCAGGGATACTGACATGGCAGTTGAAGTAAAATCATAGTACTATAACTGTGTATTGTGAAAGGGCCCCAACCTCTAATCACTTTTCAAAATTCATCTATAACTGAGAAATTTAAAGTTCTGAAAAATTAAGGATTCTGCTTGGGTGGGGATAGTTATGTCCCCTGAGAGGGGTTGAGTGGTATGGGATGGATGTGATGTAACGGCCTTTTCAGAACAGACTTTTTCCTATCAAAGTATGCAGGCACATCATCTGGTGCCAATACAACCTAAGACTGCAACCTGAAAAGAAGAATGACAGCAGCTTGGCTGTAATACAAACTGAGCTTCCTTCTGGCACCATAAGTTATAGGACAGTCTTATGTACCCTTTATAGTCTTTCTTTCAGCTGTATAGCAACTGTTTTATTTAGGAGCAGTTCCTGCACAGTTGGGACAAATAAACAAGCCATATGGATCAAGCTTTACCTCATGAGTCTTTCTCAGAAAGGTGGCACCATGCTGGGAGGAAGTGTGCTGCTTCTTTGAAAAATTCCTATATGGTCAGACATCACCATATAGATGTGTCCTCTTTTCTCAAAAACACAAGATCTCATCATAGAGGAGGACTCACATTCAACTAGGAAAACATCTGAAGAGTAATTGCCATGCCCAAGAATTATATGCTGGTTCAGAATCAGCCCCCCACCTTTACCATCCTCCTATACTTCTCATAAGCTGTCTTCTTTTTGTTTAAAGCACCACCTATATGCTTATCCATCAATTATTCACTTTATTAATTTAAAATGAAGGAAATGTTTTGTTTCATAGCACAAAGAGCAGTTTCCAGGAGCATCACAGGTGTCACACAATCCATTCAGCATTGTAAGGGTGCTTCCAATTCAACTCAGTTTTGAAAATTGTACTTTCAATTAATGCAACTGGTGTAAGTCCATACAACCTTTGACCATTTCCCATATTTGATTTTGACATACTCTATTCACATGAGTCCATAGACAGATGTAGAACCATCAGAAAAATCAGCAGATTCTTTTCTGGACAAGAGGAACTAAAACTGAGACATTTAAGGGCCAGCTTTTACAATATCCTCTCCAACTCTCTGTCTCTCCTAACACACATAAATACAGTACTCCCAAACGCTCATGGGTCATGTGATCAAGAATAGTATATTAACTCAGGAAGCAATTCCTGCAATTGTTAGAGCACTTGGAACTGCAAATGTGAGAGAAATAGTGTATTACCGTATGTAAAATGGGCTAAGAGGTACTATTCTAGACAAATCCCTCAAGTAGGAAAACATATTAAAATGAAGGGTAGATATAATTAACAGGAGGTAGGTGTGTGTGTATGAATCTTGAACTCAAAGAGCTCAAGTCAAAGAGAAGGAACCACCATTTCACCTGTACATTGTCCTGGTGTGTGTGCGTTGACTATAAAAGTTGAAAGTATTCAGTCCCAAATCTATTTCTTAGAACTTTGTTTAACTGAATTCTGTGGAATCCAACCCCCAGCCCAATAAGTATCTTTAAGACTGTAGCTTTAATCTAGGTATAATTTATATATGTTCTATATCAGCAATATTATATCATTTAATGGTAACAGTAGAGGCATCTGTGAAGATGAAGGTGACAGGAAGACTATTTTCAGAAGATACCCTTTCTCCTGCATCCTGCACTACCTGCACTGAGGTTCTAGAAGGTGTCACACAACCTCCTCAAGCAGATGGTGAGGGAAGGGAACATAGAAAGCTGCAAAGGAAGAAGAAACTTGTGAGAATTACTTCCCACTCCTTTCATTCACAGAAACCCCCACAAGATCAAATTCCTTTCTGTGAAGGAATGAAAGGAGAGCACTAAAAATTACTAGTTTGCAGTGATTTGTATGGCTAACATCAGAAAGTGTTTGTGGTTCATCATACTGTGCCATAACAGTTGCACTCTGTGAAGACCCAGAAATAATCAATTAATGATAGTGATTATCTTAAATGTCTGGCTCAAACCATCTCTTAATATAAACATTACACATAATCCACATATTTTTTGTTATATAATTCTGACCCATATACTAAAAGCATTTTACCCAAGACAAAGTTGATTCATGGAGTCTTTTCTGAAGAAACTGTCACTGAGCCATAATGTATCAGTTCTTCTGGCACACCAATGCTGATAAACAAATTAGGTTTTTTCCAACTGCACTCCGAATCAGAGTCAATACTATACTAATACCTTACCGTTTAGTCTCAGGTGCCAGTCCAATTATATAGTCACTCCCAAAGCAAAAAACACTGACCTTGGAATATACTCCAACCTTGTAAATCAAAGTGTCCATGAGCGGGAAAGAGAATAGCACTGTAACAGGGAGAGAATCCTAGCTACCTTATCTATTTACCTGTCTGCAGAATTAGTGCAGAAGTCATTCCCCTTTGTCATCTCCACATTTTGATGTATTACAGCCTAAAATTGAAAAGGGTTTAATTGGCACTGTTACCACTTCATGCACACAACATACTCAGCATTGTGAAGGTGCACAGTACTGTGAAGATATACTGTACAACCTGCAAGGACCAGTTTCAATTTGCTTACTTAAAAAAAAAAAATTTATTTATTGAAGAAATATGATACACAACATAAAGAAAAGAAGAAAACACAAAAAGGAAACACTACACATATAGTAAGATACACATACACATACATATAATAAATACTAAAACTGAAAAACTAATCTAAAACTAATAATACTAGGACATTTATAAAGTGCTTCCCACATGATGAGGAGTCAGCTTAAATTATTATTCTCTAATTTGCTTATTTAGCCTTTGTGCCACAATAGAATTTTTTTGTATAGTATTATCTTGTATACATCAGATGGTAACAATGCCAATAAAAACTATTTCAGTTCCAGGTTATAACAAACAAAACATAGAAAAGACAAAGGTGAGTGAATCCTGCATATATTTTCTTTGATCAAATTATAAGTAAGAACGGTTTACCATGTTATCAGTGGAATGTCTACCAAAAAGAAATCTGGTCTGAGAATAAGATAATGGGTCCTAATAAGTTCCAATGTGTTCTTATTCAACAGTCATAAATATTGTAGCTCATGAAGTAATTGCTGATCAATATCAGTGAAGGCGGCTGGCCAGATTAATATTGTTTAATACTACTTATCAAGAAAGAAGGAAAATACTGCTTAACAATCACTTGCTAATGCCCTCGATAATTGTCCCTTGTTCATGAAGGATTTTTAACAAATCTCAAACACTCAACAACCTTTTGTGATAAAATGCTTTGATGATTCTATTAGTTGCCTGGGGAGAAATCCTTAATAATTCATTTCAATTTTTATTTGGGAAAACAATCTAGGATTTCAAACTCTCAGAAAACAACACTATAGGCCAAATAAATCATATTGACATGGGTCACAATCTCCAAACCCCCTGGCACAGTAGACACTGCACCAAGCACCACTGGTTTCAAAAGGATTGTGTGATTTTCTTTGGTGTGTTTTTTTTTGGGGGGGGGGAATATGAAGATGTTGAGCAGAACACATCCTTTGCAAACATAAAGTCCCAAATTCACTGCATCTCTGGCTACCCCCAGTTAAAACAACAAAGGCTGTTGTAGAGATGTAAAATATCTGGAAATTTTGAAGCCATGGAAAAAACCTGTTTTTTTCTGGGGGATTTTCAGGAAAAAAAATGGAAATTTTTGGAAGAATTGAAAAAAATGCAACATTAGCACTTTCTACAGATTGAAAGTCACTCTGTTACTTTAGGAACATAAAATATGATTTTACAATTTGATTTGGCATAAAATTATCACAACTGGTATGTTAAAAATACAGTATTCAAGCAATTATTGTATTCAAACAATTATATAGCAACACGTCTTAAAGGTTTTATTCATCATGCTAAAATAAAACATTCCATAATCAATTTTCTTCCTTTTTTTCAATTTTTTGGAAAAAACAGCCACCACCACCCCAGAGCAGCAGGAATGGTTGAGCCAGGGGAGGTGTTTTAATGAGGGCATGGAGGAGAGCACAGGATTGGCTACACCATGGCTGGGAGGAGGCAGGGGCCGAGCTTGGCTCATTTAGCCCCTTGCCGCCCCTGGCCTCCTCCTCTTTGCTTTGTGACGATGAAGACTACGAAGGCATAGGAGGCTTGGGGGACAAGTCCTGCATTACCAGGAGACTTATTTGGACTGCATCACGGAGGCTAAGTGGTTGCTTGGCAGTGTGCTGTTCTTGTTGCGTGTGCAAGTGGGACTGCCCAGCCGGGGGTGGTGGGTTTGATTGTGCCATTGGGAGTGAATATTGAGCATTGTACTGTTGTTTTATCCCATTTCATTGTGCCTCCCAGCCAAGCGGCTCAGCTGAGCTGCTGCTTCCCCCCCACCTCTCTCTTCCATTGCAGCCTTTTATCTGTGGCTATGAGGCTTTACTGTGCCTCCTTTGCTCCACCTCCTGCCCTCTCCTCTTCCTAGCCACGACCTGCCCCACTCTGCGCTTCCCAGCCATGACATACTGGCTATTTCTCCTTGCCGCCGCTCTTGCCTCGTTCCCTTCTTCCCGTGGTCCTTTGCTTCCGCGACCCTCTTCCTCCCTTGGCAGGCGGCCATTCTCCTCCTCCAATTGTGGCTCCGCGGCCTCATGGGTCCCCCATTGCCTGGTTGAGCCACTCGCTCGGGTGCAACGGGGCTCTGGGCAAGCCCTCTGACAAGCAACTCTTCCTCGATCACCCCAGTGCTGCTTCCAGGATCGAGGTTCCACGCCTGGACCAAGTGGCCGGCATTTCTCCTCAACCGGCTGAGCTGTCCGCTCTGGTCGTGGCAGGGCTCCTGGGAGGCCCTGTAGCAAGCGGCTCTTCCTCGATTGCCCCAGTACCACTTCTCTGATTGAGGCTCCGCTGCTGAACAGCCAGTGTTTTCCCCAAGCGGTTGCACTTCGGTTGCAGCTAGGCTCATGGCAGGCCCTTCAGCAACTGCCTCTTCCCGCACTGCTGTCATGAATGAGGCAAGCTCTGTGGCCGGGCTTGGGGAAGTTCTTACTGCTGGCCTTATTAACCCATACCTGGTCCTTTCAACCTTTTCCCCTTTGTGTTTTTTAAAGACGGTCCCTTTTTTGGCACTGGATGGCCCTTGTGGCCTCTTCTACAGGTCTATGAATCTATAAACCCACTGGCCTTATTAAGCCACGTGGCCAGAGGTTTTCTCCTCGCTGCTACCCCGGCCTTATTAAGCCACGTAGCCAGCGGTTGTCTCTTCGCTGTTGCCCTGCCCCCCCCTTGTGTAGTAATATAGGCCACGTGGGTTTTTTTATTCCACAGGTATATTTTAATTAAGTCCAAAGCAGGGCATTTTGTGTCACATGTGCGGTGGAGTTTTTTGCTTAATTTTGCTTTGGGTGTTTTAGATTAAAGCTCTGTGCATCTGCATTGGATTTAATTTGAATCACTTCCATTTGTATTCAGCAAATTGTATTAAGCTTGATTTGGGACACTGGATTTGGGACACCTTTGCATGGGAGCCCAACTTCTATAGTAATTATTTTCTGTTTGATATTGGAGTCCATCATTTAGAGTAATCTGTTCCTGTTTGATATTAAGCGGGGCCAGCATTGGTTATATTTTGGGGAAGGAGTCCATCTCCTAGACTAATCAGTGCTTGCTCTTGGAAGCTAAGTAGGGCCAGCATTGGTTAGTGTTGGGAGGGTAGCCCATTCGCTGGATTGATCAATTTTGGTTTATCTTTCTCCTAGAACTATCAGTTCCTTTCCTTTTGGATTGTAAACTAAGGCAGGCTGGCACTCCTTAGTCATTGGAAGGGAGTCCATATCCTAGATTAATCAGTTCCTTTTGATCTCGAAACTAAGTGAAGCCAGCACTGGTTGGTTTTTGGAGGGGTGCCTTTCTCCCAGATTAATCAGTTCCTCTCTGATCTTGGAAGCTAAGCAGGGCCAGCACTGGTTAGTGTTTGGATGGTAGCCCATCCCCTGGATTGACCAGTTGCTGTTTATTACAGTTAACACGTTTATTGTTTAAGAATTATTTGGGCGCATTGCTAGGTATAGCCTGCAGACTCATGGGGAGGGAGTGACTGCAAATCGGAGGCCAATTGGCTCAGGGCCAATTATAATTGGGACAGAGATATACCTAATTTGACCATTACTATTATGGCGCCAAAAAAAGGTAACGGGGGGGGGCAAAGATAAGGGTCCTGGTCCAAAAACTGGTAGGAAGCGCCCTTCTCCTCAGATCCCTGAGGATCCCTTTTTTCAATTTTTCGGAAAAAAATAAAAAAGGCTTCAGGGAAAAAAAACAGAAAAAACACATTTTTTCTGAATTTTTCTGGGTTTTTTCCAGGCCTTCACATCTCTAGGCTGTTGTGCCACCATAGAGACTAACAATTTTATTGTGCTGTAGGCCTGGGATTTCCAAGAGCATCACAGAACCCATTGACATCTTCCCTGACTCTTACCAACGCCCTCTGCCTCTCTCAGGTTTTCAAATTATAGATATTTCACCCTTTTCCTATCCCCAGAAAACCTCTGGGCATCTAAATATAGGCCACACCAGCATAGTAGGCCAAAATTCTCTTTGAATGGGTATTCTATTTAGTTTCACAGAGTAAATATGTTGTTTCGCATTTGGGGTTCAAAGCCATCCTCCATCTTGTATTCAATTTCCTCAACAAGTTTTTTCACAAGGTCTGCCTATTAAATAACGAGACTGTATTTCTACCTTTTAGACAAATCAGGGAAAACTGATTGTGAATGCCTGAGTGGTGACCTTGAACATGTCTGTACCTGCATGACAAACATCCACACTCTCAGCCATTCAGTTAATTGTCAATCATTATTAAAAGCAGCCGTGTTATCTATTGTGTGCTGGGAAAATGCTAAGTTTAAAAGTCGAGCAACGAGACATTCTGCAGGAACTTGAGGCAGACCCAAACCTTTTTCAAAACCTGGATCTTCCAGTATGATCCTGAGACAAAACAACAGTCAATGCACTGGAAAACACCATCATCACCAAGAATGAAAAAAGCACATCAAAGCAAGTCCACATTCAAAGCCATGCTCACTGTGGGGTTTTTTTACATCAAGGGCGTAATTTTGGCAGAATGGGTTCCAGAAGGCAGAACAGTGAACCAGCATTATTATAAGGAAGTTTTGACAAAGCTGAGAGAAAGAGTCAGGGAAAAAAAAGAGACCAGAACTGTGGAATTAGGGTTTCGTTCTTCATCACGACAACGCACTTGCTCACACAGCACTTTCTATGAAGCAGTTTTTGGCCAATAAATGTATTACAACACTTGAACATCCTCCACATTCACCAGATTTGGCACCATGCAACTTTTTTTCTTTTCCCTAAAGTAAATTGGAGCTTAAAGGAACATGTTTTGAGTCAATTGATACAGTAAAGAAGAAAACAGCAGATGTGTTGAAACAGCTGACAGAAATTGATCTGCTCCACCCATTCAACCAGTGGAAAACAAGACTGCATCGGTGTGTGAGTGGTATATTGAAGGGGACAAGCATTAGAATTGTAATACATATAAAGATGGGTTATTGTATCAGTCTCATTATTTAATAGACAGACCTCATAGATTATGATCAGGCTGGTCCCCAAGTAAGCTTTTTAATGGCTAGGAAGTTTCTTCAAAGAAGCCGCATTAGAGCAGAGTCTGTAGCAGCTTAGCAAATTTCCAGATGTGTGGACAGTTCCAAAACACTTAGAAATGCTTGCCAGAAGCTTTGTGTTCTGCAGCCAACTTCATCAGATGAATGAACCATTATCCTGAGTACATGCATGTACACTCACTGGACTCAGGCAGCAGGACTGAAAAAGCCATCTGTGTGAAACGTTGGAGAACTATTGCTGGTAACAGCAAGTTGTAATGGGTTGGTCGAGGGGAAGACACATTCAAAATAGGTGAATTCATATCTATTTTGGAGCAATTCTTATGCAAGCTTTCATTTGTTCAAAACTCTTAATCAGGCATTCTACATTCCAGCAAATAAAGATTTCTGCATCAAATTTCTGCATATCTCTACATCAAGAAAAATTATTTCAAAGAGATCACCTTAGTAAGAAAATGCAATGCTTAGTCACATACTGTTCACAACTATTTCTGCCCACCCCCTATAAAAAGGACAGCAGAAGGGAGATTGTTGTTTATGTATCAGAACAGAGGAAGTGGTATCAGAACAGAAGGGTGGAACGTAGGTGGTTCATACCATCAGGAAATATAAAAGAATTGATGTCTTGTTTTTAATATAAATACTGAAACCCCTCCTTTCAAATGAGTCATTTTCCAATTTGTCTACTTGGCCATTTGTTCCAAAATAAAGTTGAAGCAATCTATTATGCTGGTCAGCTCAATGTTTAGATGAATCTTAAGTGTTTGAGAGTGCAAAGTGAGAACAATTTTGAGCATAGAAGGAGTTGACAAAAGGAGCCTAATTGCTCCTGACATCAGACAAAATTGAACCTGAAACTTGTTAAAGGCAGATTTTATGCCTTTTGTGTGCTTTGGAAGGGGGGGATTGGAAAAGTGCTCAGACTGAATGCCCTACAGCTTTTCTGAAATATTGCTACCCTACCCAGGCTGTATCAGGAAACAAAGGACATCACGAGCATTCTGGCATTCTCTATGCCATTTAGCATTCATAAGCTTTCAAGGGTCATTTGATGCTTTTTGGACTTAGGACCCAGAACCAATTTTGCGTATGTTTTTCAAAACATCAGAAGTTTTGACCTCAGAATCACCACAACTAGTAAAAAAATTAACTTAGGCTAAATAGTCCACCTAATCCCCCCGCCCAATGTAGGTTATTGTAAAATGTGAAAAGGCTATGGAATGCAGAAGAATAAGTGGTGGAGCACTCAGGAAAAAAAATAGCTGCAGGATTGAAAGAGCTAAAGAGTGGTTCCACCTCAATAGCTGCATGAGGCAAAAGAGACTGTGTTAAGTTATCAGAGAAGTATTAAGACAGAAAAAGCTATAAAAGTCTAGGGGCTTGTCTAGACAGGCTATTTATCCTGTCTTGCCCTGTTTTGGAGCCTTGGAGTCCATACAATGCAGGTCTTTTGTCCCATTTTGCCCTCACGCAGTCCTGGAAGGTTTCAGGCAAAGATGAGGGGAAGTCAGGATAAAGCCCGTTAAACTATTACATTTTAACACCTAGGAAAAACTGCCTCTTTTAAGAAAAAAATGGATTGGGCCCCGTAGGAACGCAGGAGTCCATACTGGCACACCAGCCCATATCTGCAGCCGCCACTGCCATCTGCATCGCTCTCTCTAAAGCCAGGAAGGAGGCTCTCAGCACGTGACCAAGTCCCCCTGTATGTGACCAGCCTTGACCTCCTTCCTGACTTCAAAGAATGCGACACAGAGGCGGCTGCAAAGATAGGCCTGATCCAGGGCCAGAATATGCCAGCAGGAAGTTGGTATATTCTGGTCAGTGTAGATTGAGGCAGAGCTTGTTAGCAGAACAGAAAGCTAAGTGATAACCGAAATTCATAGACAAGAAAGAGAACAGATTAACTTTTAAGACAGGAGTGAGCAATTTGTGGGCCTCCAGAGGTTGCTGGACTACAACTCTCATTGGTCCTGGCAAGCATAACAAATGATGAGAAATTATGGGAGTTAGATGAGGGACCAAGCTGCATTTGAGAGCCATAAATTTCCCATTCCTGTTGTAGGTTAAAGAGACTGACCATAAGGAAGGAGAACTTTAAAGAAAAAAGGGGTATAAACCTCCAAGAGAGTCACTATAATTCTGGAAAATGGAATAAACGGTACAGATTGTCCTGGGGATGGGGTGTACTTTGTAGTCTCTCTCTCTCTTTCTCTCTCTCTCTCTGGATTTTCTTTGGAAATGAAGATTCAGGAAGGACTCATCCCGCACTTTCTGCAAGCGCGCTGATGACTAAAAAGACCAATCCGAGATAAGCAAGTCCGGTTGCAGAAAGCACAGCAGAAAGTCTCCTTCAGTGATGTTTCCAGGTTGTGATTCTTTCTGCGTTGTCGTTTCTCTTCAAGACTTGTTCGGCATGAGTTCTCAAATAAGGCTGTAGCGTTGTGGATAGTGCATCTCCATGCCTCCCAATGTGAGGCTAGGGCGGACCATTCTTGGTGATCAATTTGGCCGAGCCTGAGATGTTGTTTCAGGGAATCTTTGTATCGCTTTTTTGGAGCACCCCTCTTACGCTGACCCGTGGTGAGTTCACTGTAGAGTACTATTTTGGTGAGGCGATGGTCTTCCATCCTAGAAACGTGCCCTGCCCAGCGCAGCTGTGTTCTCAATATCATGGCCTCAATGCTGGTGATCTCTGCTTGCTCAAGGACAGCAACATTCATCACATAGTCAGTCCAGTGTATATTTAGGATTGTGCGTAGACAGCACTAATACTTTGTAGTAGTGTCAAGATTATATAATATACTTCAATGTTTAAGATTAATATCATATATCATTTACTATAGGCAAGAGAAAGATTTATGTTTGTTGTATAATTGTAAGTTTATGTATTTTTTATTAATAAAAAAAACTTAAAGGAAGGAGAACAGAAAGATCTGGGTAAGCAACTGGAAGCCATCAGCTGAATTCAGTCCTCTTTACATCAAGGTAGTTGCTCCCCATCCCACTCTATACTCCTATTTTTATATAACCTTTTTTCTAAAAAGTTAACTGAAACTAGCTAACAGACATGTAAAACAATCCACAACATACAAGCAACAAGCAACAAACATCAGTAGGACAGTCAAATCATCAGACCAACCAACCAGAGAGCTTTAGTAATAGGGACAGGCCTTCTTGGAGCAGTACATTTCTGTCTTTCCCTCTTCTCAGATCATCTTTCCAGAGAAAGGACTCTGTCTTTTCCTGAGGGCAGTTTAGACCAGTGATGGTGAAACTATGGCACGCGTGTCAGCACTGACGCCCGCAACCTCACCACCCTCCCTAAAGTGGCGATTAATCGCCACTTTAGGGAGGGTGGGAGGGTGGAGGAAAGTGGTGGGCAGAGCTACAAAGCCCCGATCGCCACTTTAGGGAGCCGGGGGGTGGAGCCTCGCCCCACCTGGCCACCTCCCCAAGGCCTGCTGTGCTTCCCTGTAGCCACCTCAGAAAGGCAGGTAAGGCAGCAGGCAGGCGAGTGGGACTCTGCCCGGCCTCTCCCCGGCCTTCCTGAGGGGGCTCCAAGGCTTCGAAGCCCCGGGGCCGCCTCGGAAAGGCCGGGGAAGGCGGTGGGTGGGCGGGACTCTGCCCGGCCTCTCCTTGGCCTTCCCAAGGGGGCTCCAAGGCTTCGAAGCCCCGGAGCCACCTCGGGAAGGCCAGAGAAGGTGGCGGGAGGGTGTCTGTCCGGCCCCTCCCCGGGCTTCCCAAAGGGGCTCTGGGGATTGAGAGCCCCATATAGCCTCTTCGGGAAGGTTGGGAGGGGTGGAGGGAGTGCGACGTAGAGGCTTTTCAACCACCCCATCCTCCCAAAGCCACAACAAAGCTTAGAAAGCTCAATAGCGGCTTTGGGAAGGGCAGGGGGGCTAAAAAGCGCCTTTCCCACCAACTCCCCACTCTCCCGGGGCTTGGCTCTCCCCCCCACCAATGAAGCCAAGCCCCAGGACAGCGGGGTGTTGAGCGCCTGGCTTGCTCAGCAAGCACTCCATTTAAATCAGCTCCTCTCCCTTGAGTGGGAGGGAGAGAAGCTGATTTAAATGGGGTGCTTGCTGAGCAAACCGCAAATAATCAAAACCGCGAGAGTGAAAGCTGCGAATGTGGAAGGGCAACTGTATATATTTATGTTATTTAAACAATAAATATCGCAAAATAATGTTTTTTCCTCAAAGTGACACACCACCTGAGTTATGCTCAGTTTTTTGGCGAAATTTGACACACCAAGCTCAAAAGGTTGCACATCACTGGTTTAGACATTACTATTTCCACATCACACTGAAGGTAAAATAAAGCACCTCTCCATGAGCAGCACTCCCCACAAGTTGTAATGTTATAATGTTTTAGTTCTTTTTCCTGTACATGTCAACATATTGTATCATATGCAGAAGGATTTGTACCAATACTGATCTATCTTCAAGCAGAGCAGTGTTGTTAAGTATGACCTAAAGAGCACTTCAATATTCTAACTGCACATGGAATATCATCATTAGCAGGGGCTTTTTGGCTACAGACAGAGAAGTAACACGCCGGTCTACAAACCTGGTTTCCCACATGCAAGTACATGGGGGAAATTACCAGGATATTAAAGGCTTACCAAATGGATATAACTGCAAGCTGGTAAGCCACCAATTGAAACTAGCTTTCTATATCAACTTATAATACACATTTTAAAATGGCATCTACCCAGTTATAGGTATACTGCATCCTATTCCTAGCAATGGTTAGCATCTTTGGATATTTTCAAACACATGACTGTGTAGTCTGTTAAAATATTAAAAAGTGGACTACAGCTCATGTCTTCAAATGCATCTGAAAAAGTGGGCTATATTCCACAAAAATGTATGCTAAAATAAATTGGTTAATCTTAAGGGTGCTACAAGAGTCTTTTTTTCCTTCCCCTCCTCTTTATGTATTACTTGAGAGTTAATTGTCTATTTTAAATGAATCCTGCCTTTTTGGGAAAAACCCCACATAGGTAAGTTTGCATTCTAAAGCAGGAAAAAAGCAAGAATAAAATGATAATTAAATACGTTTCCAATTTCAGTTGCCAGCAGGCAGCAGCAAACTTCAATACCCTGCTAAAATCAAGTCCAGTTAAAAGTTGCCAGAAAGACTATCATTCATGTAGCTGATGAAATGATAATTACACATTTTCATGTGTCCAACTACTCAGGGATGGCACCAGGGATAACATAATAATACAGTCAAAGTCACTGAAAAAACAATACTGAAGCAGAAATCTACAAAAGTATTATTATGAAAAGATGAAAGTGTTTGACTAGAACTACAGGTTGCCCCTATATCCATGGGGGGTTATGTTCCCAGACTTACCACGTGTACCTGAAGCCACATATAATAGCAAACCACCATGAACACCAGAGTATTGTTGCTGGAGGACCCACAAAATGTCTAGAGGTGACACCTCTCTAGGCATCTGGCATGAATCTATGGTCAACTTCTGGTGGACATTGACCATAGAGTCATGTTGGAGGACCTCCTGATGCCTAAACAGACCAACTCCAGCATGACTTTACAGTCCTCCAAATGCCTAGAGAGACCTTTTCCCCCCAACAGCGGGTAACTGAAACCACAGTTATTGATCCCATGTAAATGGGGGGGGGGATCTGTACTCCACTCTAGTTGAGGCTACCAATAAGTTTGAGGCCTTTGTTTCAAATCTAGAACCAAACTCATATTTAGAATTAGATTTCCCCAGATGATCGGTGTGTGTTCAAAATCTAGCCACAGGAGTTATAAATACTGTATGTGCTTCTGCGTAAATTCTAAATGAAAAAAGATTGGGTGATTACTCATGTCTTCAAAAACATTCCGCTGCAAAAATAAGTGTTATCTGTTAATGATATGTTCCAAATGAAATCTGGCAGCCTACAGAATTATCTGACACAGTCTAAAATTTTAAGTGGGATCTTGAGAAGGTAACAACAGCTTCTGACCCTGGTGGATTTAAGAAGTGGCATTTTCATCTGGCGATTTCTATTAAATCAACCATGCACAAGTCCAGAATAACTAAGTACATAAATTAGTTCTTTGAACCACCTTCCAACAACAAACCCACAAAATTTTAATCAAAGGGTTCACAAACCGTATCACAAATTAAGCAGTTCAAATATTAATGTTTATTTAAGCTCAAGGTGCTGCGAATGAGTCAAAACCACTGAATAAAAGAAAATTTAATTGCATAAGGCACACCATAAATTACCATGAAGTATATCAGTGCATTTTAAAACTGTACTGAATAGAAAGGTATGTGGCAATATATTATCATTTACTGCATTATGTCCGTACTGAATCTCATTATATTGCTGCTACCTACCAGCAAAAGCTACAATCTAACAATAATCTGAAATGTTCAAAATGCACATCTAGCAATAGAAGTGGAGGTTCATGAAAATGTGAGGATAAATGTTTAGCATATATACGTCCCCAGTGATTCTCTGAAGTTCTACCAAAGAAGGAAACCATGACCCTGATCCAGGGGACCATGCTGAAAGGGAAACTCCAGGGGACAGTACTGAAAGGGAAACTCACTTGGTCCTCACTCTGCCCTTAGGACAACAGGTTCTAGGCCAATGAGATGTCCCCTTCCCAATAGTTTTCCTAATTTCAGACCTCTTTACATTTGTTGTTATTTGCTGGGAAGTCATGGCGACCCTATGAATGACAGATCTCCAAAAGCCCTCTGGTCATCAATTCTACTGCTCAGGTCTTGCAAACTCAGGGCCATGGTTTCCTTGATTAAATTAATACAGCTGTGGTAGGGTCTTACTCTTTTCTTACTGCTTTCTTGCCACACATTCCCATCTTTTCCACTGAGTTACGTCATCTCATACCTCATGAATAGTGTTGTTGTTTATTGCCATCAAGTTGATTTTGACTTATGGTGACCCTATGAATGAAATACCTCCATGTCACCCTATCAACAGCCCTGGTCAAGTCTTGCAGACTCAGGGCCATGGCTTCCTTGATTAAATCTACCCATCTGGAATGTGCTCTTCCTCTTTTCCTACTGCCTTCTACCTTATCAAGCATTATTGTCTTTTTCAGTGAGTCATGTCTTTTCATTATATGTCCACATGCTCATAATATCAGCAGCATTCTGATATGGCAATCATAAAGAGGCAACGGAAGGAGTGGCTTGGGAAAGACTAATTCTTTGGAAATAGTCTTCTAGTTTTGTGGATTGTACTATTCATGACCGTAAGCCAGAATTCTGGACTGAAGCCAGGGACATAGTCAAGGAGGAATGCAAAAAGATACTACCTGTAGCCAAAAAGAATGAAAAGCCTCACTGGGTAACAGATGAAACTCTTCAAGCAGTTAAGGACAGTCAAGAAGCAAAACTGAAAGCTGACAGAAACAGAAACTGAATACAACTGTTCAACTATTTGTGCACTGGGACAAGAGAGTATTATAATAAACAAGGTAGAGAAATAGAAGGTGAAAACAAAAAAGGAAGAGCAAGAGAACTCTTCCACAAGATCCAAGAAATCAAAGGAAAATTTAAACCAAGAGTGGGGATGCTCTATGACCAGGAGGGGAACCTACTGCATGATCAAGAACAAATTAAAAAACACAATGGAAATAATACATAGAAGAACTATAGAAAAGAGATGAAAGGATGACAGATTTGTTCAAGGAAGAATAATTTGAAGATGAACCCACAATTTTAGAAAGCGAAATGGAAGCTCCACTCAAAGCACTTGGGAGAAAGAAATCACCAGAAACAGATGGCATACCAATAGAGCTGTTTCAAGTAACAGAGACAGAATCCACTCAAATTCTAACTACAATATGTCAACAATCTGGAAAACAAAAGAATGGCCTACAGATTGGAAATGCTCAATATACATTCCATTCCAAGAAAGAGGACACCAGGGATTGCAGTAACCACAGTGTCAGTGCCTGCCTGTAGCCAGTGGTTACAGGCCTCACTGTGGCCTCCTAGTTATGGCAGTTGGTGTGTTTTGCTGTTGGGAGGGGGATGTGATGAGTATGATGGAAGCTGGGCCACTTGGTTCCCAGAGGAGATAACGCCACTCAGCGCCTAGTGCTCAAGGTCACAGGCACATCTGCTGGAGAAATGTGCATGGGAAAGAAAGGAGGGCACCCGAGGGGAATGGAGGAGAAGGGGGGCTCAGCCCAAGGCTTATCTTTAAACTGCCTACTATTTTTCTATGTGCTTTAGTCCTGACTATATCCAAGACCTGTATACCTCACTGCAACTTCAATAAACTACTTTAGCTAGTCACACTCCTGTCTGAGATGGGGTTTGATGGGACCCTCACACACACAATCATTGTATTACTCTCCCATGCAAGCAAAGTGATGCTCAAAAATCTACAAGGAAGACTTTCACCAAATATATGGAGTGAGAAATGCCAGATGACCAAGCTGGGCTCAGCTAACACACATTGGAAACTGTTTAATGCAGTTAGATGTGTAAATAGCTATTGCTTAAAACAATTTGTAAGCCGTTCTGATAGCCTTGTGGCTGAAGAGCAGGGTATAAATAAATAAATAAATAAATAAGAAAAGAAAGAGGCACAAGGGATCATATTGCAAACATATGTTGGATAATGGAGCACACCAAAGAATTTC
Source organism: Gambelia wislizenii (assembly GCA_030847615.1). Classification (NCBI taxonomy): domain Eukaryota; kingdom Metazoa; phylum Chordata; class Lepidosauria; order Squamata; family Crotaphytidae; genus Gambelia; species Gambelia wislizenii. The sequence goes on from JAUMIR010000001.1 coordinate 374,487,209, forward strand.
AGAAGAAAATCAGCCTGTGCTTTATAGATTATAGCAAAGCCTTTGTAGATCATGAAAAACTACAGATCACTCTTAACGACATGGACATTTTATTATACGAATGTGTAACCAGTACTCAGGACAAAAGGCCATTAGGACAGAATATGCAGAAACAGAATAGTTTCCAATTGGTAAGGGGGTCAGGCAAGGCTGCATTTTATCACCCTTAACTTGTACGCTGAACATATCATATGCAAAGCTAGATTAGACTCTGAGGAAGGAGGCATGAAAATTGGGGGAAGGAACATCAACAGTTTAAGATGTGCAGATGACAAAATACTACTAGCAGAAAATAGCAAAGACTTGGAATGGCTACCGAAGAAAGTCAAACAAGAAAGTACAAAGGCAGGATTAGAGCTGAACATTAAGAAAACAAAAATATGACCACAGATTATTTACACAACTTTCAAGTAGACAATGAACTAGTAAAAGATTTCCTATACTTTGGCTTAGTCATTAATCAAAATGGAGACTGCAGTCAAGAACTGGAAGAAGACTATGATGTGGAAGGGCAGTTACGAAGGAACGATGTGGAAGGGCAGCTATGAATCTGCAGGTGTAAAAGTATATCATCGAATATCAAAGTCAGAATTGTCCATGATACTGTATTTCCAGTTTCTACGTATACTTGTGAAAGCTGGACAGTGACAAAAGCTGTTGAGAAGAGAATCAACTCATTTGAAATCTGGTGCTGGAGGATAGTTCTGTGGATACCCTGTGCTGCCCAAAAGACAAATAAATGGGTCCTAGAGCAAACCAACCATGAACTCCCTAGAAGCCAAGATGACTAAATTGTCATACTTTGGCCATATCATGAGAAGACATGATTCATAAGAAAAAGACAATACTGCTTGGCAAGGTAGAAAGCAGTAGTAAAAGAGTAAGACCGTTTTACAGGTGAATAGACTCAATCAAGTAAGCCATGGCCCAGTTTGCAAGACCTAAGCAGGGCTCTTGGTGACATGATGACTTGGAGGTCTCTCATTCATAAGGTCACCATAAGTCAAAATCGACTTGACAGCAGTTAACAACAATGCTATTTTTGAGACATGTACTCAAATATCAAAGGAGGTCTTCAAATGCAACTATGGAATCAAACACAGGAGCTAAAAAGCATGTAACCCCACGCACACACTTATACTCAGTATAGGTTGCATGCATTGTATAACCTATTCAGTATAGGTTGCATGCAATGTATAAATGTAACCTTGTTTGGGTTTTTTTATTGATTTATTTGTTGTTCTTGTTGAATGCATGTGTAAACTGTCCTTGTTGAATTTTACTGCTAATGATGTCAAGGGTTTTTTTTAAGTAATATTCCTAGGAGATAGTAAGAAGTATGAGAAGATCTTACTCCTTTTGTTGTTGTCTTTTCCAACATATGGCAGCTCTAAGATGAACCTATCACTGGGTTTTCTTGGCAAAATTTGTTCAGATGAGGTTTGTCTTTGCCTTCCTCTGAGGCTGAGAGAGGGTGACTGGCCAAAGGTCACCCAGTAGGTTTTCCATGGGTTTTTTTCCAGGCTGTGAGGCCGTATTCTGGAAGAGTTTATTTCTGATGTTTCACCTGCATCTGTGGATGACATTTTCAGAGAATGATGAAGATGCCAGTCACAGATGCCAGTCACAGATGCAGGTGAAACGTCAGAAATAAACTCTTCCAGAACACAGCCTCACAGCCCGGGAAAAAACACAGAAAACCTATGGATGCCAGCCGTAAAAGCCTTCGACTTCACATCATCACCCAGTAGGTTTCCACGGCTGAGCGAGGATTCAAACTCGGGTCTCCAGAGTCATAGTCCAATGTTCAAACAACTACTCCACACTGGGCTGGCTCTATTATTCATACTCTTCGATATGTGAAGTCTTTGCAAAAGAATGTAGCCCAGTGGGGCCTAAGTAACCTGACACCATTGTTGAGTTTATTTGGCATCCCAGGACTCTTATGCAGAGTTCTCAAGCCACGACAGGCGTGCATTTGTATTTAGACAGCCATGAATACAAATAACTACCAATAGATAAATACTATCATCCATACATGGCCCTAGTTTTCCATTATATCAGAAAACTCCCCTTCTGTATTTTTATTCTGATACTTTTAGACTTCATTTTTTTGTCTCTGTGACGTAGTTCAGCCTCACCAGAATCAGTGAGATCTCAGCATATGAAATTTGCTGCAGAACTGTAGCTTTGCATTTAAGATGCCCCAAATCAACATGTCTAACACTTAATGTTGTACTGCAGTGCTACAGCTCATTTCAATGTATCAAACACCTTTAAATAATTATTATTCAAAAGCATAACAAAACTTGAAAGGAATTTGCATTGTGGAACACAAGCCTACCTAAGCTAACTGGATATGTTTTCCCAAAGGCTATGGCACTGTAATGGATTGTCACAACTTGAGATTCGCTTTGCTCGTAGAGAGGCTTCCTTGTAAATGCAGCTTCCCCCAAGGTGCCCAGCTGAACCAACTTTGAAAATTATTTCAAGCAAAGCACATTTCAGAAAAGCAAAAGATGTAATCAATTACTGTAGAGTGTGTTTTGCTCTTTGCCTTTGATGGGAAGAGAAAAATAGGACTTGGGATTCTAAAAAAAGCAAAGTAATTCAAGCTTGTCTGTGAGCAGACGTGAATTGTTTACTAAGGCCAGATCCATTCAACTAAATTATACAGTACTTTGTTGAAGGTGGGGAAATAAAGATTAGACATATACACTCTTAAAAATTACTGATAAAACCCATTTCCAATATGCACATATAAAAAGATAACTCTTGGAAATTCTGAATCATTATGAAAACTTTAGAACTATAAAGGAGATGGAACATAAACGTTTTGCAGAGATATTCCAAGACATACGTTTTAAAAGGCCTATTCTGAAAGAACTCTTGGCACCGAGTGAAATATGGGACTTAACACAACTTTAGTTCCCAGTTTCCTACGTTCAGTGACATAATTTTAGTTCCCTGTTTCCCATGCTCAGTGACTCAAAGATAAGGACTATAATCGTCCTCATTCCACATAATCAGAGTAGCCACCATTTTCAATAAAGTCTTTAGAATAATTTGGCTGTGCCAATATGGTCTTATCAGTCATATGCAGTTTCTGGACAATCCCAAACACTAGTTTTGTGGTGTGCTAGTCACTGACTAATGCTTTCCGTATCTATGCTTTCCATATAGAAAGTGGATCATCATATGGGTACAGCAATTTTAACGAAGCCAGCTAAACCTGCCATTTTGTGGTAGTTTCTCTAGCAGAATTAAAACTGACTTTGTGAGGAACTTCTTTGCCAGACAGTTCCAAATAGAGGGCTCCTCCCGCTAAGCAATTAGAAGGCATTGTAAAACTATTCCATTTTCCCCCCTTCATATATTTTTCCCAGTAAGAAAATAGATAAGGAAAACATGGAAAACAAGGGAGGGTTACAACTTGGAGATGAGTTCATGTGAGGCCTCCATAAAATTCAGTAAACAAGGCAGGTTTGTGGCATGACAGAAGATTCATCTGGGATTGCCCTCAGGCACAAGATGAGAAAGAAGAAAACTAAATCATTTGTTAAGGGCAAAGATCAGTAGGAGTTGTGGTACTGCCAAGGCTCTCAGAAAGGGAGCAGCAACAGCAAGGAGGGCAGGATGCTTGCCCTGTGGCTTTTTGCTATATAAAGATTTTAGCATGCATCTCTTCAGATTAGAAAGTTTGACTACCCTTGGGCATAAGCAATGCCAGCTCTAAGAAAATGTTTATCCCTGTGTAGTCAATACACCATAAGAAAATATATTTCAGCTTTAAGTAAAATGTTCTTAGATCTATTTTTTAAGGAAAGCTCTTGTTTCCTGCATCCTTGAACATGTACTCATAGTGTGTACAGTACATGTGTTTCAATATTTTTTTCAGCATTCAGAGAAAAGCTTTATTAAACCAATCAAGATTATTTAACAGAGTCCTTTGGATTCCTCCTGCCCATGATGTTACAGTAAATGAAAGCAGCCTTAAATCTACAGAACATTTTTCCTTAAAGTCATCATGCAGTGAGAGTCTTCCCATTGTCTTATAAACCATTCACACAGATATGTTTTCAAATATAAGGGGTAAGTAAATAAATATATAAATAAATGCAAAGCAGCTACCAGTCTTCAGGAATATAAGCTGGTATTATTTATTTATTTATTTATTTATTTATTTATTTCATTACTATGTTGACTTTCTCCCAAAGTGACACCCAAGGCAGCTTCCAACAATTACAATAACATTTTAAACAGTTAAAATCGCAGATTAAAATTTTTTTAAATCATTTGAATAACGTTTAAAAAGATAAATAAAACATCCATTAAAAAGCCCCCTGCTTATAGATTATACATTTAAAACCTGCTTAAATAAAAGTTCACAAAGTAAACTGAAACTTCAGATCTTTCTTTGCTTGAAACTTCAGCTTTCTTTGCTTGAAAATTGCTTGACCTAATTTTATACATGCCACCATTCAAGAAAGTTTTAAATTTCAACCTGGCAACCTTGCTGACAAGACTTACATATCCTCACTAAAAGCATATTTTGTTAAGAAACAGTTGTGTAGTGTAAAGCAGTGCCTTAATAACTTGTGCCACAGTGAAGCAAGCCACACGCTACATTTAAAGGTGACTACAGTAATTGCAGCTCAAAGACATTACAGGTGTTCTAAGAGACAGATTTTGAGAACAGATTCGAGGGGAAGTAAGTGCATAAGCATTTTCCCCATCTCAAACTGCAATCCAAAAGACTTTTCCAAAGCAAAACACACATCTGAAATCTTCAAGGGCAGCTTGAGGAACAATTTGGGAGAGGAAAGATTAAGTACCACCCTGCTGTACTTCTTCACTCAAAATCATAATCTTCCAGGGCTGCCTTTCTTAGCAAGCAAAAGAGCCCTTCAAGACATAAGATTATTGCATACATTGTGTAGTTTGAAGCTATGCCTCCCCAGGCTTGTCCTTTCCAATCATACCCAGTGTGTCTGTGCTGGCTTCAGACACATGTAAAACAATGGGAGAGAAATTCCCTAATATAGTAGGGAACACTTTACTGAGAATCTGGAAGGTAAAAAAAACATGCATTCTACAATAGAACTCCTTTGTGGATCTCACCACAAGAAGTGTTCTTAGGAAACTGGAAACTACAGGGAGATAGCTGAAATATTAAGACATTATATGTAAGAAACCTGAGGAAATTTTACAATGAAATCAAATGAGCAGATGAAAAATGAAGGATTCAATATATAATTGTCCCTTCATATTCGCTGGGGTTTGGTTCCAGGACCCCCCGTGGATACCAAAATCCATGAATACTCAAGTCCCATTATATGCAATGGCATAGCAAAATGGTGTCCCTTATATAAGATGGCAAATTTTTGGATTATTATATTTTAAAGAATATTTTCAAGCCGTGAATACTTAAATCCGTGGATACCAAATCCATAGATCTGGATGGACAACTGTACATTGGTTTACACATGCACAATTAAATGAGAGATTTAAGGAAGATAACAAAACAGAAGGCTTTGAACTAGAAAAAGAACACATTGGACAAGATCATCTGGGACACAAATGAAAGAAAGATAGCAAAGTTTTATAGTTTACTGTTAACGAGGGAGCTAGATTAAGAACTTATTAAAAACTCTATGATAAGATGGGCAACCGATTTTGGTCACCCTATAGAATTAGAAAGCTGAGAAGTAGCATGGAGAAGAACAAATTTACAACCTGTCAAGATTTAAAGGAAAAACACTTAATATTGGAATATATAGTTTGCAATCCAATAAGTGGAAATGTTTTTGCTATTGAAGGGTTAACTGATAGAAGCAAACAGGATGTTCTGATGTAACTTCCTATTGGATTCTGATTGGGCTTCTAAGGAAAGAGGAGTGTCTAAGTGTTCCCTTTGTCTTAGAAGCCAGCCACGTGGCAAGAAGCCCACACACCATGATGATTTCTTTGAGAGTGGACCTCCCACTCAGGGGTCCTGCATATCTTCTTTTGTAACCATGTAGTTTTTAGTCATTTTTAAGTAGTTTTTTGTCTGCTTTGAAGCTGTGCTAATATTATTTCATGCGATATGCTCTGCAACTGTAATGAAGTTTTATACCTTTTAAAACTACTTCTGTGTATTTTGAGTACTTATTTGGCTAAACAAGTAACTTTGGGGGGAGAAGAGTGTTGGTTATCAGTAAGCTCTCTTTGTGCATGCTGGAATTATTACGCTAACACTGCTGCATGTGTGAATGAACTCTGCTAATTTGCTGTACTTCCAAGGAGTGAAGTGCAGTGGGGGGAGCATTTGCTAAATGCCCTCATATTCCCAATACTTAAAAATGACTCACAGATGGTATTTCACACCAGCAAAAATTCATAATGTTGGAGATGTCAGGAAAAAGTGGGCTCACTATACCAAATGTGGTGGGACTACATCAAAATTAAGAAGTTCTGGGTAAAGATACACAAACTAAAAAGTGAAATATTACAAATTAGAATGCCAATGAAACCAGAACTTTTTCTGTTGACCATGACAAATATACTGGAAAAGAACAATGAAAGAAGACAACAGAGAGTTATATTTTATATGGTATCAGCAGCAACGCTAGTCATAGCCCAGAAATGGAAAACCATGAGTGTACCAACCACAGATGACTGGCTCTTGAAATTGTCTAATACAATGGTCAAGATAAATTAACATTTAGAATAAATCAGAAAGACATGGAGCAAATAAAAAATGAGTGCCACCCATTAATTGAATTTTGGAGTAAACACTGGATAGATACAAAAGATGTAAATTTACTTCTTGAAATGTTTTAAATGATGTCCCAAGTCGACTTAATCAATTGTCAATATATTGTATATTGTTTATATTGTATAACTCAATGTAATGACAACAAAGAGGTGGATTAAGGTTCAGAGGTAATAGTAGATCAAACAAGACACATTAACATATACAAGAAGTCAAGAATATAAGGGAAGATAGTCTTAGAAATTGGGACAAACTACAGTTGTGCCTTCACATTCGCTGGGGTTTGGTTCCAGGACCCCCCGTGAATACCCAAATCTGTGAATACTCAAGTCCCATTATATGCAGTGGCATAGCAAAATGGTGTCCCTTATATAAGATGGCAAAATCAAGGTTTGCTATTAGGATTATTTTTTTTTAAGAATATTTTCAAGCTGTGAACACTCAAATTCGTGAATGTCAAATCCGTAAATGTGGAGGGACAACTGTAAAGAAAGTACAATGGAAAAGAAAAATCTTGGGATAAAACTATTTATTTGTAATAGATACAGACTGGTGGGGAAAACGGAAAGATTTGATAGAATTCATGGACAAAATATAATGGATTTTTTTTTAATTTTCACTTTTCAGTAAAAATAAAATATAACAATGGGAGGGAAATTCCCATGGGGGGGACCTGCAGCCCTCCTGACATTGTTGGACTCCAACTTTAACCAGTACGACCTACGGCCACAGTTTATGGGAATGGAAGCCCATCAAAATCTAGAGGGCCACAGGTTCCCTATCTGTGGCCCTCTACAGCTTCCAAAACAGCTCCCAACAGCTTCCAAAACAAGGATTGTCAACTACAGCCCTTATATTTTTGACCACAGCTCCATTGATCTCTGACAGTGTAGCGAACACTGAAAAATTGTGATTTTCAACTAAAAAACTAGGGAAGGCCACAGTTGCCCACCCAGTTCTAAAGTAAAGACTGGATTCCATCATAATCACAGCACACAGAGCTTAGTTGTTCTCTTTTCAACTATTCAACAGTTCTGGCTGTTACGAGATTTTTTTTTTATTTTTATTTTTTGCAAAAAGCATTATAGCCATTTAAAAGTAGTTTAAATTTCTCTTTCTCCCTTAAAATTTCTCTTTTTTTGAAAACTCAGACTGGAATACTTGTCAGCTAAAAAATATTTTCTAAGATTAATATCTCAGCTGCTTAGCCCTATAGGAATGAACTGCCACCCTGGTGCACCAACTATTTGGTAAAATCTGAGAATAAACTATATGGAAATTCTTGAGCAATGCCTCCTTGTATTATAGTCAGTTCTGACCAATGGCAGTTCCAACAACTTGTATTTTCAGGAAATACTGGAATACATTTTAAGGGCAAATTCGGGGGGTGGGGGGAGAATTGCTGTCAGAAGCATTCTTAAGGAAAGTCTGTGCGCACATAAAAAAAGAGATGCAGAAGATGAATCTTAAGAGCTGCTGTCATCTAGAATACTGGATCTCCTTGTCAAAACAAATCTAGCTTGCAGTACTTTGTTTGCAATAGCCAATAAAACATCAGGATTTTAGATTCTAGGAGCTGATGTGTTGTGTGCATGGTCAGAATCAGCAGAAATTATCATTTGGAATGGCTAAATTATTCTGACATACAGCACATATAATTTTGAGACTGTGGACAAACTCAGCATTTGAGTTGTCATTAAAGTGGGTTACATTAGCATAACTTTTTGTTGCTTGCCACCTTTGGAAGAAATAAAGCAGTGACTTATATTCAAAATCCAATGGACCAGCTTATATTCAAAGTCCATTTCAGACCACAACTAAGAATCTAGACTGAAGAGACTAAAAGCCTACTCTGAAGTAAGTCACAGAAAGTTAAATGGGATCTACTGGACTCAGTCAAACATCAAAATGGAGAATACAGTCAAGCAATCAGAATAAGACTAAGACTCAGAGGGGCAGCTATGAAGGCATTAGGGAAAATCTTCAAGTGCAAAGATACATCATTGAATACCAAAGTCAGGATAGTCCATGCCATAGTATTTCTGCTTTCTACATACAGTTGCAAAAGCTGGACAGTGAAGAAAGCTAACAGGAGGAAAATCAACTCATCTGAAATATGGTGCTGGAGGAGAGTTCTAAAATACCATGGATTGCCAAAAAAGACAAATAAATTAGTCCAAGAGCAAATTTAGCCTGAACTCTCACTAGAAGCACAAACAACTAAACTGAGGATACCATACTTTGGGACATAATGAGAGTTCATGACTCACTGGCAAAAATAATAACGCTGGGAAAAGTGAAAGGCAGTAGGACAAGAGGAGGACCACATTATAGATTGATGGATTCAGTAAAAGAAACTATGACTCTGAGCATGCAAGAACTGAGTAGGGCTGTTGAAGATAGGGTGACTTGGTGGTCTCTCATGAATAGAGTCATCATAAGTTGAAGCCCACTTGACAGCAAATAACTTCTACTCCTGGCAATTTTGTATAGGGTTATGCCCTTAAGTCATTAGTTTTAGATCACACCTAAATATTTAAATTCACTTTCCTATAATTCAGATATCAGTTAACGTTTTTCAAAACTATATTGGGGGATCAGTATGCCTCTCTGGAGCTAGCGGTTTCTCGAGGATTGCAGAAGGAGAAGAGTCCAGAATTTCTCCATCTGACACAGTATGAGATTCCACCAGTAGCAGAGACCTAACAGGCAAGGTGGCCACTGGAGTCTGCTCTCTCTGATGTGATGATGGATGGGACGAGACTACGAGAGGAGCCATATCATCGGTGTCATGTGTGGGTAGCAAAGGTAGCTGTTGACACCTAGGAGCTGGATAAAGAAGGGTTGTCAACTCTGGCTTTCTGTTTCTTATGAGCCCACTGGAGATGACTTGAGGCCAACTCCAACCCTGCTTCTAGTGATCTCCCGGCATGTAGGGAACACAGGGTCAATCACAGTGACTCGAAATCAACTCAGTTACAACCTCCAGAGAAGTCCTCAAAGTGAGTGAGCCACAAGCTCTAACTGTGGGTTCAAAAGTTGGCCTATCTGGCAAGTGATGTTTAGTGAAGGTGCAGAAGTTGAAGTGGTCTCCATGAGGGAGCATTTAAGATTCACCCACACCAAAGACCCCAATGTAGCATGTCCCAACTGTGCTCGATGAGAACAGGACTTCATACATGAGAGCAAAGCAGCATGGCAAGCCACCAGAATACCCCGGCAGAAGGCACAGTGTTTAAAAACTGCAGAAGAGGCCATAAACCAACAAAGACTTCAGTGACACAGGAGTACTGACAGAAGGGAACATACACAAGACAAAAACCAAACAATGATGATGATGATGATGATGATTACCACCCCGCCCCTCTGCTAAAAACAATCAGGGTGGCTTACAACAATTAAAACTCTACAATACCAACTAAAAGCACCACCCACCCCCACCCTCCCCAAGGTCCAAGAACAACAGTCCAAGAACAACAGTCCAAGAACAACAGTCCAAAACACAGAAAACTAAATCATCATAATCCAAATCCGAGTCAAACTGATATCAGTCCAAACTGGAAAATGAATGCTCTGAAGGGACCTGACACTGCTGTGGTAGCAGACGAAAAGAAACTGAAGAGATTGGTAGGAAGCATGCTGGTATGGTGCATGGGGAGTGGGTGGACCTACTGCCAAAACGCTTATAGAAATGCTCTAGAAGGTTCTGAATGATGTACTGTGTAGGCACAGGTAAACCCATTTGTGTGAGTCACAGAGACCATGAAGACAAACATCATTACCTCCATCACCCCAGAAAGAAGTTTGCTGCTTGCCTGCTTGCTTGCTGCTCTGCATCTCTGCTGGTGGACTGCTGCCTGCTCCAGGCACCTGCACTCCCTACAGAATCAGGTACTCAGCCAGCTACTGGCTAATAAACTAGAGGACCACCTGTTCCCTTTGCAAGGAGATAAAACCTGGGTACCTGTTGCAGTGGGCATACCACCTCCCAGGTTGCCACTGAAGGGGATGACACCAAAGAGAGGTCACCCCTTTGGGGGATCTGCTTTGGGGGTGCAGCAAGGGTGAGGGTCAGTCCCTTTGTTTGGGAGCAGGTGGAGTGCATGGGATTTCTAGCTTTTTTATCTGAAGTTGTGATCTTTTTTATATATAAAAATAAACAACCTGCCAGCAAAAAAAAAGAAATGTGTTACATTAAGACCATGGGAGGGGAAACATCCCAGGGAGCAGCCATTATGACAATAATGGGTATAGGGACATGTGGAGTGGGAAAACAGTCCTATTATCATGGTAGAGTGAAAGTCACAGGGTATTAGTTATCACCAAGCTATCCTCCAGCAGGTCTTGACAACAGACTCCCTGAGCTGAAAATGCTGCTGCTCAATGTCAGGTCAGTGAATACAAAAATAATAATAATAATCCTTGATCCAGGACTTGATCCTGGATGAACATGCCAATCTGGCTTGTATTAGAGACCTGGCTGGATGAAGCTGAATGATTAACCTCTCTCAGCTTTCTCTGCCTGGGTTCTCTATACTGCAGCAGGTGAGACCTGGGGGGTGGGAGGTAGTTGCAGTTGTCAATGAGATTCCATCTCCCTTACCAGGTGCTCCATCCTATGGTCTGCTGAATTCGAGTGTGTGGGGGGGGGTTAAGGTGGTTGGCTGGGCCAAATTAGGGATTCTGTTGGTATATCACCCACCCTACTGCTCAATGGTATCCCTGGAAAGTAGGACAGTATCCCTGTTGGTTCTGCTGGATCCCTAAGTAGCTTTCAATACCATCAACTATGGTATCCTTCTGGGCTACCTCTCTGGGATGGGACTTGGGGACACTGTTCTGCAGTGGTTCCAGTCCTTTCTAGAGGGACAAACTCAGAAAGTAGTACTGGGGGACTCCTTTTCGACACCTTGGGCACTAGCCTGTGGGTCCTTCAGGGTTCAGCTTTGTACTCCATGCTGTTTAACATCTATATGAAAGCACTGAGAGGTGTCAACTGGAGTTTTGGGGTTCGATGTCATCAATATGCTGATGCCACCCAATTCTATATCTCCTTTCCATCTGATTCTAAGGAAACTATCTCAGTACTGAATCAATGTCTGTTGTCAGTAATGGGCTGGATGAGGTCAAATAAATTGAAACTTAATCTAGACAATCAGAGGTGTTCCTGGTAGGTCGAGAGGCACATTAGGGAATAGGGACTCCACCTGTGCTGGATGAGGTTACATTCCCCCTGAAATCTCAACCTCGCAGCTTGGGTGCTCTCCTGGACTCAACTGTGACCCTGGGAGCCTAGGTTTTGGCAGTGGCCAGGAGTACATTTGCACAATTAAAATTAGTGCACCAGCTGCACCCATTACTTGAGATGTCAGATCTGGCTACAGTGTCACATGCCTTGATTACATCCCATTTGGACTACTGTAACACATTCTTCATGGGCTGCCTTTGGAAACTGTTTGGAAACTTCAGCAGGTCCAAAACGCTATGGCCAGAATGCTGACTGGGGTTAGTTACAACACGTTCACCTTGTTAAAACACTTCACTGGCTACTGGTTCATTTCCAGGCACAATTCAAGTTGTTGGTCACAACCTATAAAGCCCTACACAGCTTAGGTCCAGACTGTCTGAAAGACTATACAGACCTCCCTATACAAACCTGCCAAAATCTTAAGATCTATAGTGGAGGGCTTTCTTTTGGTCCCACCACTGTTACAGGCCCACTCGGTGAGGACACAGGAGATAGTCTTTTCAGTGGCTACTCCCACCCTCTGGAATTCCCTTCCATGGGAGGCTGGGCTGGCCCCCTCCCTGCTCTCCTTTCACCAGCAGGTAAAGACCTTTTTGTTTAAGCAGACTTTTAATGTGTACGCAGGGAGGTGTGTGCTTATTGGGGTGTGTGTTTATTTATTTATTTTTACTTTTGTATGACTTTTAAATTATTTTATACTGTTTTAAATGTGATGGTTTTAATTGTTTTTAAAATTGTATTGTCAGCTTTAACTGATTTCTTCTGTGAGCCACCCTGGTCCCACTCCAGGAAAAGGTGGCATATACAATAAATAAATAAATAAATGTGTGTCCTTACATGCTGAAAAATATGGCTGACATCCATCTCTAAGGTATCCAATGTATATGGGGAAATATATGTTCTCTTAGGCATTTTTACACCCTCCAATGTGATTCTATGGTCAACTTCTGGCATTCTTCTCATTGAAAATGATAGGCTTCCTATTATCTACAGTTTCAGGTATCCACCAGGGGTCTTGGAAAGTATCCTCCACAAATATGGGGATCAACCAGTACAAGTTTAACTTAACTTCACTTGACTTGTGTACAGTATTCTACTGGACAGCTAAGACTCCTTCAGATCTTCAGTGTAATATATATAATAATTATTGGGGGAAAACATTAGATATCCCTTTTAATGCTATGATTGGCTTTTGGTGATGTCATTAATCCCATTTGGGAGAAAAGTGGGATATAAATCAAATAAATAAATAAATTGGAAAAGTAAGCCAAGTACAGTGGATCTTTTTGAGTTATAAACAGATGGGCAGTTAAGTTTCCTTCTACAAATACAGAGGATTCCTGTGATTAGTGCCTATTTTAAAGCACAAGTCTTCGAAGTACAGTATTTGCTTATTTCCCCCCCCCTGGAGAGAATTAAAAAACCCTAGTTGATCTCTGATTCTTGGGAAAAGAACCTAACGGGAGATCATACCTCTTTGTATTATGAAGGTCTCAGTCCTTGTTGTGTGTTAAAAAAAATTCTAAATTGCTGATTTATGTATATTAATGAAATTCCATACTATGCTTATGAGTGTATTTATGAGTGTAACCTTGCATACAAAATCATGTCCCTTTGAGAAATGCCATCGAATTTAACCTGTGAAGATTATAGGGAAGCTGTTTATCTTGCAAGTAGCCATTGAAAGCTAGAATCCCATAAATGTCAATATTGTACTACCTAAAGAACAGCATCTCTTTCATGCCAATGCCTGCAATGTAAAGGTTCATGTGTGTTGGATTATATTGCATTGTCTTGCATGTTAGTGTATTCTTGTGCAAATGATACAACTTTTAATTGAGCTTTTCATTTATTTGTTGTATCTTTGCAAAATATCCACAAAGCCGCTACTTGTGCAGAAGGTCAGCCTCATGTTTAGAACACATACATGTGCTGCTTTGCTCCTCAGTGCCACCACTTGGACAGTTATGGTGGTGTCTGTGCTTTATGTTGTGATACATACCTTATATTGGGAGAGGGATGAGAGGATTCCAGTTTGAATAATTGACCTTCCTGCCCCTTACTTGCAGTCTCTCACCTGCTCTTTAAAGTCATCTCCTGAAAGGTATATGTGTGTTTGACCATCTGGAATGATGTAGAATTTGGTGTCAGTGGTTACCACTGGAGGCTGGAATAGGCCAGACGTTGGAGACTCCCCCTTGAATTTGTGTAAGTGATTTCTGCTTTCAAAAGAGGGCTGTCTAGTTACCATCCTATGTATATGTATTATAATTATAATGTGGGGAACTGAGGTCCATAGCTGAATCATTTAGACAAGCATAAGACTGGACTGTCATCTTTTTTTCCTTTCACCTGTGGATAATGTCATCAAATAATTTCTACTGGCAAAAGCTGTTCTTAAAATAATTTCCCCCAGTACTCTGCATTGCCATTAAGTAATTATAACTAGTGCTGTTCACTGTATTGTTAAAATTCAGGACTACTACAATGATTGGCACCCAAAGGTCTTTTGTATAATTGAGCTAAACCTCCAGTACAATTTCTTGCTTACTTAACTGAGTCCCCCCACCCTGCTTCCACATAGCTGGTATTAAAATTGTCCTTTGGATTCATCTTGGCATGCCACATTATGGATTCAAGCTATTCTTTCCCTTGGCCTCAGAAAATGGTATCTCAGTACTGCTGAGAACTGCATCTGTTTGTATACTTTACAAAGCTGGGACTAGATTCACCAAAGGATTTTAAAAAATATATTGTACAACATACCTTAGTACTCACAATCCACTTCTCCTTTCAGTAAAAACAAAAAATATTAAGCTTGTGGCACCTTAAATACAAATCCACAAAAATTTATGCTACAATCATTGTGTTTAGCAGCAGTCCTACACATTTCCCCCTCTTGTCTCCTAATGTACTTGTCTACTTGTGTACCTGAAAATGAATTATTTTCAGATATGGAAAAGTGAAACTGTGGAGACCAAATCTGTGGATACTGGGTTCAACCTGTAAATGGCCAGAAGTAATTTTATATTGTTGGTGCTGGTATTGGTTGTGGTGTTTTACTACTACTACAACTACTGTGCCTTTGAAGAAAAATTCAAATCAGAAAAATCTATAAAAATATTAAATTTATATTACATTAACACAGGAACCACCTAACATACAGATGTGCTTGCATGGGAGAAGATTGACCTGAATGATTCTGCATCCTCATTGTTTAGTCTGACTATTTAGGGATTTAGAGGCCAAAACTAGCAGTTTGAATTATGCCCAGAAACCAAATGTTAGCCAGTGAAAATGTCATAAAACCATCATTATATGTTCCATTTACGGTAGTCTGTATCTGTTAACAAGCTAGCGTCTCTATGCTGGCACCCTTGTGCAAAGGTTTCTTTCCTTTCCAAGAGATGACTTTGTTACTGGTTGATTCTAGGCAGTAACTAATGCTGAATTTATTTCAGAGCAATTTGGTTTGCAGTATAAAAACTTAAAATACAATGCCTTATTTCATCACTATAGCAACAATTCTAACTGCTGTGTTTTTAAAACACTTAAATATCTATGAATATCAATCACCCAGAAATATTTTCTAGTGTTAACTCTGACTTTTAATCAACTAGATCTAATGAAAAGATGCTTGGATGATAGCAATTATACTCTATAGTTTGCCTCTTTAAGGGCATATCAAAGACATAGGACAAAGGAAATAAACACCGATATATGATTGCAGTGTTTGTATGAGGACTGTGAATGGGGACCCCAATTTGGTTTGGAGCCTGGTCCATTTATCAGTCCACTCCCAATCACCACAAATTGTGCTGGGCTTGATGCTTTGCCAACACACACAAAAAATGTAAAATCACATTGTTATATTGGCAGTTTATCTTAATAAATAAATGGCAGGAATATAACAGAGATACAGGTTTCAAAGAAATTATGTTAACGGAAGGCTAGATTTACAACTTAACCAAAATATAATCCTATGCCAAACATGGTGCCACTGCAACATTTTTGAGAGCCTGACACAATGCAAGATGTCTGCATCCAAATAAACAAGCTTCAAAATATATACTCTGTGTGTGTGTGTGTGTGTGTGTGTGTGTAATATTGTCATTCTATCATGACTGCTGTCTTTTTCATCATACATTTTGGGTTTTGAACTCTTGTCCAGTAAGGTCAGTTTCTAATGATTAGCCTGCTCAGATGGTGAGTCATATGTACTAGAGTATTATTTATTCAGTGCTTCTAGCAAGGACACACCTATCCCTCTATTTCAATGGACATTCCAAGAGAATTGGGGTGGGGGGACATGGCAGAAACAAGGACCATCAGGAAAAAAGCAAAGGCATAAGTAACTGAGAGCTATAAGACTGGGAGAAGCCAAAGACTTACTTTATTGTTGTTTTTGTTGTTATGTTGTTACTAAATTATTCACTATACATGCATGCACATGTACACGCATGCACGCACAACACTGATTCTGCTGCTATATCCTCACAAGCAAAATCAACATAGGTAAATTAACATGTGATTTCTAGCTTGAGTCAGATAGCTGCTGTTCACTCATTCGTCAATCCCTTTCAATTGGCTCCCAGAAGAGATTGAGTAAAATGATTGAGATTGAGTAAGAAGTAAAACAGTGCCTTGGTCAGCAAGACAGAATGCGGACCAAACAGGCAGGACCACATCATGATCTCTTACACAAGACACCATATAGACCAGTCAATAAGTATGTGCGCAGGGTGTGTGTGCAGAAAATAATCTCTAGGGAGACCGTAAAGCAAGATTCAAAGCACTTACCAGAGTTATAAAGAGACTATTCAGGTCTGAGTAGTGTAAAGACCCTTCTGAGATGTACAGACATCTCAACATATTCAACACTACTGAAATTCACTTGAATCCTACTCTGGGGAGAAAGATGGGATATAAATCCAATAAATAAATAAATGAAACACTGACATATTGGCTGGTTTTAAAAAAAAAACTTAGCAAAATAATGCTACAGCAAATAAAACAATCCTACATATCTTGCAGTGTGTGACCATGTGATTCTCCCCACCACCCACTTTATTGCTTATTTATTCACAACATTTATGTGCCACCCATTAACATGACACATACACAATAAATGAGATAAGATCCAATATGGAGCTATAAAACAGAGAGTGACATCAGTTACAACAAGGGAATGGGGGAGACCACATAGGAAGTCATCTCTGCCATGAGAGAAAGCTGCTCTGTCAGATCCCAACGTGCTCAGGAAACAGCAGGACAAGTCTAATGCAGACAGCTTTCTCTTCTTCCCCCACCCCCACTACACTGTTCCAAGAGCGTCTCACGCTGCAGGAACAGAATCACCAAAATGATTTTGGTCTCTGACTTTAACTTTCATCTACTTTCTCATGGGTTGTCTCTAATGGCATCTCAGTTTTTCCCTTTTAAAATTGATGGTATGTATTTCAGAGGTTCCTCTTACTCATCAACACATCCCTTCCTTTGTGATGTTCACACTTCTTGAAGTCACTTACCAGTACAGTTCCTTACACTACATAAACACACAATCTCCTTTTAGATTGCAAGGGAGACATGTTCACACAACTAGTTTATAGACAAAATATTCCTAACCCCAGAATGCCTTGCTACTTTATGCTATATAATTTTAAAAAAGCAAGCATGGAAATCTCTATACTTACACATCTAACCAGTTCTTTGTCAACATCTGTTTCGTTGTTGTTTTAACAGAATGTTACATTGGTTACTCACCGTGAAGGTACTTTCTGTAGGGTGAATGGCAGGAAGAACCCGTAACACTTGGGAACTTAGGACCACCCGGAAAAGCAGGAAGTTGAGCTAGTCCTTTTGAATTTTTAAGCCCTTTGTTCTCCTCCAGGAGGCCAGTTAACTGACTAGCAAAGCCCTGAAGATTGATGAGCAAGTTTTCCGTAACCTAGGAATAAAACACATATGTTACAGATTTGCAAGGAAATTACTTATGAACCCAAAGTTACTGATCTCCGCAGTCACTGGGTGGGGCAGATTCTTCCTGCCATTCACCCTACAGAAAGTACTTTCACGGTGAGTAACCAATGTAACATTCTGTAGGGTGAGATGGCAGGAAGAATCCGTAACACTTGGGACATACCCAAGCCTACCCTGAATCCTCGGGTGGGTGTGACTGTTAAGCGAGATACTTTAAGCCTGTGTTTGTATCATCTCATGAAGCACCCTTCTCCCGAAGGTGGCTTCAGCCCACTTGAATTTGTCCACCTTGTAATGCCTAACAAACGTGGAGGGGGTGCTCCAGGTTGTGGCTCTACAGATTTCCACCAGTGAGGCGTTAATGGAGAATATCGCCAAGGCAGCTGCTGAGCATGTGGAGTGTGCCAGTACCCCCGATGGGCATGGAATCTTGGCTGCATCATAGGCTGCGAAGATGCACGCCTTGATCCATGTTGCAATGGTTTGTCTCGAGACATTCGCTCCCATCGACGCCGGGTTGAAGGCCACGAACAGTGAGTCACACCTCCTGAAGGAGGCCATTCGCCTGATATATATCTTCAGCGCCCTCCTCACATCCAGCTTGTGCCATAATTTCTCCGTGGGAAGTGACGGGTTTGGGTAGAATGATGGTAGAATGATTGGTTGTGCTACGTGAAAGCTAGAAAGAACCTTGGGCTGCAATGATGGATCAGCTCAGAGGGATACGAAGTGCTCCCCAAATGAACAGAGGTGTTCCCTAACTGAGAGTGCGGTTAGCTTGGAGACTCTCCTGGCGGATGTGATGGCCACCAGGAAGGCCACCTTGAGTATCAGAAATCGGAGTGGTACTTTCCTAAGAGGTCTGAACAGGTGTCATGTCGGTTGTCGCAACACCAGTGAGAGGCTCCAAGATGGGAACCTATGATGCACTGGGGGCGATATCAATGTCGCCCCCCTGAGAAACCGCCTGACATGTGGGCGTGCTACAATTCTTCCACCTTGAGGGCACTGCAGGAAGGCTGATAAGGCTGCCACCTGATTCTTGAGGGTGTTTGGACGGAGGCCCTTGTCCAGCAGAAATGCTAGCATTTGACAGATGGTTGCCTCCGTTGGTCACAGATTCTGGGATGTACACCACTGTGAAAAGACCTTCCATGTAGCTTGGTAGATCCTTCCGGTTGAGGGGTGTTGTGAGGCCAAAAGTGTGGCTATCACCCTGTCCTCGTATCCGCACTCCCTCAACGCCTGCCCCTCAACCTCCATGCTGTTAGCTATAGCCAGGCAATGTTGGGGTGAGTGATTGGGCCTTGATGAATAAGGTCCTGGCGCGGTTGCAGCCTCATTGGGGGCTGCATGGACAGATCCTTCAGATCCGAGAACCAGGGGCGGTGCGGTCATTAGGGCGCCACCAGGATCACTTGGGCCCGTTCCTGCCATATTTTCCTGCATACCTTGCTGATTAATGGAAAAGGTGGAAAGAGGTACAGAAGCCCTGGTGGCCATGGTGCGCTGAGAGCATCTGATGCTTCCGCTCCCGGGAGGGGAAACCTGAAGAAAAATCATTCCAGTTTGGTGTTCTGTGGTTTTGCGAACAGATCCACCCGTGGGACCCTGAACCTTTCTTGAATTTGTAAGAAAGTTTCCTGGTTTAGCTTCCACTCTCCTGGGAGGCCCATGTGTCTGCTCAGATAATCTGCTCGAAGGTTCGCTTCCCCCTGGAGGTACTGTGCTGAAATCGACTCGACTGTTGATTCCGCCCACCTGAATAGGGCTTCCACCTCTTGGTGTAGGGATCTTGACTTGGATCCACCTTGTTTTGCGATGTAAGAGCGGGCCGTGTTGTTGTCCGTTCTCAACAGGATATGACAACCTTTGAGAGCATGGGTGAAGTGGACTAGACCCTTGCGCGCTGCCCTCAGTTCTAGCCAGTTTATGCTGTGTCTCTGTTCCTCCTTTGACCAGGTCCCCTGGACCACCTGGTCTGTGCAGTGCGCTCCCCAGCCTCGGAGGCTTGCGTCCGAGGTGACTGTTACTTTGTATCTGGTGCTGAATGGCAACCTCCTTGCTAAGCTGGACGGGCGCGTCCACCATAGAAGGGAGTCCCTCACCTATGCCAGGATGGAAAGTGAGAACTTCTCCCACCATGCTATCTGCTCCTGGTACAGTAACAGGAACTCCTGTAGGGGCCTGGAATGAAACCTGGCCCATGGTACCACTTGAATTGCCTAAATCAAGAGGCCGAATAGGCGTGCTGGGGCCAATATTGCTGGCCTTGGGCTGAATAGCACTGCTTTGATTTCTCTTTTCAGTTTCTGTTGGTGTTCCACTGACAACGAGATCTGGCAGCTCGAGGTGTCCAGCTGGACCCCGAGATGAACTACTGCTTGTGCTGGGGTGAGGGTGCTTTTCTTGAAGTTTACCAGGAAGCCGTGGCTCTGAAGACAGGAAATCATGGTCCGAAGATCCTTCTCCACCTTTTCCTTGGACGATGCCCTCAGAAGTATATCATCCAGATACGGGTATATGTGTATCCCTTTTGTCCTGAGGAAGGCTATTAGGACCACCAAGACCTTGGTGAAAAAACCCTTGGGGCAGTTGAGAGACCAAAGGGAAGGGCCTTGAACTGGTAGTGTTCCCCTCCGAATGCAAATCTGAGGAACTGTCTACTGTCTGGATGAATCTTGATATGGAAATAGGCCTCTGCCAGGTCCAGGGATGCCAGGAAGTCTCCTTCCTATAACGTTTCTTTTATCGATGAGAGCATTTCCATCCAGAAACATTTGTAAGTAATGCACGAGTTTGTGTACTTCAGGTCTAGCACAGATCTGAGGGTGCTGTCCTTTTTGGGTACTGTAAAGATGTAAGAGTACACCCCTGAGAAAGTTGGGATGCAGGTACCTCTTCGATGGCTTCTATTTCCAGCAGGTGGTTGATGGCTGTTCTTAAGTCTGATGCCTTTCCGGGACTGGAGGGGACCGGTGCTGGCATGAACCTGTTCCTTGGCTTTGAGTTGAACTCCACTTTGTAGCCCTGGGCTATTGTCTCTAGGACCCACCTGTCTGCCGTGGAGGTCAACCAAGAGTCAAGGAACCTAGACAGCCTTCCCCCTACTGGAATTGGCCTCGGGTCAGGGTTGTTGTCATGAAGATCCCCTTTGCGAGGAGGATACGAATGCCTCTTCGATTCGAAGAGGTGTTGGAGAAGGGAGCATGGTGGATGACATAGTTGGTCTTGGACCAGGCTGGTCTGGAGGAGCGAAAGTCTCCTCGTTTGCCGTTTCCTCTGAAGGTACGAAAGGAACTTGATCCGTTGAATGGTCTCCTTCCAGATTTCCTTTCCAGTTTTCTGCTGGTCAATGGCATGGCTTGCTTCTTATCTTTCGTTTCCACTAGGAGGTCTTTGAATGCTTCCTTGCCAAATAGCTTGGTCCCCTTAAATGCCACTGTTGCTAGCGCGTTCCTCAACTGGGTGTCTGCGTCCCAGTACAGAGCAATCTCCTCGCCAGTGTTGTGGCTCCCGCTGCCCAGGCTGTAAATGACAGCAGGTCCTGGGAGGTATCCACCATGAAGTTTGGGGCCAACTGAATCCTCTGAAAGGCCTTGTTTAGAGTTCTGGTATCCAGGTCCTCGGTTTCCATCACCTCCTGCAGCCAGATAATTGCTGCTCCGGAGATGATGGCCGAAGCCAGTGATGCCCTCATTCCTAGGACTGAGGTGTTATGCAATCTTCTCAGGGCGCCATCTGCCCTCTTCTCATCGGAGTCTTTCAGTGTGCCTTCTCCTTCCTTGGCACCAGCGAATTGGAAACCATGGAAACCACCAGCTGGTCAACCACTGAGATCTTCAGTTTATCTAGAACCTCCTTTGGGAAGTTATACAATCTTTGTGCTGCTGATGTACCCCTCCTGCCCAGCACTGGCTTGTCCCATTCTTCCACCACCAAGTTCCAGAAAGCTCTTGTTGAAATGGAAACAAGTGTCCCTTGGGCTTCATGGATGGCATTAGGGCTGCCACCTTCTCACTCTTTGAGTCCTGTGTGTCCCCTTTTGGATCCTGCTAGCCAGATGGGGGTGTAATCTCCAAGGCTGCTAGGGCCTTGTTCAAGAGGTATGCCAGTTTGTCACAGTGAAAAATCCTATCAGAAACCTCTGGTTCTGATGCCTCAGAGCCAGAGAGTTCCCCGGGCTCCTTATCTGGGCGAAAAACGTCATCTGGGTCCCCATGGGAATCCCCTGTCACCGCCCTCGCCAAGGCCTGTGCCTCCCCATCTGAGGCCTCCCCAGATTCCTCCAAAGAGTGCCTCGAGGGGGGCACTTTTCACTTCCTGGACAGGGTCCTGTTAGAGAGGTGTGCCTCCCTTCCCCCCCTTATTCACCTTTATCACCTCCTTTGGTTTTTCCTGCATTAGTCCCTTTGGGGGCTGGGGCCCTCATGGGATCTGCCTTTCCCTTAGAGCCAGAAGATTTTGGGTGGATTCTTTTCCTCTTCTGGCCCCTGGGATTGGAGTGAGGGGGCACCAGTGGGGGTAGGAAGGCATCTGTAAGCATTTGGAGGATTGTGCTGATGGCCTCCCTCCTGCTATGAGAGCCCTCATCCTCCTCCCCAGTCTCGGAATCCTCTGAGGCTGAAGAGTGCATTGAGCCCAAGTCTTTGATTTTCCCTTCAAAATCCTGTCCTTCCTCCCTGCTCCCATCTGTTGTTGCTCCCCATTCATCCTCACTGGAGGATGCCCTCCTGCTCTGGCCCTCACAGCCCTGCGGGCCTGTGCCACCATAGATTCTGCAACCCCAGGCATTCCTCAATTATGGCCCATATCTCTGCCTCCAATGGGTCCCCTCATACCTTTATGGGGGCTCCTACCCCATGCCATGCAGTTCCTTGGGGCCCCTTGTCTGTCGATCTGCTCCAGGAGGAGGAGGAGGCTTCTGCGCTCCCCGGGACTCCTCTGTCCCTTTGCCTGCAGCCTCCGATGGCCTCTCCTTCGGCCGAGGTCTTTTCGACCTCCCGGACCGGTGGTGGTGTCCGGCATTGGCCGCGGCGCAGGAGCCTCCGCCTGCCAGTGCCCTTTTGGCCTCCCTCGCAGCCCTACCCTGTGGCACGACCGACACCTCCTATGCTGAGGAGGAGGGGGCTGCGGCCTGATCCGCTCCCGCTGAGCCGCCATTATGGGGGCTCTGGGGAGACTCCTCATCTCCATTTTGCAGCTTCTCTGCCACTGCACCTCTGTCTGAGGCCAAGCTTTCCAGATGGGCTCGGAGTCTCTTAAACCGGTAGAGAAGGAGGGGGGAAGTGCAGAGGTGGCAGGGGGAAGGAGAGGGTGAGCTATGGCGCGGCGAGAGAGAGAGGTAGGTTTTTTGGGGTTTTTTGTTTTTTATAAGTAAGAAACAGAAGCGAGCTGGGAAGACAGAATAGAAAAAACAGAAAAGAGTGGGAGGTGGACATAAGCAGGCGTCCGAACACGTGGAGGAGCTTGGTCCTGATCTTCACCGGGCGAAGTAGGAAGATGAACTGGCCTCATGGAGGAGAACAAAGAGCTTAAAAATTCAAAAGGGCTAGCTCAACTTCCTGCTTTTCCAGGCGGTCCTAAGTTCCCAAGTGTTACGGATTCTTCCTGCCATCTCACCCTACAGAAAGGGGGCATTTAAAGAAAAAAGAAAAACTTCAGTTCATAAGTCCCTCTAGTTTTCATCCTTGACAAACAAAGAGGGCAATAATCTAAGGCACTTTACCTATGGTTTTCACTTAGGTAACTTTGCACCATTGTGATTAAGTATTCAAATGAATTTGATGGTTAGCTTTGTGGCATTCATAAACTTCAGTTTTCTCCACTGTGCACTCTGCTGAGGACAGATGCACTGTTCTGAATCAGTGCTAGTCATCCACACAAATACAACTTGCAGAAACTTTGTTTTCCATCTCTTCACTCAGAAAAATAGAAATACTGTAGATATTCTGAAAAGGTTGAATGCAGTATTAAATAACTGATGTCCATAGAAAAGAAACTCTTAATAGCTATTACTGAGTTTTGCAGTATTTATAATTGCAGACTCAGACCTGAACCTTCCACTGTGACAGTTGAACAAACATAATCAGGCAGAAACCATCAAGAAGACCACAGATACCTTTGCAGTAATAACTAAAGAAACCCACTACTGCTGCAGAAGATGTGACCTTTCAGACAGTTTAACTGCACCATTCACTATGGCATCTACATCTATATCCACAGATTCAACTATCCACAGTTTGAAAATACTATAAAAAATAAAAATCCAAAGAGCAAACCTTGATTTTGCCTTTTTATATAAGGGACACCATTTTACTATGGTATTCTATATAATGGGACTTGAGCATCCATGGATTTTGGTATCCACAGGGGGTTCTGGAACCAAACCCCAGTTGATACCAAGGGCCCACTGCAGATAGATTCTATCAGTCAATAATATCCATGTATAAATAAACCTAAATATTGGAATGATCTACACTCTTCACAGAAATGTATTCGTCAAAAAAGAGTTCAACACAGACTCCAACAGTCTCGCTTTATGTGAACAGCAAAAAATGGAACAAAAAGAGTGTGTGGTGATCACAAAGTACAATCTGTTACAGCATTGCGTGGACTGAGTTTTTTGTTTGTTTGCTTGTTTGCTTTATGTATTGTGTACGTATTGTCACAGCTGCCATATTTTTTATGGAAAGGAGGACTAAAATGTAAAATAATAAATCAAGAAAAAAGTGTTTAAGTGCGGTCTATGTTCCTTCTTTCTCCTCTACCAGGGGAAGCAATATGCCGTGGGAGGACATGGGAGAGGGCCTTCTCTCCTGCAGCAACACACTTGTGGAATTCCCTCCCCTTTGAGGACTGATTACCACCGGCTATAGCTTCATTCCAGCACCAAGTTCAGACATGGCTTTTTATTAAAGCCTTTGGGGATTAATTGATTTTGTGCAGTTCTGTACACGTGCATAACTTTACACTGCTTTAACTGGTTTTAATTTGTTACATTGTTTAATATGATTTTAATGTTTAAATTATTCTTCATTGTTTCACACTTTAAACTGTTTTAAAATGCTTACAGTGGGCCATCCATATCTGTGGGTGTTCAGTTCCAGCCCCCCCCCAGATGACAAAAAACAAGGACAATCACATCCCATATTATTAAACAGTGGCAAGGTGTGTGCAGTGTTAGCATGCCCTACTACCCCTGCCCTATGATATCTCATAATGGAAATATTTGACACTTTGGGGATCAAGGTGGCCAGGGTGAACCAAAAAGAGGTCAGGTGGAAGTTACCCTCCTCTCTCAAGCATATTGTTCAATCTAATAATTCCCCCAACTAAGAATATAAATTTTAATATCATGGGTGAGTCTCTAAAGCACCCCCACCTCTCAGGGTAACAGCAGACACTTCAGCATTTCCTCATTCATGTTACCACCATTTTAAGTATGCAACATGACAATCCAGACACTTGAAATTGTGCATCCAGAGACCACAGATCAGGAGGGCCCATTGTAATTTGATTTTTTTTATCACCCTGAGAACCTGTGATCTAAAGAAGCGTATAAATATTTTAATGACAAAATAAAATAAATTTTAAAAACTGTCTGAAGTAAACAGTATGTCCCATACACCGTATCTTTGCCTGAAGCTCCTCCTCAGAGTGGGCTGGTCTTTGCCATGTATACACAGAGACAAAAAAGAATAAAAGATAATCCCAAAGTACCTGAGACCAAAAAGTGATAAGAACACTCCCACTAGAAAAGACAATATATAGTGTTCTTTTACAAGCAAGCACATAATTAAAATAAAAGCCTTTTTTGGGGAACAATTCCTTCAAAAATAGAAAATTTTCATAAAAATAAATAACCATGAACTGTTGACAGCACAAGCTATTTAGAGCAAGAGCTAGTCTTTTTCTCTTATTACTCGGCAAAGTATCATAAACATGACAGTCCAGCTGGATCAGAGGATTCATCTAGTCCAGCATCCTGTTTCCAACAGTGGTCAGCCAGATGGCTCTACAAAGCCTCTACGTAGGGAATGAAAGCAACAGCCCTCCTTCAGAATATATGCCCAAAAATATGTTCAGTGGTGCCTGAGTTTGCTTGTTTAATTTTTTCCTCTTTTAGTCTTATGTTGTGTTTTTAGATTGTAAGTCTGAAATACAATGCCTGTCTTATTTGTTGGTAATCTTATGTCAGCTATTCTGTGAGATTTTTCATCTGAAGACTGGGTAAAAATGCTTTAAATAAGCTTTAAATAAATGACAAGTGCACAGTATATGGAGATTCCATTAAGCTATCATGGCTATAGTCCAGAGACAGGGAGCCTGTGACCCTTCAGGCGTTGCTGAACTCCATTTTTTGTCAGTCCCAAACAATGCAGCAAGTGGTCAAAGTGACACCAAGTTCAACATATGGAAGGCCACAGGTTTACTACACATAAGAAAGCCATTGACAGATTATACAATACTCCACAAATCTACCACTTTTTAAAATCTTCTAAGCTAATGATTTCCACCACATCTCATGTAAGCGGATTCCATAAGTTTGTCTAGAAATCCTAGAAGTTATGAGTTCAAAATATTTTCTTCATCCTCTTTTCAGCTATAGTTTCTTTGTCACTTTAAAGGATGGCATTTAAGAAAATGAGAATATTTGCAATTAATACACAAGGTGTGCATAATGAGTACTCTTCCATTTGTTCTGTCATATTAGTAACACTGTAATATAATTCACATGCAGAAGAATTGTTTTACATTGAGTAGTAAACAAATGCATTCATAATGTAAAATGTAGTGATCTACTCCTACCTGTTTGGTTATCTTGATGAAGCCTTTAATACTTGTCTTAATGCATTAAATAAAATAAAGAAAGAAACTCTAACACAGAAGAATTGGTGTGTATCACAGTATATCCATCAGAATAAAACCAGTTTTTGATAACACCATCTTAAACATGCAGGAAGAAATTAGTGAAACAGTTGACTAATGGGAATTCTAAGCTAGAAGTGCAATCAGTGCAATTTACTGTCTCCTGTTAATTGCGATGATTACATTTATAGTTCAAAATGTAGAAACCGTATCACTTAATTACTAATATAAACAGTTATGTAAATTATTTATTTTGGCTTCAATAATATGAAGTTCTATTAAATATTTAAGCAACACAACAGGGTGTATCACTGCAGCAAGTTAGGTATGTGTGCCCATGGATAAATGCCAAAAATAATGCTTCAGGCTTGAATTAATATAGCGAAATCTCTTTTGCTGCACACATAGTTTGACTAAAATATTTCTGAAACAGATTATTGTACTTTTCATTCCTTAATACTTAATAAACATATTATACTCCCAAAACTATCAACTATTGTTTTAAACAAGTATGAGGGAGTGTAGGTATGTTGCCATTTCTACCTAGAGGTCACAATTAAAAAGGAGTCTAGCTAATCTGTTTATCTATTAATCCACTGCCTAGAAAATGCTGCTTCCCTAGAGTCTGTTTCTCCATGCATCTTTTAAAGTGACAATTCTTCATCCTTTTTGTTTTGCTCTATTTGCTCTTAAAATTGGGATAAGAGTTAATGGAGTCAGCAATTTCCTGGTGAGCCTGTTTCTACTCTAATATACACACTGTAATCATGTTAGATATTGCTGCAAGGTTACAACAAAACACAGTAAAAAGATGGTTTCAGCAACACTATTGCATTTCTAATGCTCCATGAAAATGTGCTCTAGAATTTGCAGAGAATTTAACACTTTGACTTAAATGTATTATTCCATAAATGGAATGGTGGATGGCATAGACTTACAATATGTGTTCAAAACTTGAAGGCCACTGGAGTTCCCACATCAAACCAGGAGGAATTTGCTATCTCAAGATTAGCAGCTACCACTTAAAATGACTATGGAGATTTTCACACCAGCTATCTGTTCCGTTGCAGGCACGTAACAGAGTCGCTGAAAGACTTATCTTTCAGACGATGTTCACCCCCTTCCATGCCCTCAACGTGGCTATTCTGTTTTCTCCCCATGATATTTCAATCACGGGGAGAAGTTGTTAATGACCACCCTGTCATGATGACCAGCAGTCATCATGGAATCCCTTCAACAACCTACATTTTACTACATTGGAAACTTCCACTCATTTGGAAATAGGAAGGGGGTTGGGAAAACGTCATTGAATAAACATGAAGTCACATCACTTGATTTTAAGATAACTCTCTCTGATTGGCAAAAGGCAGAGCCAATGAGAGATCAACACAAAGGACTTTTAAAAGTTCTGATCTTCCCTTTGTTCGGAGACACACTGGGGGAGCACATGGCCTAGTAGCTGAGCTAAGGAGGGCCTACGGGCCTCTTGGCTGAGCTCCATGGCAGAGAGACCAGAGAATGGCCAACAAAGCCATGGAATAACCAACAAGATACCAACTGTGATAACAAGAAGGTTGGGAGAAGTCGACTTTACCCAAGGCCTCAAAAGGATACAAAAGGGACTCTGAAATTCCATCACAGAGACTGTAAGTTACTTTACATTAGTAGAATAGGGAACTGTTTTAGTTAGCTTGCGTCAGATTATGTTTTATTTGTAAATGCTCTGAATGAATGCATATTGTATAAGCCTTAAGCTGAACCTGAGAATGTTTTGCCTTCTCAAGTAACATAGACTCCTAGAATTGAATAAAAGCTTTCTGTTATTTTTCTAACCTGCTTCGAATTGCCTGCTTCTGGTCAGCTATCAGAACCTTCTCTAGATTAGATAAAAGAGTTATTATTGTTCTTTAACTCAGCATGTCTAGTCTCACTGCCTAGATGTAGAAAAGACCATAAAGTCAGTGAGTGGTGGCAAAATGAAGAGGAATCCCTTGGGTTTGGGATTGGGAAAAGGGCCAACCCTGGACTTCAGGCAGCAGAAACGCTAGGGTCGGCTATGACACACCCGTTCCATTTCTGTCACGGAATCATGGGTGGTCTGAAAGGTGTCCCGTTCCTCTCCCACGATGACAGCTGTGGGGGGGGAGGTCCGTTCTGGACACTTCCGGGCAGGAACAGGACACCCAGGTAAGTGGCACCTTTTTCCCCCTCCCCAGGTTACTTGTATTTTTAAAATGTTTTTTGTACTTCGTTTTTGGTTTTGATGTTGGGGGGTGTTTTTTAATTTCTCATGAGAACGAGCGGGATTTGGCTTCACTGCTGTAAAAGCAGCTTTATGGCAGCTGCATTTACAGCAGTGAAGCTGAGAGGAGAGGGACGACGTGCCTGCTGTGGGATTAAGGTAAGTGGGCAAACATTTTCCTTAATCCTGTAGCAGGGACAGGAGAGGGGCTTGCAGAGCAGAAACGGGGCATTTGGCCCCATTGTGAAAATCTCCTATGTATAAAACCTAACGTCACAACATACACAGCCTACATACAAAACTTACATCAAAAACCAAGAGAGATCCATGCCACTTATCAAATGATGAGGCATGCAGGATTTCATCATGGACAAGCATGCCCATTTGGCTTATACACCCTACTTAGTTGTGAAGTTGTTTTTACTCATCCAATGAGGCCTTTCTTTCTTTTTAGCTACAGATAGAGTCTGTCTGTAATGTCCCTGGTTTCAGTCAAGAGTTCTTCTGGTGTCCAGTTGATTAGGCTTAGTAATGCAAATCTGTTCTTTACCTTACCTTCAAATTCTACAGGGATGCTCTTCTGATTGTATTTTAACACTACGATTTAATGTACTTCTTTGGCTTTACTCTAATTGTTGTCATTAGTAGTTCATGATCTGTGCCCCATCTACTTCTGATGTTCTTGTACTACACATTCCTTGGCCAGATTTAGGTCATAAGTGCAGTTCACTTGGGGCTACAAAACTATGCAGGTAGAGGATGCTAGAGAGAAATGAGAGCAGTAAAAAAGGCAGTGAACAATATAATGCACCTTTTGCATATTGATTTGTAGCTGCATCCATGTGTGAAGGGCGTCTTAGAGATCCAGCTCCTTTAACAACTTTTTTCTTTCTGTGATCACAACTACTATGTTGTATCAAAAGGTATCGCCAAATACACACATTAGCAGCTGAGATATATTCACATAACTCAGCTGTAAATATGACTAGTAAATCTACTACACAGCTTATAAATTCTTAGAGCACTGTGTCTACTACTTTTTCCAGGTCTCTCTAGCCACCACCTACACAGCTCCTGCAATGATGCGTCAGTTCTCCAATATGCCAGATTCTGAAGGTGTTACTGAGAAAGTCTGCCACAGTGACTTTACAAATGTGCACTTTATATTTTGTACTCATGTTGGCATCACCCTAGCACTTTGCTTAATATGTACTGATGCTGGGAGAGAGGCTGGCTGGCAGGAATCTCATGGCAGCTCAGAAGGAGAGGATCTGAAGTCTTATGTTCAACTTTTGAGTAATTTGCAATTCATTGACCTGGTTGTCCTCTACAGTAACTTAATCAAAGGAGATGCCTTGCTACAATATGCGAAGCCTGAGAACTCAAGATAAATGCAAATGCCTTACTAACTACTTACTCAATGCCCCAAACAAACAACCTACAAAGTTACCTTTAAACTGGCCATTCTAAAGCTTTGGCAAGAAACAGGCCTGACACATCCTCATCCCAAAATAGATCAGCAGCTTAAGGCACCATTTACAGTATCCTTTTTGATTCTGTATGCCTCTACCTAACACGGGGCTTATCTAGACAGGCTATTTTCCCCAGCTTCCCCCCACCTTAGAGCCCTGCAGTCCAAACAATGCAGGGGTCTTGCCCTGTTTCACCTCTGGGCAGTCCTGACGAAGCCTGAGGCAAAACCCGGGGAAAGCTCTTTAAAACATTTTTTTAAAAGCAAAAACTCAGGAAATCCCACATTATGCAAGAAAACCTGGAGGGATCTGGCACAGCAATACAGGGTCCCTACCTGCACGCCTGTCTGCATCGCCAGACAAAAATGCTGGAGTTGCTCTGCAGCAGGGAAGGAGGCTCCCAGCATGTGAGCAAGGCCCCCTGCATGTGACCAGCCTTCATCACATGCTGAGAGCCTCCTTCCCTGCTTCAGAGAGTGAAATGCGTGATAGCAAGGGAGGCGCCCACTACTGCAAGCCATCATGTGCATGTAGCAGCTGGCATGTGTATGCAGACTTCTGCCCATTTTGCCTCAATAACAACGAGAAACAGGACAGCTCTGGAGCAGAATATGCCGGCTGGAAAGTGGCGTATTATGGCATATCTAGACAAGTCTCAAGTCTCACAAGCATATCAGCTCATTTTAATTTGATCTAGTAGCCAACAACTACTAATTAGTGTAGTATAGTGGTGTAGGTGTTGGACTAGAATTCCAGGAGACCAGGGTTAGAATCTCCACTCCACCATGAAATCCATGAAAACTGGTGACTTATCATACAGTCAAGACAAATGATACTCTTAGCCATAGAGGAAGGCAATGACAAATCCCCTCTGAATAAATTTTGCCAGGAAAACCCTATGATAGGATCAGTGTAAGTCAGAGTTGACTTGAAGGCATGTAACAATACCAAATTATTAGCTTCCTTATGATTCCCTTTCATTCTCATAGTCAACCTACTCATTCCTTTGTCCTATTCCACCCTGAGTGCATCCAAAGCCAATGCCTCGTTACTTGAATCCTCTAACTACTCATAACTTCAAGCACTGAGTGCTAGGTTTTTGGACCACAGAACTCAGCATGGAAAGGATCTCTGTCAGATAGCTCCAAAAATGTCCTTGGGTTCAGGAGGTTATGTTCCTTTTCTAGCACTCTCCTCTGCTTAGCCAGCCATTTGGTCTTCTCATCTTCACCTACTGTGCCAGAACCACCATGGAATGCACCGACTCTTTCTGGATGTCTGGGAAAATGTGGTGCTATGCAGCCAGAGTGATTAGCCCATTTTAGATTCATGACCAGAAGCATATAGACCAAAGGAGAGCCTGTGTCCTCTGAGACTGCAGCCACACTGCAGAAATAATGCAGTTTGACACCACTTTAACAGCTATGGCTCAATGCTATGAAATTCTGGAATTTGTAGTTTTGTGAAATATTTAGCCTTCTCTGTCAGAGAGTTCTGGTGCCAAAACAACCTACAAACCCCAGAATTTCATAGGATGGAGCCATGATAGTTAAAGTGGTATCAAACTCCCAGTCTCCATGACTTACCAAGAAGTTCTTCTAACTCTGAAACATGATAAGTACACCAGCATTGACTATGGTTTCCTTCTTCTGTTGAAATTATTCTGAATCTATCCATCCCACCCCATGATGCACCCTATTATCATCAAAGTTCAAAGAAAACCCTGTGCTATGCAACCTCCCAAACCCTGCCTTACCATTTTCCCAGCACCCTCCCTTTTTATTATTTGGCAAAATTCTGATTCCCTACCTCTAATTCCCCACCATTTCTAACAGAGTAGAAATAATTTCTATTACAGTATTTCTGCCTGAAATAGTCTGCTGGTCTAGTGCTAGTGCAACCTTCCCCAAACACACACCTTCCAGATGTGCTGGAGAACAATTTCCAGCATCCTCTCTAAGTATGTACACTGTCTGGGCTGCTGGCATACTACCTAACCTCCAAATCTTTATGGTAAAATAAAAGGAGTTACTTGTCTGCAATCTTTGTCAAAGAGTTAATATTCTGATTTCACAACAGTACAACACATGATCTGACTTGTAAAAGCTCTCTGTATAGTGGGCTCATTGGATACACATGCATGCTTGCACACATGTGATTGAAGACACGCAGTAATAAAGGAATTTCAGAAATCAAATCCCATCATCTCTCATTACCCGGTGAAGCATGGACTGCAAAGTACAAACCTCCTGTCTTTCCCATAATGCTTCCCATTCTCCCAGCGCAACCAGAGTGCCAAACAGCTGGCCAATCAAACAGACACGTGATTTGGGGGCAGGCAAGAGTCCTCATGCCCCCCCACCTCAGAATAACTTGTCCTGTTTGTAACTCCTAGCTCACTTGGAAAAATTGAAGCCTTTGCTTTCCCTTAAGTGGTAATCCCCCTTAACAAACATCAGGTTAAAGTCCAGTGTTTTGTTTGAATTCCAGTATCAGGAGTTCAGCTAACATTCACACTTCCAAAAAAGCAGTTGGACATGAGACATACCTCTGTGTCTGCAAACAATGAAAATGTTTTCAAGTATAGAATTTTTAAAAAAAACATAAGCTGAATTTGAGCACCCACTGCCAGTATGTACAGTATTGGCCTAAGACCAAATGCTAGTCTGCTACAGTATACGCATTATAGGGAGTAGGGCCTTTGCCATCAGTGTTTTGAAGTTCATGTTGCCATCATGGCCATGCAGTAACACCTATCCAGTGGAATGAAAGAATTGATTTATATTAGTTACCTCTTTGATATTTTTTGCATTAGCTTGGCAGTTTGAGGCTAAGAAGATATATGGGAATGTACTGGGAGAGTGAATTTTCTTCTGTTGCTAACCTGCCTGAACAGTTCTCATAGCTGGGGCCAGGAAGCTGGGTCACACTTGCACACTTTGATTTTGTTTGTTTACTTGCTTGCTTTCTTGCTTCTGCACTATATAAACCTTCCATCGGCCTCACCTTGGAGTAGATGCACCCTAATTCAGGGGCCCCAACTAGCCAGCAATGGGGCTTGAATTTGATTGCCAGCTAAGGTCAGCCTGGTAGAATTAGTCTGGGGGCCCAGTTCTACCACTGGCTGTGATAGGATGCTGGACTCTCTCAGAGAAAAGACTGGAATGTTCCTGTACTTTATACCATCTGCTGCATCATTTACCACCAATAAAGATTATCTTATAGCAGTAACATGGGACAGTGTGCGGCACCAAATAATCTCTTGGGGTTGTCAACACTGGCCAAATATCCCAGCTTGTCCCCATTCCAGAGCCCTGAAGTCCAAACGACAAAGGGTATTTATCCTGATCTGCCCCAGGAAGTCCAAACAATCCCTGGGTCAGATATATGGGCAAGCCGGGATAGGGCCCTTTTGTAGTATGTGGGGAAATAATTATTGTAATGTAAAACAATCTTGTGTACCCCATTCACATCCTAAGATAAGTCTAGGAATTTTCCCTGCATGCTTCTGTTCTCCCAAACTCCCTTTCTCTTATTTCACTGGGCACTTCCAGCCAACTGGAGTGCTGGGTCATTCAACACATGACCTAATTTAAATTTTATTGCTCTTTGAAGTTGATTCTCCATGTGGCTGTAGTCTAGCCATCTTATGTAGCCATGCTGCTATGAAGCCATGCCATGATGTTCACCATGCAGCCTCTACCGCTAAAGGCTGGGTGAGTCATTCTACCCTAAATCCTCCTAGTTAGTTAGGAACTCTTTTTTAAAGTTTGTTTTAGTATGTAGATTAAGATTTATATACCTTCAGTAAACTTTTGATCTGCATTTTTAAACTGACTCCTTTGTTTTTGAAATGAGTCTAATTCACTGGGTGATCAGATCAGACCACAGACCTCAGAATACACTTTTAAATGTTAATTGAGCTGTCTGTCTCAGCATTCCTAAGCATCACTCTGCATGACTTTGAAAGTAAATGATTTTAACTCCTTTATTAAAGAAGATTTTTTATTTCTTTTTAAAAAGGGCTAGATCCCTGGAATTTTTAATACATTTTTTATTTTTTAGACTCATACCTCCTACACCTTTACCGCGATATAAGAAAATACCCAGTTTACTCTGTATCTGTCAGATCAGGCCCTGAGTATACACGGGAGCCCATCCAGCACATCGCTTCTCCCTGCCACAGCCAGCTCCCTGGCTCTTCCAGAAACCAGGCAGGGGTCCTGCAGCATGTGATCAAGGCTGATCACATGCAAGGGGCCTGCAATCATATGTTGTGTAACCCCACCTGGTTTCTTCATTAGTAAGAAAATGGTGGCAGCAGCAGCTTCAGCAACAGGCCAGCATCCCATTTCAACTGCAGCCTGCCTTCTGCAGGCAACGGGGAGAACGTGCCACATCCACAGCCAAAATACGTTGGTGGGGAACCAGTGTATCCTGCCTACCCCTTGGGGGGGGCTGCAAAACTACATCTAGTTCTGGCACAGAATGCCCACTAAATCAATAGGATTCACATAAATGTTGATTAGCCATTAAGTGATCGATTCGGTGGGTGTATTCCAACTAGGACAGGAAATTAAATTTATACAACTGGGGTGAATCTACACTGTAGAAATAATGTGGTTTGATACTACTTTAAGTGCTGCAGCTCCATCCTATGAAATCCTGGGATTTGTAGTTTTACAAGGTCTTTAGCCTTCTCTGCCAAGGAGTGCTGGTGCCTCACAAAACTACACATCCCAGGATTCTGTAAGATGGAGCTATGGCATGGCAGTTAAAGTGGTCTGAAACTGCCACTGCTGACATATTGCAGAAATAATGCAGTTTGACATCACTTTAACTACCATGGCTCAATGCTATGGAATTCTGGGATTTGCAGTTTTGTAAGATTAGCCTTCTCTGTCAAAGAGCACTGGTGCCACAACAAAATACAAATCTCAGGATTCCATAGGGTGGAATCTTGATAGTTAAAGCGGTGTCAAACTACATTATTTCTGCAATGTGTCAGAAGTCTGCATTATATCTACAGTGTACAGTAGGCCCCCCTTATGCGCTGGGGATTGGTTCGGGGGAGGGCGTAGATACCGAAAACCATGGATAATAGTGAATGCCATTGAAAATAATGGGACGTCCAGTTTAAAATATCATAGTGTTGCCTTGGATGACCTAGAAAATGGCTAGAGAGGACACATTTTCTAGGAAGACTCTATGGTAGGTGTGCTGTTTTCTGTCCCGTGAATAATTGAATCAGTGGATAATGAATCAGTGGATACAGGGTTCCTACTGTAGATGCACCCTCGGATTAATCTAAGCCTTGACTTGGTTAAAAGGAAATAGAACACTACAGTCACCACTAGAAAAACAACACTCAGGTATGACTGCCATTTTGAAGTAGACTGTGAAGAAATTAGCTTTTCAGGAGCATGCAAAGGTGCCAGTTCATCCTGCACCAATTGACTTGGTTACAGTGCTACTTGCAGAAGAATGTAAGGGCTTGTCTATACTAGACAGAAAGAAACACAGAGTGCCTCACAGTAATGGCATTTCACAGCAGCAGCGACATCTTTTAATGATGTTTTTGCCTCCATAATCTTCTCATGCTAGATGGTGTCCACAAGTGATTTACTCATGTTTGTACTTTGCCGCTGCCGAACTTTGGTTTTAAAAAAAATTATGTCCAAGGTGTGATAGAGCGATAGAACGATAACGCGATTTTTTGATTAAATAGGACAGCAAAAAGAAAAAGCACCCTGTTTTATCGCCTTAGCAATCGTTCACTAAGGCAAAAATCCAACATGGCAGCAACAGGGACTTGCCCTGTTAGCAAGCCCTGCCCACCGCGCTCGCCCAGCTTCCTCTCCTATGGGAAAGCAATTCAAAGTGAATTTAAAAATATGGGGAAAGCCACAAAGGCTTCTTCTGCATTGTTTTTGCCATTTGGACCCCCCTCTTTCTGAATACAGTGGATTGATGCAAGATCCCATTTAGATAGGTCATATTCCTGGCAACGTCTATGAGGGGTATTTTTCCTGTTTAGACAACCCTTAAGATTGTTTCAAAATTCTAAGCAGTTAAGAGATAAGTATCCTGCATTTCCATAAAGGCTTTCTGACTTCTACAGCCAGCAGGGAAATGCAACTAATCTCTTACTAGGGTAGCTATTTTGCTGGACTTATTTACAAGACTGCTCTACCTGTAAGGTCTCAGCTCCAGCTTTAATTGTTCACCAAAACTTCCATTTCATGCTGTGCAACTATGACACACTGCTATTTTCAGTCTGAAATCTCACTTGTCAAACAAAACATGCACCTCACTAATACAGGTAAAATTGCATGAAGTCGGAATGCAACAATGAACTCATAAACGATACTTCTGTACAAATACAACTATTTACAAAATCCCTCCAAAACTATGGAACAGCATTAAGAACAGAGTCTCATAATTTAGTCCCATGATGGATTTCCATATTACAAGACATTTCAACAAATTAGGCTTCTGGTTTTAAAAATGTCATTCGTTCACATTCAAACTACTGTACTTTTCATGTAGGCAATGGAAGCATGTGTCTCCTTCAGATATTATCGAACTGAAACACTCCTCGCTCCAGTTGGCACAACCAAGATTGAGGAATGATGGGAGTTGCAGTTCAACATCTGGAAACCAGCAGGTTTACCCAAACCTCCCAGAGTGACTAATATATATATGAAGGTTCAGGAAGGACTCATCCCATGCTTTCTGCAAGCACGCTGATGACTAAAAAGGCCAATCCGAGATAAACAAGTCCGGTTGCAGAAAGCACAACAGAAGGTCTCCTTGGGTGATGTTTCCGGGTTGTGATTCTTTCTGCGTTGTTGTTTCTCTTCAAGACTTGTTCGGCGTGAGTTCTCAAATAAGGCTGCAGCATTGTGGATAGTGCGTCTCCGTGCCTCCTGATGTGAGGCCAGAGCAGACCATTGTTGGTGATCAATTTGGCCGAGCCTGAGATGTTGTTTCAGGGAGTCCTTGTATCGCATTTTTGGAGCGCCCCTCTTATGCTGACCTGTGGCGAGTTCACCGTAGAGTACTATTTTTGGGAGGCGATGGTCCTCCATCCTAGAAATGTGCCCTGCCCAGCGCAGCTGTGTTCTCAATATCATGGCCTCAATGCTGGTGATCCCTGCTTGCTCAAGGACAGCAACATTCGTCACATAGTCAGTCCAGTGTATATTTAGGATTGTGCGTATACAGCGCTGATGAAAGCGTTAAGAGGAGTCGTAAGTTGTGGTGATAGGTGACCCATGTTTCAGACCCATAAAGGAGAATAGACAGTACAATGGCTCTATACACCCTGATTTTTGTGCTTTGCCTCAGGTGTTTATTACTCCAGATTCTTTTGTAAAGTCTTCCAAATGTGCTATATGCCTTTGCTAATCTGTGATCGATCTCTTTGTCAATCTTGGCATCTGAGGAGATGATGCTTCCCAGGTAGGTGAACTGCTGAACTGACTTAAACACAGATTTGCCAACGGCAATGTGGGGGTGTTGGTCTTCGTCCTGTGGTGCAGGCTGGTAAAGAACTTCCGTTTTCTTCAGGTTGACTTCCAACCAAAATAGCTCTGCAGCTGCTGCGAAGCAGGATGTTAGGCGCTGCAGAGCTGCTTCTGTGTTAGAGTAACAGGCATAGTACAGTGAAAGCAACATCATACATTACACAGACAACTCCCCGTGCATGTTTTATATCAAACATTGGTGCACTCCTATATGCTCTCAGCTTCCAAAACACAAAGCAGTTTGTTTGCTTGGTTACTAGAACTAGTAACAGATAAATTATATGCAGCAAAACCGCTGTGTCCACAGAGTCTGCATCCACAGTTTGAAAATATTTCCCTCCCCACCACAACAAAATTCCAAAAGGCAAACCTCTATTTTGTCATTTTATATAAGGGACACCATTTTACTATGCCATTGTATATAATGAGACTTGAGCATCCATGGATTTTGGTATCCTCCGTGGGTCCTGGAACCAAACTCCAGTGGATCCCAAGAGCCCACTGTATTGCAAAGTGCTAGATAACAAAAGCAGCAGCTAAAGGCAAGGGATGAAACATACATCAGGTACAGGAGGCAAGTGTACAGTCAAGAACACAGACTAGAGGAAATGTACATGTGCTGCTCTTTTCAGACCGAGCCCAGTAAACAAAAACAAAAACAAAAAAACACTTAAGGGTCAAGATGGCCCACCATTAAGCAAAATGAGATGGAGGTCTCAGGGGGCAAATGCTGGACTAGGAATAGTGCTGAGGTTTTGGAGGACAGAGCTCTATATGCAGCACACAGCTCCCTAATTAATGTTCCATCTTCAGATGTAGTATAAGCAGTTAGAAGTGAAGACTCAAAAGCTAGCCTGGTTGGTTTCTGTAAATGAAACTGCTGGGGGGCACTGCCCTGTCTTTCACCTCAGGCAGCGAAATATCTCAGGACAGTCATGCTGAAGCCTTTTCTCAACCACTCTTCACTGAACATTTGATGGTGGGGAGGACTGTAACTGCTGGTCCAGCAACAAATATCAATGTACCCACTATTCAGACCTTGACCACCATTCAATTATTGGAAGATCTGAATGAACAGCCCACACACACACACACACACCTCCATGTGTCTGGAACCCTTGATCACATTCTACATGTGTAAGCTTCCTATTCAGATCTGAACATACAGATTAGGGGATAGAGCCAGTGAGCTTATTGATTTTGGGCAATGAGGCCTAAGCCCCTCTCTGTCTGTTAGCACCATCAAACTTCATAGACAAATGGCGAGGGGCTCTGGTCAAAGGTCAATCAAAATGCTCAGGGTTTACAAGTAGGTTTATCTGACAGAATAGAATCACAGAGTTGGAAGGGGCCTCACGGGCCATGAATCCAATCCCCTGCTCAATGCAGGATTGCTAGCTAAAGCATCCCCAGCAGGTAGCTGTCCAGCCTCTTTTTTAATACATCCAGCGAAGGCGACGCCACATCTCTAGGCAACTTGGTTCCATTGCCGAACTGCTCTCATTGTTAAGAAGTTTCTTCTAATGGTCAATCAAAACCTACTCTCTTGTAACCTCAGATCATCAGGCCTGGTCCTACTCTCTGGGGCAGCAAAGAACAGGTATAACCTTACTCTCTGTGACAGCCCCTGAGGTATTTAAAAAGTGCAATTGTGTCACCACTCAGTCTTCTCTTCACCAAGCTGAATATGCCCAGCTCCTTCAACCTTTCCTCCTATGTTTTGTTCTCCACAACCCGTATCGC
Source organism: Gambelia wislizenii (assembly GCA_030847615.1). NCBI lineage: Eukaryota > Metazoa > Chordata > Lepidosauria > Squamata > Crotaphytidae > Gambelia > Gambelia wislizenii. The sequence continues at coordinate 374,527,089 of JAUMIR010000001.1, forward strand.
CCTTATTGCCCTTCTCTGAACCTGCTCCAACTTGTCTATATCCTTCTTAAAATAAGGTGACTAGAACTAAATGCAATACTCCAGATGGGTCCTGATCAACACAGAACATAGTGGGACTATTACTTCTCTTGATTGGAAGCTATGCTTCTACTAATGCAGGCTAAAATATCACTTGTCTTCTGTGCTGCAACATCACACTGCTGGCTCACGTTCAGCTTACGATCATCCTTCGAGCCTGTGCAATGGATTTTTCTGGTGGAGGGCAGCGTGCACAGAACTGGCCTCACCCTTTAAACCAGAGATTCATCTGCCGTGGCCTTGCAAGCATGGACGTGGCAGCAAGGTCCTCGGGCCGTAGGTTTGATTAGAGTTTCCTTCTCTTAGATGGTTGACCTTACAGGGTTGGACGAGCACCATCTGCCCGGGTTTGGGATTAGAGTTTTCCTTCTCCTAGGACGGTTGCCACAAGGCTAGAGAGCCCATCCTGCCCTTTGACGCTCTTTGTCAGACCCTTCGGTTTTGACCTGTCTGGCATGGGAGACCCTACCAGTGGCTATTATGCCACTGCCAGCATAGCTCAAAACATCATTAGGGTACGCAAGCCTCTCTCCCACGACAAGGGGGCGTCAATGGAGAGGGCTTACGATCAACAATAATCCTAAAGTCCTCTTCGCATGTAGTAGTGCTGAGCCATGAATCCCCCATCCTGTAATGTGCATTTGGTTTCCTGTAACCTGAATGTAGAATTCTGCATTTGTCTCTATTTATCTAGCATATTTATGGTGGCAGACCTGGGGTGACAGGAAGCAACTTCAGTGAGGTCTCATACTGATGGCTCCATGTGTGTTAACTGAAGTAAATCAAGGGAGAGAAATATTTCAAAAAAGATTACTGTGAATTTAGTCCTGGCAAGCCATAGGCAAATCATAGTTCTTATGATTATTCTCTTTCATATCTCTTAACTTACAATTTCCTATATGACTCATCTCGTTTAAGAAAATTATTCAAAAATTTTAAAAAGGTTTGGCTGAGGCATTTGCGGTATGTAACATAATTAAATCCATTTTTATCTCTATAATGAAGATTTTTTAAAAAGAACTACTCTGCTATTATTCAAATTCTTATCAGAAGCATTTCAGCGGATCACTGATTTGATGGGATATAGTTTTTTTTTTAATGGGTGGACTATAAATTCCATTTAAAATATTTAAAATCCCTGTTGTGTTTTCTTTGCCTAGTTAAAAAAAACAGTGGGGGGTGCAAGCATGAGACTGAAAATTTGTTTCTGGTAGTCAATATTTTTATAGCCTACTTAGCTGAAAAAATGCAACTGAAAAGCAGAAGCAGAACACTGAAATAAATAAACAAACAAATAAATAAATAGAACCGAGCATTACCATCAACATACTCCAGGGAAGAATATTTATTAAGAGGCATGCATTCTTCCCTGCTAAAGCAAGAATAAAAGCAAGAACATTTTGTACACAAGCACAATACACTGAGAGCAGCAGAACATTTGTCTATTCACCCACACAAGCTTTGAACTGCAGCCCAAACCACTATGCTCTGATTAATAATTCTTCATAAAAATATGCCTGCAATATATGTGGCAGGCATTACACATACCATACGCCCCCAAGTTTCCTTCATCAACCCAATGGTAAAATATTATGAAATGAAAGGTACTGCAGATATGGATGTTCACTTAACTTAAATAGGAAAAAGAAGGCTTATGGGACTTATTCCCCATTCCATACAAAACCATTTATGAACACTAAACAGTTTTCATTTATTTCAACAAGACCTAATTATCTATTTTGCATCACACAGAAATGGGGACTCTTAAGATTATCAACAAGTGTGTATGGTATACTGTATGACTTATTCATGAAGCTTTCAGTTAATCAGTGTTTATAAATTGCTTTGAAAGGTGAAGAACCTTGCAGGCAACACAAGGGCAAAGTCTTATAAATAAGGTAGATAAAATTGAATTCCACAGGCAGTGCTGCCAGCATCTCTACCATTCCATTAGCTTCCAGTCACTTGGCAGGGTGTGCATTTGTCACAGCCACAGGACATAGATTTTCACTCCTCCACCTCTGCCCACTACAATAGGTTGTGTAAGCCAATATGAATGTTTAATGGTGAGCTTCTGATTTACTTCCACTCTACCAGCAATAAACTTTAGTTGAACACACTGTTGGCATTACCTCAAAAGAAAATTAGGCAATTCAAGCAGTAATGACCAGTTAAACAGAGGCTCCTGACATCAAAATTAAATGTTACCCTGGCAATTTGGCATGTACTAACTTCATTCACTGTAAAATATTCATAGCAATGAAGTCCCAAAAGGAGCTAAAGATGAGACAAGATTTCTTTACTCAGAAGGATATCCAGTGGTTTCTTGAAGCAGTGAGCTAGAGGAATCTCCTGAGACCCTTGTTAAAATCCCACTACCAAAGTAAAAGAGAAGGCAAGATGACTTTCATACAATTGGCAGTGTGCCTACTTTTCCTTGAATACTGTTTATCCTTCGAGCTTATGTAAGATACATTTCTTCACATGAGCTTTCCCATTTTCATAATGCAACCAATGCACCAACAGAAAGAGCACAATATTCAGAAAGAAGCAGAACCCTCAGAAAGCAATCCAAACAAAAAAAAATCCATAAAACGTTCTACAACGTCTCTCACTATATATTTTTTTTTCAGTTGAATGGGGGCATGCACACCCTCCCAGTGCTTCAGTTTTTTAAGATTATTCAATAAAAATCTAACTTTGCCATTACTTGATTCTTTCTATTCTTCCTTCTTTTATTCTTTATTGTTATTATTCATTGGCATAGGAAAAGGGCCACTCACAGTGCACAAGTGGGACTGCCAGCACAACTGTAACTTAGACAGTTTGAGTATTTGCTTCTGATTGAACCAGTTGCCTTGCTCACTGTCATCCAAATGAAACCAGACTCATCTTGGGCATCAAAGCCTATCAACTGTTGTATCTACACACTACTCTGGAGCATTTTAAAAATTCTATTTCATTGGTCTGTTTTAGGTCTGCTTTCCAGAACAACCTTGCTTGGACGTCAGTGGTTCTCAGCCCATGGTCCTCCAGATGTTTTGGCCAAAACCAGCAAGGCCAATAGTCAGGGATTCTGAGAGCTGAAATCCAAAATATCTAGAAGATCAAAAGGTTAAGCATGATTCCAGAGCACAACCATGTAGATTTGTATTTAAAAAATAGGTGGCCCATCCTTTGATGAATATTTGTTCTCTTGAGATATAAGAATTACATTTGGTATCCAACTGATTCTTTCTGTGGACAGAATTGCTTCCATCACTGTGGAAAAAGGAGGAGAATAATCTCCCCTCTCACAATCCTCCAAATATATATGCTTATAATCGGTCCTGGCATAGAGGAGCAGATTTAGGTAAAATAGTGTTATATGACACAAGGTGACACTGGATTTCACACCATATAAGCTGAACAGGGAGGGGAATGAATACTCTCTTTGAATGTTCTTGGTCCTCCTAGCTTGTTAAAGTAGTGTCTCTGATAAGTATAGTGGTCTAGCAACAACTCAAAGTAGCCATGCAGGTTCCATAACTACAAAAGAAAATGAAATTATTTTCAAAAACTTTAAAGATCTTCCTATTTAAGTACAGAATATAAAGATGAAATATATCCAATCTCTATTGCCCTAAAATATTAATATCATAGTTTTATTTTTATTTTTTAAAAAAGAGTTATTCCCCCCAAAGGAATCCAAGAGACGATATTTACCCTTTCAAGTTCAGACATGAACTTGTAGGAAGTTAGGCCAGGCATGAAAGAAAATTATGTTCAAGTACTTCTCATGAAAGGCTGACACCAGTGGATGAATTTGGGTACTACTAACTGACTTCTCTAGTGGTTACTTTTTGGAAAGCAAATATCCTTAAGAGGCTCTGTGGTCAATTTGGATTCCTTATCCAGGAGGTATGAGCTATCCTTTGCAGGTTCTACCTGGTAACTTCTCCTTCTCAAGATCTTTTGTGAGCGTCCCCTCAGATTCATCATTTGGCAGACTCAGGGACTGCAAGACATTCCGGTCTGATTATCATGGCTTAAGATTACTATAAAATAGTACAGTATTGCTTCAACAAGAGAGATCAACATGCCATCGTGGCATGAATATTTAGGGTTATAGTTTGGAAGATGGAATTATTAATGGACATGATTCTTCTCTCTTTTTTGTATTGTGATTGGCTTGGAAATATATCCAGTCCAAACTGGCATGGGCAACTACCAGAAGTTTTAAGACATTTTGTCCTATGAATTTTTGATGTGAGTTGAGCTATTGCAGGTGACATATTCTTGGAATAAAAGATCCCACTTCCACAACTGCTGAAACACCATCTTTTAAAATGGAATTGAACAGTGCAAAGCTGTGCAGTGTAACAGCACAACTTTGTGAATACTCAAATATTTTACAGCAGTGATGAGGTAGTATGGGTACAAGGACTTAACTGGTGTGTACATCTGTATCCCCTGACTCCATAACTACTATTTATATTTCAAATTATATTATAACTAGCTGGACATGGTGTACCATACACCATTTAAAAATTCCCCCCAAAACACCCTGTAGACTTCACAACAACCCTGTAAGGCAGGCTAGTGGATTTAAATTCCTCCTCCCCCTTCTCAGCTTTCCACACATTTCCCGGAATTGCTGAGGGTGACTCGTTCTGTTGTCCTGCTGCCGCCACCACCAGTTGACTGCCTGGGTCCCAATCAGGGCCACAGATTGAGTGGCAGGAACCTGGGCCACAGACTGAGTGACCGGAGTGAATTGTGAGCTGGAGAGGGAATTTACATGTGGTGATTGTTTGGGTGTGTTTCCTGAGCAGCCAATCAGCACACTGGGAAAGGCAACATAGCCAAGAGAATTATAGAGAGAGATAATACAGTGTAAAGTGGAACAGATTTCTAATGTTCACAATCCAATATGTACCGGTACCAAAAAAGAAAGTTGCCAACTAAGAAAGTAATACTTAAAAAACAATCAGTTCACCTTCTGTTGTAATCTAAAAGACAGACACCCTGGCTTGCTGTGTGTGAACCAGGGTTGCACACATAGCTCAGTCATTCCCACTTGTCTAGTAAGAAGTCAATCAAACTACTTAGCTCCATGGCTTGCTTATTGTGATATGCGAACATAAGTCAGATACAGTTCTCTGATTTGTTTCTCTTCCAACAACCTAGAAAGGATACAGAGCAGGCGAGCTACTTGTGCTTGTGCAACATAATAAATAAACCATGGAGCAAAGCTTTGTGGTTAGTTAGTCAGGCTGCAAAAACTAGTATTTTGCTCATACATAGTCCTGGCTTGTCATGTTGTGCCAGTTCACCCACAGTGTGTGTGGATGGACTGTACTAAAAAAAGGAATGTGTGCTTGTAGTGAAAAGGGATCTTCGGGGCGGAGCCAAACATCTGACATGGCAAACATGTAAATCTTGTGTTGGCAAATACCTCATGCACTTTCTAAAGTTGGAATTCGACAAAATGCTCAAATTGATTGAAATAGGAATCCTCAGATTCTGGGGTCCAAGAGGTCTGCAGATCAGTCCATCGTGGACTTCTATCCACTAGCAAAAGAACTCAGAACATCAGCAGAAGGTGAGAGCAGGGCACTGGGGCTAAATAAGGTACACGAGCCTAATAAAGCAGGAAAGGGATGAAAGAATGGGCCTCAGATGGCAATGGACTTATCATTCCCAAAATTGTTAGAAAAACTGAGAGAAAATCTTGTCAGGGACCTCCAAAAGGATTGGTCCTCAGCACTTGAGCCCATGGATTCAAAACTCACAGCACTCACGAGGAGAATTAGTGATATAGAAGACACAGCTAGTGAAGCTCTCCAAAAGAACAGAATGCACGATGAGATAATACAATGTCTGGAAGCAATAAATGAATCTGAAGTTGAAGGCTTTCACGGCCACATCCATAGGTTTTTTGTAGTTTTTTTCCGGGCTGTGAGGCCATGTTCTGGAAGAGTTTATTCCTGACATTTCGCCTGCATCTGTGGCTGGCATCTTCAGAGAATGGTGCATAGGGGTGTGTGGGGGTTTATATACTGTGAGTCCCTGTTGGAGAGGATATGTAAATTTCTGTATTTCAATGAGCAGTTCCTAAGGTGGGCGGATATTCAAGGAGGATTAGTGTCTATTTGGCTAATGGTCCATTGTCTGCTAGAAATCCCCCTTTCCCTGGGTGGACTTCATTTGCATGTGTTGAGTTTTGATTTTGGTGTTTTTCAGGACTAGTAGCCAAACTTTGTTTACTTTAAGGGTTTCTTCTTTCCTGTTGAAGTTGTCCAGATGTTTGTGGATTTCAATAGCTTCTCTGTGCATTCTGACATGATAGTTGTTGGCCTGGTCCAGAATTTCAGTGTTTTTAAATAACATTTTGTGTCCAGGTTAGTTTAAAACGTGTTCTCCAACTGCTGATCTTTCTGGCTGGCCCAGTCTGCAGTGTCTCTCACGTGCCTTGATTCCTGTTTGCACACTGCATTTAGTGGTCCCTATGTAAACTCATCCACAGCTGCATAGTATGCGGTAAACTCCTGCAGCTGTGAGAGGGTCTCTTTTGTCCTTCACTGAGCGTAGCATTTCTTGGATTTTCTTGGTTGGTCTGTACATCATTTGGAGGTTGTGCTTCCTCATCAGTTACCCTATTCTGTCTGTGATTCCTTTGATGTTTGGTAAAAAATACCTTGTGATCAGAAATCACAAGAACAGCCATGATCCCATGGTCAGGAATACTAAAAGAGAAGAGAATTCATGAGGGATGAGAGATTCTTAAAAGTGAGATATTGAATGCGCAACTTCAAACTGTTCCAATGAGGAAGAAACATGGCAGGTGTCTAAAGAAACCAGGAGGGATGTTGAAAGAAGTCTCAACTGAGCTAAAACTTTAAAAGAAAATGTACAAGAAATGGAAAAAAGGAGGAATCACCAAAGAAGAATTCAAACAAATGGCCAGCTCATATAGGGGAAAAGTCAGAAAAGCTAAAGCACAGGTGGAGCTCAGGCTTGCAAGAGAAGTTAAAAACAATAAAAAGGGCTTTTTTGGTCATGTCCGTAGCAAAAGGAAAGACAGGGAAATGGTAGGCCCGCTGCTTGGAGAAGATGGTGAAAGGCTAACAGGGGACAGAGAAAAGGTAGAACTACTTAACACTTTCTTTGCTTCAGTCTTCTCCCAAAGGGGGAACAGTGCTCAACTTGGAAAAAATGGAGCAGATGATACAGTAGGGGAAATACAGCACAGAACTGGTAAAGAGGTAGTTGAGAAAAACCTGGCCAGTATAAATGAGTTCAAGTCTCCAGGGCCAGATGAACATCACCCAAGGGTATTAAAAGAACTGGCAGAAGTAATCTCAGAACCACTGTCAATAATCTTTGAGAATTCCTAGAGAACAGGAGAGATCCCAGCAGACTGGAAGAGGGCAAATGTTGCCCCCCCCTTTTAAAAGGGGAGGGAAAGAAGACCCAAATAATTACCACCCAGTCAGCCTGACATCAATACTAGGAAAGATTCTACAGCAGATCATTAAACAGTCTGTAAGCACTTAGAAAGGAATGCCATGATCACTAAAAGTCAACATGGATTTCTCAAAAACAAGTCATGCCAAACTAATCTCATCTCTTTTTTTGATAGGATTACAAACTTGACCAATGAAGGGAATGCTGTGAATGTAGTGTATCTTGATTTCAGTAAGGCTTTTGACAAGGTCCCCCATGATATTCTTGCAAAAAAAGTTAGTAACCTGTGGGCTAGACAATGCAAGTGTTAGGTGGATTTGCAACTGGTTGACTCACCGAACCCAAAGGGTAGTCACCAATGGCTCCTCTTCATTCTAGACAGAAGTGACTAGTGGGGTGCCACATGGTTCTGTCCTGGGCCCAGTACTAGCCAACATCTTTATCAATGACTTGGATGAGGGAATAGAGGGTACGCTTATCAAGTTTGCTGATGACACCAAATTAGGAGGGGTAGCTTATACCCCAGAGGACAGGATCAGAATCCAAAATGACCTCAACAAATTAGAAAGCTGGGCCAAAACTAACAAAATGAATTCCAACAGGGAAAAATGTAGGATACTACACTTGGGCATATAGGATGGGTGCAGCATGGCTTGAGGGAAGTACATGCAAAAAGGATCTAGGAGTCTTAGTGGACCACAAGCTGAACATGAGTCAGCAGTGTGATGCAGCAGCTGAAAAAGCCAATGCAATTCTAGGCTGCAATAATAGGAGTATAGTGTCTAGATCAAGGAAAGTAATAGTGCCACTGTATTCGGCTTTGGTCAGACCTCACCTGGAATACTGTGTCCAATTCTGGGCACCACAATTCAGGAACGATATTGAGAAGCTGGAATGTGTCCAGAGGACGGCGACCAAAATGTTGGGAGGTCTAGAAGCCATGCCCTATGAGGAACGGCTTAGGGAGCTGGGCGTGTTTAGTCTGGAGAAGAGAAGGTTGAAAGGTGGCATTATAGCCATGTTTAAATATTTGAAGGGATCTCATACTGAGGATGGGGCAAGCTTGTTTTCTGCTGCTCCAGAGACTAGGATATGGAGCAATGGGTTCAAACTACTGGAAAAGAGATTCCCCCTAAACATTAGGAAGAACTTCCTGACAGTAAGAGCTGTTCGGAAGTGGAATACACTTGGAATGTGGTGGAGTCTCCTTCTTTGGAGGTTTTTAAACATAGGCTGGATGGCTATCTGTCAGGAATTATTTGACTGTGTATTCCTGCATGGCAGGGGGTTGGATTGGATGGCCCTTGTGGTCTCTTCCAACTCTATGATTCTATGATTAGCCAAACAGACACTAATCCTCCTTGTGGGAGGGAAGGAAGGGCATTCATGTAGGGTTCCTCCCATCCTAGGAACTAGACATTCAAATACAAAAATTTATCCTCTCCAACAGGGATTCACAGTATATAAACCCCACACACCCCTATGCCACCATTCTCTGAAGATGCCAGCCACAGATGCAGGCAAAACGTTAGGAATAAACTCTTCCAGAACACAGCCTCACAGCCCAGAAAAAACCCACAAAAAAAAATAATGAATCCCTTATTAATATGATGAAGGATATGGAAAATTGGAGGCAGCGTCTTAAGATTTGTTTCAGGGGGATCCCAGAGGGTGCAAACAAAGGGTGTTTTTTTTTTCCAATGTATGGTCATTTGGCTGAATGGCCTCTGCCCAAAAATAAACTTGGATAAGTCAGAAATCAAACACTTGCACAGACCAACTCCAGCATGCAATCTACTAAACTACTCAGGAATATTTTCCTTTTTTGTTGTTGTTCAATATCCTAAAAAAAAATCCCTGATTCCTACTAATTTCAACCTGATAAAAGATCTGACATCTGGAGATAACCAAGTTCTGATTTTCCAAGACTTAGCGACAGAAACGCTAAAGAAGAGGTCGGCAGTCAAGCCTTTAACCTCACTCCTTCAAAAAGAAAAAATAAGGTAACAATGGGGCTTCCCTTTAAATTGATTCTAATTAAGGATGATAAAGCATGACAGTGACCACAAGCCTTCAACTCCTAGAAATCCTTGTGGCATTAGGCCTCCTCATATCGAGAGACTTGGAAGAAGAAATATGGATGCATGACTCCCCTCCTCCACCAGAGACAATGACCATTAAGCCGCAGATTGGAAAGTGGTTAAACAAAGGAAAGAGAGGGAAAATACTCTTCCCTCCCCAAAACAACATTGATTTTCAAACCCTTCTCCCAAAGAAATAACAGCAAGCCCATCAGCTGTTAACAGAAGATGCTTGCTTGAGGACCTCAAGAGGGAGGGAGAGGGGAGGATGCCATTTTGAAGAGTCCCTGATCTGACTGAAGCAAGACAACAACTTATCTGCCATTACTACACTAAGACAGGGTAAGCGGCAGCACTACTAAACCTTCACTGAGAGATAAAAAGATCACACTTTATATGTACAAGCGCTATCCTGGAGAATAAGACCCCCCCCCATCACGATAAGCAGACTTCCTCTATCTCTTCTGCTTACTTAGAGGCATAGCAGCAATCCTTATCTGTGAGTGGGAAGGGGGGGCATTCATGGTTCTGGCGGGTAATGAAAGGGCCACCATTGTGAAGAACTCAACTCCCACTGGCGCAAATGAAGATTGGGACCCATTAATAAAGCAGAGTGGCATGCAGGAGAGTACTATTAAAATGTGGAGTGCCATCCCCATCTCCCCTAAGGAAAATTATTGCAGCAGTCTATGCGCCCAGTTTTGCAATGTTTGATTACTGGAATATAAGACTCCCTCTCCCTTGTTTTCCTCCCTTCTTGCTGCACCAAGTGGGGCCTCCTTAGCCCCTCTCTGGGTCTCCTGGGTGCAGGGAGGGGCTGCATCCTCGCTGGTGATTGGGGCCACCTCCTGTATCTGTGGGGGTTGGAGGTGTGGCTGTGTGGCGGGGGTTGGAACTAATGGGGAACATTGACAGATAGCACACCATTTGCTTTCTGTTCTATTTGGCTTTCATTTTTCTCCCTCCTTGCTGTGCCATGTGAGGCTTCTTTGGCCCTGCCATGGCTGCTGTAGGAACAGGGGGCAGCAGGGGGTGTCCAGGGTGCCTAGGGTGGTTTGAGGGGGTCCTTGGCAGCATGGTGAGAGGGCGCTAACAGGAGGCATTAGGGGGAGAGCACACCAGTTGAGATGTTCTTTGTTTATGTTTATTTCACTATGTTCATTTATATGTTGCTATGTGGATGCATGCCTATATACTTGAAAGCAGTATGATAACTTCTATGGGGCAACTCCCCACCCCTGGACAATATGATAACTTCTATGGGGCAACTCCCCACCCCTGGACCAAACCTGCTCCGGGGTGGAGGAGAGAGTCAGTCAATTGATCGTGATAAGCTCTATACAATGTCAAAATGAATGGCCTGCAACTAAACTCATTCAAGGTTAGAAGCCTTGGAACTGCACCTAAACATGCTAAAAACCTTAAATAAATTAAGAAGCTTCATCTTCATATACTAATCTTACAAGAAACTCACAACAGAAGTTCAAAATCTGTGTTACCTGCTTTGCAGTTCAGAGATCAATATGTGGTGGGAGGAACAGGAAAAGAAAAGGTGTTGCCATTATATTTGATAAGATATGTTAATTTCAATTACAAAACTGTAAGAAAGACCCCAAAGGGAGATTCATAATTCCAGAAGGGAAGATATTAGTTTGTTCAATCACGCTAGGCACTTTTTAGGCCCCCAGCAAAGACCAGAGTAAATATATGAACCTGTTTCTTCAAACTATATGATATAGAGTTTGAGGATACACTGTAGTTGTTGGAAGCGACTTTTAACAAGGTAGTAGACCCTTTCCTAGACAGATCTTGTTCTCTTAAAAGTAAGGATCCTTTCTCCTCCTCCACACTGTTAAGAGAAATAAACAAAGTGGGATTGGTTGACCCATGGAGAGCTCATCCTAGAGAGAGGGACTATATACCTATTATTCGACTACCCACCACTCCTAATCAAGAATAGACCATTTCTTTGTCAGTAAATCAACACTGCCACAAATACAAGACATAACCACAGACCAGGTAGTTGGAAGACCTCCAGGATCATCACCATCCCAAAAACTACAGAGGAAAACCCGACAGTAAAAGCATTTAGACCTCTCTCTCTCTCTCTCTCTCTCTCTCTCTGGCTTTTCTTTGCAAACAAAGATTCAGGAAGGACTCATCCCGTGCTTTCTGCAAGCACGCTGATGACTAAAAAGGCCAATCAGAGATAAAGAAGTCTGGCTGCAGAAAGCACAGCAAAAGGTCCTACTGCCATCATAAATCAGGATTGCAAAATTTTATTTTTCATAATAGCTAATAGAATCAATATATAACTGATTATATAAAGACTAGCTGTATCCAGCGTAATATACGCCGTTATAGGAGATTTTAAAGATTATACATTTTACATTACTCCAGTGCAAGTAAGGGTTTCTTCTAACCATGTCTACTTGAGGTGCGACCTCAAAAAGATGGTGGAAAGAAGCACTACAAGGGTCACCTCTGGTTGGTACTTGGATGGGAGTCAACATAAGTCAACATAAGTCAACAGACTACTTCAATTCTGGCAACCCTATGGCTTAGATGTCTTTCTATATGCTATCTTTTAATTCATTTTAAAATGGTTTTGATTCTATATGTGTTCGTCCGTGGATTCATGAATTTCCTAGGACTTTCTTAGGCAAGAAAAACTCAGGTGGTTTTGCCATTTTCCTCCTCTGAAATATAGTTTGCAGCACCTGGGATTCCTTGGTGGTCTTTCATCCAAGTACTAATCAGTGCTGACCCTGCTTAGCTTCCAGGATCAGAAAAGATGTGGTGCCTTTAGGGTATTTAGGCATTTTAGCTCTATAGATTTCATTCATATAATATATTAATATAATATAATATAATATAATATAATATAATATATTGAGAATGAGAACCTGGGAGAAAACTGGGGTTGGTTTTCTTTTTAATCTCACACTATATACATATACAGTATATATATATATATATATATGAAATCTCAGAAAGATGTGTCCAATTATTTTTATCCCAACCTTGTTTATTTTTCCACCCCAGTGCTATGACTAACAGCTAAATATTGTTGTTACTGTTTTCATCTTTCCTTGTTTTCCACCATAAGTAAAGTCCACACCCCTCAGCAAATTTAAGCACTCCTTTTTAGCACTCAGTATTCTTTAGTGAGGCTGACTTCACACACATGAAATATACTGAGTTAAAATATATATATGAAAACTCACACAGGCATGAGATTAAAAAGCAAGCCAACTGCAGTTTTCTGCCAACTTCTCTCTCTCTCTCTCTCTCTCTCTCTCTCTCTCTCTCTCTCTCATGCACACACACACACACACACGAAATCTATAGAGTTTTATATATGAAATCTCACATAGGCATGAGATTAAAAAGCAAATCAACTCCAGTTTTCTGCCAAGTTTGTGCTGGATCCCAGAATCATTATTCCATAAAAGTAAGTATATTAATATCGAAGTGATTAACTAAAAAAAACTGGGAAATATAAACCATAAAATAATCAGCTTCCGCCTCCTTCAGTTACTACTCTCTAGGGCAGTCCAGCTTCATCTTTAGCAGCTTCATCTGTAGTAACTAGGGAAAGGGGGAAACCAAAACATTTTGCTCATATTTTACAGTTTGATTTGTTAATCCTTTATCTAGGTATCTATCTAGCTATACTGCTGTTTTTAACAGGTACTAATTTTAACCATTTGTTACCTCCCTCAAGTCCCACTGTGGGAGAGGAGGAAGTGGTGAAAAACACCGGCCCTCCCCATCTAACCAATCACCACGATGTCTGTGGCGGCAGTATTCTGGGAGTTGTCATGGGGGGGGGTGAGGGGCTTTCCCAGGTTCTGACTGCTTCTCCTGCATTGCAATCAACTTTCTCCTCTTCTATTTTGCCTCCTTCTTTCTTCCCGCCCCTCTATTCAAAATCCCTCACCCAGCAGCAACCCAGAGCTGCTTCCCAGCATCCCTGCCCCATGTCTTCTCCTCCTCCTGCTGCCCGGCCTTCGTCATCGCTGGGGGAAAAGGAAACTTAACTTAGCCGCTCCCCGCTCCTAGTGTGGTGATTGGCTACCGAACAGAACACTATGATTGGTTTGGAATGTTTCTCAAGCGGCCAATCAGCACACTGGAAGCGGCAACATTCCCAAGAGAATTATAAAGATAGATAGCTCAAGTGAACTTCATGCCAAGATAGAAACTAGCATATGCAATAAAGAGAGTATTAAATGTGATGCATCATTCTAATTTAACAAAATCCCCTGTTACATTAATCTCACATGATGCCTTCAAGGCACTTGACAGAGTAGAATGGAATTATTTATTTGGTATTTTGTAGAAAATTGATTTTGGAAACAATTTCATTACTCTTATTAGAAATCTATAAGAAGGCTCAAACTATTATACATGTCAACAGGAGAGACTCTACTCCAATTAAACTAATGAGAGGTAGCAAACAGGGATGTCATCTCTCACCTCTCCTGTTTGCAATAGCAGTGGAACCATTAACAAATTCTATCAGAGAGAATCTAAACATAAGAGGCCCCATAATTAACAAATGTGAACACAAATTTAGTCTAGACACAGACTACATTCTGTTCTCCCAAGAAAATCCAAGTGTCTCATTTCCAGAAATTATTAAAATTTTAGATTCTTTTGACAAATGTACAGGCTTCTGCATAAATTTTCAAAAATTGAGAAAGGAACGTTGGTCTTACCTGTGATACGTTCTTTTCCAGTGGTGAGCGAAGAGCATCTGTCATGCTTGGGTTGTCCCTCCCCACTTGCTCCTAGTAGGCAGGAAATAGGAGACCTTTGGCACTGCCCACCGGTGAGGTCGTCTGAGAGGGACGCCCCCCCCGGCTGGTCAGTCTATATAACAGCCCCGCGACCCTGTTGTCATCGTCAGCCGATTCTCCATGTTCATCTTGAATCCAACTTGAGAACAATCACCCAGAGCGTCATCCGGTTACCCCGCCCATGGGTGGGCTCGGATGCTCTTCGCCTCACCACTGAGGCCACGGTGTTGTCAGGGCGTCCATTGCCTCTTCCCCCTCTGTCAGGTAATGGGAGACGAACCTTGGGAGTTTCGCGTTTGCTGGGGACGCAAATAGGTCGATCGCTGGGCGTCCGAGCGATTGAGTGACTTTGGCGAACACTTCCGGATGCAGACTCCATTCCCCTTGATCGACGTCCGTGCGGCTGAGCCAGTCTGCCTTGAGGTGGAGGGCTCCCTGGAGATGATCTGCTTTCAAGAACAGAAGGTTCTCCTCGGCCCATGTCAGGAGTCATGTGGCTTCCATCATCAGCGGCCATGATCTCGTTCCTCCCTGGCGGTTCATGTGTGCTTTCGCTGTGATGTTGTCCGTCCATATCAGGACCGTCTTGTTCCTGATCATGTCTCTGAATGCCAGCAGTACCAGACAGATAGCCCACAATTCCAGCCAGTTGATGCTGTACGTCGTCTCCACCTCTGTCCAACGTCCCTGTGCCAGGTGAGTTCCGCAGTGGGCTCCTCAATCCCTGAGGCTGGCATCCGTGATGATCTGGATGCAATCCTGATGCTACAGCGGGTGTCCCCTGTGGATTGCTGGGGACAACCACCACTGGAGTGAAGATAGGACCTTCCTCGGGAGTCTCACCAGTCGATGTTTCTTTAGCGCAATTTCTTTCTGGAAGGGAAGCAGGCACCACTGCAGCCTTCTGGCGTCGAACATTGCCCATGGCAGGCAATCGATGGTCGCTATCATCAGACCTTGTAGATGGGCCAGTCGCATTAGGTCCACTCTGGCCCCCGAGTTTGCCCCTCGCACTGCACTCTGGATTCTTTCGATCCTGTCTGCCGGAAGGGATACCAGGCCTTTCACTGAGTCCACTATTGCCCCCAGATGATGGATGGACTGTGTGGGGGTCAGGGAGCTCTTTTCGAAGTTGACCTGGAACCCGTGTGCCTTGAGGTCCTGGAGGATTTGTCGGGTCTCTCTTCGGGCTCCCTGGACTGAAGACGAGCGGACCAAGAGGTCATCCAAATAAGGATAGACATGCAAGCCCGAACGCCGCCAGTATGCCACCAAGGCTACCATTATCTTTGTGAAGACTCTCGGTGCTGAGGAGAGACCAAAGGGAAGGGCCTTGTACTGATAATGCTTGTTGTCGTAGAAGAAGCGAAAAAACTAGCGGTGATCCTGATGGATTGGGATGTGTAAGTAGGCATTCTGCAAACCCAGGGAGGACAGATAGTCTCCCAGTCAAATGGCATCCAGGATATGGCGAAGTGTCTCCATCCTGAACTTGTGCTTTTGCACAAACTTGTTCACGCCTTTCAAGTTCAGGACAGCCCGCCATGTCCCGTTCTTCTTTGGGACCAGGAAAAGGATAGAGTAGCAGCCCTTTCCCCGATGTGGCTTTTGAACTTCCTCTATTGCGCCTAGATGTAAGAGGTGTTGAATTGTGCTCGTCATCAGCAAACGCTTTCCTGGGTCTGACTGTAGTGGTGTGGGGATGAACCAATGTGGAGGTCTCCGAGAAAACTCTATCCGGAGCCTTGTCGTATGGACTGCAGGACCCACCTGTCCGAGGTAGAGTTTTCCCATACTTCCACAAAGGCCACCGGGAGGACCCCATTACTGTTGATTTTTATTAGTATTTCTGGCAGACTGGAATTCTTCCCAGATGTCCCCTGTTGATTCTCACAGTGGTATCTATTCTCTCCCCACTTTTGTCTGGCCAGACGAAAGTCTCTTGATCCTTAAGAAGTGGATGCTGCGTTTGAGCTTCATTGGCCACCTGAGCCACAAAAAGGACAGTACCTTCTCATGGATTTCTTCTCTTCCCTTTTGCGAGCCGAGGCAAGAGTTTTCTTCTTTTTATCCTTGTCCTCTACAAGAACAGGCTCCAGGAATTCTCCAAATAACTTCTCCCCCAGAAAGGGGGACATCACCAGGTTCTACTTGGATTTGAAGTTGGCGTTCCACGACTTCAACCATACTTGTCTTCTGGCCGCCACAGTCGCACTCTGGGCCCTGGCACCGAACTGGATTACGTCCAGGGTGCTGTCATCCAAGAAGGCAGATACCTCCGTAAGCTTGTTGAGGTCCTGCCTGATTCTAGTTTGTGATCTGGGAACATCCGCCAATGCATCCTTGGACCAATGGATCGCGGCTCTCGCCATCTCTTTGGCTGTGGTTGAGGCCCTAATGGCCAGTGAGATGGCCTCATGTGCTCGTTTAAGAGCCATGTCCATGCGTTTGTCCTCGGGAACCTTAATGGTATCTTCCCCATCTTTACAAAAAATGGCAGAGGATACTAAGGCCGAAACAGGCACATCGATGAGTGGAATCTGTAGTTTGTCCATGACCTTCTTAGGGAGTGAGTACAGTTGTTTAGCTAGGCTGGGCTGAGGTCTCGCCACCGCTGGTGTGTGCCATTCATCATATATCATGCGCATCAGGGTCACCGGCACTGGCATCTCCAATGCTGCTGGCTGGACGTCAGGAAAAAACTCATCAGAGATCTTGGGTAAATCTGGGTCCACCTGGGCCTGTTATGCGACTGGCAGCTTAAGGCCCAAGGTACGGACCGCCTTCTTGATGAGGACTGAAAAATCCTCAGTGACAAAGTGGCGAGAGGAAGGGCGCGGGGCGGCAGGAGTTGTGGGCGCCTCCTCCTCCTCTGATAACTCCCCTTCCTCCCTATCAGAGAGCTCAGTATGATCCGAGAAATCCCCTGTTGAGGAATAAAGAGAAACCACATCCTCATCTCTATGCAAGTCATCAGGATCCGCCTGTGACCTACGTCGCTTTGGGGGGGGTACAGGCTCGGGTTCCCCGTCCGCCCATTGGCCATCCTCATCACTGATGGGCCTGGCATTCTGCGAATTAGGAACTGGTCGCCCTGTGTTGGCAGCCGATGACGAGGCCCCAACACCGTCCCTTCCCCCGTCCATGGTGACCACCCGGGTAGAAGGTCTCTTGGATTTCCCCTTGTCTTTTCCATTGCCCTTGCCCCCCTCGGTGGGTGTCTAATCCCCTGAGCTGGGGGGGGGGCAGGCCTGGTATGGGCCCCGGTGACCATGGGTGGTGAGGGGGACGCAGGGGTCCCGAAGGTTGGATACCCCCAGCCCCTCTGGGCTATGGGCCTCCCACTCGTCCAGCGGCCCTAGAGCAGTCGTGATCCACCACACAGCTTCTCTAGCCAGCACGTCCCTGAGCCAGTTCCGCATGGCCATTGTGGCTCCCTCGGCTCCTGGCGCTGCCCTCCTCCGGTTTTCGCCACTCACGACTGCCGCCACGTGCGGCTCGGGGAGATCCTTGTCCTCCTCCGCACTGCTGCCCTGGGAACCGGGGTCGCCGGAGCCTGCCGCCGCCACCGTGGACGATCCCCCATTGCCTGAGGGGTCGGGATCGTCCAAGCCTGCAGCTGTCGCTGTGGCTGCCTCCTCCTTGCTGGGGCGGCCAGGATCACCGAGGCCTGCCTGCACAGCCGCAGTCGTCTCCCCACTGCTGGGGAAGGTCCGCTCCTCCTCCTCCCTCTGGAGGGGCTGCTGGGCTGGCTGGCCACCCGGTCCTTTAACGCGCCCCTCTGGGCGGAGCAGGACCGGGGTGCAGCTGGCAGCGGCTGCGGCGGGGGTCTTCTCCCCCTTTTTCGGCCTCTTCCTGCTGCCACTGCTCAATGGGGCTCCCTTTCTTTTGCCGCCAGAAGCGGCCGGCGCTTGGAGCCCATTCCTCCCACCGGAGGAAACCTGGGCAGTGCTGAGGCTGCTGCCAGTTTGGCCTCTGCTGGCCCTCTCGCTGCCGATGATCGCGGCAATGATAGCATCGACATCCTCAGAGGAAGATAGAAAACTGCCTCCTTCCACCTGGCTAGTTGACCCCATTGTGAATAGGTACTTGATTTTTTAAAAAATGATAATAATAATAATAATAATAATAATATTGGGGGGGTCAGCCAAAATGGCTCTGGCCACATGGAGGGAGGGAGAGAAGAACAAAGCAACAAACGTCCTACCAGGAGCATAGGCAGGAAACAAACTGACCAGCCGGGGGGGTCGTCCCTCTTAGATGACCTCACCGGTGGGCAGTGCCAAAGGTCTCCTATTTCCTGCCTACTAGGAGCAAGTGGGGAGGGACAACCCAAGCATGACGGATGCTCTGGAGCCCTCCCCACTGGAAAATGCTTTGTTTAAACATGGCCCTTGAATAGCCAAAATAAATGGCAGAAGATAATAGGACTGCTATTACAGCCTTCTAGCTTTACTGACCTTGGAGTTTTGATCACCAAGGACCTGTCTCAGACAATCTCGTGCAATTATAAACCAATTATTATGTGGATGAAAATGAAAACTAAAGCCTGGAAAACATTCAAGCTGTCCTTGTTAGAAAGAATTGCCCTTTTAAAAATGTTTTTACTTCCAACGTTATTGTTTATAATCCAGTCAATACCACTGCTACCTCCTGTCTCATACTTTAAAATCTGGCAAACAATAATTGACACCTTTATCTTTAACAGGTAAAGATCCAGATTTTCTAAACCTAGCAGATATGTTAATTTTAAAAATGTAGGGCTTGCTATACCAAATATAGAGTATTATTTTGCGCTTTTCAATTAAATCAACTCTCACATATAATAAGGAGAGATATCTGGATCAATTGGGTACTCCTCGTGATGACTGGTGAAACACCTACTGAAATGAATTTAATTTTTTCTCTCAACATAACATGCTGAAAGCAGTGAAATAAGTTTTTTTTTAAGCTGTTCCTGAGAACCACTCTGTTAATATGGAGGAAACAGTGAAATATATTGGCCCGAAATCCCTCCCCAATTAGACCCTTCCTTTCCCACCCACTCTTCTATGGCCTGGATAAACATATTCAGTTTAGATGGTGGGAAAGCAAAGGGCTGTAAACTATACAAGACTTATTTACTAATGGTAAATTGAAAACAAAGGACGAACTACTTATGAACTTAGCACCCATAAAACCCAATTGGCCAAATCTTCTTTCCTGTCACAGCTGGTCCACCCTGGGAAACCCCATGCTCTATGACAATATATGAACACATGTGCAACATGCCAAACGTTCAGCAGAAATCTATAGATGGTTAGTAGAAGATACCTATGGTATAGGTTTCAAACATAAAAAGGAATGGGAAATGGACTTGAACCTAGAAATTTCAGAAACCGCTTGACTCCAAATATGGAGCTCCCCTGTAGTATGTGGGGAAATAATCATTGTAATGTAAAAGCAATCTTGTATACCTCATTCACATCCTAAGATAAGTCTAGGTTTTTTCCCTGCATGCTTCTGTTCTCCCAAATTTCCTTTCTCTTATTTCACTGGGCACTTCCAGCCAACTGGAGTGCTGGGTCATTCAACACATGACCTCATTTAAATTTTATTGCTCTGTGTAAGTTCTCTTTTAAGTTAGAGTCTCCATGAGGCTGGAGCCATCTTAAGCTATATCATCTTTGTTTAGCCATCTTTCCTGCAACCATGCCATGATGTTCACCATGCAGCCTCTTACCGCTGTAGGCTGGGTGAGTTTTCCTACCCTAAATACTCTTAGTCAGTTAGGAACCTCTTTTAAAGTTTGTTTTAGTATGTAGATTGAGATTGATATACCTTCAGTAAACTTTTGATTTGCATTTTAAACTGACTCCTTTGCTTTGTAATGAGACTAATTTAACTGAGTGATCTCAGACCTCTGAACACACCTTTTTCAATGTTAATTGAAAATTCAGTCTGCATTCCTAAGTTGCACTCTGCATGAATTTAAAAGTAAATGTTTTTAACTCTTTTTAAAGAAGATAATTCTTGTTGTTTTTTAAAAGGACTAGATCCTGGAATTTTTTAATACAATTTTATTTTTAGACTCATTACTTCCTACATCCCCCCCACCCTTCAAACTGAAATCTGCACTTAGAAGGGAATGCACTTTGAAACTAATTCATAGATGGTACCTTACTCCTGTGCGCTTAGCAAGAATTATAAAAAATGTAAATGCTAACTGCTGGCGGGGCTGTGATTGTAAAGGAACCTACGTACGCATGTGGATAGACTGTCCAATGATCAACCAGTTCTGGTTTACTATAGCTAATATAATTACAGATATTAAACAAAAAAAGTAATGAATTCTGTCCAGGTCTCTTTTTAATCTCCATATTTGGGGGGAGAACAAAAATCACCATCACAAGAAATTAATTAGCTTCTTCATAGCAGTCACCTGACTGGAAATTGCTACAAACTGAAAGACAGGAGATCTTTTGATAGAGAACTGGTGGTGCCAAGTGTGGAATATGTGGAAAAACTAGTGGAAAAACTATCTGAGATCTCAAGTTTCAAAAATGGAGACAATGACCAATTTTTTTGTTTGTTTGTTTGTTTAAAAATGGCTTTTCTTTATTGACTATGTCAACAACAGTTTGCAGCACCAGAAACCACCAGCTCAACATTTAGGACTCTGGAAAGATGTGCTACAAGCAGATCCATCAATGAATACCTCGACAAACAGCGCCCACCTATCTTCTATCTCTTCTCATCTCAGCAAAGCATCCACATGATGTTAATTTGTGTTTTGTTTTTTTACTGTATTAATTTTATTATTACAGGTTGAGGAATGTTTGTTTTCTAGTAACCTGAATGTTGTTACTTTATAAATTTAATAAAAATTAAAAAAAAATAAAAAGCAATCTTTAAAACAGTGTTCTGGTTTCAGTAAAAGCAGCATCAAATAACCACAGACAAAATGAGAACTGGCAGTTAAAGTAGTACATTAAGAAGAAAACAAGTTATTGCTTTCCAAGCTACCAAGCAACTGAAATGACAAGACATTAAACACAACCAGCTGCTCCAGAATTATTTTACAGGAATGACTGGAAACGTAAAGGCTCCAGTCAGATCTATCACCAAAAATAATACAGCCATCACCAATTCTGCTTTTTTAAAATTGGTCTCAACTAACGGGTAGTAAGATAGAACAGTAGTTCTTAACCAGTGGTCCAGGTACCCCCAGAGGGCTGCAATGTCCTCACAAGGGGTCCGCGAAGTCCC
This sequence comes from Gambelia wislizenii, assembly GCA_030847615.1. Taxonomy (NCBI): domain Eukaryota; kingdom Metazoa; phylum Chordata; class Lepidosauria; order Squamata; family Crotaphytidae; genus Gambelia; species Gambelia wislizenii. Next base: position 374,548,750 of record JAUMIR010000001.1, read on the forward strand.
GTTGTCCGCAAAGGCTTGAAAGCTGCTCAGCCCACCTCCTGCCTGCAGTGGAATGGCCACATGACAGGAGCCAAGGCAAAGGCTGACTGGCTGGCTTGGCCTGCACACTGTCATTCAATCCTCTCCAGCAACAAACTTTCAGGAAGAAGCAGGAGCAACATCTTCCCTCCCCCTACAGTGCCTCTGAGGGAAGGTTTAATGGATGGTGTAATTGTGGCGGTGATGGTGTTGTTTTAAATCTTGAGTTAAGTCTTGGGGGTCTATTATTCTATGATTCCTTTTCTGTTTACCTTAATCCTTTTGGGGGGGAAGGGGAGTAAACCTTTAATCCCCTCCTTCTCCAGAAACTAATCTCTTAAACTCATTTAAGACAAAAGAGCATAAATCACTCACTAACTTGTTGAAGAGGTTTATTACTCTGAAAAAAATATATCCTGAATGCTATACACAAAATTCATGCAGCATTGACAGTCTATGTTATTTTTATATTAACTAGTAATACTACCAATGTGCCACTTCAAGAATGTTCAGGTAGTTAGTTGCAAACATGGTGGATCTCCTTTTCTGGTCAGCAGCAGCAGTAAGATTTGTATTATTTGTTGTTTAAACCAGTCACAATGAGGAGGCTCTCGCTTACTACCTGCATTTATTACCTTTTACCCTGCTGTCCGCAAGATGCTGTCCCCAAGCCACAATGTCATTTAAGAGCTCAGATTACCATCTGCTTATTCTAGTCAGCACATAGAAGTGCAGAATCTAGCCAAAGTCCTGTAGAAAAATGTCTCTCCTCCTGCTTTCTCCCGGAACACTGAACTATATTTTAACAAGCACCAGTAGATGATACACAAACATTTACAAGGTACACCATGGTTATTTCTGACAAATTCTTCTAACTACTCCAGAGAAGCTGCCATTGGCTGTTTATCATTTAACTCCCTCTGGAATGCACCTTTTCCCCACTGTTTCTTATCCTCTCGACTCTTAAATTAAAATACTCTTCCAGATGGGGAAAATGTGGTGGGCAATTGGGGAATTTCTTGCTGTAGTTCTCAGGGTATTTTTAAAATACCCAAATGCTTCTGTTGTCCTGAATTATTTTGGGGCTATTCCCAGCACCAGCTTCAACATTTTATTCTCACCCTCTAGTGAGTTTCTTTTGAATTTCAAGATACATTGGAGGAATATACGTACTCTCATCTTCTCCTTGATTTTATTGGGGGTTTTTTGTGTTTTTTTTTCTTTCATTTTTCATTATTTTTAAGAGTTACAGTAGTACTATATAGTGCATTAGTGGAATGGAACTTTTGCACAATAACTGTAACTCTTTTAACAAAAAATTCAGGGAGGAAGAACTTTACCCTTCAAACCTTAGCACCACTTCAGCAAACCATGCCCATTTAAAACAAAACAAAACAAAACAAAAAACCTTAATTTGGAAGAGCACAGTCCTACTGCAAATCCAAAAAATTGCTACTAACAGCTCCCAAACAAAGACCAGCAATACTCTGACAAAATCCAAGGAGCTATATTGCAAGAACTCATGCTTCTGTAGCGCAATCAGAAAGTGCCTTCAGATAACTGAAAGACAGGAAAAAGTGGAAGGGGGAGCAGGGTGGTGGTGGTGGAGAAAGACAACCACTGGCTCCCACTACATTGTGTGCATGATTTCCATGCTCTCTAGTTTTCATTGTCTGTTGATAGTGGAGCCTTCCATATTTTCAACAGGCAAAACTCTCACATAGTGGGACTCCTCTCACATGACATATCTAATACACTGCCAAGTATATTTCCCATGAGTTAGTTCCTGAACACAATTAAGTGATGCCCATATATCTTCTATGTGCAGAAAATTAGCAAGTTGATTGTCAAGCTACGCTATTTGTGCAGTATGATGATCCTCTAGGGCAGATGCAGAGAGTGCCTTAAGAGCGTTTGAGTTACACAGGGAGCCATTACATACATAGGTTTGCAGCCAGGCTTCCGCAAATATATTCACTAGTGGATGCCAGGTATTTTAGGAACCAGCAGCAAAAAACTGTAGTATACTCCATCACAGGACGGGGTGTGTGTGTGTGTGTGTGTGTGTGTGTGAAAGAGAGAGAGAGAGAGAGAGAGATTGAGATTGAGAGAGAGAGAGAGAGATCTGTTTAAACTGCCAACACCATCACATGGAGTGGCAGACAGACTTTTTCAAAGTGGTGTCAGGTTGTACTCATATGCAAGTGTCATGGACTGAAAGAGTTATATACACACATATCACTGTATCATTAAAAAAAATATATGAAGCAATACCTTGCCAGGCCAGAGTAGAAATGGTTGCTAGGCACATATTTGTCCTAGGGAGGTCAAGGAATGATATAGCCAACCATTGTCTTTATCTAGCAAGCATTGGCTATTAGATACAAATCCAGCCAAAATCCTAAATCTAACATATCCCCTAAATGTATCTTCTGAGGAAAAGCTGCTTTGGAAGAGAGCGACCTAGAGCAGAAAATGAGTAAGAGATAACTTAAATATTTTCTCACCTGATACTTCTCTACTCCAAATTTACCTCCTCCAATCTGTTCCCCTAAGATTTTGCAATTTATCTAGATGCAATCCCCAACATCACCCAACAAAAAGAAAAATGCTTTAGTAATTAATGGTGATTGGGAAAGTGGTGGCAGGCAAAAGATTAGGCATGTTAGCACTACAGACTGTCCTCTCATGAAACTTCTTTTCATAACTAAAAGGGCTATCAGGGTCTCTTACTCACAATGTGGCCTATATTCAATGGCACAATGACATCTGACCACCAGCACAATTGTACGTTGTTCTCCACCCCTCTCACCTTGCAGCTCCCCATAACACCCAAACCACCAAAAAAAAAGTGTTTCCAGGGGTTTCCCAGGCCACTGGAGGTTTTGGGGTGCACAAAGGGCTGCAGAGGAATCATTCCCTGCCAATCCTTCTGACAGAAGGATTTCCATTAGCAGAATTACCAATGGATCCCTTCGTAACATGTAAGTTGGCTCTGGGTTTTCCACATAAATCTATCTCTTACTTATGGTTAATTTTTTCCTGTAGCCTAACTATATAAGCTCATGATTAGGTCCCAGTGGGATTTAAATCTGAAGCTTGCATAAATTCAATTTTCTACTCCAGATATTATAATCAAAAGTTACAAAATTAAATTTTAGCCAAAACTTCATGTTTCTTACAGCCGAGGCCCAGCCTCTCTCACAAAGTAGGTGGTTTTAAACAAGTTAATACATCCAGAATGCTTTACTGGTTTCATGATAAAAGGATAAGTTAAAAGAGTAAGAACTAAGAACTGGAAATGCCTGATGAGAACCAAAGAACATTAAACAAAAGCAGGACAAAAATTTTGTGGAGTTTTGATGGAACAAATTTATTAGGGTCCACACATTTTCTATTATATGTCATAATTATATGCAATCAATATTCTTATCTCCCTCTTTTCCATTAAGCTCTGACTCTTCGAAATAAAGCAATGCATCTAACTAGTTCCCTCTGTCATAAAAATTAAACAGAAATCAAAAGAATAGGTGAGTCAAGTTTATAATGGCTTCTTTGAAATGGGCTTTTCAGAGCTTTAGCTGTATGCAGCTTGAAACCAGCCAACTTCTTTTGTTCATTTCAAAACAAAGAGCCACTTATTTGAAAATATGCTTCTCTCAAGGATACTTCACCAAAAGCAAATGCAAAAATCTCTTTGTAGGATTTGTTCCCCTTCTGTTTCCATTAGTTCATTACATAATTTTTATTTGTAAACTTCCTGACAACTGAACACTCTTTTATCCAACTGACTGATTCTGTAATCTGTTTTGTATTGTATTTAAGCTACAGATCCTATAATATCCCTTTAAATATTGATAGCGAGTAACCACATCATCCCAGACCCTTCATATAAACTGCCAAACTGGAAAACATTTCTTTTGTCTAAAGAAGTAATATGCTATCCAGCCTGTGTAACAGTACTGAATGCCAACACTTTTCATTCATTTTTAGGAATGTTATGCTACAGAAATCACTCATTTTAAAAAAACTGCTGCTGTGTTACTCAAAAATAAACAAGCAATATTTTGTGGTAATTAATAACATCATACACAGATTACAAATTAAAGTTATAGACAGAATTTATGTAGAGAATAGAAAAGGAATCCAGAGTAGTTTCCATCATGAGATCTAGCTGCTCCCCTAAGCCCAAACTTCTCCCCATGTTAACGTTTAAAAACACAAAAGTACTTGCATGTCACTTTAATTCTGAAAATATCTTCTCAGAAAGGTTAGAATACATTTCACTACACAGTGACAGATGTATGAATACCAAATGCCCCTGGAATTCAAACCTGCTTTCTCCTATATATCATTTCAAGAGGAATGGGGGGAAATTTAAATCCAGCCAGTTGTCCACATGAGTCTGATAAACTATTAAAACAAATTGAGTACTGTATAGTGAGATTTACTGAATTTCCATGTGAACTACTCTTATATCTGCATTGACTGCTAATGGCAAATGAATACAAGAATTGTTGTCTGATAGTAACAGCTTCTTTAATAGTCAGCATGGTGTAGTGGTTTGAGTGTTGGACTATGACTCTGGAGAACAGGGCTCGAATTCCCGCTTGGCCATGAAAATCCACTGGATGACCTCAGGTAAGTCATACACTCTCAGCTCTCAGAAAACCCTGTGATAAGTTTGCCGTAGGGTCACCATAAGTCGGAAATGACTTGGATAGGCACAATGCATAAACAGCTTGGGTAGGCACAATGCATAAAATAGTTTATACAGACTTCAAATCCAACAAGGGAAATCTGTGAGAGAGTAACTTCTACAAGTGGGTTTCTTTGACTGATCAAGATCCGCACACGTTGATTGGTGCTGGGTGGCTCCTCAATCAGCACCTAGATCCAGACTGATCCAATATGTAATAATGCCACTCTTCAATTTCAAAAGATTAGTTTGCTCCTCTAGCAAAGCAGCACACTCAAAGAATACAGTCCAAAGAACATTAATTAAATGGGAGTTAATAAAAAGTAATAGGTGCTAAAGACTTCCTTTTTTAATGGGGCTACAGCACACAAAGGCTTCAGTTACTATTTCAGTAGGATTTAGCAACCTTAGCTTTCTCTGGATGGCAACCTGTACAAGAACCACAGTTAAAACATACAGAGTAGTGAACAAAAAAAAGTTCAGTGAGCTATGCTAGAGAATGGTGAAGAGGTAGGAATCATCCAGTAAGGTACAGGCAACTCCTTCCAGATTCTAAAGAAAGTATTCACTACTCCATCAGACTTTCTAAGCCAGAGAGTTCTGACAGCTCCACACACTTCTGAAACAAAAGCTAACCATATTTGAAGTACCATCTTTAACAGCAGGCAGCAACCTTGATTACCACAGAAACAAGGGAGGAGGCAAGCACTTCCTTCCTACTTGCAATAGGTTGCCATTTAACAATAAACCATGGATAGTAACCAAATAAATGTTAAAAAAATAATGGCCAGAATCCAAGATCTGTCAAATTAGTTTCGGATACTTTAGATGTCTTCATTTTCTATACGAGTCCCTGTTAGGTATATATCAAGCTATGTTTGAAACTGGAGGAAATTTTACAGCTATGTGTTAACGCTCATTCACAGAAAAAAAAAAATGGGGTTTATAGTTCATAGCCTCACTGAATGTACTCCATTGGAAACAGCTAAAGGCTTGCAGCCACAAAACATGATGCCATGGCCTAAACACACATTCTGCAGAAAAGGGACTATGAACCATAATTTAGCTGAATTGTGTCCACAGTCAGATTCATGCTATTTGTCCTGCTATACAATATGTGAATGCATGCAGCAGTTCATCGCTTGATATCAATCCATGCTACTATTTAATAGAAAATTGCATAAGGTGTTTTTCCCCATTTAAACAGGTTCTTCCCCCTCAAGATATGTTATGACTTTCAGCTTTTAACTTTTATCTGCTTTACACCTATCATACTTCCAAGAACAGAATTTAAATGAAGAAATAAGATGAAGAAAGTAAGTGTTTGAGGTTAAAAAAGAAGAAGAAGAAGAAGAAGAAGCAGAACTCTTCCAATCCAATCCATCCAGGTCAAACAGAGGATGGAAGGGGGGGGGATGCTAGTCAACAAATGATAGGATGGGATTGATTCCACTATAGGCAAATATACACATACATACATATATACATACACACACGCGCATAAATGGTATTCAGGATACCATCTGAAATCAATTCTATTTATTCCTTTTTTTAAAATAAACTTATATTTTTACACTTCAACAGCTACAGAAAAATGAGGAGAGTCTGGGGCTTATTCTCTGTGAATGCTTCAGAACCCCACCACCACCTCCGAAGAGTCACACACGAAGCCCCCACAGAAACACAAGCATCGCTGCCAAGTGTAGCGAGGAGGCAGAAGGTTATTAACTTCTGCCCAAACTGCAGGAGCCAGAGACTGAGAAGATGGCCCCCTCTTTACACCACTCGGACCCGTCCATTCCAAGAAGGCGGAAAGGGGGGCGGATAGAACGAACCAGGTGGGCTCTCGCAGCACCAGAAGGACCTTTCCCTGATCATCTGTTCGTCACCAGCTCCCCCAAAAAACCCGGCAGATCATTACAGAATGGTACGTTCCTCTCCCCCCCCCGCCGCCCCCAACCGGCCTTGCCGGAGAGATTTCTGTGGAGACCATAATAACTGCCGCGGCTGGTAGCCGCCGCTCGCCCTCGCCAGCCCCTCCCTGGCCAGCCGCTTCCCTCCCTTCCCCAGCCGCGGCTGCTCGACCAAGGCAGGCGGAGAGTTGCTCCCCGCCTGCCCGCCCGCCTTACCTTGCTCCGCCTGGACACGGTGGCACAGGATTAAGAGGACCCCCAGGAGCATGGCCGCCTTGCAGAGGGGCCCCCGGACGGCCACCGCCGCCAGCGCCGCTTCGGCTGTTCTCCGGTCAGGGCATGGCGGCGGCGGCAGCAAGAAGAGCAGGCTGAGGCCAACGCCGGTGGTCGCCCAAGCCCGCGAGATGCCGGCTGCCCAAAGCCGCCCCCGCAGGCGCTCGGGAGGCTCACACCTCGGGGCGGCGGGGGCAGCAGCAGCAGCCGCCTCCGCCGCCGCCGCCTTCTCGCCCAGAGCCATTGGTGGGGCGGCTCAGCTGGCACATCCCCGTCCAGGGTCTCTCTCACGACGGCGCGCTGCTGCCCTTGCCGTTGCCGCCGCCCATGGCTTCTTCAGCCTCGCCTCCGCCAAGGAAGGCAGGAGAGAGACGGGCTGCCAGTTGTTCCCGCCAACGCCTCAGAGTCGCAGGTGTATAACGGCGGCTGGGAGAAGCTGCAGCGCTTCCTCACATGGATCCGCCCGCCTCCCCCTCGCCTGTCGCCGCCTGGCTGTGGGCACGGGGACGCCTCACGCTTGGCAGCGGGCTCTCCTCCTTCTTTCCCTTCTCTCCCTCCCTGGTGCTTGACAGCTCCTTCCCTGTTCCCTCACGGGGGTGCCGGAGTTGAGATGGCAGCGCTGGAGAAAGGCGCCTCCTCAACAAAGGAATCACGTCGTCCTCCGCCTCCCCTTTTCTCTGCTCCTGAGTCGCAGAGATGGCGGAGCTCTTTAGCTGAGGGAGACCTCTCCTGGTCGGATCTCTCGCAGGTCCTCACGGGACATGTTATCATCATCATCATTATTTAGTTAATTTATTATTGAGTTTTGTGATGAGAAGTCAGCACTGAAGTAACAGAAAATAAGAGAAAACACTATAACAATAACAGCGAGCCACAGAGATAACTGGCAAATTCAGTCAGATGTTGATTATCATCATCATTATTATCTTTATTTCTATCTTGCTTTTTTTCCCCAATTTGGTACTCAAAGCAGGGTACAATCAAAAGACATGGTTCAAATCAGCAAAATACAAATGTTAAAACACAATTAAACAACTAATAGAATAGAATATAATCTTTATTAAGGTCATTGACCAGCACAAATTAAACAACTAAAAAAGTTAAAAACAGCTACCATTAGACTCGTAATAGCGAAAAACTGGAAATTTAAAGACTGCCCCAGTATAAAGGAATGGAAAGATAAAGTAATCGATATGTTTGAACTAGACATTCTTACATGTAAACTACGAAATAAGAAATTGGCAAAGATTAAAGAAGAATGGAAGCAGGTCATAGATTACTGGGAAGAAAAAGGTGAGATACGAACTAGCCTACTATTATAGGAACCCAAAGATCCCAGTGGGTTAGTAGGAAGAGAATATGGAAATACTGTATATATTTTCACTTGTACAATGTATACCCGTCTGCAGATATATATATGTATTTACATATAGTTACGTGTTTACATAGAGTCAATACAGAGCTTTATAGAAGGATGAGAAAAGTATTGAAATAAAGTCAAAAGAAATGGAAATGTTTAGCTAAAATCTTCTCACACCAAAACAGCACAACTTCAGGAAGTCAATAGAGAAGAAGAGAAAGAGTGGATTACATATGGTGAATTCTGTTAGCAACGGTGAAGTAGAAAAACAAAAAATATTTGAAGAATCATTCTTTATGATGTTGATGTATTGTATAAAATTCAATTTTTCATGATGATGATATAAAATTGTAAAAGAAATTGTAAACAATTGTAAATAACAATGCATCTATAATATGTATGAGACAATAAAAAATGAAAAAAAAAACAGCTATCATAAGTCCAACTTGTGTAACATGGATTATTTAGTCAGGAAGGAGCAACAAAAAGAAAATGGAAGGACTACAGTATCAATATCATCATGCAAGAGGTTCAACGGTTGGAACTCCTGCACAAAACCTCCAATAACCCACAGGTATATCATAGATTATTGCAAAAGAAAGCAAAACTAACATATATAAATAATCATAAAATCCAATCATCTATTATACACAAAAGCATATTACTACAAATTTAATAACAAACACCCTAAGGTTTTAGCAAGATTGTTAAACACAAAGCACAAAAAAAGCAGTTCATTCTATTACATCCCTGACAGGAAAGAAGACTGTATCCCTGAAAGAGACTTTGCAGGAGTTCCAAACATTTTATTCTGATTTGTATAAATCAGATACCCCCCCTGCCCACAGATATTTCTGCATTCCTTAATTCTTTGAACATACAAAACTTAAAGAGGCATACCACTTGCTTTTAAATTACCCAATACAAAAAGAGGAAATTGAAACTGCTATTCATAAACTGAAGGCTGTGAAGTCCCTGGGTCCGGACAGCTTTTCAGAGAGTTCTACAAGATGATGACTCCAGAATTATTACCCTACTTACTAACATTATTCAATAAAATTTTACAAGGAGGAGCTCCCCTCTGAAAGCTGGCATACTACATGAATCATACCAATTCCTAAGACAGATGAGGAAGACCTATCACCAAAATCATTCCATCCTATTGCATTAGTAAATCAGGATGCAAAGTTATTTACATCTATCTTGGCCACTAGAATTAATAGATTTGTTACCCATTATGTTCATCCAGATCAGACAGGTGTTATGCCTGGGTGTTGGATGACTGATATTCTAAGAAGAGTTCTTAATGTGATATACCACTCCACTCTGTCGAAGAACCCACTAACACTTTTTATCATTAGACGCCCTGAAGGCCTTCGATAGGGTGGAGTGGAATTATCTTTTTAAGTTATTAGGAAGGATGGAATTTGGTGCGAATATTATCTCTGCAATATCTATGACAATTCTAAAGCTAAAGTATTGATAAATGGACTAAATTCAGAGACCTTTGCTTTGGAGCGTGGGACCCATCAGGTTGTCTCATCTCCTGTTTTATTTGCTTGGCATAGAACCTCTACCTAATCTAATATGCATTTGGAAATAATTGGCATTCACATGAAAAACTTTCATCACAAACTTGCTCTTTAGGCAGATGATATTTTAATTTTTACCAAAAATTTTGATACCTCATTTCCTATTATAACTAAACTTATTGAGACATTTGGGAAGTATTCAGGCTTCTGTATCAATTTCCAGAAATCAAAATTAATGTGCTTAAATACTTCTCTGTTCAAACAAAAGAAATGACAAAGTTAACCACATTCTAATTATTGTCATTCCAGTTTCACATATCTGGGAGTCACACTAACAAAGGATATAACCAACTACTACACTGAAATTATAACCTTGTACATAAATGGATGAAGAAAAACAAATAATGTATTGGAAGACTCTCCAACTCTCTATATTGGTCCACATAGCACTAGTAAAAATGTTCCTTGTTCCGTGATTATTTTTTATTCCAAACTATCCTGCTAACTCCAACAACAAGAAAATTGACACTTTCACAAAATATTATCAATAATTAGATTTTGAGACCCAGATTTACCAAATCAATTCAATAGATCAACTCAAGGCTAGGAGGATTGGCAGTACCACATTTGCTGACTTACTTCCGAGCCTTTCAGCTAGCTCAACTCACCCAAATGTTCCAAGACCAACATGCCCACAGCTGGGTCACAGCAGAGATGGGAAATATATCTTCACAAGAATATAAATATTTATATTTTAAAAAACTGACTTGTAAAGATCTTACAGAGATAGCCAGCCCATTTCTGTGTAACTCTTTCCATATTTGGAGTAAGTTAAAGCATATACTGGCACCAACACCCTCCCCCATTGTACCATTTTTACTACATGACAGCTTCAGGTTTGAGGATAAAATTAGGCAATTTGCAGACTGGAAACAGAGAGGCCTATTGCATATACACGATTTCTTCCACCTGGGTTGTCCACTAAGAGCAGAAGATTTGGCATCTAAATTGGAACACATTTTAACTAATTGGCTTCAAATCAGACAAATAATTTCTTTCCTTTCTCACTTACAAGTATCCAATGAACAACCACATTCACTTACCCAATTTGAGGAGATATGTGTAACGAATAATACTGTAATCAAAGGTAAAGCAGCACAAATACACAAGATCTTGATTAATGAGAAATTTGGTAATGGCCAGCACATACAATTGATTTGGCAATCAGACTTGGAGGTAGAGATTGCAGATAATTTGTGGTCACAAGTTTGCTCCTCACCCTCATACATGACTAGGTCAGCTAATACTAAGGAATGATTTTTAAAATTAAAAATAAAGAGATGGGGTAGGGTCCTTAGTCCATATTTCTGGGGGACCTCCCCAAGCAATTTCAGATTGGTGTTAAAATGCACAGGAGACAAAATTGAACCATGATGTTGTTAGCATGCCTTAGTACCCCTCCCTGTGAGCTTCCATAACTGGATATTTTAGACAGTTTTCATGGTCACATTGGCTTAGGCAGACTGGAGGTGAGTTGAAGGTCACAGTGACCTGAATGTGTCTAGAAATATAATGGTAGGAAAGTCTAAGTTAGGATTAAACTGAAAGCCCCCCTAATGGGTTTATGCTAACAACCCTGTTGTTAAAGGGGTATGTGCTAATCCTTTCTTCCAGCTCTGGGCATTTCCAACAACAATTCAATCATGTAAACAAGTGACCTTTCCTCATTCCATACCCTACAGAAATCTCTCCTCACACACCATCCTGTCTAACTTTATGAAGTTGTCGCAAGCCCATCAATGTTCTATCCCTCCACAACTAAAGCAATCAGTTACATTTTGGTTTCTTTTGTCTAGTCCGTGAGAAAGCCATCCAGGCTTTGTTATAACTAATTCACCCCTCCAAGGCACGGAATAAAGTATAAATATTAGAGCCCTAACAATAGCTAAGTGTGTCACAGCCAAGGTGTGATACTGCTGGACCTTATTTGCTGTGACGCCAGTCTGAGTACCTTCGCGGCACAGAACTCTGTCCTCTTCAAGACTGGTAACTATCACCCTATTTTCCCAGACCTCTCTCTCTCTCTAGCCAACCTTTCTGCCATACTCTGCTATAGCCTTGTATGGTTCATAAGAACATATGTTGTGTATGTTAGTTTACTTTCTATATTATTCCAATAAAATACTTTATTTTACTTTAACTGGAGCTTTAACAGTTAGTACTGGTATACATAGGTGAAAAGATCCCCAAAGTTACCCTCCTCTAACAGGAGCTAATAATTCTCCCAAATATCAAAGGAGAGTTTGGCGTCACAGGTGGGACTCTAATGCACTCCCACCCACCTCTTAGGGTAACAAGATATCCCATAAGCCAACAGAAGGAAATAGGCACTTAAAGTAAACATTCAACAGTTTTTAGACCCAATCATAGAATCATAGAATCATAGAATCATAGAATTGCAGAGTTGGAAGAGACCACGAGGGCCATCCAGTCCAACCCCCCTGCCACGCAGGAAATCACAATCAAAGCATCCCCGACAGATGGCCATCCAGCCTCTGTTTAAAGACCTCCAAGGAAGGAGACCCCACCACGCTCCGAGGGAGTGTGTTCCACTGCCGAACAGCTCTTACTGTCAAAAAGTTCCTCCTCATGTTGAGGTGGAATCTCTGTTCCTGGAGCTTGCACCCATTGCTCCGTGTTCCAGTCTCTGGAGCAGCAGAAAACAAGCCTGCTCCATCCTCAGCGTGACATCCCTTCAAATACTTAAACAGGGCTATCATATCGCCTCTAAACTGTCTTTTTTCCAGGCTAAACATACCCAGCTCCCTAAGTCTCTCCTCATAAGGCATTGTTTCCAGACCTTTCACCATTTTAGTTGCCCTTCTCTGGACACGCTCCAATTTGTCAATATCCTTTCTGAATTGTGGTGCCCAGAACTGGACACAGTATTCTAAGTGAGGTCTGACCAAGGCAGAATAGAGTGGCACTATTACTTCCCTTGATCTAGACACTATACTTCTATTGATACAGCCCAAAATTGCATTGGCCTTTTTAGCTGCCGCATCACACTGTTGGCTCATGTTCAACTTGTGGTCTACTAGGACTCCTAGATCCCTTTCACACGTAGTCTCATTCAGCCAGGTCTCTCCCATCCTATATTTATGCATTTCATTTTTCCGCCCTAAATGCAGTACTTTACATTTCTCCGTATTGAATTTCATTTTGTTAGCTTTGGCCCAGCTCTCCAGTCTATCCAGGTCATTCTGAATTTTGATCCTGTCCTCTAGGGTATTAGCTACTCCTCCCAATTTGGTGTCATCTGCAAATTTGATAAGTATGCCCCTAATTCCCTCATCTAAGTCATTGATAAAGATGTTGAATAGCACTGGGCCCAGGACAGAACCCTGTGGCACCCCACTGGTCACATCTTTCCAAGACGAAGACTTAAAACTCCCTCGTTCTTACACTTCCAGCCTCCAGTCCACTTGAGGACCTCAAGTCAAAAGTGTGCTCTAAAAAGGCACGTGGCATATTGAGATAATAATATTTTTTTTGTTCAGAATGTTACCAATAAAAATATCAGAACTAGAACTGGAAAAATGGCAAAATATGTTGAATAAATACTGTAATGGAGGGAAAAGAACAAGATTAAATAAATTATTTTGGTATATATCACAGAAGGAGGGAGGATTTGGGCTTCCCAATATAAAAGGATATTATGAAGCTAATCAATTGAGATATATTATAGAAGGAATTGTAGGACAGGAAGATTTAGAATGGTTAGAGATAGATATAGGGAGAATAGATAAGAGAATATGGAATATATTTTTGGTAATTTTACAAAAAAGGAAATTAAATTAATTGAGAACCCAGTTCTGCAAAATATATTGGGAATATGGTATAAATATAAGAAAGAATTTTTGCCTATTGATTCAGTTTTAACACCAGTTATAATGGGAGGAAAATTCCCAAATAATTTGAAGGAAAAAATGGGAAAGGAATTAAAGAAAAGAGGACTAGAGAAAATAGAGGGATGGATAGGATGGATGTGAGAAAGGGAGTATAAGAGAGAAATTACATGGAATGAAAATTTCATGGTTTAATTGCATACAGTTAGAACAATGGATTAAAAATTGGAAAAAGAATAATAAAGAAATAAGGGAGTTTACAAAATTTGAAGATTTGGTGAAAAAAGGTGAAAAGATGGATAATAATGAAGTTTGAAAGGTATTACAAGTGAATTATATAAAATATTGGTAAAAATAAGGATAATGAAGGTAAAGTAAAATATTTAAGGAGAATATGGGAGGAAGATGTGAAACAAAAAATGCAGATTATGAATGGGATAAAATTTGGAAACAAAGACAATTAAAAATATGTCAATATGGATAAAAGAAAATTACTATAAAATAATATGGAGATGGTATTTGACACGAGCAAGATTGCATAATATAGATAAGAATAATTCTAAATCTTGTTGGAGAGGTTGTCAAGAAATAGATACATATATGAATATGTGGTGGGATTGTAAATATGTACAGCAGTTTTGGGAAATGGTTTTTATAGAAATAGAGAATATTTTGAATATAAATATAGAAAGGAAACCGAGCATAGCATTGATGTCAATTTATAATGGAGAGAATGGGAATCAAGTAGAAAAGGATTTAATAACAAATTTATTACCGGCAGCAAGATTAATTATAGCAAGATACTGGAAAACACAAATAAATATACAAGTGGAGGAGTGGTATATAGAAGTTTGGAAAATGACAGTAAATGATAAGTTAACATGTAGAATTAAAGTAAGAAGAGGAATATGGAAAGAAAATGATTTTGATAAAATTTGGAAATTATTTGTTAAAAAAGTATTACAGAAAAAAGATGGGAGGTTACCTCCATGAGACGAAATGAGATTTTGGAAAGATTAGCTAATGGCTCCAGTGAAGGGGAGCACTGTGGTGGGAGGGTTGTAGGGGAATTAATATTCTTGAAAAGAATCATAGTAAAGAACTTAAGTTAACTTTTGAAATTAGTTAATAGAAATATTGTTATATTTATGATAATATTACGTGCTTTAGTAAATAAGTAGTGATTGGAGATTATAATGTATGATTATAAAATTAATTAAAAAATTAAAATAATTTAAAAAAAGACATGTTGAGATAATAGTATGGGTGTCTTCATTACCACAAAGTCCTGAGCTGATCTTGATAAAGAGGCATTGGCACTGATGCTGAGATTCTCCAGAACCAATAAACTAAGGATTATCATCCACCAAATATGAGTCAAACATATCAAGGGTCCATTCACACTGCAGAATTATAGAGTTGATATTCCACCTTAACTGCCATAGTTCTATCTAATGGCATCCTGGGACTGACGGTTTAGGGAGCAACATTTAGAATTCTTCTCAGCCAGAGAGCTCTAGTGCCTTACCAAACTACAAACCCATGTGATAGGATGGAACCATGGCAGCTGACATGGAATACCAGTGCTATAACTGTGTAATGTGAATGGGCCCCAGCTCATTTCTCTCATACATGATTGGTTGTGAATGATACTAATCTTACTCTGAATCAATCTGTCATTAAATAATAGAAGCAGAAGGCTTAAGGTCAAGTTGTGGAGTTTCTAGAGCCAGCATGGACGAGGAAGACTGGAGGGGTGAAAGCATGAGATAGCTGACAACTACCACCACCCCTTACCTGGCCCATTCTGACCTTGGTAATTTCCTTGCCCACAACCATCATTGTAAAGCACTGTTATAAAGTGACCAGGTACATAGTTATACCAAGATGAGGTTGATCTCTTTCATGCACCTACAGAACTGAGATTCCTTGTACATGGTGGTGTTTAGAAGTTGACCATGGGGTATCTGTGGGGAATCTCAGGATACAGTTTACATTACAGCAAGGCTTTCTATTGTATGACACGTCATGGGAGAGGGAGAGACAAACAATTCTTCTTGGTTGGAAGGGTGCCCAATGGAATCTCTGCTTTTGTCTGATCTCTGATTGGAAACAACAGAAGACTGCACTGTTCTAATTAAGAGCATGCCACTACATCATACACCAGGGTTTCTCAACCAGGGTACCCTGGAGCCCTAGGGTTCTGTGAGAGATCATACTTTTTTAAAAAATAGACTTTTTAAAGGTATAGATATAAAAATATTTAATGCAAGGGTTCCCTGAAACTGAAAATTATTTCAAGAGTTCCTCCAGTGTAGAAAGGAAGAGAAAGGCTGCCATATACTCTTCCAGTTGTGACAAAGAGCAATATGCAAAGTTACTTAGAGCTGAATCCACACCAGGGCTATATCCTAGCTCCAGTGTACAGTATCCTGCCCTGATTTAACCCCGCTAGCATCACCACCACCACCCCATTATAATCCACATGCAATTTGATATTGATGGCCAAACATTTCCCCACATCAATAGAAAAGGGCATTTCCTACCATGTTCACTGTATCGGATTATTTTAGGTCACATGATGGCAGCAGCTGTGGGTTTTGTTTTGTTTTTTATCTTACTGGAATGCATTCAGATATAGGTATCTCCACATAAATCTATCAACCAATAGCCTTTCTTCTTTTCCTAAACTTACCACCTACCTGCACTCCCGTTGGATGCCTCCCCTGTCTCATCCCCTTCCCCTCTCTCACCCAAGTGATTAAGTGAGTGTGAGTGTCGAGGTCTAAACTAAGGAGGCATTTAATTCTCCTGAGACATAAACACACACACGCACATACACAGGCTGGAGGCTGAGTGGTGTGCTGGTGAATGGTTCAAGGGCAACGGGAAGGGGATTTGGTGGTTCTCTCCTTGTCCCCTACTCCCCGTCCTGCTCCTCCATCTGCCCTGGAAACCTAAGCACCACCTGCCCTCTCTCCTTCTTCCCCCATCCAATCCTCCTTCCACTATCACCCGTCCCAGTGAGTGACTGAGTGAGTGACTGATCAAGGGAGTGTGTGCGCCCTCCCTCCTTTCTCCTCCCTGTCTGATCCCTTCTCCCTCCCTCTGTCATGTGGCCCTCCCAGGCTCCCAGTCTGGATTATGACACAGACAGCAAGGCAGACAAAGAGGATGTCAGGTTTAGCTCTCAGGACCCAGAGGCAGATCCAAACAGGAAAATGGAAGCCATTTCCCTGTCAGGATCTGCCTCTGGGTCCTATATGATTGAGGGAGTGCACGTGTGGCCGGGCACCCGAACCCCTGCAAATGTTGAAGAACGGCTATATTTAATAACATTTAATAAAATAAAAATATTTGATAAAATGTAATACACACAACCACTTTGGAACCCTTCCTGCCGTTAACTTTGCCCACATGCACTGAATGTTTCAGTACCCCTTCTAGCCTTTGGTTATTTGAATACATATTGAATGTGGGGGGGGGAATGGTGAGACCATGCTTGCTGGACCTAGGTAACCTCCTACCAACCTGTCCCGTCATCCAACAACCCCACCCTACCCCCACCCCATTCAAGATTCAAAGCTCAGGGCACACATCTTAAAAAGCCAAATTTTCAACAAAAGTGTGGAGTAATTTTTTTTAAAATCACATTAAAGCCTTAAACAAGTGCTTTCACTTGGAAAACAGAGGAACAGTGTGTGTTCCAACAGCACTGGGATTGAGGTGAAGATGAATTATTTTGCAGGTGTGAATTCAGCCCAGGAGGCTGAACCTCTTGTCTCTGAGGGAAGACCAGCCCGGGGTTTACATAGCCGCTGAAGAAGGAACAGATTAAGGGAGTTTACTTCACCCTTACCTGCCTGAAAGAACACATACACATGCATGGAGTTTGTCAATAAGATCATGCAGCTCCCAAGGATCACCTGTGAAGCTGTTGGACCCTTTCCAGAGCCACCTCCTTCCTTTAAAAAATTGGGGAGACAAAAAGTGAAGGCCACAATCCCATTTTAAAAGAGTTAAGAGACCTATTTTCCCACTTGGATGGAATAAGTGCTTGATACACACACACACACACACAGAGGTATGCAGAGATGAATACAGAGATGAGTACCCAGCTTGTGGGGGGCAATTAGCTAACACACATTGGAAACTGTTTAATGCAGTGTAGATGTGTAAATAGCTGTTGCTTAAAACAATTTGTAAGCCGCTCTGATAGCCTTGTGGCTGAAGAGCAGGGTATAAATAAATAAATAAATAAATGAACAATGGGGTAGTAGTGGCTCTTAGACTCCCTGTGGCTTCCCATCCCATCAGCTCATGTTTGCTTCCCCTACTCTCTTCCAGTTCCTTTTCCTTTTGTGTAGGCTTTTAGACTGTAAACTCAAGGGCAGGGGATTTCTTAACATTAATCTGGGAGTCTTTTCAGTTGAGAGTAGTGAATCTCCAGTGAAACTAAGCTGTATTTCAGATTCTATATTTTTAATTGAGAAAAAACATAGGCTGATGAGCAAGAAGGGGCTGATCACAATACACACACACCCACACACATATAGTGTGCTCCAGAGCCATCTATAACGCCCTGTGCTTCCTCAACACTGTACTTGTTACAATTTCTTCCACTTGTCTCCTCAGGTAAATAATACTATACAGTATTTATTGCATAGAAAAAAGAGGAAAGTATTATGCAACCTATTCCTCTCCTTGGAAGGCCTGTCTTCAAATGGCAAAGCTTCTACTACCCTTTGGGCATTGCCCATACTAACTGAATGATGGGAACTAGAGTCCAATATCCAATAGGGGAGTTTGTTGAAAGATCCACAGAAAAGTAGAAACTATAGGTTGCTCAAACCATAGTCATCTACATCAACTGTTAGGATGGAGCCCTCTGGTGGTTTTCATAGGGTATTTCAGTTTATTATTGAAATTTTGAATGAGTTATTTTTTTCAGGCAACAGATTGATAGACTATTTAAGATTTACTGTAGAAATTCAAATTCAGTGGTTAGATTATATATCTTACTGATAGGCATGCTTGATCCAACAACCACCTTGGTCTTCTATTGTAGCTTCTGAAAATATAGATATCAAATGCAGTTCTAATTTGTAGAAATATACATCCTAGGGCCAGGTTCCTGAGTTTGCTTTCAGTGTTGGGAGCATGACACGAACAGAGTTCTGTTGGCAGCTGCTGCAGCAGCAGGGAAGCAAATCTCACAAAACATGCACGTACGCACACTTCATCCTGCAGCTTCTTGGACAGGAAGATTATCTGAGACAACAGGCATTTTTTCTCCCTCCCTTCTCCCTGCAGTATCTTATGTTTTTAATGGTTTTTGTTTCTAACTAATTTTAACTTTATAATATTTTAATTGCTTTTTAATATTTGTATCCTGTGAACTTTTACCTACATTTGTTTTAATTCTTGTAAGCCATCTTGAGTCTCATACTGGGAAAAGATGGAATATAAATAAATATATAGTGGGTCCTCCATATCCATGGGTTCTGCATCCATGGATTCAACCAACCATGACTTGAAAACACTAAAAAAAAATCCAAAAAGCAAACGTTTGACTTGTTCTCCATTTTATATAGGGGACACCACTTTACTCTCTCTCTGGCTTTTCTTCGCAAACGAAGATTTAGGAAGGACACATCCCGTGCTTTCTGCAAGCGCGCTGATGACTGAAAAGGCCAATCCAAGATAAACATGTCCGGCTGCAGAAAGCACAACAGAAGGTTTCCTTGTGTGATGTTTATGGGTTGGGATTCTTTCTGTGTTATCATTTCTCTTCAAGACTTGTTCGGCATGAGTTCTCAAATAAGGCTGCAGCATTGTGGATTGTGCATCTCCATGCCTCCCAATGTGAGGCCAGGGTGGACCATTGTTGGTGATCAATTTGGCCGAGCCTGAGATGTTGTTTTAGGGAATCCTTGTATCACTTTTTTGGAGTGCCTCTCTTACGCTGACCCGTGGTGAGTTCACCGTAGAGTACTATTTTGGGGAGGCGATAGTCCTCCATCCTAGAAATGTGCCCAGCCCAGCGCAGCTGTGTTCCCATGGCCTCAATGCTGGTGATCCCTGCTTGCTCAAGGACAGCAACATTCGTCACATAGTCAGTCCAGTGTATATTTAGGATTGTGAGTATACAGCGCTGATGAAAGCGCTCGAGGAGTCGTAGGTGGTGGCGATAGGTGACCCGTGTTTCAGATCCATAAAGGAGAATAGACGGTACAATGGCTCTATACACACTGATTTTTGTGCTTTGCCTCAGGTGTTTGTTACTCCAGATTCTTTTGTAATTAATTTTTATTAACATCTTTTACACTTAACACAGTTATTACAGTTGTTGCAATAGTATCTTATACATTCTTTCTTCTTCCAAATACATACATACAAACTTATTATTCTACTATCCCTTTTCCATATTATCTAAAATCCTCCTTTGTTCTCTTCCTTAATTCATTATGTCATTATTTCATTCTATCCTTTTATCCTTTCCTTTCATCCAACCTATTCAACCCTTTTCACTCCCAAGTTCACTCGTTACTTCCCATTAAGAATTATCACCTCTGATTGTTTATCACCATTAATAAGCCTTCCAGTATAGTATAGTATTTTTATATCTGCACTTCAATTATGACAACAATTCTTTATATATTTCACAAATTTCAAAAATGGGTGTGGTCTTTTATCCTTTTATACAAGAAATCTGGAATTTATCCAGCCGCCCCATACTGTCTCTAAATACGATTTAGTCTCATTCCATTCATTTTCAAAAATTTCCACATCCTTATTTTTTATAACTCTTGTCAATTTGTCCAAATATATTAATTCTACTACTTTAATAGTCCACTCCTCTCTTGTGGGTATGCTATCAAGTTTCCAATGTTGTGCAAAAACAATTCTTGCGGCAACTATTAAATTGAATATTATTCTCTCCTCATCTTTTTTAATTTCATCACCAAACAGACATACCAAATAAGTCTCTGGCCGCATTTGAAATGTCCTTTCCACAATCATCTCTACTGAATCATGAACCATCGACCAAAAATTGTGTGCTTTCTTGCATGACCACCAGCAATGAAAAAATGTTCCCACTTCTTCTTTACATTTCCAGCATCGATTATTCATGTTCTTATATATTCTTGATAGCTTATCCAGTGTCATGTACCATCTGAAAAACATTTTCCAGCAGTTCTCCCTTAAATCCTGACAAACTGTTACTCTCACGGTTTTGTTCCATAATTTCTCCCATTGTTCATACAAAATTGGTGTACCTATATTCTTAGCCCACTTAATCATAGGTTCCTTTACTGCCTCATCCTCTCAATCCCAATTTAATAGTACCTTATATATTTTAGATAATATCTTAGAATCTCCTGAGAATATATCTTCTATTGCTGTCTTATTTTCTTTAAGTCCAAAAATTCTTATGTCCTGTTTCAATTTCTCCCATATCTGCCTATACAACCACCATTGGCAATTAATACATTCATTGTTTATTTCTTCTTGAGTTTTTATTTCTGGTTGATTCCCTTTCCATTTTATTAAGTCTTTATATTTCAGCCATTTTACTCCTGGTATTCTTTCGCGTCTATAAAAAGCCTCGTGCGGAGATATCCATATAGGTGTTTTATAATGGCATCTTAGTTTATATTATTTCCACACTCTGAGTAATGGTTTTGTTATAAAATGGTCATTAAAGTCTTTGTTTACCAAATCTTTATTGTACCATAAATATGCATGCCAGCCATATCTTAGATTATCCCCCCTCCAAATCTAGCAGACTTTCATCTTCGATGGTTATCCATTTCTTAATCCAAGTCAAATAGCTGGCATAAAGATACAATTTCAGATTTGGCAAACTCATCCCACCTCTTTCTCTGGCATCCTGAAGGTATTTAAGCTTAATCCACTTCAGACTCTTTTGTAAAGTCTTCCAAATGCGCTATGTGCCTTTGCTAATCTGTGATCGATCTCTTTGTCAATCTTGGCATCTGAGGAGATGATGCTTCCCAGGGAGGTGAACTGCTGAACGGACTTAAGCACAGAGTTGCCGACGGCAATGTGGGGATGGTGGTGTTTGTTTTGTGGTGCAGGCTGGTAGAGAACTTCCGATTTCTTCAGGTTGACTTCCAGCCCAAACAGCTCTGCCTGTGTTAGGCACTGCAGAGCTGCTTCTGTGTGGGCAACAAGGGAAGCATCATCTGCGAAGAGCAGCTCACGGACTAGATAGTTTAGAGTCTTAGTGCGAGCCCTCAGACAGCTTAAGTTAAACAAGCTACCATCAATACAGTAACGTATATATACGCCGTCTTCTTCTTCGAGCTCGGCCATAGCCCTTTCGAGCATCATGCTGAAGAAGATTGTAAATAAAGTTGGAGCAAGAACACAACCTTGCTTCACTCCATTAGTTATTAGAAAGGGCTCTGAAAGAGCATCGCCATATCTGACTTGACTGTGCTGACCCTCATGTAGCAAGATAATCATTTTGAGGAATTTGTGGGGACATCCTAGTCTTTCCAGGATCTGCCACAGACCTTTTCTACTCACAGTGTCGAAGGCTTTGGTGAGGTCGACAAATGTTACATAGAGACCCTTGTTCTGCTCCCTACATTTTTCTTGCAGTTGTCTAAGGGCAAATACCATATCTGTAGTACTCCTATTAGCTCTGAAGACACGTTGGCTTTCAGGAAGAAGTTATTCTGCAACAGCAAAAACTAATCTGTTCAGGAGTATTCTTGCAAGAATTTTTCCAGCAATAGAGAGCAGTGTTATGCCTCGATAGTTTGAGCAATCGGATTTTGCTCCTTTTTTCTTGTACAGGGTGATGATGACTGCATCTCGGAGATCTGATGGCAGTTCCCCCTTTTCCCAGCAATTCACAAGGTGTTCGTGGAATTTAGCATGGAGTACATGACCTCTGTGTTTCCAAACTTCAGGTGGGATTCCATCAATCCCAGCTGCCTTGCCGTTTTTCATCTGCTGTATGGCCTTAAGGGTCTCTTCCAAAGTGGGAGCTATGTCCAATTCATTTTTCATTGGTTTTTGTATCATATGTTGGATAGCTGAGCCTTGGAGTACTCGGTTGGCACTAAAGAGACTTTGAAAATGTTCAGCCCATCAATTCAGGATGGAGGCTTTATCAGTAATTATTGTTTGACCATCTGTATTGTATAAGGAGCTTTGGACCTGATAAGTAGGTCCAAACACTGCTTTAAGAGCTTCATAAAATCCTCTATGATCACCCAGATCTGCACAGTGTTGTGTCTTTTCTGCTATATTGATCCACCACTTGTTCTGCATGTCTCGGAGTTTTTGTTGAAGTTTACTACATGTGAGGCGGAAAGCTGCTTTTCTTACATGGCAAGTTGGCTGGGCGAGGTATGCCTGGTGAGCAGTTCTCTTCTTTGCCAACAGCTCCTGGATCTCTTGGTTGTTTTCATCAAACCAGTCTTGATTTTTCTTGTGGGAGAACCTGAGGGATTCTTCTGCAGACTGGAAGATACTGTTTTTGATATGTTGCCAAAGCACTGTGGGAGAAGGATCTGTAGGATGGTCTTCAAGTTTTGTTTGCAGATTTGCCTGGAAGTTGTCTCTCATGGTAGCTTGTTGAAGATTGTTGACCTGGAGTCTCTTCTTTAAGATGCCACCCCTCTTAGGTCCGAACTTAAGATGAAGATTTAGTTTACATCTGACGAGGTGATGATCTGTTTGGCATTCTGCACTGGGCACCATTCGGGTATGATGTACATCGTAAATGTTTCTCTGGCAGACTAGAACATAGTCAATGAGGTGCCAATGTTTGGATCGGGGATGCATCCAGGTTGTCTTCAAGCTATCTTTCTGCTGAAAGATTGTGTTTGTAATAGTCAGCTGTTGTTTTGCACAGAACTCTAGCAGGAGGCATCCGCTATCATTGCAATTTCCAACATCGTGCTTGCCTAAGACACCTTTCCAGGCTTCGGAGTTCTTTCCTACTCTGGCATTGAAGTCACCAAGGATAATAATTTTATCTTCTACAGGGACTTTTTTTATGAGTTGGCATAGGTCTGTGTAGAATTTGTCTTTCTCTACAGGGTCGGCTTGCATAGTTGGGGCATATATACTAAAGAGAACAACATGTGGGAGGTTTAAGGAAATAATGCGATCAGAGTGTCCTGTTGGCAAGGTTTCGAGTTTGGAGGCAATGGAGTTTTTAATCATAAAGCCTACTCCTGAAAGATGTTTTTTGGTTTTGGGTTTGCCAGACAAGTAAAGTTTGTAGCTGGTGCCACGTTCTTTAAGGCTGCCTTCCTCATGGAGATGAACTTCACTAAGAGCAGCGATGTTCAATATTAAGCCGTGATAGTTCATGGGCTATTAGGGCAGAACGATGCTCAGGCCGTCCACTGTCTGCAGAGTCTCGCATGGTTCTGATTTTCCAGCATGCAAGTGTCAGTTTATTTACACCTTTGGAGGATGGTGTGTGCCTTTGTTTTTGCCTTTATTCGACCGCATCAAAAGATGCCCGTTGGCCGCGGCTAGCCAACCAGGTAGATGGGGATGCGCTTTCGTTAGGCCACCTTTTCTAGGCCCCTCTCCATATGGAGCAAGCAGTGCTCTCCTTAAAAAAGGCTGCTTGGTCATTCAGGATGCTGCTGAACAAGACTGTCCTCACAGGTCAACCTCAAGCAACCAAAGTCCTGAACCGCCTGCATGCAGGCTTGGGTCTGTGGCTTTCAGTGCATCTTTACACCTGCCGTTTCATCCCTCACTTATTGCTACAGGGCTTTTTTAGAATTGGATTTATCCTTCGAGCCTGTGCAATGGATTTTTCTGATGGAGTGCAGCGTGCACAGAACTGGCCTCACCCTTTAAACCAAAGGTTCATCTGCTGTGGCCTTGCAAGCATAGATGGTAGCAACAAGGTCCTCGGGTCATAGGTTTGATTAGAGTTTCCTTCTCTTAGATGGTTGACCTTACAGGGTTGGACGAGCACCATCTGCCTGGGTTTTGGATTAGAGTTTTCCTTTTCCTGGGATGGTTGCCATGAGGCTAAAGAGCCCATCCTGCCCTTTGACGCTCTTTGTCAGACCCTTCGGTTTTGACCTGCCTGGCATGGGAGGCCCTACTGGTGGCTATTTATGCCACCACCAGCATAGCTCAAAACTTTGTTAGGGAATGCAAGCCTCTCCCCCACAACAAGGGGGCATCAATTAAGAAGACACCACTTTACTACATCACTATATATAATGGAACTTGAGCATCCACAGATTTTGGTATCCACAGTGGGTCCTGGAACCAAACCCCAGGGGATACTGAGAGCTCACTGTAATAACAATAACAATAACAATTGATTAGAATAATTAGTATTTCCTACTATGTGTCTTATAAAAGATACTAGGTCTTATCTGTGAACTCATTGGCTTCTTCTATTCATAGGCACCAGTTATGAGGCCTGTGTTCAAAACTACTCAAAACTTTCTACTGTTTTTGTAAGAATTGAAATACTGTCAGTAATTCTGTGACTTCTTTACACAACTTTACTGAGAGGTAAAAGGAGAGTTCATACCATTTGTGTTTTCAGTTGTCACCATCTGTGGACTCTTCTTCAACACTGTGGCCATTGACCTGTGGTTCTTTCTTGTCCCTCATGCCATTTAAAATACACATGAAACCACTGGGAGAGGTTGTCTGGAATTCTGATGATATCCAGCTCTGTCTCTCTGGTCCAATGCCTGATGTCAGTAACATACTAGAAGAAGGTGAACAATTGAAGGGTAATTTTAAAAAGATAGAGGTACTTCTGGTCAGTCAAAAGCTGATCAAGGAACAAGCAGTTAACGTATGCTGGATGGTATTATACTGTACTTCTCCTAAAGACTAAGGACTTTATCACACAAGGGTGGTAAATCACTGCAATCATGTTGTTTAAGCAACAGGAAACATAAAGGTATTGAAAAACTCACTTTCGTACTGTCCCTACAATAGTACTATGGTGCCACCATGGTGATTCAAGATCCCACAATCAGTCTTCTGCACCACCTCACTAGCCCTGCAGTCCTTCCCATCCAGCACATGCATTTTTAATTTTTTAAAAAATATCTATAAGTCTCCCGCAATTGTTTGCTCCTACTGTACAGTTGTGCAGTTTCAACACTTCTTGTGAGATTGCCATAATATTGGAACTGCAGCGGAATGACCCATTGCACCACAGTGAGTACTGGAATAGCTGTGATATTAGCAGCCATTCATGGGGTTCTATGGTCAATTAAAAGATGTGTGACACTGACAAGTGGAATGCAAAGCAGCAACAGAAGAACCACAATGTTGTGTGATAAGGATCAGCCAGAGATGCTCTTATACTGCTGTTATTGTGATTAACTCCCCTCTTGTGATAAAATCCTATATTCACAGTTTGAGTGAACTCATGCATTCAACACTGGACCTGGATACGCAGATTTTGGTGTTGGCCTCGTGTGCATTTGCCCAGTTAAAGTTTGTTTGTCAACTGTGTCTGTCCCTTGAGATATTTGATCTGGCCATGACATGTACGCTGTAGTTAGTTTAAATGTTCTCTTATGGGTTTGGCTTTGATAAGTGTTAAGAAACTTCTGATGGAGCCAGACTGGAGGTGGTTACAGGGAGTCAATTTTTTACAGGATTCCTTGATCATTTGTCTATTTCTGGGCACAATTCAAATTGCTGGTTATGATGCATAAAGTCCTAGGTGACTTGGGTCCAGCCTACCTGAAGGAATGTATTCGTCCATATGAGCTTGCCCAGGTATTGAAATCTTCAGCAGAGGACTTTCTCTTGGTTCTGTTGTGCTGAGAAGCACATCTGGTGGGAACATGAAATCGGGTTTTTTTCAGAGACCACTCCTATATGCCAGAATTCCCTACCAATGGAGGCTTGGTGGTCTCCCTCCATAATTATACTTCTTCTAGCAGGCAAATACTTTATTCACGGAGGCTTTTGGCAACTGACTGGTTGCTATGGATGCTGTACTTTCCTTAATATTTTTTAAAATGTGCATTTAACTGCCTTAAATGGTGGCCTGAATCTAACAAGGCACACTGACTGATGGAACTGCTTTTTTCAGTGGAATCTGGAAGGAGTGATCTCTCCTTCCCTTTACACCCCTAGTGAACCTCAAAAACTTATTCTGGGGAATTGGAAAGCCTTCCAGAGGTAGTTTTTGGTCAGCAACTCTGCAGGACAGGCAGGAGAAGAAGATAACTCAGCAGCATTGCAACTGCACTGTTACTCGGATGTCACCTTTAAGCTTCAGTCTTTAATTCTTTTGTAATAATTTATATTGTCTAGTAATTAACTATTGTTAGTTGTCTTCAGATTCATTTTAGGAAGAAAAAAGGGATATACATCCAATAAATAAATGAAATGCACACAATTTGGCTTCATTTCAGAAAAAAGATAATTTAATTAATAATCCCCATTATTACAGAGAAATAGGAGTGTCCCTTAAAATGAGTATTATACCCTCTACATTCTATTGCTTAAAATGGCATTTAAGCCAACACGTTAATAAAAGTTGAGCTATCATTATGGGGAATGTGGTTATATTGACCTGCTATACTGGTATCTTGCCACAGTCTGTTTTGTACTCTGCACTTGTACACATTCTTGGTGAATCTGAAAGAAGAATATGGCACCCCTAAAGTATAATCTCAGAAAAAGGGAGCTACGGCACTGAAGAATAAATATATGAGATAAGGGAAGAGCAGGTCAAATACCTAAAATTTCTCTTCACCCCCAAGATACAGGTTGCTTCACCTCTGATCTGTTGCTGCTGCTGTTGAATGCCAGGTCAGTCCACAATAAACACAACTACCATCCTGTGACTTGGTTATAGGTGAAAGGGGTAGCCTGATATGTATTACTGTACTGGGACCTGGTTGGGGAGCTGAGCAGGGTGGATCTGTTCTAGCTTTGTCCAGATGAATACTTGGGAGTGGCACCAGACTTGACTGGAGGGCCCAAAGGGAGCTGTTATCATCCATACGGATTTCATTTTCCCTATAGGGAAACCTATCCTCTTTTGAGGGGTTGTACCTTGTGGGAGACTAAGAGGCAGAACAGATAGTCCATCCAGCTACCTAGAAGTCACCTTGCGTGAGCTGGCCAAGGTGGACTCAGGGGTGATGCTGGACAACCTAGGACTGTGGGTTTGGAGGACTTCAACATCCACACCAAGACTGTCCTAATAGGGCTGGCTTGGGACCTAATGGCAACTGTGACAACCATTGGGCTCTTTCAGTACATCATTGGCCTAGCACATTGGGAAGGATATGCCTGGATATGTTTTTTGTTCGTTTGTTTTTTGTTTGTGGTTTTGTTTGTTTGTTTGTTTGTTTTTTGTTTTGCTGTTGAGTGGATAGAGGATGATTCTATGGTTTGGGGATATTTTTCAACAACCCGGCTGTCACAGTTCTCAGTGAAGTTTGGTTTGGCAATAACAGGCATAGGGAAGCAATTAGGATGGCCCATCCCCAGAAACCTATGGAAATTAAAGGGGTCCTGAGTGCACCAGATGATTTTCCAGCCGATGGGATTGACAATCCAGCCTAGACCTTGGAATGGTGAGGCAGAAGTCACTTCTAAATGCCTAATCCAGTGCTGTACATAATTCACCTTGATTTACAACTACTGGTAATGAAACAGGCTGGATGGTGGCTAGAATGCAGGTGGCATATGTCACCAAGTGAGTACAGCTGAAGATGAAGGACTCTTCATTACACCTAGTATGGGGTGTTGTTGTTTTTTTAACTTATTATGCCTCTACTATTTAATCTTCAACATATCATCCAGCTGAGTTATTCCAAGTGGTGAGGAGTCTATTGGGACCAGGCTTAGAGAATACAGAATAGAACCCCCCAGTTGCTTGCTGTGATAAACTTGCTAGGCTAGTCAAGGAAAAGCTCCTATTTGCTCAGAATTTGATGCCACAATTATCAGAGCCTGGGGAAAGTGCCCAGTGCACAACTGGTCAGTTTTTTTGGGATCAGTTTCAACTGATGCCACCTCACGATGTGGAGAAGTTGCCTTCATCAGTCAATCCCATTACATATAAGCATTTACCCTGCTTCGCAACAGCTGCAGAGCTGTTTGGGCTGGAAGTCAACCTGAAGAAAACGGAAGTTCTTTACCAGCCTGCACCACAGGATGAACACCACCATCCCCACATTGCCATTGGCAATTCTGTGTTCAAGTCCGTTCAGCAGTTCACCTACCTGGGAAGCATCATCTCCTCAGATGCCAAGATTGACAAAGAGATCGATCACAGATTAGCAAAGGCATATAGCACATTTGGAAGACTTCACAAAAGAATCTGGAGTAATAAACACCTGAGGCGAAGCACAAAAATCAGTGTGTATAGAGCCATTGTACTGTCTATTCTCCTTTATGGATCTGAAACATGGGTCACCTATCACCACCACCTATGACTCCTCGAGCGCTTTCATCAGCGCTGTATACGCATAATCCTAAATATACACTGGACTGACTAAGTGACGAATGTTGCTGTCCTTGAGCAAGCAGGGATCACCAGCATTGAGGCCATGATATTGAGAACACAGCTGCGCTGGGCAGGGCACATTTCTAGGATGGAGGACCATCACCTCCCAAAAACAGCACTCTACGGTGAACTCGCCACAGGTCAGCGTAAGAAGGGTGCTCCAAAAAAGCGATACAAGGACTCCCTGAAACAACATCTCAGGCTTGGCCAAATTGATCACCAACAGTGGTCCGCCCTGGCCTCACACCGGGAGGCATGGAGACGCAGTATCCACAATGCTGCAGCCTTATTTGAGAACTCACGCCGAACAAGTCTTGAAGAGAAATGACAACGCAGAAAGAATCACAACCCAGAAACATCACCCAAGGAGACCTTCTGCTGTGCTTTTTGCAACCGGACTTGTTTATCTCGGATGGGCCTTTTTAGTCATCAGCGCACTTGCAGAAAGTGCGGGATGAGTCCTTCCTGAATCTTCGTTTGCGAAGAAAAGCCAGAGAGAGACCCTTGCACATCGTGACTGATGAGATCTAGCAAGTGTGTATTGGTCTGGTGCGTCTAGGGGGTAGTAAAATACATCAGTATGCCAGGGGCCAGTTGCCTCCTGACTTCAAAGAAGCTATAGTGTACCTTCTCCTGAAGAGGATCTCCCTGGACTCATAGAAATGTGAGAACTACCATCCTCTTTACAGGCAAGATGCTTGAGCATGCAATCACTAGGCAACTTTGAAAATTCTCACAAAAACTAAAGCCATTTCAGTCTGGTCTCAGGCAAGGATGTGGTACCATTCAGTCTCGGTTGCTCTGATTTGGACTTAGCTGTTCAAAGCAAAAGCCTCTCACTGGTTTTCAGTACCATTGATCAACGTATCCTACTGGACTGCCTCTGTCAGATGGGAAGTAGGAGGCACTGTGTTAAGGTGGCTCCTTTCCCATCTACAAGACTGTTTCCAAAAGGTGGTCTTTGGGGACTCCTGCTGACTGTTATGGTATGGGAACATCTTAGGACTAACTGCAGAAGAAACTGGAGACACATTTAAAGGTGCTCAGTTGACTGATGTTTTATTAGTAAGAAAAGCCCAATGTGTTTCAGCCTTATACAGTATATCTTCAGTGGCCTTCTTCAGGGGCTATATGAAATAATAAAGAGAAATATATGTAATAAATATGTAATAAAACAGTACATAATATTACACTGTAGCAGTCATTATAATATTTGTACGCTGCCTACAGCCTGTACATACATATTTGAAATATAACTGCAGAAATTTTCAGAGCTGAAATTCTCACACCACTTACTAGACAAAAAGAAACATGTGAATGGAGGCTAGTTTTTTAAATGTCAGCATATGGCAGGGGGGGCATTGTTAGATTACTTTCAAGAACATTTCAAAGTAACTAGGATGAAGGAAAGGGACTGTCAAAAATCTCGGAGGAAATTTACAAGAGTGGGAGGATGTCAAGATCCTCATTTAGGCCTCTGGGAACTAAAAAATAATAATGTTAAGATCCACTCTGTCTCTTTTTAAAACAGAATCCTCTTATAAATAGTATTCAGCTTTTCTATAGACCAAAATCTAAGGTCTGTTGCAGGATGTTGTTGTTTAATAAATGACTCATTTAGGGAGCATGTTTTGCTTCTTTTTGTCTGTTTCTTTTTTTATGCATTTCTTGAGAGGTTTGGTTGTTTTTCCCACATAAATCTTGCATTTGATGGCATAGATAACAAAACTATTCAAGCCAGTGCAAGCTTTAAGATTTCCAGGGGAGGGCTTTTTCTCAGTCCCACCATCTTCACAGGCACATTTGAGGAGGACACGGGAAAGAGCCTTCTCTCTCCATGGCTGCTCCCAGGCTGTGGAACAAACTACCACAGGAAATCCAGTTGGCTCCCTTCCTGCTCTTTTTCCACCAGGTGAAGATCTTTCTATTCAGGCAGGCATTTTAAGTTTTAAATTATATAGTGTGAAGTTGTGCACTATATTTAATTTTTAAAAAAATAGTAATTATGTTTTAAATGTATTTTTAACTGTTTTAACCAAGGTTTTGGGGGTGGAATTCTCTTGGTTAGCCCCAATTAGAATAGACCCATTGAATTATTGGCTAAAGGGTGAGTCAACACAGAGGTAATTCCCATGGATTCAATGGTTCTACTTTAGTCAAGAATAACAACAGAATTCAAGTCATTGTTATTCAATTCTTTTTTAACGTTTGTAAAATAAGATTTTAGTTTAATTTTGTTTTAAATTTTTGTAAAAGCTGTCTTGGATCCCACCCCAGGAGAAAGGTAGCATATAGATTCAATTAATAAATAATAAATAAAACTGCTACTGCAAGTGTTGAAGTGGTGTAAACCATGCCTCTGTTGGTTAATATGCTCTGTAAATTCAGTCAGCTTGGAAGTAGACAAATTAGCCACAGGGATGATATCCTGTAGGTCTGGTTACATTTGTCAGTGTTGTTAAATGTTTCCATTCTTTGATATTGCTACTCACCAAAACTTCCCTAACGCTTCTAGTTCTCAAAGGAAATCCTAACAACTATAAACCATTTTTTTTGTTTATAAAACCCTATAAACTATTAATAATGTGATTGAAGGTAAGGCTGCAACAGAGATGGTTGGACTGTGGTCTGCCTTTTTTTTTTTTTTAGAAGTTCAGAACATGGTAATTGAGATACCTTGTGTCGATCCCGAGATACAACTTCCTGTGGACACCCTCTGTCCATGAGGGTATCATTCATGTTGCCAATAAAAGTTGTTCTCAAACTTGAAATAATTCTTAGTCTATGCTATTTCAGCTAGGGAGGTGCCCCCACAAAACCTGCCCTGCCTCCCCTCTGGTTCAGGTCCCTGTTTTGCTGTTTGGTAGACTTCAAAACTGAAGGGAGTAGCTTGATGATCTCAGACATGTGCGGTAGATGGGAGGAGAGGGGTTTCCACCAAGCTACTCAGCTCTAGAACATTCTGAATGGGTCTCTGCACAGGTGCAAGAAAGCATCTGTGTGGGGCACAGAGACTACGAAGAACACCTATTTTATCCTCCCACAACATCCTGAGTTCCAAAGCAACTGCAGATGTCTTACAACATGCTTGCTAGTGTGAATTTCAAAATACATGAATATTTTTCTCAGTGTGCTCCCATTTCAAATCCATTTGAACAAACTCTCATCAGTCAGTGTTACAGCACTGCTGGTCACTCCACTGAGCCAGCATAAAGATGGAGAAAGCATGTCCCTTTCCACTGTTTAATACACCTGCCATCCTTAACTGTGCGCCCTCCAGATTTTAGATCATAGCTCTCATCATCCCCAACCACAGGACATGCTGGCAAAGGCTAATGGGAATTGTAGTCCAGAACATCTAAAGTGCACCCACTTGGGGAAGTGAGAGTTAACCCATCCTGCCAGTTACTGACATAAAGCAACAATAGACATGGGCCAGCTCACAGGAGGATTCCTTTAGCAATATAGTAATATTCAGAGGCATCATTTTTTAAGAATCAAACAATATAGTGCATCTTTGCTGGTCCTAGATACTTGACTTTCCCCATCTGAAAGGCCAAGAAAAATTGTGGCTGCATGGAAAGCAAATTATAAACAGGATTATTGATTACAGGGCATGTCTGTTAAGGCAGCAGCCTTAGCTTCCAATTTCTTGGCTTTGTCAAACTTGAGCCAATACTCTGATCTTATCTCAGTGGTTTGTTTGTTTGTTTGTTTTTTGGTATGAATAATGGATTTTACCACAATGATCCAATGCACAGGAATTGGAAGAACAGGCACTCTTCTCCCAGAGTGTCAACATCCTAGAGTTTTTACTCTGTTCAGATACATACCTTTACACTTTTTCTCCCTGAATGGTGAAAATTTACTCTTAAGATAAAGGGTGTTTACATCACTTTGCAATTTTTTTTAGTTATCACACATGTGAGATTCTGGCAAAACTTATCAGAATGGCTGCAATTTTCAATGAAATCCTTATGCCCAGAAGGCTCCATTTCTATTGACTATTCAAAGAAGAGAGTCTCCAGAGCCTGTGGAGCATTACATTGCAATAAAAACAAAGTACTTCTGCTTGGATCACATCATATAATGATTAAGAATGCTGGTGGCCTGAATCCTCCTTACTAAATCCATTAGATTTATATAACCTCTAAATGTAACACATATGTGTCAAAATTCAGTGGGAACAGTGTAGATATCTAACCATCTATTTTAATAAAAATAAAAGTCGACAAATTCCATTTGCTGCAATATATATTTTAATTCAAAGTGAATCTTGACAGTAATACACCATAAATTCTTATTTTGACACTCACCAAAATAGTCACCTGGAAAACCCGCTTTTTGTGACAAAGTACAGAAGGCTTGGTCACATTTAAATCACTGAGAACTAGAGAGAAATACTATCGCAAACTGTAGGAAACATTACATCCATAAAAATTTTCCCAGTCCTCTTATTGTAATATTGCACAGTGCAATTGCTACATGGCAAACTAGTGTAGCACAGAAATCAAGAACAAAAAAGCCACAAGTCTACAAATAATTGTTAAACTGTAACAGTTCAAACTTAATAACCAAGTCTCTATCATTCATTCTAAACAAATCTTTCTATAGCTTGCAGTGTGATTTTCGCTTTTACTTAACACAAACCCAAGTTAAAATTAGCAGTAAATACAGAATATTTAAAAATTTAAAACAAAACAATTAGTTAATACAGTAGTATACTTGATCAATAACACACCCTGAATTAAAGTTAAAAACTGAATACAAGAAATATAAAAATCAATCTCCAAATTAAAAACAGTATGCAATTTTGTTATCGTGCAGTGTTTTATTTAAAAGGCATTAGGAACTATGAGATATACAGATGTATTTGTCTGGGATTATTTTGAGTACAGATATACGGTATAGCATTGCCTACTCTTGTTTTCTGTACACAGACTCTTGGTTCTCCAAAGCCACAGCCACTAAACCAAGGTATTTCACAGACAAAACAAACTTTGAAGTGAAATTGTGGACCACAACCTAAGAGAGGGCAAAAGATCTGAACTTTCACTTCAACTCTAATTACAGAATTGGCTGTAGAGTAGCACATTATGCTCAGTCTTGGTTGTGGCAGATCTTATTTATAGATTCTTAAAAGTAAAAACGACTTACTTGTTTACAATATGTTAGGTGCCACAGGCTTCATCTGAAGTATATAGCTAGAAGAGGTTTCATGTTTAACCTGGCACAATGTGCCAAATACATTAGCTTTATATCCTAAACACAGTTTAAAAGCACAGTAAATATTTTAGAGAAAGGTCCAAGTAAATAAACAGAATCAATTTGTTTTGTTTTGTTTTGTTATTCTTATAGAAAAGTAATCTAATTTCTGATGTTCACAGTTCCTGGTGAGTCCAATGCCAGCAATGGAGGCAGCACCAAGAAATCCCATTCTCAACAGCAAAAAGTTCTCAGAAAACAGGGATTTGCTGAAATCACAAATGTCAAGGAGCATAACAAATCTACTTTATTAGTTCAATTTCCTGTCTAAACTTCAGAATATGCTGAAAAAAATTAACCAGGTTACTCTAGTTTTTAAGAGATACACGCACACATTTGTATTTATACAAAATGCATAAAACAGTTTATGAAAAATAACCGAAGCTGCAATCCAGAGCACTTCTTTATGCTCAAGGGTGTTGTGTGCCTCTAGTAGAAATTTCTGCTCTTCCCATTTGCCCATGTCGTAACACAAACTAATTTTTAAGCTTTCCAAACTTAAGTGATTTGCTATATATGATAGGGGTTTGCTCAAAAGAAAGAAAAAGAGAGACAGAGAGAGATCCAAAAGTGTCCCACTAGCCATGCAGACATCTGGCTCTCTGACTGTGGCCCAAGAGCTGTTGGAAAGGTTAGGGGTTTATTTCCATGTTGTGGAAATAAAATGTACTGCTGGTTTTGGGTTTATGAACTAATACTGCTGTATTTAAGTCCTTATAAGAAAATCAAATGCAGGCACATTTATTTCACTCAGACATTCATTAAATAAAACACTGCTTGTGTTAATGGAGCAAAGAAAAATTCAATCAGCTACCAGCCTGATGAGGCTGTAATCCTTTGCACACTTTCCATAGAAGTAAGCCCCGCTAAGTTCAGTGGAATTTACTTTGAAGGAAACAGGCTTAGGATTGGGCTTGAAAGAAACCCTTTGCACTCCTATTCCAGTCTATGTTGAAAAAACTGTATTCCAGAAACATTAAAAAAAAAGTTAAGTAGTTTTAAGTGTCTGCACAACATTGCTACGAACACATAAAAATTAAATTACATGGATACACCCACATTATATGCAATGATAGGTAATGGAGATAAAATACTGATGCAAATAACACACCCCAAATTAACATATGCAATTCTCTTTCATCATTTACAATATAGTAGTTACAACACTCCAAACATGAAAGCAAACAAAACAAAAGTCAATCCCTCTACTTCCATTTCATGTAATTTGACTTGTACAGAAATTAGAAGGCTAAGAACTAGTTAAACCACTTAATTTCACAGCTATCTGAAGTGGCAATCATTATATAGCAGCTTATCTATGATACATTCAAGATAAATGATACAATTTATTATTCGCCTCATAAGCTAGATCACAGCCTCACTTTAATACCTTCCTTTAAACCCATCCCTAACACTACAGTATATTTGAGGTCTATGAAAAAAGTAGCTACCTTTTATAGGAAATGGATGATTAAGTCTTTGGTGCTGCAAAAGCAATTTTATTTGAACAAGAACAAAAACACAGAAAAGATGCACTTCTTACCAAAAAAAATATGCATGTAATTTGTTGTCCCTGACGGAATGTATTAAATAAGAAAAAAATCTCCAAAAGGCTAGAACAAATACTACAATGTAAAAAGGCTAAAATCTCTCCCATGCATAAATGAAAAATTGCACACAAAGTACTCACATCTTTTCAAGCTTCAATAGTAAATATTCCACTAATATTTATTAAATACTGCATGGTTTGCTCAAGCTAAGATGAAACCACAGCATGAATCAATGAGCATTTTGCTTTTTATTTTCTTTCATAATCTAGCCAAGTCATGCCTACTGCACCTCTAAACAGGTTATTAAATCCAGTTGGACATAAACACTTTGAAAATAAACTACCTAGATTGTATTGCAGTTCCACTGAATAGTATAAAATATCGGTTTTTATTCAACAGCTACTGAATCAATTTTTCCTAAGTACTACAAAATGATCTTCTCAAAGCTGATCATTCTGGGGGAAAACATGAGACAGCAGAATTCAGCTACAGCAAAACATGCTGCCCTCTAGATAAAGAAATCACACTCAATACTAAACTCATACCACACAAAACTAAAAAAGAAAGGAAAAAGAAAAGTGAGCACGCATTACTCTATCAAATAATCAGCAAATCTGAATGTTAAGTGCTGCAGTCCTCAACATTTATAATATAATAACATTAACAACTTCAAATATTTAAGGCACTATGTGTGGGAACTGTTTACAATGCAGCTGAGATTATTAGGACACCAACATTTAAGAGCAAATTTCTAGGCAACTTTATTTTTGCCCATGCAAAGGACACATGCAATGTGAAAAACAGCTCAATCTTTTTAGATAAGTGACGCGACACTGAACATCAAGATACATAATACAAACAAGTTACTCATACATGATACTGAAGACACATGTGCATTTGTTGCTCTAAATCCATATACTCAATGGCTTCCCAAATGTAGACGTGTCTCGCACTAGTTAGAAGGCAATTTTATAAAAAATAGTAGGAGCAAAACTGGATTTCTGCTCCCATAAGTCACCTGTCTGGAGTTACTCTATAAGAAGATAACATGACTAAAGACAAATTTATACCAAATGTGCAAAAACACATTAAAAGTGAGTTAAAGCTCAAGGTTGTTTAAATTGCACCCAAGTCTAACATGATTAAAAAAAATAATTTTCTTGTGCCATGGCTAATATTTATTAAATACCATGTTCTCCTCTCAAATCATATGTATGCATCACTGAGTTTCATCAGCATACTGTTAACTTGAGTCTCACATAAATGGATACTGACTGAGTTTCGTTGGACTCAGTGGAAATCCTGTGTAAGCAGGGGATGCAATGTAAGAATGTGGTGGGAAAATTGGTTTGTACTGAGTCTGATGAATGGTGGGGGAAGGCAGCAGTCGGGGATTTATGCCCATTGGGACCTGGTGAAGTATGCCACTGTGATGAGAGATACTGTAAGTGGGATGCTGTAAAATCTGTCTTGAGGTACATGGTGAGGCCAGGATGTGGGCAACAGGAGCAGCAGTACTCAGGGGTGCAGATGATGGATAAGGTAGAATAGCAGGCTGTCCTCCAAGATGGGTACTTCCAGCCAAACGTGCATGGACCGATGTATGAGTGGGACTTCCGTGTTGAAGGGAGAATGCATGACTGGCAACATTAGTTGGGATGTACGTCTGCTGTCTCCAATGACCACAGTTTCCATTCCACTCCTGAGTCCCAGCTCCGAAGTGTTGAACCTGTTCCAAGAGAAATAACAATTACAACTTCCTACATGCAGTCTCCCCACAATGCTGCTTGAAATATCTTGGAGAAATGGGTTTCTTCCTTCCACGTACACATTTTCCCTTCCACATAAAAACATAAAAACTGCCCTAGTGGACCAAATCAAGGGTTCTGTCTCCAAACATGGTCAGTTGGATGCTTCTGAGATGGTGATAAATAAGGGGTGTGGCAAGTCATCCTGCCCCTTTGCTCTCTAGCATCAGAGGCATATCATCTTTCTTTTAGCTAGCATAGCCAATAGCCACTTGTAGACTTAATCACCTTGACTTTACCTTGTTATTATTACTGTTGTTGTATACCTTCAAGTTGTTTCTGACTTATGGCAACCATAAGGCAAATCTATCTTAGCAGAATTTGTTCAGAGGGGCTTTGCCTTTTTACCTAATCCTGTTTAAAGCCACATAAGTAAGTGGCTGTTCGCATATCTACCAGTAATCAGTTCCTTAACTTAAACACATACTGTCCTGGATCCACCTGTTAAGGAAAATGCAACATGGGACATACAGTGAAAGAAATAAAATATGTATGTGAAAGTCACAATGACTAAGCAAGAGCAATTATGGGGCTACACAGGTGAAACTGCTAATGTAATCTAGAAGGCCTGAGAGCCAAGGACAGAGGTACTGAATGCAGATCGGAAACACCTGAGAATCATTAAGTGTACAAGGTGAAATGTTGAAATACATGGGTTGGTCTTAGGCATGGATGGAACTATGTGGACCAATCAGAATGGAAGTACACACCCACTGGGTGGAAACTAATTAGTGGGTGGTGATAAACAATGGCTATAAAATTGCAATGTTTGCCAATGTATTGGGTGTTGAGTAGAGGTGCAGTAGTTTGGAGATATTGTGGAGTAGTGTGTAGAGATTGTGATTTGTTGACCATATAGTATATTTATATAGAGGAATAAAGTAGGTTTTATATAAAACTACTGAGTTGCCTGAGTGAATCCTGGAGACATTTTGGAGACACCTGGAGAAGAGTGAGAAGGCTTGGAGAGTTTGTCAGGGTCTTCAGCCTATTCTCTGAAACTCTGCTGCTTTGAAGAAAAGCATTAATCACTGATCTAAGCTGGTCGGCTCTGCTGCATAACAAGGTGGTGAGTTTGAGCCAGAGGTGAAGAGCTACAACTCCCATCATCCCTGACAAGGGTTATGGGCCCAGTTACTAGAGCACCCAGCATCCACAGAAGCTGAAAGTTCCAGAAAGTGGAAGAAAGCTTTGTGGACGACAGATCAGAGCAAGCTGTTTGTGCTGCACTGATAAGCCTCGTGAGTAAATCATTTTGTGTTTTGCTTAAGCCCAGACGGGTTGGCTGTGCATACTCAGAAGGACTGTGTCAAATTGAGTCACTGCACAAATCAAGATGGAATTTCTAAAGTTTAGTAAATTGAATAGAAACAACTACTCTACCTGGAAGATTTATGCCCAATCTCTACTAGTAAAGGAAGGTCTGTGGTCAACAGTTGAAACAGGGCTGGCAGCTGATGCTGATGAAGCCACTCAAGAGAGAGATAGTAAAGCAAAAGCCTGTCTTTATCTCATGCTTGAAGAAGACTTAATTAATGACGTCAGAGATAAAACGTCCGCCAAGGATGTGTGGGATACCTTGCAGAGATTACACACTCCTTCAACTGCTTTTGCAAAAATGCTATGGTCTAAAAGAATATACAGGCAAAAGATGGCTAAAGGGCAGTGTGTGATAGAACATTTAAAAATAATGCAAGATTTGTTTGTGCAAGCTGAACTGAGGGGAGTGCAAATTAGCAAAGAGCAGCAATGCTACATTTTAATAGAATCGCTAGACTCTTCGTGGGACAAAATAACGAACAGCCTGCAAAACCTGTCAGAAACTGAGCTTAATAGAGATTTAATTGTGGCCAGAATACTGGAAGAGAACCAGAGAAGAATGTCTGAGCAGGGTGACTCAGCAAGCTCAAAGACTGTGCCAAAACAACAAACAACTCCTGACTGGCGAACGCAGGAGGAAGCAGCCTCTACAAGGGAGCAACG
Organism: Gambelia wislizenii; assembly: GCA_030847615.1. Classification (NCBI taxonomy): domain Eukaryota; kingdom Metazoa; phylum Chordata; class Lepidosauria; order Squamata; family Crotaphytidae; genus Gambelia; species Gambelia wislizenii. The sequence goes on from JAUMIR010000001.1 coordinate 374,588,582, forward strand.
GAGGTGCTTTTATTGTAAGAAGATTGGTCATCTGCAGAGACATTGTAAACATTTTGCAGCTGAGAGACGCAAGCAAGCAGAGAGCAGATGGCAGCCGCGGCAGTATCAAAAACAGTCCAGACCTCCATTTTTGAGGGACAGTGGTAATAAAAAGGGGTTTGCAACCATGATTAAGGAAAAACAAAATGCAAATTCTAAATGGCTAGTTGATTCAGGAGCCACATCATTGATGTGTAATGATATAAATTTAATAAGTAATAGAAAATCAGCTAATGTAAATGCTGTAGTTTTGGCTGACGGGAAAGAGCTAAGTACTGTAAATCAAATGGGTACTGTGTACATTCCAGGGCTAAAAGAGAATTTTAATGATGTCTTACATGTAAAGGAGTTAGAAAATAATTTGTTATCAGTAAGCAGATTAACAGAAAGAGACTACACAGTCATCTTTGAAAAGAACATGTGTAAGATAAAACTGAATGGGGAATTGCGTGGCATAGGTTTGAAAAAGGACAAACTTTATTATTTGGAGGACAATATTGATAGCTACAGGGTTGAAGAAGCTAATAACATAGAAAATATTCCAATCCACAAAGACTGCATACATGAGCTTCACAGAAAATTCGGCCATGCGAGCTTCAAATGTTTAAAGAATTTAATCAGGATGTGTCCAGATTTAAAAGTTACTGATTGCAAAAACCACTTAGATTGTACAGTGTGTCAACAGGTAAAGGTCAGAGCTTTTCCAGTAGCTAAGAAAACAAAAAGAATTGCTCAAAGACCATTTCAGTATGTACATGCAGATGTCGCCCAAGCTAATTGCTTGTCCTTAGGGGGAAGCAAGTATTTCCTAGTAATTGTTGATAGGTATACAAGGTTTGCTTTTGTGAGAATAATGAAAAACAAATCTGACGCTGGGCAAAGTTTAAAAGCATGGGTAAGAATGGTGGAAAGACAATTTGATAGCAGAGTAGGCACCATCATTACTGATAGAGGAGGAGAATTTTTAAATAATCAATTGTTTAACTGGTTTCAAAAGGTGGGAATAAGGCATGAAACTACAAACCCTGCTTGTCCTAGTGAGGATGGATTAGCAGAGAAGAAAATACAAGATATAAAAAGAATTACTGCTTGTATGATGGCAGATGCAGGGGTGAAAGATAGTTTTTGGGCAGAAGCAACTTTGACTGCAATACATATCAGTAACAGATTGTATCATTCAGAAATTGAAGACATTCCCTACAGGGTATTGTATGGGAGAATGCCAAATTACAAGTACTTAAGGGTTTTTGGACAATTTGCTCATGTTTACACACCTGCTTGTTTCAGGAGGAAAGGAGAACCCAAAAGCAAAAGGCTTAGGTTTTTGGGGTATTCTGGAAATAGCTACAAGTTTCATTTGGGAGGAAAACAAGTGCAGTATTCTAGGTCTGCAAATTTCGAGAGACATGCTGGTTGGGACAAACTGCATGCCAATAAAGAAGTGTTTTTGAGATTAGGGAGTTCAAATGAACCAGAAGCACAAACTGAACCAACCTCAGGAAACGGAGGGGTTTCAGTTAAGCAGGAAGCATCACCTAGCAGCAGTGGTAGTTCTTCTGATGATGAGATAGCATCTAGGCCTACTACTACTCGAATGACTGAAGACAAGAGATTTAGTCATAGAACTACAACTCCTAGTAGAGAAAGTGAGGATGAAAGAGACAGAACAGCAGATTTTATTCCCAGGCGTAGTCATAGAGTTAGAAAGCCTCCAGATAGGTTTGTTGTGACAAAGGCAAGAGCTTGTTTAGCAGTAGAAGAGCCTGAAAGTTTTGAAGAATTGGAAAGCTATTCTAGTGAAGAACAGGAAAGATGGTTTGATGCAATGGATAATGAGTTTGGTTGCCTGGTAAATAAAGATGTCTTTGAAATTGTTGACAGACCCAAAGACAAGAAAGTAATTGGTTGTAAATGGGTATACAAAAGGAAAGAAATGCCAGATGGAAGTATCAAATATAAAGCTAGGTTAGTGGCTAAGGGTTTTGCACAACAGCAGTATGAGAACTATGATAAGACATATTCTCCAACTGCAAAGCCAGAAAGTCTGAGAATGGTTTTAGCTGTAGCAGTAAAAAGGAATTTAGTTGTAGAGCATTTTGATTTTGAGACAGCGTACCTGAATGCGGTTCTGGATGAAGAAATATTTATGGAACAGCCACAAGGTTTCGAAGAAAATGGTAGTCAGAGAGTATATAAATTAAAGAAAGCGTTGTATGGTTTAAAACAAAGTGCCAGAGCGTGGAATCTGTGCATCAATGATGAGCTAGTTAAGCTAGGTTACAAGAGGAGCATTGCAGATGCTTGTGTTTATACAAAAGGAGACATAGTATTAGTGATTTATGTAGATGATTTGTGCGTAGCAGCAAAGTCAAAACAGGAAATTGAGTCAGTAAAAAGAGAATTGTCTAAGAAGTTTGTTTTGAAGGACTTAGGTGTATTGAAGTCTTATTTAGGTATTTGTGTTGAATGGACAGAAGAAGGACATTGTTTATTAAGTCAGAGAAATAAAATTGAAAGACTGATTGAAAAGTGTGGATTACAGAATGCAAAAATAGTAAGAGCTCCAATGACAACTGGTTTTGTGTCTGAGAAAACAACTAGAGCGTTTGAGGACAAGACTTTCTTCAGAAGTATAATAGGATCTTTACAATTCATATCTTGCCATACCAGACCAGACATTTCTTATGCTGTAAATGTATTGTCTAGAAGGGTTAATGATCCAAAAATTGAAGACTGGACAGCGGTAAAACATTTGTTGAGATATTTGAAAGGAACCGTAGATAGGAAATTGATAATAAGAAACAATAGTTCAGATCTAGATTGTTATGTAGACAGTTCATTTACATCAGAATTAGGAGACAAGAAGTCAGTTACAGGAATGATAATTAAATATAGTGAAAGTCCAATAGTTTGGAGAAGTAGAAAACAAACTAATGTAGCGTTAAGCACAACGGAAGCAGAATTCGCTGCTTTGAATGAGATAGTAAATGAGGTACAGTGGATTAAGCAATTGTTAAATGATTTAAATGAAAGTTACAAGATACCAGTGGAAATTCTGGAAGATTCACAGTCATGCATAGCGATGGCTGAAACTGAAAGTTTGAAGAACAGAACAAAATATGTTGGTGTAAGATATCAAAATGTGCGAGACATGGTTCAGAAGGGTGAAATAGAATTGAGATATATAGAAACACAACACAACATAGCAGATTTGTTCACAAAAGCATTGACAGCAGAAAAACATGAAAGGCTGACACAAATGGTTGGAATGACATTGTAAGACACATACAATATTTTATTTCGGAGGGGATTGTTAAGGAAAATGCAACATGGGACATACAGTGAAAGAAATAAAATATGTATGTGAAAGTCACAATGACTAAGCAAGAGCAATTATGGGGCTACACAGGTGAAACTGCTAATGTAATCTAGAAGGCCTGAGAGCCAAGGACAGAGGTACTGAATGCAGATCGGAAACACCTGAGAATCATTAAGTGTACAAGGTGAAATGTTGAAATACATGGGTTGGTCTTAGGCATGGATGGAACTATGTGGACCAATCAGAATGGAAGTACACACCCACTGGGTGGAAACTAATTAGTGGGTGGTGATAAACAATGGCTATAAAATTGCAATGTTTGCCAATGTATTGGGTGTTGAGTAGAGGTGCAGTAGTTTGGAGATATTGTGGAGTAGTGTGTAGAGATTGTGATTTGTTGACCATATAGTATATTTATATAGAGGAATAAAGTAGGTTTTATATAAAACTACTGAGTTGCCTGAGTGAATCCTGGAGACATTTTGGAGACACCTGGAGAAGAGTGAGAAGGCTTGGAGAGTTTGTCAGGGTCTTCAGCCTATTCTCTGAAACTCTGCTGCTTTGAAGAAAAGCATTAATCACTGATCTAAGCTGGTCGGCTCTGCTGCATAACAAGGTGGTGAGTTTGAGCCAGAGGTGAAGAGCTACAACTCCCATCATCCCTGACATTCCTGTGAATTGAACTACTACCAAGACATTCCTGCCCAAGGAAAATGCTGAGAGGAGTAGTATGATTTTCAGCAATTTCTCCTTTCCTGTTTAGCTTCCTAAAAAGCTGCTTCAGATGGTGTGAAGGCTGGGTGACTGTGCAGAAGGGTATGTGTGATAGATTTAGAACTGCAGGTGAAAGGATGAATCAGCAAAAAAGTATTTATTTATGGCACTCCTTCCACCATACTCTACTCTGTTGATTCATCAAGGCATGGGAGAAGTGACTTTGGGCTCTCAAACACCATGGCAAAGGAATGCAAACTCTGCAGGGTTCTACTAAATTAGTAAAGCTTCAGGTAAAGCCCTGGAGACAACTGCTTGTCTGATATCTGAAGACCAGCCTGCCTATGCAGATAGAAATGTGACCACCAGATGGTGAACTGGCCACAGCCAATATGAACACAAAGGCTGTACAAAATAGTTTTGATCTGAATCAGGACCCACAGAGGGACTACCAACACCAAGAAAATAACAAATCTTCAGGATATTTATAAAGTTCTTGATATAATAAAATCTCCAAGCAGTTTATATTAATACATATATAAAAGACCATTAAAAACAATTTAAAATATAAACTAAAAAAATACACAGTAATAGCAAACATACAAATGGAGCAAGCGAAATAGTTGTTACCAGCCAGGGAAGGTCTACACTACTAAATACAAGTCTAGCAGGCATTTAGAATGCAACATAGTGTATGTGGGAGGGTGTTCCCACAGGTGGATGCCACCCATATAATTGCCCCCCCTTTATGATGTTTGCTGACACCATTCTGCTGGTTGCAGGAGAAAGACTCTCCCCACCAGCAAGGGCTCAGTCCCACAAACAGAAGGAACTTTTCTAGTCATGGAAAAGCAAATTTGTGTTACAGCATTTTTCTGTCTATTATGAACCTACTGACAATCAATTTCATTGGCTGACTTCAACTTCTAATATTGCTAAAAGCAGTAAAATGCATCTTCTAATCTCTCAACACATCTCACTCATTCCTAACAAAATAAAAGGAAAAAGAGCAGGGGAAAGAATATCAAGAACTGTGAGCTGAACATTTTATACTTTAAAACAAAGCAAACATCTACATTTCCTCTTGATAAAATCCAGACGCTGCTCCTCACAAGCCAACTGCGTATGCAGAAGCCATTTCTCTTTGATAATCTTCTACACAAAACTGTGGTGTATTTCTGACTACTACATGGAAACTGCAAATCATGGAAGTCCCACCCAAGTGGGTCAGTTCATGTAGGTGCAATACCCTTGCACACAGCTCCTATTCTGACCTCCAGATAATGCATTTTTGTGTGAGCTTCACAGCTTCACAAGTGTTCGGAGCTCTAGAGCAACCTCATAGAATACCACAGTATATGCCCTAAATGCTGCCTCTTGGCATCTTTGCTTGTACTATTTTTGATACTTAGAACAAACACTAGTGGTAGGGCATTAGATATACTGGTTCAGAATTATTTAGACCTTTATATCAAAAGCCATGTTAGGAAGGCAAACAAGAAGCAGTGCAGACCCTTGAAGATTTGCATCATGTACATTTGAAGGTTTACTCTACATCAGAAGTTGTGCTGTCAAATCCTGTATGAACTGCAACTTGCACAAGGGAAATCCCACCTACTACACTCTAATAGCCCCTCAACGCTGAAGCTTTTTCTTTGGGAAATTTGATTATCATCATTGCTTGCAAGCCATGTCAGTAAGACAGCTGAAATGGAAAGTTGGGTTGTCTCAAATTCTCTCTGTACACCAAATTCAAAATAAAATCCAAATCACACCTGAAGTATTAAATATGTGTTTACACAATAACGTATTTGTACATACCTGACTGAGGTTTGAGTGCTGCTGATGGAATGCTGATGCAAATTTTCGCTGACGATTACCCAAGCCAGAAGGATGGTTTATTTTTACACGGGCAGATCGACGTTTTATCAGTGGTTGGCAGGTGGTAACTAGGAAAACAAACAGGTCAACACAGCATTACATTCTAAAGCACTGCTTTTAGTATTTTTGCTTTACTCAAAAGCTGCACTGCAGAATTCTGGGTGATTTGGGGAGGGGAAGGAGAACCACACATCTCTATTTATTATTGGTTTGAAAAGACTGCCCCACACAAAATTTGGCTGATACAGATGCTACAGATACAGGGTTCTAGATAAAGGCTGAATGAGCCATATACATAACAGACTTCTCTTTTCCATGCCCTCACAAAGCGTTCCAAAGAGTTGGAGGACCTTCCTTAACAGCATGGTTGTGCTTGGGAAGAGGGTGTCAGATGGAAACTGAGCTCAGGATAATCACACAAAAAGTTAAACAACTCATCTCCCCAAAATTACCTGCATTTGTTATTTGCTCATCTACATTTAACCTATTCTGTATCCTGATTGGTGGCACAACTACAGTGCAGACTGCTGGTTTGGCTTCCATGTTAGCTGAGGTTCTAGTTTCTGGGTTTTCATTGGTGTCTTCTGCAAAACCATTTTCTAGGAATGGGCTGTCGTGACCTGAAGAGTCTGAACTTGGAGAGCCACCGACAATATCACAGCCACTTTCTTGTTCATCATCTGACATGCTATGGTAATAAAGGAAAGCAATATTAGGAATTCTACATTCTGTTAGTTATAGCACAGCTAATTAGACAAAAGAAAATATTTCATCTTTTGGGGGATCAGGGAAATATTAAGCAATATTTGATGTATTTAAAGCTTAAGAACGCAGATATCTGGCTCAAAAACCCGTTTCTTACATTCTAGTCTCCTAAAAGAAAGACCAGTGTCATATATTAACACATGACTGAGTGTACATGAGCATCTCCAAAATAAGTTTCATATCTTTACATAAACATACATTTCCCCAAGAGATGCTAATCTCTCATGAGAGTCTCTTCTCTTCAAGACCACTTACAATGCTAAGCATGGGTTTAACTCTGTATAATTTGAAGCAGCTTCACGTTTCTGTAACTCAGGGGTAAGCAGACTGTTAAATTTCTGGCTAATTTCAGATGGACCAAAGCAAAGCCATTAATACTGCCAACAGACTTCAACTGGATAAGAGGAGCCTGTGGCTCTCACATGCAGGTCCCCTATGTTCTCTCCCCCTCCCAGCAGTCAGCTGGTAGCAGCCTCTTCACAAGCTTGATCAGCTGCAGCTTCAGTGTCATTTAATGTTCAAAATAGCCCTTCTTCCCAGCAACTGTAATACTGCTCTCAACTAACTTAATCTATCCTAAATGATGTCATCATATAGCCAAAGTTGATTGGCTTCCTAGCTATGTTACTGTTACTAGGAGGGGAAATGACCGATTTTCCAAACAAAAAGTGACATCAACTTTGAAGCCAATTGTGGCTAGCAGCTGGAGTAACAAAGACTTGGGAAGATGTGGTAGGGAAGACCTTATTCATGTAAAAAAATGTTCACTAAAGAACATTTGGCTCAGCCCTCATAATCTATTTCATCATTTTAATTAGGGTAGCTAAGTTGCCATGGCAATCGTTGTCAGGGCAGCAAGGTAATTTTACAGTGTTATCTTTAACTTATCACAAATCCAAGACTCACAATGGAAGAAAGCTGCTCATTTTAGTTGTCTCTGATAGACCGTTGAAAACTTAGAATCACAGAGTTGAAGGGATCACAAGGGTCAACTAGCCCAAACCCCTGTGCCAGTGTAGAAAACCACAGCTAAACAGTTCCTAACAGGTAGCCACCCAATCTCTGTCAATAAAGAAGAGTCCATGACCTTCTCAGGCTGTTTATTCCACTGGCACACAGCACTTACCACCAGGAAGTTCTTCCTAATGTTTACTAAGAATCTCCTTTCTTGTAATTTAAATCCACAGGTTTGGGTCCTATCCCAGCAGAAAATAAACTTACTCCATCTTCCACATAACAGCTTTTCAGATATTTAATGATGGCTATCATAACCCCTCTGAGAGAAAATATGATAACCATTCCTCAAAAGGCTTGGCTGTCAAACCTTCTACCATCTTGGATGCCTTCCTCGGGACAGGTTTCAGCTTGTCTATATTCTTCTTAAACTGCGGTGCCCAGAACTAGACAAAGTACTCTAAATATTTGTTTACATTTGTATTCAAGAACTAGCGATATGACTACTTGCAGCTCTTAAAAGGCTGGTTTTGACAACATACATTCCATCCATCTACATTTATCATCATAGATTATATATGACCAGCATATCCAAACAGCAGAGCTGAGCTGACACAATTGGTAAGACAACACTGTTGTGAAGGTTAAACCTGGCAGGACATACACAGCCTGATAAGGCTACCCCCTCAAAACAGCCTGTATGCCTTTAACCATAACTCCAAGAGGCCTAGTCGATAGACAAAGTGTCAGAAAAATACAGAGCAATATAGACAAAGCTCTAGTGCACCTGTTAGGCTTCTACTGTGTTTTTTTACATTTGAAAGAGCTTCCAGAAAATAGCAGTTAAGTGAACTCTCATAGCACACTGCCACACAGAGGCCACATTTGCATGGAACGGGAAGCTGAAATTCATTACTTAAGCCACGATATTCATAAGCAGCATGCAGATATACACAGCCCATTTCCTCAGTCTTTAGTCCTCCTTTCATTCAAGTGGGATAAAAATGTTCAAGTCCCCTGCATCTAACAGGAAGCTACGATTAAATGTTAAATCCCTGTGGGAGACAAGTAGCCAAAAAGAAGCTTGCTATAGGTTCATATCATGTATATTAATCCAGGACTGCAAGCTTAGTGTGGTGTACAAATTTAGTCCACTAGTTTTAAAAATCCAACTGTTTATTGTTTATTACCTGTTAGGTCTTTTACAAGGAGATGGACTGGACTGTCCAGAAGAGCTAGTGCTCAAAGTGCTGTCAGGACTGCTCAGTGAACACACACGGTCAATATTTAGTGTACTCTGGCAAGCTTCACAATCTAGGCTACCTTTACATCTGAAAGAGAAAATCAGAGATACTTTTAAGGCTGTGTCCAACAACATTCTTTCAATGTACTTCTCAATAATCACCAAGGGTAATTATTAACTGTACTGATTTAACACTAAGAGTATATTAGGCTGTAACACAAAGACATACATGCTGTCCCTTGTGTAACTGATTATGCAATGAAAAGACCTTGCTTAACTATGGAAATACATTTCTACTACTGCCCCGACACAAAAGCACCATAGGATCCAAGCCTTTAACATTATTTTCAGTCGTTTGGACCAAAAGAGCACCTGTGTGAGCAGAAAGTCTCTTCCAGGCACACAAGGGAGTATCCTAAATTTCTGTGACCTTCCCATTCCAATCCCAAACCCCAAGCAGTACAGACCCCCAACCTTCATAAACAGATCTTCAGGGAGCATAGGGGGATGCACGAAGAAAGTTCCATTCTGTAAGTGGTACTCATTTTATGAAAACTAGTCTCCATACATATTTGGGCACAGTTTTTCAGTTTGTACATGGTTAACCAACACACAGCAATATGTACATACAACTTTTTCTGCTTATGCTCCATTTCCCTTAATTATACACTCAGGACCGGTTTAAGGAATTTTGGGGGGCCCTGCAATGCTTCATTTTGGGGGGCCCATATGTTTATCTCAGGTCAATGTAACCTAAATTAACCTAAGCTATTCACAGTACAGGATATTCAGATTATTACTAATAATGTTTTTGCAGGAGGAAGGTTACTACAGGGCCCCACAATGATGGGGCCGCCAGTGCCTTAAACCGGCCCTGTATACACCAAGTCCTTATTGCTTATGCATACAACTGGTTTCACTGATTCAACTGGTGAGTGGAATGAAAAACAAAATACTCAACTGATAACTGAGGAGTTTTGTTTGGGTTTTTGTTTGGTTTGGCTTTAAAGACATTTTATTAATGCTGCAACATCAGGAGGTTATGTTACTGGCACCGAAGCACCAACTTGAAAATCCCAGCCTATCCCTTAGGAAAACAGACAAGAGGAAGTACTTACTCTGCAGTTGAATGCCTTTGTGCCACATCATCTTCATCTGTGTCACTGCTAATAGTGATCACACTGACTGCTGGACTTGGGGAATCTGCAATAATGATAGCCTGGCGCTGTTTGTTTGAATTAGATGAATCAGGTGTCTGCCTGACAGATGGTTTGCAACAGTTGCTTTCCTGCCCCTCTGAGTTATGATTGTCCTGTGTTTCCACACAACTTACTTTTTCACCAGCCTTCACATTAAATATCTTTGGAGACACAAATGCTGAATTTTGGATATTGGTATTTTGTAGTACATTACTCCTGTGAAGAAGAGATCTATTTAGATATGTCATAAAGATGTTTGTTATGAAGCAACGCTCATAACTTTATTCTGTTTTCCCTCCCCAAATTAAAGTAGAACATAAAATTGGAAACATCAATGAATATAAATTAACACATGAAACATAAAACAATGAACATACAAATAACACTGAAAATGTTGTTTTCCAGAGCAATCGTGGAAAACTTTCCAGGTATCTATTGCATATCACAAGCAAGGTTCAGATGCTGCAATGCAAGGTTCAAAGTTGGATTTACCAATGGAATGTAATACAATACACTGAAGGTACCATTCTGTTATAAAAAAGGAAAGAAGAAATGAAGAAATGCTGGCTTGGACACCATAGACATTTTTTGAATGAGATTCAAAATCCACTGAAAAGGCACCAGGAACTGTGTTCACTGAATTCAGTGGACATGAATCAGTGGATTACTTAACACAGTTCATCACTGTAACTGTCTTCCCGGTCTTTCTCCGTTACTGAAATGTCCCATACCTTTGTAAATAACTTCTGTAGTGATGGGGCACATTTTCTCCACAGAGCACTTAAAGTGTTTCTTGCTGCCAGCAAAAGAAAGACTATTCTTAATACTATTCTAAGTCATATCATGGCTACTATTATACAATGTCTCTATTTTCAGTATTTCAAATTTGACAAATCCTCATGCACATAAATTTAGGAACAGCTAGCTAGGACTACCTGATTTGTTTTCACATAACCAAAGCAAGGTCTATTTCTGCAGATACATAGGCAAGACACTATTACAGGGCAGCAAATGCTACTTTGCAATGCATTATCATCATCATCCATGTTCCCATACCTTGGCTTTAATTAATAGACTTCTGAACAATTTGTACTCTAACACAGTATTTAATGTTTAAAGAATAAATGTTCTATACACACTTGGATGTTTCAACAGTTTGGTGAGCATGCATGTTTATAATACATTGTCCCTTTGTACAAGGGATTCTTACGCTAAGAATTTTGTATCTATATCAGTCACTTATGCTACACAATACTAACCTGTTCTGGCACACTTTATTTCTCTTGGTTGGTGTGGGCTGAGGCCAGACGACATGTGCAATGCCCACACTGATTGGTTGAGGAGCAGACAAAGTAATTTGATTGGTTAAGAGAGACTGTGTCATCACTGAGTTGTAATGATTACAACGAGGAAGCATCTTCCTGAGCAGGGCAGAGAATTCTCATTCAAATACTGTCGAGCTGCATGTTTTGTTTTTAAATACAAAATATGCTGTATAAAAATTTGAACAACCATTTCAACATACCCCCAGTCTCCAAGTCCTTGCGGGCCAGCCACAGAATCAGAAGCCAGTGTTGTTGCAGGAGCCACGGGGGTTATTTGTTGCCATGTAGGAAGCAATAGTTGCTGAGCTCTGTTAGACCAAGTCTGTTGAAAACACACACAAAAAATCATGAAGAACTGCATCCAACACCTGAAGCTCTCTTATATTGAATCAAATCATTAATCAATACAATCTATCATTACAGACCCCATAGTGAGTGTGAGGTGTGATGTTTAGCAAGAAGGTGCAAAGACCACATTTTATTGGACTGGAAAAGGTTGCCACTTTATTGGTTGTAGTTGAACCAGCTTGAGCCACAGCATGGGTCCAGAACCAGGTACTGGTCAAACTGTTGGTTAATGACCAACTATTCATCAGTCAACCGAGGGCAACCCAATCTCCCAGCATACCTGCTGGGTAGTTTTCAAATGACAGATGCAGAAATGCACTTGGACAGAAGCCATTGTGGTTCCTTTGCTACCTGGGAAATGGGCACAGCCATCTCCCCAAAAGCTCCATGTGACCTGGTTGCCAAACACTCCCAAGGTTCCTTGAGGGGATCGATTCCTCACACTGGGTATGATGGGCACAAGGATCCCATCCTCTCCTAAACTGGATCCGGACCCAGTGCAAAACTGCCCAAAGTTGTGGCAATCACTATCCCACAAGCAAAAGTGTTATCTATATAATACTGAGGGTGGATGGATAGGAAAGATTATAAAAGTTGACTGCCTATTGGTGTGGTGAGAGAAGCAGCTCATATGGGTCGGGAGTGAGTAAACCTGAATAAACCATTCATTTGCTCCCAATCGTTGCTCCCTGCCAGTCAATGAGGCTCCTTCTTTATTTAAGAAATTAAATAAATAGTTTTATTCACTTTTCAGAATATATAAAATACAACACTAATAATAAAAAGAGAGAAAAAGAGACAGAAGAAAGAGGAAAGGTAGATTCAAAAAAGAAAGAGAAAAGACAGAAAGAAAAAGGTAAAAGTGACTTCCAATCTTCTCAACAGCGGTTATTACTATATTAAACTATAAAACAAAGTGCAATGTTTCTCTAATACATAGGTCATCAACCTCCTTTCTGTAGAATATAATCATTAATAATCAGACTTAAATATATCATATATATACAGAATATGATACAGAAAAAGCATTTGCCATTTGTATAAATTCATTACAGATTATTAATAAGTTTAAATAGTAAAATTCAACTATTTGTTGTTAATCCTCCCCTAATCTAGGGAAATCAAAAACCATAACATTTTGCCTATTCCTACTTCAATTAAACAAATCACCTCCTTTATTTTCCCATTATGTAACTATGTAGGATGACATTGATTCTCTCTCTCTTTCCCATTTATTTCCACCTCTCTCTGAAATTCATATCAATTCTCAATATACAAGTCATCCTTAATAATCTCTTAGGTTTATTTGAATAACTTCATAAATCCACCCACTTTATTTTCTTTGCCATTTTCTTTAGACTAAGACATCATCCATCAATATACCTCCCATTAACAGCTTGAACCAGAAAAGCCAAATCTTACATCCCCAATTTTTCCCACTTAGAATCTCACCCTTGGTTTCCTGCCAAGCTTCCATAGACCCATACCTTGGAAATCCTGAAAGAATCCACCCAGGACCTGAGGGGGAAACTACTTTCCAAACAGAAAATTCTAGTCAATTTTACTCTTTTTTTTCCTTTCCAAAAATTCCAGCACATACCAAATCTCCAAGTCCCCCCGCCCAAGATTTCCCTGTATGTCCTTATCCCCTCTAAATTCATTGATCTTGTCCTCTGTGACTTCAATGGCACACCCAGCACTATTCCCAGATGAATCCCCCAAAATTCTTTCTGGGTCCCCAACACTGTCCCTTTTGGACCAGAAAATTTCTCCTGGGATTGTATCCTTGTATTCTGAATCAGCTTCTCTATCCTCATCTTTTTTCTGAGATCCAGTTGGTTCCTCTGCTTCCATTGCATCCTTCAAATCCCTATCTTCAGTCTTGTAATCCATCAAAATTAAAACTGAACTAGAATTCTTAAAATAGCTTTTCAGAAAACTCAGCACTTCCCAGATCTCTCACCAAACCACTAATTCTTTTGCTTCACTAAGTGGCTGCATCTTCTTCCCTTTAACAAGGTCCTGGCATATAAAGAGTTAACTCCTTCAGCTGGCTGCCTCTTTGGTTACAATGTTGTTATGACACAATCAGTAATTTAACTTCTCTTGTTTCCGCTCCCAGTCAAAACAAACTTCCCTTTCTCAAAATAGACCAGTTTCTTTTTATTTTTTAATTCAACTCTAATTGCAAAGTGTATGTCAAAACAACCAATACAACAACCAATTTTAAAAAGTTATTCTCAGCCGTCCAGATTTCTGTATCTTGCCTATTCAAAAGTTTTATCCCCCCCCCTTTTGCGTAGTTTTATAGGGCTTTCTGCTTTTAATCCAAAATCTTAACATTACTTAAAGACAATCAATCCTCAGTATTTCTCATGTTAATTCGAAAGGTAAGAGACTCACCAAAGCATTGATTAACCGCTGTTTCGGAGATTTCTTTTTACTCTTAAATCCAGGTGCTGGTATTCATGAAATAATAGTTGAAAAGGAAAGTGTGGTTATGGCTTAGTGACCCTTAGGTCTTGTGTACAGCAGGAAGAGTTGATGGCTTTGTCCCTTGGTCTCCCCCCACCTCATTCCCGGATGACTGCAACAGCCGCCGAGGGCTCAGTGGGGTTTACAGACACTCATGGGTACACTCCTTGCTCCCACTTGTCCAGGGGGAAAGGTACCGGTCAGAACTTGCTTCCAAACCAGCACCTATTGCTGTTGCCACCCTCTCCTCCAAAGAGTCCTGCCAAGCATCTTTGAGCCATCCATTTTCCACACTAGGAAGTCCCAACAAGGCTCCTTCTGATTGGCTGGCCTTCCCACTTCATACAGAGCTTGGGATGCCTGGGCATATGGGAAAGAATAACAGCCCTGGCAGCTGGAACATGGTATCCACCCTTGTTTTGCCCACAGCTGTGATCAGCAGATTGGTGCTCCAGTTTGTCAGGAACCACACTTGTCACAGAAGACTGGCAACAACTCTCTAAGGTTTTATATAAGATGTCACTCCAAGTTTGTTACCTCAAATTCTTTTAAGTGGTAATGTGGAGAACTGAATAGGGAGACCACATGTTGTTTCAGTAAAGTGCAGCCTCCAAATTGATATTTTTCTAAATAACCAAAATGGCGTTTACAGCATTGAAAATATGAGATGTGCAGCAGCGAACAAATAGACATACCTGAGAAAGAACTCCTCTTATCTGGAGTGGCTGTAAGGTTGGGGCCTGTGACACCAATGGCACTGCATTATCTACTCTTAGAGAGTATCCACTGGGCTTCCCATGATTAGCAGGAATTCCTAATTCAGAAACAGAAGAGTAAGCCTGAATCCAACTTAATAAATGTAAGGTCACACAATTAATTTTGTGTATGTGGAAGGACCTAAAATTTAATCATGTGAATTATACTTTTTTTCCACTTTAGTCTTTCCAATCTGATGCCACTTCTGTACATGGAAATGTTGTTTCACAGCAGCTCAGTTCATAAACCACGTAAGACCAAACTAGACTTGATACAAGAGATCTGTACTTAGCTTTTTAATTTTTACTAATCAGCTTCCCTATGCAGCCGCTTTCAAGAATGGAGATATGGTGATTGTGAAAAAGCATTTAACCTATTCCCAATGAGAACTATTTCCCCTAAAAGCTACTATTGGTACAAAAGGGTAGGGGGCAGGTTCAGATTTAATTTTTTTATTCTTTTTCTTCCTCCACAGATAAGCAGCAATTTGAGGAAGTAATTTACATTGGAGAGGGGACAAGTGAGAAAGACTTCATCACCTTCACAAGAATACCACTGCTTCTGTATTTATAAAAGCTGCTTAGGTATAGCTAGCTTGGTCCTGGACTGATCACTAAGCTATCCATAAGCAACCAGTACAATGTCCATACGTCCCAATCAAAGCACTCCTGACAGATGGCTATCCAGCCTCTATTTAAACACTTCCAAAGAAGGAGAGTCCACCACACTCCAAGGCAGTGCATTCCACTGCCAAACAGCTCTTACAGGAGTCCACCTAATGTTTAGGTGGAATCTCTTTTCCTATAGTTTGGGTTCTTGTCTCTGGAGCAGCAGAAAACAAGCTTGCTCCATCTTCAGTATGACATCCCTTCAAATATTTAAACATGGCTATCATATCATATCTCTTCTCCGGGCTAAACATACCCAGTTCCCTAAGCTGCTCCTCATAGGGTATGGCTTCCAGACCTCCCACCATCCTGGTTGCCCTCCTTTGGACTCGTTCCAGCTTGTCAATAGACTTCTGGAATTGTGGTGCCCAGAACTGGACAAGGTATTCCAGGTGAGGTCTGACCAAAGCAGAAGACAGTGGCACTACTACTTCCCTTGATCTAGACACTATACTCCTATTAATGCAGCCTAGTATTGCATTAACTTTTTTAGCTGCTGCATCACACTGCTGACTCATGTTCACCTTGTGAGCCACTAAGACTCCTAGATTCCTTTCACATGTACTGCCATCAAGCCAGGTGTCACCCATCTTATATCTGTGCATTTCATTTTTACTGCCCAAGGGTAGTATCCTACATTTTTCCCTGTTGAAATTCATTTTGTTAGTTTTGGCTCAGCTTTCTAATCTGTTGAAGTAATTTTGAATTCTGATCCTGTCTTCTGGGGTATTAGCTACCCCTCCTAATTTGTTGTCATCTGCAAACTTGATAAGCATGCCCTCTATTCCCTCATCCAAGTCATCAATAAAGATGTTGAATAGCACTGGGCCCAGGACAGAACCTTGTGGCACCCCGCTAGTCACTTCTTTCCAGGATGAAGAGGAGCCACTGCTGACCACCCTTTGGGTTCGGTCAGTCAACCAATTACAAGTCCATCTAACAGTTGCATTGCCTACATGTTACTAATTTTTTGGAAGGATATCATGGGGGACCTTGTCAAGAAATGATCATCAGAAAAAAATAGAATAGTCTGTGTGTATTGTACAAGATAAGCCCTTCACTCATCTACGAGATCCTTTTGAGTTCTGGGATTAAGCAACCAGCATGTATTGCAACCCTTTTGAAGCAAGTCTTATCAGGGAGAGGCGACACTGCTTAAACTTGGCATCAATAGAAATTCCACAAAGTCTGCACCATTTTAGCCCCACAATCCTCAGTGTGATTGATAAAAATAAAGATGCATAACAGAAATTTTGCCAGAAGTAAAAGTAAACCCTAGCCAAAAAGGCAGACTTGGGAAAGATTTCTATTAGTGAATATGACCCAGACAACATGTGTTAAGGGCTGACAGACTAAATAAATGATAGACAACAACAAGCTCACAAAGCTTCTAGATCTTCTCTATTTGGTGAGCATTGCAGTAAGTGCAGGCTAAAGCACAACCCTTAAGAATCTAGTAGATGTTATTTTAAAAAAGGTACTAATGCCTAAACATGGAGATTAGAATATATTTTTAAACATTTTAAATGGCATATTTACATATTAAATTCCTTCTTTGTTGTTATACTATGGTGGTTGTGATTTTTTTAAAAATTAAGATGTATGCATGCATGCATGGGGCTCAAATAAAAGTTTAAATGAAATGACAGGTTGCACTCAAGTACTAGTTAGTCTAAGAAGTGATTCTGTACATATAAGAACATAAGTGTCAACAAATCTATGAAACTGTTTTACCAGTGTACGAATGAACTTCTGGTTTAAGACAGGGGTAAGGAAACTATGGCTCTCCAGCCATTTGTTGGACTCCAACTCCCAGCAGCTCCAGTCAGCAGAGTTCAAGGATTATGGAAATTGCAGTCTCACATAATCCAGAAGGACTAAAGGTTCCCCACCCCTTTTAAAAGACCTCTGTGTACAATACTCATTTCACACATTCATAATGAGTAACACTAGTGTCACTGAATGCAGGGGACAGATAGGCATATGTGAAAAAAATGAGAAAAATTCAAAATGTATGATTCCATTATCACATTAGCATGTTTGCATCTTATAAATACTTTGCCCACCACCAAACAGAATGGAAAGTATGTAGTAAAATCTTTGATTCTTTCCCCCAACTTTTATCAAAAAGAATATGCTAAGGATGCCATTCAAGCTAATATCCAATGCACGGGATATATAGTCTGTTTCCATTAAACAGTTTCCAGGAAAACTATGAAGATTTCAGCATTATTGTTGAAATATTTTGTCTTATTTTCCATCCACCCAGTCAAACCATATACCGGTAATATGATTCCCACAGATAGAAAGACACACATAAGTATAGATGTACAGTACACCTCAAGTGTGCCTTTTGCAAGGAAGGCTCCATGTATTCACAAAAAGGGTTAGATTCAGTGGGGAATACTCCTGGCAGAAGGGCAATTTTTGCCAGCTCCCCAGGCAACCCCCTCACCACTACCATTTCCGAGGGCCACCCAACTCCTCATCAAAGGTCACAAGGAGCTTATAGCAGTCTATGGGGAGTTGGCAAACATTGTGCCGCCCTCTTTATCAGGAGAACACAATTTCATTAATGGGATGTTGCTGCATGTTGGAATAAACTCAAGATCCAAGCCAATTAACTTTAATAAATGAAAAGCTCTCTCTCACTCTCTTTTAAAAATATACTGAACTTGTAAAATCAGCTCAAACCTTGAATAGCAGGGGGGCATATAATCAGTGTTTGATGAAAAGCATCACTGCAACCAAATTGAGCAGTTCCTGCCTGTAGTGGTATTCCATGGGGCAAAACCGAATGAGCAGATGCAGCTAATGCCTGAAACGACAGGTATATCATAAATTAACAAAAAGATCCCTGCACTTTCCAAATTAAATTTAAAATGCATGCTAAATTGTATTCAATTGGTAAATGTTTCATTTGCTGTGATGATGTAAAAACACAAACATTTGAAAGATGCTTAGTCGTAACATTATACAAACATTTTATGTCCTAACTGTGACCCAGGAAACTCAACTTGGTACATGAAAATCATTTAGCACATGTCAGTGAATGTAATATTTGACCACATAGGGGCACTATAACAAAACATTTTTTGAAATATAAAAGACATGCTCAGCTTCACTTGTGTTAAATGTTTTCATGAGCAATACTAAAAAAGAATCACAACTCAATAAGTTTACAGCTCTGCATTAGGATAGAGTAAATGAAGAATCACAACTGAAGCCTCCTTTGCACCCCTCTTTACCCATGTTGGCAGATGGGAAAGCAGGCAGAAGAGCCAAGAAAGGTGCAGAGGTTAGAGAGGAAGTATGATAAAGAAGAATGCCGCCGCTTGTGGAAATCCCAACAATTCAAACTTGTACCACATAAATGTCCAAACTATGAAGAGCTTCAGACATGACCAATGGTAATGAGAGCGTCCACAAGTGTTTACTTCTTTGTCATGTTCCAAACAGAACTTTCACATCTTCATCCATGGAAAGATCTGTATTGTCCTAAAGCAGAGCACATTCCATTTAAGATAATACAGATAACTGTGGGAGTGATGAAGCATTCACAATTCCCTTTCCCTCAGCATTTCCACTCAGCATTTCCATAACATCCATAGCCACTCAGTATGCTAAACCAACAAAGAATCTACTGGTGCTTCAAAAACTAATTTATTATGGCATGAGCTTCTGAGAGCAGGAATCTAATTTATCTGATGCATAAAGTGGGATTATGATATTTGTTTGTTTTTCAACGTATTTAATTGATTTCTATCCTACCTTTAGATTCAGAAGGATCCCCCAGATGACTTACAAAGTGTAATATTAAGTAGGATTACACTGACCAAACATGCAATTAAACCCAGGTACACATTTTGCCCTGCTCCTATGCCTTGAGATTCTGCTGCCTGTCTCATTACTTTGCACTGATCTAAATTTTGGGGTGGGAAGGGGAGTACAAGATGTTAATTTTTAGGTACTCACGTGACTTCGAACTGCTCCCATCTTGGCAAAGTTAGCTGTCAGACCTGGTGCATTGCTTGAGGCAATTGGTCGCAGATGTGTTGTTTTATTGCGGTTATTTGTATCATACAAATTTGATCGGTACTTGCAAATGTCCATGATATGAAAACAGGATTTCACTCTTATGTCAAAATGGAGGAGGAAAAAAAAGGAGTTGTGAGAAGGGGATAAAGGCAAAAACGATGTACTTTAGCAGAACGAATGAAAGTAAGTATTGTACATCTCCCACTGTTCCTTATAGTTCTAACCACTAGAATAGGCACAGAACTGCCCAGACCATTTATTCTGGAGACTAGTTTATGATTAAAATGTTGTAATTCTTAGTTGAAACACACATACACTGACACACACATTTT
Source organism: Gambelia wislizenii (assembly GCA_030847615.1). Classification (NCBI taxonomy): domain Eukaryota; kingdom Metazoa; phylum Chordata; class Lepidosauria; order Squamata; family Crotaphytidae; genus Gambelia; species Gambelia wislizenii. The sequence continues at coordinate 374,608,638 of JAUMIR010000001.1, forward strand.
CATTTCATTGTGGGAACAAGCATTACTGATTACATGAAGGTAGTATGTATTTGTTCAAGAAGCTTTCAGTTTATACTAGCAACTCCTTTAACCATTCCTGACATCAACTTCTTATCAAACTATTATATTTGAAACCAACAAGGAGCAAGCCCTCTTTGATCTTGCCCTTTATCATTACTGTGCATTATTATTCTTTTGGTTGTATAGAAAACATGAAGTAGCAACTTCCAGTTTCACTCTTACTGGCTATGTGAAGACAAAGTTCTGACATATACAAAATAACTTCTATACTCCAGCTGTTAAGTCATGAAATATACATTCTTGTTGCAAATCTACATTGTGCCATCAAGTGGATTACACTTTGTTATGACTCTGGTAAGTCACCCTATGTCTCAGTTTTAGTAAAGGTGGGGTATAATTGAATAAATACTAATACTAATACTAATATTAACAATACATGATACCTTGCATGCTGCAGCAAAACTTTACAACGTATTAACTTAAGCAGAAATATGTAGAAATTTGTCATTGTATTTTGTATAAGTTATTTGGACTGGAAAATAAGGGTAATGACTGAAAAGTGTAAATGACTCTATTACTTGGCTGCAGGTGGGTGAGGCCCATATGTCTGAATGCTCCTGTATGTAAGAAATCCCTGCATAAAGGAAGTTACAATGTCAAGGAAACTGTTAGACCCAGTTTTCTCCAACAAACTAATTCAAATGTGCAACTCTGCTGCTGTTTGAGTGGGCTGCTCCACATACTACCTGGCCATTTTTTTAAAGCTTCTATATTGTCAAAAAAGTAATCATATCTGTATACTACTCATTGAGAAAATAAGAACATTTTACACATCTCTATTTTGCATCCAATTTAACACAACAAGAACAAGCACAAACATTCAAATTAACTAGAAGATCCCTATTTAAAAGAACTAGAAAAACAAAAATAAAAATACATCTATCCCCTGGAATTAATCTGGAAAAGATGAAGGGAAGAAGGAGTTAACAGTGGAATAATAAAGCAGAGTGAGTGGAGACTGGCATGTATGTGCTGGAATTCAGTAAGGGTCATATGCCCACCTTTTTGATCATGTGAACGTTCTTTTTCAGGCCCTGTGGAGATTGGTATTCACATCCTCCCAGCACCCAAAGCCTCCACCCCTTACTGTAAAGCCCTGAAGTTGTTGTACACATATTTCATGTTTCATGCTTCATGACAAGCAGACAGGATCGGAGAAGTGTCTGGCTACCTCCTGTGTAGCCAGACATGAACTGATGACATTAACACTGAGAATCACCGGGCCCTCCAGGAGCCTCAGGCCTGCTCTAATAACTGTAAATTTAGCTGTGGTCTATGGGCAATCCTTCCTGCTTGCCACGAAGCATGGAATGGCTGTGCAGGGTAGCTTCAAGGGCTTTACAGTAAGTCAGGAGAGCATATGACTCAGTGTAATGTTAAGTCTTAATGCAGATTTTTATACTATGCTGAGGATATGCTAGACTGAAGTCTTAATGTGTCAATGCCTTCCAGAACAGTTTTCCTTACTGACCCACATTATTTATTCTTTATTTATACTTATTTATACTTTGTTAAGACACCTACATTGTTCCCTGCCCACTGATAGGAAAGGGAAAGAAAGAAGGGAGTGAGTCTCAGGCTCACCAAGCTTTAAGGAGCAGCTGCCATGCTGCACTCCTAGCTCCAGGACTGAGCAACAACAATAGAGAGGCAAGGTGAGAAGATTCAGAAATGAAGAGGAGCAGCAGCTGCCAATGCCACCCACTTGCTGACTGAGTCCAGTCCTAATGTACTTCAAGCTACACCTGTCCCACATTCACAGAAAAAGAACTGTTGTAGACCTGGCCTTCTCTACAAATTGGCTAGAATATTAAGGAAGCTACTACTACTATCAGGGCTGTAGAGTCAGAGTCATGTAGTCAGAAACAATTTTGGGTGGAGTTGGAGTAGGTAGAAATGTACTAACTTTGACCCCCAACTTCAAAATAAAAGCTTTAATATTATAACAATATATGGTAACAGTAACAGCCAGCATGGTGTAGTGGTTTGAGCACTGGACTATGACTCTGAGGACCAGGGTTCAAATCCCCACTCATATGCATATGCCATATATTGTTATTGTTACCATTGTTGTTGTATAACCCACTGGGTTACCTTGGGCAAGTCACACTCTTTTGGCCCCAAAGGAAGGCAAAGGCAACCCCCCTCTGAACAAATCCTGCCAAGAAAACCCTGTGATAGGTTTGCCTTAGGGCCAGCATAAGCTGAAAATTACTTGAAGACACACTACCAACACAATGGTAACAATAACAATATATGGTATATACCATTGTAAACAACAGCTGTTGTTATACAACAACAATGGTAACAATAACAATATATGGTATATGCATTTTATATTTATATTTTATATTCAAATATATTTTATGTTCTATCAATCTAAGTAGCCTGATGTTTCATGTGATGGTAATGAAATGCCCTGGGCTACCATTTTACTACAGCAAACTTGTAATTACTAATTACTTTATTTTTTTATTGTCCAACTCTGACGCTGAACTCCTTCATAAATGGCAAATGTATACTAATTAGTATACATTTGCCATTTATGAAGGAGTTCAGCATCAGAGTTGGACAATAAAAAAATAAAGCAAAGTCGAAGGTTCGGCATACCAACTCTGCAGCCCTGCCTACTAGTACTTCTCTTCAATCTAAGCAGTCTCCATTCAATGAACGCTGCATCTAATATGCACGTAGTGCCAACTGCAGCATGGTAAAATGAATAAGTGCAAACATACTTGTGCACAAGAAGAGGCCAAGGCTTCTGTAACTCTGGCTGTGACATAATCTTCACTGACATAGGCCAGAATCATATACCATAGCAAACAGCACAAGAAACATGGAACCCATTCAGAAAGCTTATCCAAAGATTATTTTTAAAGGTGCTTTACAGAACATACTGGTTGCTATGGGGAAAATCAAGGAGGTGCTTCATGGTAACAAAGGGATGGTTCAGTGTGTCCACCGGAGTGATTCTTAAGTCAGCATCTATCAACAGCATTTTCTTCAACAGGCTGACAAACTCTCTTCTGTCTGCTTTCTCTGCCAACAGGTCACTTCCTTCTAAATCCATCACCATGTTCACCTGGTATTGAATAATGAAATGTATGAAAACAATATGGCATTTTTCATTCATCCTTATGATTTTCATTTTTATTTAGGCATTTATAACCCTCTTCTCATCTCTCTATAATAAATCGTATTCAAAGTAGCTCTTAATAAAAATATATATTGCAACTAAAAAAAAAACACTATTGAATAAAATAAACAATAAAACATCCCCAAACCCAATAGCCAGAAAAAAAGATATTAAAAGTAGAAGACTGTGGAATTTGAAACTACATTTCTGTCAAAAGCCCCTTCTAGATACCTCTCAACATCTATAAGATAGTGGATGACAGAAATGATCAAGAGGAGCTGGGACTGAAATATTACTTACCCTTTAAATACACATTTCGAAGATAATTATTAAACAGGGAAACAGTAAAAAAACAATTGTGCCACAGAAGTTAGGTAAAAAATTAATGTACAATTTTTAGAATATTCAAATAATCAAGATGATGCATTAGAACAGTCAAAATGATAGATATTGCCAAATGTCAAGTATCCCTCTCCCAACAGACCCAATGTTACAGTGGCATGAGGCCACTATGTAGTAACTGTAGTCCCTGGACTGAAAGGAGAAAGTTTTCTCTATCTACAAGTGGGATGAGGTTGAAACGAGAAGATTTTGAACTTAAGTGTAATCATAAACCAATAAATTCATATCAAATATATATGTATATACTCACATGCACTATTTCATCCAAACTGTTGAAAATGTACTTTCGGGCCTCTTTAGATTTCATTCCTGTCTCTCCTTCGTGTTCTTCCAATGTCTTCAAGAATTTAATGGGGGAAAGGGTTTATACATTATTGTGAGCATACAGGGAAACTATTCCTTTTAACAAACTAATGAGAAGATACAGTAGCCACTGCTGTGTTTTCTATTTACTGTTGTAAAAAGGTAGCAGCCTTTTCCAGATATGATGATGCTACATTTTCAAAAGATAAGCACTATAGTTTTGTTCTGGATGAGAAAATAAATTGCTCCACTACTGTGAATTAACTACACAGTTACCATTAAATGCTAACTTAGTAAAACTAGCAATGAGGAAAGTCAAATCCTAGAACAATTAAGAACCAATGTGGTTTTGGTGCTTTTGAGAAAAGAAGATTCATTTCACACTTCTGCCCTGTATTCACATGAACTAATCAATTCTCAGTTTCAGCTCTATTCAGAACAAATAGGAACAAAAGTAATCTTGCAAAGTTGTTGAGAAGACTGACCAAAAGAACGACTGTAACTGTCCAGATGCACTGAAAAGAGCATTATTAGTGCTGTTTTATCACCAGTTTTATTTTCTCATCATTAGGAGACTTCTAGCAGCAGATCCATTAGTAATGTATTTATGCCAACGGCCAAGAGAGCATGTCATCTTAAACTTCTTGCACTCTGGATACTTGTAAGGCATAAGAACTACAGAAAACAGGACTTCATTTCTGAATTTTGCTTGCTTCCTGTGATATAACTTGGCCCTGACTGAGCCCAGAAGAGCCCAGTGCTCTACCACAGTGTCCTCTTATTACAGATCTTGACACAGTAGAGACAGCATATAGAGATCTTTATCTCTATAAGAGATGAAGTGGCAGGAAAAGTATCAATGCAGGGAAAGTGTACACAGAAACTAGCCAGAGCAAACATATCAGATTTTTAAAAACCAGCTTTCATACAAATTGCAGTCTAGTGTTCATACCTGCCCAATGAACAGCCAGGAAAATGAGGTGTAAGAAAATTCTTGAAACTGAAATTAAACTACTCAAGGAACTAATACATTATTACAATCCATACAGTGGATTTCTGAATTTGTTGTTGCATGCTTTCACAAGTCATTTCTGACTTATGGCAACTGAAACGTGACCTATTATGGGGTTTTCTTGGCAAGATTTGTTTAATGGGGGGGGGGAATGGGTTTGCCTTTGCCTTCCTCTGAGGCTGGGAGAAAGTGAGACTTGCCCAAGGTCACCCAACAGGTTTCCATGGCCAAACAGGGATTTAAACCCTGGTTTCCAGAGCCATAGTCTGAATTTCTGTCCAGATATCTGAACACTGAAGTCCAAATTCTGTATTCATCTTAATCATATACGATGTGTTAATACTACACTATTTCCTTAGGAAAGTGAGCATTCATAAGCTATCTTTATGGATAGCTTAGGGCTGATCTCTTTAATGAACATGCGACCTATGTTCTGGAGTTGTGGGGGGCAGGATTTGAAGGGGTAAAAAAAAATTCCCAAAATAATACCCACCCTTCTCAAAGTTTATCTCTTCCTGACAACTGGCTGCTGTTAGAAGTCTTGGTCAGCTGCAGCCTTAGCTCCTCAGGGTTTGAGAAATATTTCTTTCTCCAGTTAGCAATGACAGCATCAAATGGCCAATCAGATCTGGCCATATAATGATATCACAGAACAAGTCTCAACTGGTGTCTCAAAGTAACAGAATCATGTCCTTTCCCCAAAGCAACCCACCAGGGGGCGGGGGGGTGAAGCTCATCTCATACAGAAAATATTAAACTATATTCTCCATTTTGGCTAAGAATAAATTCCTTCTTTAAAGCATAAAACTGTAAACATGGAATACAGAAACTCTCTGTTCTTCCAATGACTCTACTTACCTTTAATCTCCAGCTAGAATATGGTGCATCTGTTTCTTTAGAGAAAAATCGTGTGGTCTTTGTTCCAATGTTCAACAACTGCTCTGCAGGCAAGCCTTGTGTTTGCGAAATATAACGAATCTGAAGAGGTTAAAAAAAATAACTGACTTATTTATTATACATTTACACATTTATCATTTATTAGTCAGTTGTGTTTAATGTGATTTGTTCAGCATTGCAAAACCTTCTGTTTTAGGTCATGAACAAAACCGTTCTGCACATGACAAACAAGCATTCACTTCCATATAATGTGAGGCATGTGTTAAACTATAACTCGTGGGGGAAAAAACATTATCCTGCAAGTCATATTCTGTAATTTGCCTAAAACTTTAAAATCCAAATTGCAGCTATAAAGATTCTTTACATATGGCCAACTGGGGTTGGCTGCTGGTCAGCCAATCACCTACCTATTACAGTCACCCCTTCACATTCGCGGGGCTTAGGGCAGACAACCCCCGCAAATGTGAAAAAAAAGCAAATAAGAAATGAGCCTGCGGGTGAGCGGTTCTCCACCCCAGTCCCTTCCCAAGGCAGTGATGAGCTTCCTGAGAAGACCCTCGCTGCCTTGAGAAGGGAGTGGGGTGTAGCGCGAGTGCGCCAGCTGCTTCCCACCCCCCTTCCCAAGGCAGTGATGGGCTTCGTGAGAAGCCCCTTGCTGCCTTGGGAAGGGAATGGGTTGAAGCGGGAGGGCGCCAGCTGGTTTCCACGCAGCCTTCCCAGGGCAGCGATGGTCTTCCCAAGAAGCCCCTTGCTGCCTTGAAAAGGGAGTGGGGTGTAGCGTGAGCACACCAGCTGCTTCCCACACCGCCTTCCCAAGGCAGCGACGGGCTTCGTGAGAAGCCCCTCACTGCCTTGGGAAGGGAGTGGGGTGGAACGCGAGCACACCAGCTGCTTTCCAGCACCACCTTCCCAGGGTAGCGACGGGCTTCCTGAGAAGCGCCTCGCTGCCTTGGGAAGAGAGTGGGGTAGAGAGTGAGCACACCAGCTGGTTCCCACCCTCTCCTTCCCAAGGCAGCGATGGGCTTCCTGAGAAGCCCCTCCCTGCCTTGGGAAGGGAGTGGGGTGGAGAGTGAGCGTGCCAGCTGCTTCCCACCCCCACTTCCCAAGGCAGCGATGGGCTTTCTGAGAAGCCCCTCGCTGCCCTGGGAAGGAAGTGGGGTGTAGCATGAGCGCGCCAGCTGGTTCCTACCCCCCCTTCCCAAGGCAGCGAGGAGCTTCCTGAGAAGCCCCTGGCTGCCTTGGGAAGGGAGTGGGGTGTAGCGTGAGTGCACCAGCTGGTTCCTACCCCCCCTTCCCAAGGCAGCGAGGAGCTTCCTGAGAAGCCCCTGGCTGCCTTGGGAAGGGAGTGGGGTGTAGCGTGAGCGCACCAGCTGGTTCCTACCCCCCCTTCCCAAGGCAGCGAGGAGCTTCCTGAGAAGCCCCTGGCTGCCTTGGGAAGGGAGTGGGGTGTAGCGTGAGCACACCAGCTGGTTCCTACCCCCCCTTCCCAAGGCAGCGAGGAGCTTCCTGAGAAGCCCCTCGCTGCCTTGGGAAGGGAGTGGGGTGGAGAGTGAGCGTGCCAGCTACTTCCCACCCCCCCCTTCCCAAGGCAGCGAGGGGCTTCCTGAGAAGCCCTGCGCTGCCTTGGGAAGGGAGTGGGGTGTAGCACGAGCACGCCAACTGCTTCCCATCCTGCCTTCTCAGGGTAGCGACGAGCTAAGCCCTTCGCTGCCTTGGGAAGGGACGGGGTGTTGAGCAGCGGGGGGGGCGGGCAGGCAGCTTTCCATGGATAATCAAAACCGTGAATGCCAAAGTCACGAATGTGGAGGAGCAAGTGTACTTGACCATAGTCAAATATTCCATTAAGCCAAATATGCCTTTGTGTAGGTGGCAATCTACCTTTTAATTTTCATTATATTATCATGTTTTAGAAAATGCAGAAGCAATACCCACTACACTTGCAGCAGCCAAGGTGAATCTAGTAACATAGCAAAGTTTTCTGACAAGACACCCACAACAACTGCAGAAACCCCCAAACAGGAACACAGAAAGTCGTCTGTGACAAGTACTACTGCCCAGAATAGTACTTCCCAATCTGTAGATCGTGATACCAGTGCAAGTGGGTTTCAGGCTTTATACATTTTCCTTTGCAGAAAAAACCAAAAGTTTATCTGCATAAGAAACAAAGTTGATTTTGTACAGAAAGAGAACTATCACATGATAGGACTCTCAAAGACAACATTTTGGAAATAATGTTATTCAAATCATGGCTTTATGTTACCATTGACTGCCCTGAGCTTGCTATACAGCAGTATCTGTGCTGCTGCCATTTTCTACTAGATATCTTTGCAAGAAAGATTTTTCAGAAATGAATGCTATGAAGATGAAAAACAGAATAAGACTGTCTACTGATAATGGTCTGAGACTGTATCTGACAACAATCAAATTATGTAGTGACCTATTGTAGGCAAAATGCAAGCTGGAAATTCGGCTGCCAAGTGTCACTTTGACACTTGCCAGAATGGACTTTATTCTGATTAAAACAAATATATTCTTAGTTTATTACTGTATATCTTAAACGCTAACTGTATGTTTTTCAGATATATTTAAAATACTGTATAGTTTAAAAATATCTCATAATCAGATAGCTGATGCTCCTACTTTCACATAAAAAGCCATGTGAATATTATTTGTGAATACTGTATTGCGGATTTTTACTGAATTCCACATTACAGGTGATGCCACATATCCATGGAATCAATATCCACAAGTTTCAGTTATCTGAGGGACACAAAATAGGGAACACATACCATAGAGTTGAGCTGGAAAATGCCTAGGGGGTGTTGTCTCTAGGAATTGCTAGGTCCTCCAATGCAACTCTCTGATATGTTTGTACAATAAGTCCTTTATTTTAATAGAGTTAGCTATTATCCACAGTTTTACTTATCCACGATAATCCAGGAATGTGTTCCCCGTGGATACGGGAGGCAGCAAGAAATATTTGTCTGAATGCCTCTGATAATGGTTATTGCAAGATTTAAGTTAAAACGAATGGTGTTGATGACTGAAGGTCCAAAGTTCATTTGATGAATGGTTTGCAGTATTAAGCAAAGTAGGATTTGTGGACTTTCATGCCAAAAAGGCTGGAAAAGAACAGGTTGCTTATCTTTAACCATAGATCTTCGAGTGGTCTTCTGTGAATTGACAGTGGGTAACTCCTGCACCTGCACAGAGCATTCGGAACACTCTAGAATTACTAGGCAGAACATGCTTTCCAACATTTTGGCGGTAATTCCACCCATCCTAATGGTCACTTTAAAGGCGCTCCCACATAAATCCCCTCAGTTCCTTGAAGGACGCTGCAAGTAGCAGCATCAGGAACATTAAGCATACATATGTCATAGCAGGACGTAGAGGGGAGGATATAAGGGAAGACGACTACCCACCTGAGCAAGGATGCATCCATAGTGATGGAGACCTCTGGTTGCGGGAGGTCGAACAGCAAGCCCGACAGGATGTTGTTCGGTGCTAACCACCAGTCCAGGGAGCGTTGGATCACCCGAGACATAGTGAGGAGTTTGTGAGGAGGGTGCTGCAGCAGGTCGAAGACACTCAGGAACCAAGACTGGAGCAGTCAGAAGCGAAGCCTTGCAAAGCTGGTGACCAACGTCATGGCCGCCATGTGGCCGAGGAGAACCTGAACAGAATGTGCAGAGATCCTCCGCAATCAACACCAGCGATAAATTAAACCTCTTAGGGTATCGAAGCATGCCTCCAGCAGGTATGCCCTTGCGTGCCTCGAATCCAGATGGGCTCCTATGAATTGGAGGGATTGCTCCGGTTCGAGATGTGACTTCTCCAGGTTGACAACAAGCCCAAGCGAATCTAGCAGAGATAACGTTGCGTCGATGTCCATGAGAAGCTAAGGGCGAGATCCTGCCACCAGGAGCCAGTCGTCGATGTAAGGGAAGACGACTACCCCTTGCTGGCACAGAAAAGCCGCCACCGGCGCCATGCACTTCGTCAACACGCTCGGTGCCATGGCCAGACAAAACAGTAAGATGTGGAACTGAAAAGCCTCGGTCTTGATCTGGAAGGCGAGGAATCTCCTGTGAGCCAGGTGGATCCCCACATGGAAGTACACGTCCTTGAGATCAATGGAGCCAAACCAGTCTCCCCTCTGGAGGAGGAGCAGGATTGAAGCCAGAGTGACCATACAGAACTTCTTCGGGATAACAAACTTGTTCACCCCTCGGAGGTCGAGGTTGGACGCAGGCCACCATCCTTCTTGGTGACTAGGAATACCTTGAGAAGAAGCAGAGGTGACGATGTTCTGGGAGCACAGGCTCGATGGCTCCTTTTTGCAGTAGCGCCTGCACCTCCTCGAGGAGGGGAGGGGAGAATGGCATTGTTCGGATCCGGCCTGTTGGAGGAAGTGTCTCAAACTCAATGGAGTAACCTTACCGGACAATGCAAAGCACCCAACAGTCTGATGTTATTACCAATCAGGTGCCCAGGAACATCGACAGGCGGTTTCCAAACATTGGACTCTAAAGGAGGAAGAAAACGAGTAGATGCTCAAAATCACCTTCGTCCTTGGTCTTTTGCTCTATGCTTAGCCGGCGGATGGTATCAGGAGGTAGAGGCTTGGCTCCTCACTGAGGAAGCCGATGAAGTCGGTTGCTGATATCGAATACGCCTGGATGGTTGAGGCGCATATCCCCTATGAAAAGACTGGGAGTAGGTGGAAGAATGCCAACCGGAGCGGGCCCTCGACCGATATGCAGAAGATGAGGTTGATGGCATACGTACTTCTGTGCGATAGTCCTCATCTTCTGTGTGAACTCCAGCTTCTCATCAGTGGCAGCACTGAAGAGGTCGGAGTGGTCAAAAGGGCATGTCTTCAATGACAGCAGAGGCTTGCAGGGCAAGTCCGGACAAACAGAGCCAGGTGTGACATCTAAGAGCCACAGAACCAGCCATTCGCAGCACAATTGGCTACATGTCTTGCAGGATTCATTTGCTGACCTGCCAGGAACTGAGCCTCCATTTGTATTGCCTCCACCATCCTTTGCCTCTCGTCGGCCAGATCCTGGATGAGAGGGCCCATATGCTCCCATGGGAACTGTTGGTAGGCTCCCATACACGCAGAGTAATTTGCAATCCGGAAGCTCAATCCTGCGGCCGAGTAGACCTTTTCACCAATTTTCTGCCCTCAGGATCCGCCGGGGTTGTCTGCATACGACATTGCTGTCTATGCTGAGATGCCTCCAGAACAACTGAATTCGGGCAGGGTGCTCCCGCAGCCAGTCAATGTCATCTCCAGAAATATGGTATAAGCAGTCAATCCGCTTCGACGTCGATGGGATCAAGGACGGATTCTCCCACGAGCCCTGCGTAAGCTTCAACAGCGAAGGAAGCACAGGAAGGTTGGCCACAAGAGGGGCCTTGGATATGATCCAATGGTAGATGGGATCCACCGGATTGGCTTCTTTCTCTGGAATCTTCAAATCTAGGGTGTGGAACATTCTCACCACCTGTTCAGTGAAGGCACGAACATCGTTGGTGGGCGACAATGAAGCTTCGTCCAATAGGTCAGGCGGTGGAGAAGGCGCGTGTGGTACATACGAGATGAAGGAGACCAACAAAACCGAGGAGGACGATGGTGAAGGGCTGCAAGGTCAATGATGTAACGAGGTAGTCCGTATCAGAGGCGTTGGTGGTACCGGAGGCAGAGGACGATGTTCGGGCCGCATCAGGGACACTTGACTCCCCATATCTTTCATGAGAGGCTTGACAGTTCAAAAGCCTTCGGTGGAAGTTTTCTCCAGCTCATGAAAGGAGATGTGTGGTGGTGACTGGTAGTGAGCTGAACAGTGTCTGAACCCGAGCCAAATTGAGACTGATTGGTGAACTTAAGACCCTGGGATCTCAGTGGAGACATCAGTGGAAGCTCAAACGTGGAACGGGCCACATCACAGGCACCACGGGAATGCTTGGTGTGTGAGAAGCGAGGAGATGGAGCCCTCCCAGCCACTGACATGTGGTCTCCTGAGACGTGGTCTCGACGACAACGTATATCTTCTCCTTACTGAGGAGTTCATCCCATGATACTATAAGCACTGGGGACTGAGCCTGAGTAGTTGGGCAAGTCTGGAGTTCTTCATCAGAGACGTTGCCCACTTCCACCTTCACAATCTCCAAGGAGGGAGTCGGAGTCACCTCCGGAGAGTGGGAAAGGCTTTGAGCACGAGCCTCCGTCTCCCTCACCTGTGCTGGTACAGGCATAGGGACAGATTCTGCCAGCATTGCAATGACCTCGACAGCTTGTGGTTGTGTCACAGGCTTGGATGCCATGGCGGCCACTGTAGTTGACCTTGGGCGCTTGGCTGGACGAGAAGAGGTGTGCTTCTCCTTTTTTTTCTTCTTCAGCTTGTCTTGTTTGGATGAAGCTGAGGAGTCCTGCTCCCTACTGGAGCCCGATGGTTTCGATGATCCTCGGTCCCAAGCAGATGTGGAGGGTCTCGAATCATGGTCCCATGACAGTCCCCCTATGGTGGAATGCTTGTGAAATTGAGGGACAGCCTCCAGGTCCAAAGCCACCAACTGACGCCGGGACGGGCTCGAGGATCGATGCCAGCACTTGGCGGTTGGATTTACCAACGGTGAGCGACCCCTCTTCTGAGGCTGGACAGCAGAACTCTGGGCAGCCGAAGTAGAGGCAGATGCAGCCCTTGGAAACAACGTCTTCTTGTAGAGGAAGGACTTGAGGTGAGAAGAACGTTGCTTACGAGCTTGAGGGGTGAAGGCCCGGCAATGAATGCAAGCATCGATGTTGTGAGACTCCCTCAGACAAATGAGGCACTTTGAGTGCCTGTCAGAGCTCGGAAGATTTGCCTGGCAAATAGAACACAGTTTGAAGGCAGCAGATTAAGACACCATAACTAACAAATAGGGTGAGGCAGAAGAAGGGTCAAGCGAGTCTGGGTCGTGCCAAATCTGACAGAAGCCAAGCCAAAGAGTCGAATAGAGATGAGCTGAAACAGTCCCAAGGTCAAAGCCAGAAATCACAACAAGTCAAGAGAAAATCCAAAATCGAAGTCTAAGAATAGTCCGAGTCAATCCAATGAAAGTAAGACCGAAAGTGAAAGAGCTCTAGCGACAGAGCTTCCTTCATGCTGCTCATGCAGTGAACAAAAAGGAAACAAAAGGGGATTTAGGCAGGAGCGCCTTTAAAGGGACCATTAGGATGGGCGGAGTTACCGCCAAAATGTTGCAACCCATGTTCTTCCTAGTGATTTCTAGAGTGTTCCGAGTGCTCTGTGCAGGCGCAGGAGTTACCCACTGTGTGTATTCACAGAGACCACGAAGAAGATCCCCAGCCTACAATGCCCATGGTTTCATCCTGTTTGCTGCAGGAATGAAGGAGCAGTTACCTCACTGCTTCTTATTCTGCACTGTAAACTTCCTTTGGACTTGAGGCCAGAGAAACAGTCACTGTTGATCAAACAGAGGGTACTAGGTTGAAGTAAAAAATATCAAATACTGTTGTGTGTAAGGTACTGAATTACAGGGAATTGGACAAAGTCAAATCTTTTTTGTTGTGCTAAGATATTTAAGGAAAAAGATTAACACTGTAGTACCTGCTACTGACTTATCCTTAAACCCAAGCCACACAACAGCACTAACTAATGCTGATTTTGAAGGCAATATTTAAAATAATTTACATGATATTTTAAACTGATGATACACATACTATATGGTTTTCAATGTAAGAAGGGTAACATTAAAAAAAAATAAATCTCCAGCTAATCAGATAAATTAAAGAATTGCAAATCACAAGTTAAATTTTCTACTACCTGGTCATATTCGAGGGCTCCTGGATACAGCGGCCATCCAAGGAACAGTTCAGCAATCACACAGCCCAGTGACCACATGTCTATGGCTTCACAAAACGGCAAACCCAGTATGATTTCTGGTGCTCTGCAAATAGAAAAGGTATGGTTACCCAGTATACTGCACAAATTAATAACCAGACTGAAACTTGACATTTTATAAATGTTACACAAACTGTTTCTGTCCTCTTTTTGTGTTACTCAAAAACAATCCTTGCCTTTCTCATCAAAGCCCACCTCTCTCCTAAATATGTGCTGCATATTTAGGAAAAGGCACTGTGTTGCATTGTTTCCGCTCCTTCCTCTTGGGTAGATTCCAGAGGGTGATGCTGGGGGACAGCTGCTCTGCAAGGAAAGAACTTAATTGTGGCGTCCCACAAGGCGCCATCCTGTCCCCGATGCTATTCAATATGAAGCCACTGGGAGAGATCATCTGGAGGCATGGGACAGGGTGTTATCAGTATACTGATGACAGATATACTTCTCCATGACTCTGTCTTCGGCTCTGACTTCAGATGGTGTCTCTTCTCTCAATGATTGTCTTAGGGCAGCAATGAACTGGATGAGGAAAAACAAATTGAAGGTGAATCCAGACAAAACGGAGGCTCTCACGGTAGCAGCCCCGAACCCAGGTATTAGGATGCAACCTCCAGTCCTAGATGGAGTTACACTCTCCTCCAGGGACTGTGTTCGCAGTTTGGGGGTACTCCTGGACTCGTCACTCCAGATGACAAATCAGGTAAACGCAATGGTCAGGAGTGCCTGTTATCAGCTTCAGCTGAACTGCCAGCTGTGCCCTTTCCTGGAAGTCGGGGACCTTGAGACTGTGGTACATGCTCTGGTAACCTCCCGTCTTGATTTCTGTAATACACTCTACATGCGACTACCCTCGTGCTTGGTCCGGAAACTTTAACTAGCACAAAATATGGCAGCCAGACTGGTCTCGGGTACATCTAGAAGAGACCATACAACACCAATCTTAAGATCACTTCACAGGCTGCCCATTAGTTTCCGGGCCCAGTACAAGGTGTTGGTTATCACCTTTAAAGCCCTAAATGGCTTGGGTCCAACCTATCTTCGGGACCGCCTCCTTCCATATAATCCCCCCTGTGCATTCAGGTCTTCTGGGAGGTCGAAGAAAGCCTAGTTTTTAAAGGTTGCAGCAGATTTTTGGCTATTGCTCTTAGATTATGGAATGGCCTGCCGGACGAGATTCATCACATTACCATTTTAAATAGCTTTTAAAAAGCTCTTAAGACAGATGTCTTCCAGCAGGCCTTCCCTGAATAGATACCCAGCCATCAGAAGAAGAAGAAAAATCTTAATGGTCCAATCCCTATTCCAGTTATTTTATTGTGTGTGTGTGTGTTAGCATTTATTAAGTATTTTTAAATGTTTAATTATTTAATTGTATTTTAAGGGGGGTGGGATGGAGGGTTTTATGTGTATATTTTAAATGTTGTAAGCCGCCCCGATTGCATTTTGTAGAGGAGCGGGATATAAATAAATTTTATGATGATGATGATGATGCAAGGTACAATGGCCTACATCCAACACCACACCAGCAGATGCCTGCTAGTACAGCAGAAATGTTATTCCCTCCCTTCTCTACACTAGCCCTCTTATGTTGCCCCCCCCAAATAGCTCTAGATCTCCAAAACTGTTTAATGGGAATGGACATGAGGCTGTGGGAACAGGGGTATCTCCCTTTCTGGTTCCACTACTGGAGGTCATTCAATCAGCAGAGCCAATTCACTGGATCCTGGCCTAGATGTAACTCATGAAACCACAAAATTACATGAGGAGCACGCACACCCCAGATCCCCAAAGGATGTACCAGCTCTTCTGGCTCCTCTGGAACTTAGGCGGGCTGCAGATGCCACAACACAGCCATGAACATTTTTGGGCCATGGGGCAGGGGGACAGAGATCTTGCTATTATGCTTATAGATTTGTGTGATAATGGGCTCTCCAGCACAACCAGCCAGGTAAACAAAGGGTTAAGTATGTATTACAGGAAGTTACAGTTAATGGGGGTCAGTGTCAGGATGATAATCTGGAGGCAGTGTCAAGATGCTTCTGGGGAAAGGTGATAAATATTGCCTCACAAACCAGGAGGCAGAGAAAAGAACAAAGGAGAACAAAGAGGAAGAACAAAGTGAGACATGAGCTAGGGGGACTCTAGTCACAGCTAAGGGGGGCGCTTGGTAGAGGCTGGGCTGAAAGACCTAGACCCCCAACCCCCATGAATATCTAGCACATCTGGACTGCACCCTTGTGAGTATATTAGGGAACTGTCTAGCTTAATCGCATCAGGGCTATGTTTATTTTATAAGCTTGGCTGGAATGACTAGACTTCTCTGTAACTTTGTAACTCCTAAGTGTGCCTGAAAGGAAGGTGCCTTTCATGAAAAAGTATCTCTACTATGCTATGTAATCTGTTTAGAATAAACTTCCTTTAAAGCTCTCCTTAGCAGTACTTTATCTTCACGTGCCTTGCTTGGCTCTCCTTCTACGGGGGGTGGGGGAGGTGAATCTGCAGAGTCAAGAGTGGAAAGTACAAGTTGAACCCTGTAACTTCCCATTGGGTTACACTGAAAAGAGAAATTGAAGTCAATGGATGGTGGTGGCAGATTGTAGATTAACTTTGGAGTTCTCAGTGTGTGTGCACATGCGCAGAGGAGACCTCCAGAGTTTCACAACTTACCACAAAACATCATTAACAGACACAGGAAGTTGAAGATAACTAAGCAGAAAGCATATACTGTACAGCACTACAAAAGTAAAATGTTAAGAAATCACAGTGTCCCAGTAAATCATGGGAACAAGGCTAGACCACAGATATTTATTTTGATTTATTTTCATTGACAGGCTGCCCAGAAGTTGCTCTGACATTTGGGGATGGAGTCCTGAATCCTGAAACACTACCACACTGTCAGACCCCTCCCCATCTGACAGCTATTTCAAGTTTCTCCATGCAAAGAGGGGAGTGGCTCTCCATGCCTCTTTCTATGTGGAGAAGAGGTCTTAGCTGGTACAGGTTGAGTATTCCTTACCCAGAAATTTGAAATCTGAAATATTACAAAATCTGAAATATTAAAATATTTTTTAAAAATAAAATAAAATTTTAAATTTAAAAATACTGTATAAAATTACCTTGATTGGGTATATACGAAACATAAATGAATTTCATGTTTAGACTCAGATCCCATTTTTCAAGAGATCTCATTATGTATATGCGAATATTCCAAAATCTGAAAAAATCCAAAATCCAAAACACCTCTGATCCCAAGCATTTCAATTAAGGGATACTCAACCTGTACTTGTAGGAACTCTTTCAGGTGCTGTCTGACTCCTGCCATGAGCCATTCCAATGGGGACAGTGCACAGGGACAGAAATTCCTCTGTTAGTTCCTATTACTGATCCATGCACTGCCCACCCTTCCCAACTGGAAAACCATGTTAAGGAATTGCCCCATTTCAGGAGGCTGGACTTTGCTCTTGGCCCCTGGGATTATTCTAACTCAGAGGCTCCCCTCTAAAACAAACAAACAAACAAATAAACAAACAAACATTCACAAATTAAACTCTATGTTTGTGCACATGCATATACTGTTAGACGGCCATAAAATTACAGCACAACTACTCTTAATTGAACCTTATGGCACGTCTGAAACTAACTGAGAGAAAGAAGTTGCATAAGCTTTTGCAGACTCAGTCAGCTTTATAGCTCAAGACATTATCTTCTTGGAAAGTTGTTCCAGTGCATTGGGGACTTGCCAGATCACTTAGCAGGAGATAGTGTACAAGATCTGGGGAGGGAAAACTGGCATCCAACCGCCTTCACTTGTACCATGAAATCACTGGCTCTAAATGTGTATTCTCCATAACAACAACAAAATCCACTGTCTATATAACTGTACACTATAGAACAACTCTAGAATGTACTACAGTAGGATCCCCGTATACACTGATTCATTATCCACTGATTTCATTATCCATGGGATGCAAAACAGCACATCTACCATAGAGTCTTCCTAGAAAATGTGTCCTCTCTAGCCATTTTCTAGGTCCTCCAAGGCAATTCTATGGTACAGTAGCACCCCCACATCTGGGGAGATTGGTTCTGGGGGCACCTGCAGATGGTGAATTCCACAGAAAATAGCTAACGCCATCCCAGGGGGGCATCCTGGGGGAAAGGGAGCAAGTTTGCTCCTCTTTCCCCTTCGCCCATGGCCCTGCTGTGGCAGCGATTGTGGGGGCAAAGGGGGAAAGGGGACATGGCCAGCTCGCTTCTCCGCCCCTTCACCCATGGCCCCACACTGGCAGCAATCACAAAGTGGGAAGGGGACGAGGCCGGTTTGCTCCTCCACCCCTTCCCCCTTGCCATGGCCCCGGCATGGCAGCAATCACAGGGGGAAAGGGGAAAGAGGGGAGGCCAGTTCGCTCCTCCCCTCCCTTCACCGGCATGGCGACAGGAGCCCTCCAAGGAGAAGGGGCAGGGGAGGTAAGATCCCTCCTCCCATCAGTGGATACAGGGGTGCTACTGTATTTTAAACTGGAAGTCCCATTATTTTCAATGGTGTTCGCTATCATCCATGTTTCGGTATCCACACACACCCAGAACCAATCCCCAGCAGATAAGGGGATCCTACTGTTTATTTCAGAATATAAAGCAACTGGCAAGCTGTAAAAGGGAAGAAATTTGTCTAAGTTGATCAGATAACAGTAAAAAAAAATCCTGAACCATTGCTTCTCATAAATCAGTGGATACAATATTGTCAGAAATGTTAACAGAGAATGAATGAAATGACCAGAGAAACAAGTGATTTCTTATTAGTTTATATCCAAGCACTTATTACCAATATTCTTGTTATTGCTGTGCAACCTCATGTTGTTTCCAACTTATGGCAACCCTCAGGGTGCACCTCTCACAGGGTTTTCTTAGCAAGACTCGTCCGGGGTGGGGGGGTTGTCTTTGCCTTCTTCTGAGGCTGAGAGAATATGACTTGCCCAATGTCACCCAGTAGGTCTCCATGGCTAGGCAGGGATTTGAACACTGGTCTCCAGAGTGGTAATTCATTCAAACCACTGCACCACAATTGCTCTACCACTACTCTAAGAAGATATAAAATTGTATTTTTTAATGATCCGGCTGGCAATTAGAAAAATAAAAATGTTTCATCAAGTTAAAAAGTTATCATCAAACCCAGCATTACTTCAGGTAACTTCAGATTTGAACACCTTCTACAAATACAAAACTGTCTTTCATTTCTTTCTCCTAAAATGGCATGACAATCATAGTAGAGAAGATTCCCATGAAAAGCCAAAAATGGTAGCAGCAAAATCTTTTCATTGTGGTATTTTTACATGTTGAATTTAGATAACTTAAATATTTTTGCAATGACGAAAAGCCTATTTTTAGCATACACTCCACTAAGGCACCATTACAGGAAAGCAGAAAAAGGAAAAGCAATGAAAAGTTTTCTAGCTTTAAGTGCCACACTAGAAACATCTCAGGTCACTATTCTAAAACCTGACCTGTTTCATACTTCAAAACTCTACAGACTCTTTAAGATCAAGTAAGATCACCAGATTTCACAGTAATACCAAACTCTGGATAGCTGCCATCCAATCTCATTGTTTTACAGAATCAAGAATGGCAGATACCACATCTAGTTCCAAGACGCATACCAATCCTTTCAACACAACCAAAACACTATCATTATTGGGGAGCTTGTGAAACAAATCAGTTTTGCTTTATAGTTTTCATAACAGCATTTTAAATATTAGACCAGGGCTTGGAAAATATTTGGATGTTGTTGGGACTAGAACTCTCATCAGCCACACCTAAACAAGTAAATAGTGGAGGACGTCAGGAGATTGGCTGGAGCGTGCGTGCGTATGCATGCGAGCATACGCACATGAACACGAATGGATAACAAAAGTAACTAACAGGTATAATGTTTCTTAAATTAATCCCCTCGTCACTACAGACAGAAAAGTTCACTGAGATGAGGGAGTAGGCTGTCAGGACAGACTGTCTGCCCTTCCTCCAGCAATTTCTATGCTGGATGTGGAAGAAGGCACTTCGTCTTGCCCTGATCAGTTCAGAAAGTTAGCACATTCTGCAGGCAGAGAAATGGAGTGTTTCATCTCTCCTCAGGAAACCTACATACTAGGTGCTCCAGAAGTGAGACTCCCTCCTACAGGCCCAGTACAGAAGACGCTGACAAGAGGGCTGTCAGCAGAAGTAAGGAAAGTTCCTTTCCTCCACCGTAAGTCTCCTGAGTTTCTGTGCTGGACACACAAGAGAAAAGGCCAAGCAAACTCTACCTTGAAAATGTTGTTTTGGCTTCTTACCTTTTTTATATTCAAGAGAGGCTGGTGGACAGAACACTCCCACCATTCTTCTTCCAGCTCCACGTCCACCAACCACTCTTTTAAGAAAAAGCAGGCAAGTAAAAAAAAAATAGCAGACTAGCAACTATCTGGGGCTAATTTGCAAGGTTGCAATACTGTAATCTGAAAGGGACAGCATATTTTTTTTTAATATTCTTCCATTCATTAGACCTACAGTCGCCCGTTCCCATTCGTGGAGGGTTAGGGTGCAGGACCCCCACGAAAATCAAAAACGCAAATTAAAAAATGTATTTAAAAAAATGGGGGCTCCTGCGAGGGGAGGTTTCCCCCTCCTCCTCCTGGCTTCCGCCACCGAGATTTGAGGGCGGGGGAGCCTGTCCTCTCCCCATCCTCCTTCTCGTGAGGAGGCAACTCACCTGATCTTAATGCGGAGGTACTGCCAGAGGCAGGTGTGGCACAAGAGGTGCGGGCACAAGAGAAGCCGCGGTGCATTGCCCGCTGGCTGCCGAACCAGGCACAGTGGGGACTCCAGCTCTGAGGCTGCTCGCAGGGAGCCCTCCTCGCCTTCAGCCAAGAAAGGAGCCAGCCAGGACAGCAAGGAGGCTAATGAGCCATCGCCTTCCCTGGGAGCTGGAGGGGGAGGTGGGGAGGACGGCGGAGCCCTGCCAGCCTCCTCCTTTGCTGGCACCGGGGAGGATGTGGCTTGTGGGGCGGGCTTGGCTTGAGGGACCAGCGGAGGCAGAGGCTCTGGCTTGGCCTTAGCCCATGTCCACCAGTGGACCCCGGTCCCTCCTTAGCTTCCAAAGCATCTTCTCGGCCCCTGACGATGAGGCGGTGGAGACCACTGAGAAGATGCTCTTGAAGCTGAGGAAGCACTCCTCAGCTTCCAAAACGTCTCAGCTTCCAAAGCATCTTCTTGGCCACTGCCTCCGCCACCTCGTCGTTGGGGGCCAGAGTCCACTGGCGGAGACAGGCCAAGGCCAAGCCGGAGCCTCCGCCGTTGCCACTGGCCAAGCCCTCCCTGCTGCCAGTGAAGAAGGAGGTCGGCAGGGTGAAGGCAGGCCCGGCGGTCACTGAGGAAGCCCCTCTGCCAGCCCTGCCATCCTCCCTGCCTCCCTCTCTGGCTCCCGGGGAACGTGATGGCTCCTCAGTCTCCTCGCCGTCCTGACCCGCTCTGGCTCCTCTCATTGCTGAGGACGAGGAGGTCTCTCCAGAGGTGGCCTCAGAGCTGGAGTGCCTGCTGTGCCTGGTCCGGCAGCCAGTGGGCAACACACCATGGCTCCTCTCATGTCTGCACCGCTCATGCTGCGCCTGCCTCCGGCAATACCTCCACATCAAGATCAGGCGAATCGGATTCCTGTCATGATGGTGGCTGCTGCTGCTGCCGCCCAGAGGGACCGTCACCCTCTATGTGGGTGGTGTGCATGCGCGCCTGCCTCCCCCCACCTGGATCTCCCCTCAAGAGTGGCCGCCAAGACAGTTAAAGCGGATGGAGGGAGGTGCCAAGGCGCATGTTGTTAATTAATTACAGTTGCCCTTTCCCATTCTTCCTTTTCCAACTCTGCAAATACACAAAACTGTGAAAGGGAAATACACGAATGGGAAGGGGTGACTGCATTTATTCTGGAGCAAACCTTGAAACAGTTTTCAGGTCTCAGGGAACCTGCAGAAAAATTATTATAACTACAGCATAAAAAATATATTTTTCCCCAATCACGATTTCTCCTGGAACCACTAGCAACCTCTCACTGAACCCTAAGGTGCCAGGAGCCCTGCTTGAGAAACCCTGTATTAGACTACAATAGGTAATAAATATCTACATCATGTGCACAGGGGGAGAAGTAGGAAAGCCTGGTTAGTAGATAAAATACTGACTCAAGAACACTGCCCAGCATTTCAGTAGGGACCTGTTGACATTAGGGGATACACTCATGGGCTGGTGTTGAGGGACTTGACCACAGCCTCTGCCATTACCTGACTCTATGTAGGGCTGTAATGTGGGTCTACTCTCCCTACTCTTCCCATACGTAACTGGAGCTGAGGGAATGCCCATGGGTTCTGCTCTCCTTTGGAAATGTTCAAGAGAGTGTCTGAAATATAATGCAATTGGAAATATGACCCTGACACACACTCTCTCTTCCTTCCCCAAGCTGAAGTGGAAACTTCTTATGTTGCCTTTCTAAGAAGCACTTAGAGCAGCTCAGAAGCTCAACATTAACTGTGGCTGTGATGGCCTGCTCTCCCAGCCGAGAACTTAAAATCCAAAGCACTCGTATTGTGCTAGAAGTGCAGTGAGGCTGTGGAAGTTCTTTCCAAACCAGCTCCTAAACAAAGAGGAATGCTAGGGCTTGGCTATATTTCAATTTTTTCTGAAGAGTTTCTTAAACCCTTAAACTGCAATGCACCTATGGACAAAACCCCCGCTCCTGCAATTACTCAATCCAAATTAGGAAAGAGGTCTTTGGTTCTTCAGAGCCAGCATGGTGCATTGGTTTGAGCACTGGACTATGACCCTGGAGACCAGGGTTCGAATCCCTGCTCAGCCATGGAAACCCACTGGGTGACCTTGGACAAGTCACACACTCTCAGCCTCAGAGGAAGTTGGTAACCCCCCTTTGAATAAATATTGCCAAGAAAACCCCATGATTAAGTTCACCTTAGGGTTGCCATAAATCACAAACAACTTGAAGTCTTACAAGAAAACCGGCCTGTGGCTCTTCTTGTGTTGCACTGTACTTTGAAGCCCTGTTAGTACCTTAGCAACGCAATCTGGCAGAGGTAAGCTGCCAGATGTCTGTCTGAACTAGGAGATTAGAAAAGTCAGTTGTCCCTGACTTTGCACTGTGCTTCAGACATAAGCAGTGCCTCAACACAGTAGGAGTACAAGGACAAGATGCTAGACCTTGGGTAGGAATAGGGGATTGGCGATTGCAAATATTGGTTTGTTATGAAGACCAAACAAACAAACAAAAAGGAGGTCCATGTTCACATCTAATGCCAGCAAGCAAGTCATGAAAAAATACCTGTTGTACTTTACTGACAGACTAGTAATTTTCACTGCAGATCCAGATCAAATCCAGAATTTAAGGCCTCCTGCTAGTTCATACTACATGCCTGTGCAATTTACACAGTGAGATGAGATATTTAAAGGGAACAATGCCCTAAAACATGATAATTTGATAATCATAATGTAAATCAACACTCATCTCTCACTTGTCATGTTTTGCTCACAGGTGTCACCAATTAGCAGCTGTGAAAATTGAATAGAATGTTTTAAAAGGGCAGAACCACAGGTGGATGGATAAGCAAACTGAAGTGCCAATCACTTCTTCCCCACAGCTGCTCCTTAGATGATCTTAGATGTTTCCATCTCCAAAAATTAATGGGAATCTATGGTGAACTGCAGTTAACAGGAGATGCTCTTTGATTGCAAAACCTTACGTTCATATGAGTCAGCCAATGAGAGTCCACATTGAAGCCTACAGGGATTCCCTGTCAGAGATGCACTTTGAAAGCACCATGAACGTGCCAGATGTGTGTGGCAGCTAAAGTTCATTGCTCCTGCTAGCTCAGACCACTCTTTGTACCTAGCCTAGCAACTTTCTTGATATGCAAGCAAGATCCACCCAATTAAGAACAGGTGTCATACCTAGGAATTTGCCAATAGATTCAGGTTGACAAATCAGTATAACTTCTCTGAATGATAACAATAACAATTAACAACAACAGTTTGATTTGTTTTGATAACCTGTTTGCTGCCTTGTACAGGCAGAACATGGGTAGAAATATTCTTTTTTTATAAGTACTCGCTGGGTCCTAAAAAGCGAGCCAAGAGGAGAACCAGTAGGAGATTTTTTTCTGAGTTGCTCTCCTCCCTGAGTCCAGTCATGTATATGCTCTTAAAACCCACTATGGAGTGCTGAAAGGCCCTCATGAATGGCATGGGAAGAGGACAGAACTACAGTGGGAAGAAGGACTTCACCCAAGTCAGGCAGAAACATCTTGGGTGAGCTTAATGCCATTTATATAAGGTGCCTCATGCCAGTGGTCTCTGACCCTGAAGAGAGGGGTTTCAATGTGCACATTTGGCAGGAAGGTATGAGAAAATAACTCTCCCACAAGTCTTTCTCTGTTCCAAGCTGTAGTAAATCATACAAACTGATCATCTGGCAAAGGTTGACTGGAGATAACAGTCACTGTAACTAGGGAATAGCAAGAACTGCTTGAAAAAAATGTATTCATTTATTTACGTGTCCTCTTTTCCCCAGCTCTAGGATTCAAGACAGCTTACAAAAGTTAAAAATGACACAGCTAAAAGTACACACCATACTAAAGTTAAAACAAAATTAAATAACTATCAATAGAGTTAAAAACAAACAATGCATGTCCTTTAAAAAAACAAATATACACAATACAGGGAAGTTTAATCTCAGACATATGTGAAAAAGAATGTTTAAATGTGTTCCTAATTGTATTTAATAATTATAATAATAATTACATCTGCCTAAGAGTAAAAGAAAAAGAGTTTCCAAATCTGTAGTATTCATGGTGTTGCCATAAGTTGACAGGCAACTTGAAGGCACACACACACATTCAGGGAAGTTTAATCTCAATACACATGTGAAAAAGAATGTGTAAATGTGTTCCTAGTTGCATTTAATAATTATAATAATTATTATATTTGTCACTTGCGTAAGAGTAAAAAGAGTTTCCAAATCTGTACTATTCATGGGATCGCCATAAACTGACAGGCAACTTGGAAGGGACAAACACACACATACACCTATTCTGCTTTCCATGCTGTTATGTATCACAAGCCCAAGGGACCCAGGGAACCAAGGAGCGCAGGGAATTCAGAAAAAAAAACTTTACTAGAATTAAAATACAGTATTATTGTTCAAAAGGTCCATTCCACACTTTATTTCTTTCACTATAGAAACGTGACTTGTCCATTGCTTCTAATAAAAGAGACAGATGTTACCACATGTACCCCAAGGGAGTATAAATTATCTACAGGTTATGCTTCTATCACATTTCATTTATTTTTCTCCAAATTATATTGAGAAAAATTGTCAGAGCATTTCAACCGCTTGTTGAGAAGATAATAAACTAAGACAATATGTTCTTGTACCAACCTAATGCAGGAATATAATGGTCCAGTTGTAACAGCACAGGAAACCACAATTTAATGTACAGTAAACCCTCAATTTTCATGGGTTTAACTTTCACAGATTTGATTATTTGTGAGTTTGCCATCAATGTAGCAATGGGAGCACACATGAGAGAAAGTATTGCTGCTGGTGGTGCAGCTGCCATGTCAGTAAAGCCCTTGCTATCTTTCAAATGATCGTGAAAGATTTTTCATCTTGGCAGTCAGATTAGCAGCTAATGAAGTTCAGTGGCTAGAGGTAACACAACTTTGGCTGCCTGCATTTATCCTTAAATAAAAGCTGATTCCTTTATTAGAAACAGGACACACGTCTCCTACCACCCCCTCAAATCCCAACTGGTGAGGTGCACCCTGACACACACACCCTGCATAAACGCACATCACATCCCCTATGACAAGCCTCTACCAAACACACCCAATGCTCTCTCCACACACATCAGCCAGCAGTGCACACAAAACACAAAGGGGCACCTCCCACCCTGCCAATCTCCTTTTTCTCCCTGGGGAAGGATAACACCCCACCCTTTATGGCAGGGGCAGGCAGTGTCTTTCTATGAAACCCCCTCTTCCAAAGAGCAGGCAGAGAGACTCCACAAACCAATTCTCCTTCCCACCAGGGGCAGCCAACACCGGGCAGAAAATCCCACATTCACTGAGGCAACCGCTTTAAATTAATGTCCCTCCCCACACAAGCAGCAGGGTCAGTTTAAGCAATTTGGGGGGGGGGGCTGCAACGCTTTATTCGGGGGGGGGCATATGTTTATCTCAGGTCAATGTAACCTAACCTATTCACAGTAGAGGATATTCAGGTTATTACATAATTTGTCATCATAATTTAGTTTTAAAAACTGTATTATTGGTACTAATGTAATATTGGTGTAGATTTCCTTAGCCAAACAGAATACAAACATATTACAAAACACCCTAATGCAACAGTCTCCTAATATTTAAAGTATATCATTTCTATTAAACAAATTTAAAAAGACTAGCCCATTCACACTAAATCAAAATTACAAAACACTAATTTCAGCATGCAGAATTTGAAGTCAAGAAAAGAAAGAACTGAGTCCAATTTAGTATATTTAATGCATTTTGCCCTCTTACTTTTACAATCTTATGTTGTAAATTTTGAAACACAAAGTATAGCCTGAATTATTCTTTTAAAATTATTTTAACCAGTTTACATAAAATTTGTATCAAATAATTTAAAATTACAACATTTATAAAATTGACTTTTCTTTTCTTTTCTAGCTTCCTTGAATTAAAAAAAATACTCACTTAATTTTTAACTTTTCTTGCTTTTTGAGCAGCAAACACATTCACTAACTTCTCAGTATCTAAGGAACATGCTATCTGCCTTTCCACAGCTATTACAGAAAGGCCTTAGTCCAGGTCCTCTTCACAGGCTGTTGACTTCACCAATTTGAATGTCTCTGGTGAACTAGTGAACACCAGTGTGAATGTCCCTCTCCCTTTCCCAGCTCTCATTGAAATATACTTGTGTAGGGATTCTTCTTTTGTCTTTTAGTCTCTGGCAAATAGATTATGAAGTCCTTCAGGTACCTGCCAGCTGCTTTGGTGAGTTAATTAGATGTTAGCTCATTTGATACTTTATTTTATTTGAAAAGCAACTGACCATTTTTGAATATTTCTCTGTTTGGTTCTTGAACAAATATACACAGTTGGAAACCAGAGATGATTTAGTTTTCTTGTCTAGCTTGAAGGTTGGTCTTATTCACCCCACCTAGACTACTTGGCAAATTCTTTGACCTGGCATTGAAAATGTTTAAAAGAAAGAGTGGGGAGTCCTCTTCTTCATAAGTGAAAAGGCCTAAATACTCACATTTCTAGGCTAAGAGTTTTAAAATAACAAATATTAAACCCTAGTAATGCATGGAGCACACAGCTCTGTTAGCACCTCCTCCATCCTCTCAGGGGCCACCACCAAAAGAGCTTCCCTTCCCAGCAGCACTGGGTTCCCTCAGGCAGCCCTCCAGCCTCTTCCACCTCAGCTTCTCCTCCCACCAAGGCGCTCTTGTCCCTTGCCGCCCTCTCAGAGTTTTCCTGCCTCTTCCTTCAGGCAGTCCCGTCACTCCAGGAGAAACAGGTCCCCCAGACCTGATGTGTCTGTCTCTATCTCCGCCCCTTTGGGAAACTCAGCCTCACCCAGCACTTTTCCTTTCCTCTCCCTTTTCAAAGCACAACCTTTGCTCTCCCTGGACAAGAAGGCATCAGATGGAGGAGGCAGGGGGCAAAGGTGCCTGCTTGCTCTGCTGCTGCCCCTCCCACGGCGGATACCTCCTTCTGCGGCCAGTCAGTGCCCAATGCAGCAAGGATCAGAAGCCTTCCGACGAATAATGTTCTTGCAAGAGGAGGGTTATGATGGGGCCACCCACAACGACGGGCTCCCCTGTGGCTGCAAGGGCTGCAGGGCCCTTAAACTGGCCCTGCCCCCAAGGCATTCATACCCTTTTCCTCTCCCTGTCTCTCCAGAGATGTAGCGAGTCTTTGAATTTCTAAGCCTACATACATAAACCACTCCCAAGCCAGACACCAAAACCTACATCCTCCTAACCTAATCCCCTCAGCAGCACGTTTCTTCAAGAAAAGTCACTGCCTTTATTAGAAAAAGAAGGCATACTTCCTGCCTCATCAGGCTGTACAGCCCCTCCCCAATTTTATTTTTAAGACAACCAAAACTTCAGGTGCGACCACCTCTGCTTCAGATTTCCCATCCCTAGCAAGCATGCAGGCAAGCAACTCTCCGTTTCTCAGAAAGCTTGCTGGGAACTGTAGGAGATTTTCAGATAGGGACCAAAAAAAAATAAAAATAAATCCCCATCTTGCAATCTCCTCTCCCGTCCCTGTCCCGGCATAGAAACAAAAAGTTTTACACGTACCTTAATCATGCTTGCTTCCTTCCCCTCGGCAGCCCAGGAGTGAATGGAGCTTGAACAGAGCCCCATTTACTTCCTGCTTTGAATTAATTAGGTACAGTTGCCCCTCCACATTCGCGACTTTCACATTCGCGATTTTGATCATTCACGGAAAGCTGCCTGCGCCCCCCCCCGCTCAACACCCCACTCCCTTCCCAAGGCAGCCAGGGGCTTCTTAGGAAGCTCCTCGCGGCCCAGGGAAGGGGGGTAGGAAAGAGCTGGCGTGCTCGCGCTACACCCCACTCCCTTCCCAAGGCAGCCAGGGGCTTCTTAGGAAGCTCCTCGCTGCCTTGGGAAGGGGGGGTGGGAACCAGCTGGCGCGCTCGCGCTACACCCCACTCCCTTTCCAAGGCAGCGAGGGGCTTCTCAGGAAGCTACTCGCTGCCTTGGGAAAGGGGGGGTTGGACCCAGCTGCCGTGCTCACGCTACACCCCACTCCCTTCCCAAGGCAATGAGGGGCTTCTTAGGAAGCTCCTCGATGCCCTGGGAAGGGGGGGTAGGAATCAGCTGGCGCGCTCGCGCTACACCCCACTCCCTTCCCAAGGCAATGAGGGGCTTCTTAGGAAGCTCCTCGATGCCCTGGGAAGGGGGGGTAGGAACCAGCTGGCGCGCTCGCGCTACACCCCACTCCCTTCCCAAGGCAGCCAGGGGCTTCTGAGGAAGCTCCTCGCTGGCTTGGGAAGGGACTGTGGTGGAAAACCGCTCGCCGGCAGGCTCATTTATTATTCGCGTTTTTTTCTGCCCCTAACCCCCACGAATGTGAAGGTTGTCTGCCCCTAACCCCCATGAATGTGAAGGGATGACTGTATTTATACAATCCTGGGCCATTCTTGCGAGAGGACGAGTGCACAGAAAATTCAAAAAGAAAAAGAAAAACGTAGTTTAAAAAGTGACAGCAAGCACAAAAACACACTTTTAAAAAACCAAGTAACCCAGGGAAGGTACAAAAAAGTGTGTCACTTACCTCGATGGCCCAATAGCACCCGGACATGTTTGGCACGGACCTCCCAGTGACACTAGCATTGCGCCAGCATAACAGGGCACCTTTTACTCGTCATTTCGTCATAGAAACAGAACAGGGGATCTATTCACGGTTTAGCCTGTGAATAGAAAGGAGCATCTGCGAAACAGAAGCAGCATGGGAGCATAACGAGATGGCGATGACACCATCTGAAAGATAAGCCCTTTAGCAATCTCCTGGTGTTCATGTAACGCCATATTTACAGTGTCTGATAATCGCTGTAGTCTGCAGCATGCCAGCTAGCCCTCTTGCTAGAAGAAAGACTTTTCCACACTGAGAACTACAACTACTAGAACACACCACATGAGTGAAGGGTTAAGTTTTGGGGGGGGGCTAGAGATATTCACATTCATTCACTTTTGTGGGGGTTCTGCACCCTTAACTCCCATGAATGTAGAGGGCCAACTGTAATTAAAATAAGTTGCAGAAAGCATTAGGATCAAGCCCTCCTCTTACCTCATCACCTCGCACAGCCAGATGATAAGGAGGAATTCGGAACATTTTGACATACTTCTATTCAGAGTTAATCTATTTTCACATATCTGAAACAACCCATTGTGGTTAAGATTAACTTTTGTTTGTTTGAAACAAGCTAATTTTGCCATAGTTAACATACCATGACTGTTAAATATAAGAACAATCCACTCAAAGTTCATTTATTATAAGGTCCCATTATTTTGGTGGGTGCAAGGAGGAAAGATGTCTAAGCCTGCAATTTTACATTTATAAGAAAGAAATTACCAGTGAATTAAGTGGATCTTCTGAATAGAAACATACATAGGATTCTATTGCAATTCTTTCACAGTGAAAACAAGGGAACTTTCACTAGATTTTGCCTATTTGTTTTGGTCCATTATTTTGATAACATCCACATCTGAAGGAACATCTGCTATACTTGTAGTTTTTTTTTCAAAGAACTTCTGTATTTTAATACAACCATTTTCCTCTAAGACCATCTACACCACTGTTGTGTATTACAGTTCTTTTCATATTGATTTGCACCTTACTCTTTTCCACCTGTTCTCTTTGCTCTTGCAATGCTTTCTCCTCATGTTTATTTTGAAAAGACGAGTTGACAAAGAAAGCAGCAAACAAAGGGCTGGTTCACTGCAGCTGTTGAGAGGATGGCGGGTATGTATGACAGCGCATATGTTAGTTACCTAGATGTAAGCAGAAGTGCTACTGCTGCCTCTGCATACCCCCCTCCACGGTCTTCCTGTTTCTAAGCCATAAAAGACAAAACAGATGGCAGCAGACACATAAGACTGGGGGCTCAGTTACACTGCAGTTTTTATTGCGATAGTTTGCGTTTTAGTGCTTTTTTGCACCAGTGCTGGATAGTTTACATGATTTACTGCAAAATCAGCTGCTCTGTTTAGTTTTCCGCTTTCTTGTTCCCACAGGCAAAGGTGGGGGGCATGGCCTCCCAAGCACATCTGGGGGAAGATGACGGGAAGGTGAGAGGGAGGGAGGGAGGGAGGGAAAGAGAGAGAGAGAGAAAGTGCTGGCACGTTTCCCTCCTCTGATTATCAGAGGAATGCCTGCTAGTTTTAATCCCTTAGCAGACTCCCTCTTCTTCCCAAAGCCATCCCCTCCCACGTCAAGCCCCCCTTCCCCTCACCCACTCTCCCCACTCTCTCTTACACTTACACACACACACACACACACACACACACACAGAGGATCGCAGAACTACGAGTGAGCGAACAGCCGGAGAAGCAGATCGCTACTCAATCTTTCTTGGCAGCAGCCACACAAGCCAGGAGGCAGACAGCTGGGCGATTAGGATCTTTTCTGTGGCTGGAAACAACAGTGGCTACATCTTTTCATTTCAGGTTCCTCTGTCCCCTCACTGGCCAGTCCGACCCCCTCCCTCAATCCAACCAATCACGGCTCAGTTCTGCTGTTGTTGTTTTGGGAAGATTGCTGGTAATTCACACAGACTTTTCCAAAATAGTAGTTCACACAATCGATAGTACGCTAAGTCATGCTACTTTTCAAAAAAGTCGGGAAAAGTAGCAAAAGCCCTTATTATGCTACTTTTGAGATTTTGACCCCCCCCCTTCTGAATGAGGCGATATTGTGGCACAATGTATGTGAACTATTAGGAATCTTAGTGAATTCTTCACTATTTTGTCATGTAAACGGGGCCTAGGTGATTGTGCTGCAGTTATTTTGACACAAAAGGAAACTTTCACTTCATTCAACAGGCTGTTCTGCCTTGCAAGATCTACACATAGCTAACATAATCTTGTGGTTTGAGCGCTAAGTAAAAGAGGATAACATTCCTACTGACATCTGCAAAGACTATGATCTCCACATGTGGAGCTGCCTTAGACTGAATCACACAACCTCTCATACTCATATCTTTTCCAGCCTACTACAGAGATTCTTTCTACTGGAGGTGGTGGGGACATCTACCTACAAAGCACATGCACTGCCACGGAACAACAACCATATGTGTATATTCCAGTTATGTTATTTGACTTCAACTTATGGCAACCCCATGAATGAGAGACCTCCAAGTCCTCCAATCTTCAACAGCCCTGCTCAGGTCTTGCAGACTCAGGGCCATGGCTTCCTTGATTTAATCTATCCATCCGGAATACAGTCTTCTACCTTTACCAAGCATGACTGTCTTTTCTAGTGAATCATGATGTCTTATCATTTTATGGCCAAAGTACGACAGTCTCAGTTCAATCATCTTGGCTTCTAGAGAGAGTCTAGGCTTGATTTGCTCTAGGACCCATTTATGTGTCTTTCTAGCAGTCCATGGTATCCATAGAACTCTTCTCCATAGCATCATGTTTCAAATGAGTTGATTTTCTTCCTATTACCTTTCTTCCTTGTCCAGCTTTCATAACCACACATAGAAATAGGAAATATGACATGGACCATCCTAACTAGTATTCAGTGATACATCTTTACACTTCAGGAGCTTGTCCTACATTACATTACCAACAGTTATGAAAAGTTTATGAACCCAAGTGTACCCAACATCCTTCCAGAAGCACTGGCTTCACACAAGCAATACATATTTACAATGTATTGCTGTCTGTGTACACGTCTGTTTAAGTATTTTTGATACACTAAGTGATGTTTACATGTTTGATTGTCATTTTTACAAGCAGTGATTTTGTCCACGTGACTACTGTATCTCCCTAGGAAAGGCTCTTCACTTAGCTGGATTAGCACACTATTGATAGCTGGATTCCACTGCTATGAGATACTGTCAAGTCATCATTTCCAGAACAACCCTATCAAGCTGTTTTCTCTATTCAGTATGCATGCCTATTAGAACAGCTTATCATGAAATTGCTCTGCAAATGCAGTTTAAAACCT
The DNA here is from genome assembly GCA_030847615.1 of Gambelia wislizenii. Classification (NCBI taxonomy): domain Eukaryota; kingdom Metazoa; phylum Chordata; class Lepidosauria; order Squamata; family Crotaphytidae; genus Gambelia; species Gambelia wislizenii. The sequence continues at coordinate 374,641,174 of JAUMIR010000001.1, forward strand.
GCTCCAACGAATATTCAAGAGACGCATGACTCAGGTCTAGCTAATTAAATGAAACCCAACTGTTCATCAACAATTTTTAAAGGACATAACAGAGAGCTACAGAATCCATAACCACAAACTAGCAAGAATTAAGCATGGTTAAGACTCAACAAAATCAGTGACACCTTACATAACATAGATTTCATGCAGCAATGAGATTTAAGTAGCCATGAATGAAATCATCTTGAAAAGACAATGCCTCTGGGAGCCTTTTGGAAGAACAACTGGGAACAGCTCAGACTTTTTCTAAGAGTTCTCCAAGGCTTGGAAAGATCCAACTTGGGGAAGCTCCACCACTGCATACCACACAGTCCTGCTGCTCTGAATGCCATTTACACTGAAACCTCAACCTTACCAAGTCAGGAAAGGAAAAGGAACAGAAATCAAGAGGACTAACTGAAGGCTCTTTCTAAATTTTCCACTCTTTGCAACTGAAGGATTCTAAGCATGATTGCTGAAAACTATTATTTTTTTGACAAGGAAGTGTTGATAAAGTAGGAAGGATTAGATAAACAAACAGGCTTAAATCCAATTCATAGTCCCAAACAGAGTTGATAAATTGAGTCAATTGCTGAACGGTAAATAAACAATTATATAAATCCCATTGATTCAATAGGTCTACTACAGTTGAGGATTAGCAAATAGATTCCATCTACAGTTCCCAGCTTTCCAAATAGCAGATTCCAAATCTGTGTATGTATACAGTATTTATTCTTCCCATTGTTTATGGCCTTCTCCCATAAAGGGCAAATGTCTGAAGCTTCAAGTCCTCCACAAAGGCTTGCTTTATGAATGATGTGTGGAATTCTGGCATCTCCCCCTAACAGGAGTAAACCAAGATGGTTGGGCATGTCAGTCATGCAGCTGATGCAGAATTAGCAGAAAGTGCTCTTTGCTCCTTTACTAGTCTATTCCATTTCTAGCTTTCAAAATATTTCTGGTCTGCTTTTTGTTCATAAGAGGGATGAATGAAAAAAGGGATGGACTGATCTGTCAATCCCCTGCCGGCCCCTCTTACTGCATAAATAGCAAGCAAGTAAAAAACATTTCCAATGCTAGTTAACTCTGGGAGCATAATCACAAGGCTGGTCTAGGATTACACTAGAGTTAAACAGGTTTCTCTAACTCAGAGTTTGGAGTAGATTTACAAGCCCTGGTTAACAGTAGCCATGGCTACTTTCAGTGGAAGCATAATACTAAAAATGTGATACAGAGCCAGCAAAGCAAGGAATGAAAGATTACATATTCATGAGGTTGGCTCTCAATTTGCAAATTAAGGTTTGCAGGGAACCAAGTGCTTTCTCCACCAGTATTTTTTGTCTGGACAGACCTCTTCAATGCCCAGCATTGACACACAGCAGATTAGTGGTAAGAACATAGCTGCCTCTGTTTTTTTGTCTCTACTCTGGCACACTTTCAATTCTAAATACGTTAAAAGAAAATCCCAGTCTAACATTCAAACCAAATGGACTGGTAGCAAGCATTGCTGAGTACCTTCACCACCAACCTGCTACGTTTCTATGCTACATGAACAGGAAGAGTTCATCCAGCACAAATATATAGGGGTTATTATTCCTTTCCTCAGAAGCATATAGGCTGCATTGAGGATTGGTTAGTCTGAGAGCAACTGCTTTGGTCTACTAGGAAGAGTAATTGCTCCCAAAACAAGCAAGGATCTCCACTATAGTTGCTAGACAGTACAACAATCAGATACTGTGTCCAGCAACAGTGGCTTGTTTTCTGCAAGAGTGACAGCTTGCCCTGGATCCTGGTTTCAGGTATAGTCCTGTTAAAAAAAATTGTGTTGCAAGTTAAACCTTTAATTAAAAATATCCACTTAAAGTTTTTGGCTATCTTTTGGTTATGCCTCACTGTAAGCTGAAAGAAAGAAAGAAAGAAAGAAAGAAAGAAAGAAAGAAAGGAAGAAAGAATAATTTTTTAAAAAAATCCCAAAGTGGTTTACACAATGCATATTTGAATAACATGGTTTACTATCTTAACCTAGGCAAGCTTTAACATGTAGACTTTCCATCTTAGAACAAAGGAACAGACTCACCCTCCCTATGCCTGCTCAAGTCTTGATTGGCTTAGCTGTATGCGGCTTAGAAACCATTACTGTCATTTCTGTACAAGACTCCAGAATTCTCCAATGGAAAGTGTGTCTTTGCCCTACATTGCTGATCGGTCTCTTCCACATTTCCTCTTCTACTTTTCCCATATTTCTCATACTCACATTCAAACCATTCTTCCCCCAAATCTTCACATTTCACAGGCATTCCGTCATGTTCAGAAAAGGTATGGTATTTAGTTCCTTAAGAAGCTTCCACACAATATATATTTTTCATTAACGAGTACTCTCAAAGACTTCATTGTTGTTATTGTTATATGCCTTCAAGTTGTTTCCAATTTATGGCAACCCTAAGGCTAACCTATCACAGGGTTCATACAGACATTAAATAAAAATGGAACAAGATGGTACCATATAGCACCTCACAGCTCAAAAGCCAAGGGAATGAAGAACAGTTGAGTATTACAGTCTGAACCCAATGTCACAGGAAAAGAACCAGTGAAGACAGGAACTGAATCACTGAAATACAGTGTCTCCAACACCCAACTTTTGGCACTGGTCTAGAAAGTCCAGACTTGATGGTATCAAAAGCTAAAAAGAGGTCATCACATTTATTAATACTATTAATAAATTTATTATTTACCAAAGCAAAGCTATCCAACTAGATGGAGAGAGTGAACATCCACTGTTAAAAAAAGGAATTTCTTGGTGCATGCTTATTACAAAAGCAAAAAAAGGAACTTCTTGGTTCATTTCTTTTGTAATTCTGATACAGAATGGATTGCTGTCTACAACTCAGCAATCAATGGTTGGAATATAGCTAAGTGTCTCTATCCAAAAACAAAAGGTAGCAGCAAATACAAGATCTCAAGATCTTCCTCATTCAGGCCTTATTTCATACTGAAAATTCTTCCCCCTGAATTTCTCACAATTTAAAAATTACTCTGCCAATAAAAATTCAAAAACTCCATTATCTTCTGAATCATACCAATTCCATTATAACATGTGGGATAGGAAATAACTAATTAAATAAGAAATTAAGTTAGGTACTTTCTAACATAAAGGGGCAATTTAACTATATTTATTTTTAACTTAATTGATTCACCATTATCATAATTCCAAAATTAAGTTACTAATTAGTTCATTTAGCTAAATGAGACCATGAATCAGCAAATTTCACATTTCCCATCTGATTCTTTACTGAAAGTCTAGCTCTCTTGATTTTTAAAACTTGCTTCTTGCTTGTGTTAGTCCTCAATTACAGTATTTTGTACAATGGAGAATTAGAGTCTTTAGGTCACAACATTAAAACCCCTGGAAATACAAATAGATATAAGATTATTTGTTTATTTTCATGATCAGAGTATGATTGATTAGTTAAACCCAAGGTTAAAAGAGATTAAACCAACAAGTAGTAAGGGCAGCTTGGAATGGGAGTGGTCTTCTCTGCCTCCAGGAGACCCTCCAGTTTTGTACAACAGATACCGCATAGAGTAACTGATCTGTACTAGGAAAATGAATTTTGAAGCTCTTAACCCTGGGACTTTTGCTGGGATTCCTGTGGGAAATCAACTATAGAAGGGTGATACAGAGAAAAGGTGGTTGGAGATTGGGAAAGCAAGAAAGGGTATTTTGGCAGCATGGATGGGAAACTGAGTTTTCAAAAAAAACAAACAAACATGCAACTGTTTCCTTCTCAAGAGATGGACAAATGGAGGACTGGAGTAAAAACACTGAAGACATTAATACCGTATATTCCAGCATATAAGACAACTGGACATATAAGATGCCCCCCCAATTTTTAAGTTAAAATATAGAGTTTGCCCCCCCCCCGGCAGCCAGCCAGCTCAGTGGCTATAGATGATGGAATAGTCTGTGAAATTAAAGGACTGAGAACAGCTAAAAAAGCATGGGATACTTTGAAAAATCTCTGTGGTGTTCAATCTTTGGAAAGTAAGGTTGCATTATTAATTAAGTTGGTTAATATGAAGCTGGTTAATATGAAGCTATCAAATCCCAAATTTTTGAATGAACACATTAATGATTTTAGAGCCACTTGCAAACTCCTGGAGAGGAAATCCCCCAAAGCTATGCAAATGGGAATCTTCCTGGCAAGTTTACCAAAATACAATCCCATAATAAATACCTTGCAATTAATGAATGATTTAACTCTGCCAGAAGCTTTTATTCAGATAAGAGAATTTCACCATAGACAAAACTTGATGCAAAATAATAAGTTTGAATCCAGAAATTCTAATTTTAGGCTAACATCATTTTAATGGACTGTTTTTCTTCTCTCCTAAGCTAAATGGAGGGCAATTTAACACTTCAAAGGCAAAGCAGTCATTCTCACAGCAGGGGGAAGAATCTGCTGGGAAAAGTGCCCAGGGAAAATACTCATCCTGTTTTATCACCTTAGCAATTGCTCACTAAGGTGAAAATCCAAGATGGCGGCAGAGGGCACTTGCCCTGCTAGCAAGCCCTGCTCCCACTCTTGCCCAGCCAAATCAGCTTTGTGCTTCCCTTCGTAAATGAGCAAGAATGCGCACCCCTTCACGGTTTTTTTTAAAGTACAGGGAAATCTGCGAAGGCTTTTACCTCATTGTTTTGCCGTTCCCCCCCCCTTCCAAATAGTGTGGGTTGGTGCTGGATCCTGTTTAGACAGGTAGGATTACCAGCAAATTCCATGAGGGGTATTTTCATTGTTTAGATGGGCCATGAAAAAAAAACTGCAAGTAACACTAGACCTGAAAAACAGCCCAGTGTTGTCTCACCCATTTGGAGGCAGACAGAAGGAGAAAAAGTAGCGTATGACAACACTGCAGTATAGTCTACTGTCATAGTGTAGAGAATTTTTTTTTAATGAAAATGCAATGGAAGGGTAGCAGTTGTGAAGCTGAGTGTAACAACTGGGCTGGAAGCGCATGGTGAAGGAAACCCTCAGGGACACAAAACTCAGGGATTTCAGTCACAGTTGAAAAGATATCCAGAGAGAAAGCACATCTACTAAGACTCATACAAGGTATCTCTTATAAATCTCCCAGCTCCATAAACCTGCTGTCCAGACCTATCAGCCTCTCAGTCACCAGATTCCATAGAAATCACAGGCCTGTTAAGAATTTAAATACTTCTCTCCCTGCACCTCACCAGGGGGACAATTCCTCCATTCCACAGCTCTTCTGTGTAGGGCCTTCCTGATTTAAGTGTATTTGCATATCTCACAATTGTTAGCTAGTTTCGGTATAATTCTCTAAACTGATATTCTCTACCAGTGTAGCATTCTTTAAAGATCCAAGTCAGATACTGTATTTGTCTTTTAACAATACCGGTGAACTTCAAATTATCACTGTTAGTTACAAATGTCTCTAACCATTTTCTTTTTGAAGGTATCAATAAACACAGCAACAAAGCAACTGAAATCAATTCAATTCTTTTCTCTACCCTGCCCCTGTACTCAAACACACATACGTTAAAGACTGAAATACTACAGAATAATCTAACAAACCCACCATAGCATATTGCAATATCTTATAGTAGTCAAACAGCAGATTGTCCCCTCCCTCATCCAAGGCCACCTGACACCATTTGCCCTGTGTGAAGGATTCCTGGACAGAGGGAGAGAGGCAAAGATAACACAAGAGACCCGATCCTTCTCTAGCTTGGCTTCATTTTATTCTAAATGTTTGGCACTATTTGTTGCCTTTTAAGTTAAATAGAGGCACAGCAAACCAACTAAATAAATACCACACTGTTTATTTAGGCTATCAGCAGTCTTTGATACCTCCTTACATTATATTCTGCTCACAGAATGATAAATTATAGTAAGAATTCTGATTTTACTTGTGGACATTCTACCCATGTCCAAAATTGATAAGATCTACATATTTTTTTCATTTGTAGGAGTAGTCATGTTGACCATACAATTTGTAGGAGTAGTCATGTTGACCATACAACAAGATGCAACAAACTTCAAACTATACATCACAATGATATTTTCACTGTGTGTGTGTGTGTATGTGTGTGTACCTTCGAGTCGCCTGTCGACTTATGGCAACCCCATGAATTTCATAGAGTTTTCTTAGGCAAGGAATCTCAGAGTGGTTTTGCCATTTCCTTCCTCTGAAACACAGCCTGCTGCATCTGGTATTCATTGGTGAGCTCCCATCCAAGTACTAGCCAGGGCTGAACCTGCTCAGCATCCAAGATCAGATGGGATCTGGTGCTTTTAGGGTATTTAGGCCCCACCAACAGGCCAATCAAAATGCACAAAATACATCACAGTAGCTTTTGCAGCACATTGGCTTGTTCATTAGGCATGGATGCAAAAAAATCATTTAGAGGGAAGTGACAGTGTCAGTATCAGAGATTTTCATCTTGCTTGAGACATTTCCTAAGTGTTATTTAAGAAGATCTTGAGGGAGATTTGATGCAGTAAAAGAAATGCAATAAAATTTCCTTTTCAGACTTCTATGGACAGATTACTGATTGGTCAAATAACATAAATACAGTAATCCCTCCACATCTATGGGTTAACCATTCACAGATTTGACTGTCTGTGGATTTAAAAAATATGTTATCTCTAGGCATGTCTAGGTCCTCCAGTGCCACTTCTGCCAGAAGCTGATCATAGATATAATCGTGCTGGAGGACCTAGAAATGCTAGAGAAAACACTTCTCTAGTCATGTCTAGGTCCTCCAGAAGAACTTCCAGTGGAAGATGACCCATAGAATTGCACTGGAAGACCTAGACATGCCTAGAGATGTGTTCTCTCAGGCAAACAAACAAACAAACAAACAGTGGGCCTATATTTGTGTTTTTTCCACTTTCATGGAGATCCTGCACCCCAACCGCCATGAAAGTGGAAGGCCTACTGTAATATTCTGCAAGCAAAATATATCTAGCTGCAGTGCTGCTTATTTCCTGGAAACAGAAATCCTTTGTGTCTTACAAGAACAACTTGGAATAGTTATTTTTCTGGACTACAGCTCAAATACACACAACCAGAGAGCATGGACACTGGGGGTTTCAGGGATAAGAAAGTAACTTTTCAAAGCAGTTCATAAAAGCACTGATGGCATTTTTATCAAAGACAGTACTTTCCACTTTGTATAATGCTATGTGGTCACCAACTATTGTACCAGGGTCTCTTCAGCAAGGAGGAGGAAAGGAGAATTATTCCTAATACTGCTGTTACTATACAACATGTCTTCCACTAGAACAAGTTAGTGTTCAAGTTCATTTATGGTCACTATAGAAATGGAGACAATGGAAGATACTTAAAGGCTGCACGTCGATGACTGCAGAAGAACTGTATTATGGGTACATGTGATGAGCTTCTACAGCAGGGACTAGAGATGCAACATGGACACACCCTATTAAAAGAAATGGTCAATGACCACAATTTTTTTCACATTTCAGGACTTCTTAAAACAATGGAATGTGTACAAAATATTTTTGCACAGAAAACACTGGGTTTTTAAAAAATAAAATACAGTTTACAAAGCGCAAAGCCATTTTTTTCCCCACAAAACAATTTAGCAAAAAAGCCCTCTAAAATGTGAGTAACTGAAAATATGGGGAAAAAATCTCATTCATTAGGATATACTTTTGAATCTTTTCATTTTTTTCATGTTAGAATGAAATAAGTAAAGATTAGGGGTTTCTAGCAGGACAGAGGTCAGATAGGCACAATCAGGGTGGTTTGTATGCATTCCAATGTCAGTATCAGCAAAACAAAGTGGCAATTCTCTACGCCACCATACCTTATCAAGATATGGTTGAGAAAATAACATTGAGACAATCAGAATATGATGCCATGTGATTTATGGTTATCTAATTAACAAATTTCAAAACACGTTTCTCTCCTCAAGCAGATTGCCGCACAAAGGAAAACACTTAAAAGGAGGAGAGACTCCCACCAGACTCCCTATAAATAGGTAAATGCCAATAACTCGTACTAATAACTGCAAGTGATCCCTAAGACTTACCTTGCTAAATCAGCCCATGAAAAATTCATATTTTAGCATTAACATATTTTCTAAAAAATACCCATCTATATACATCAAAGTATTAATTTATAAACATCCTTTCCCCCGTAAAATACATGCTTTTCATTTGTCCTGGTACAATTTTGAGCTGAGAACCACATCATGAAATTCAGAAAAATGCAAAATCTGAAGGACAATTACATTTCACTCTGCACTATATGCGGGGGGGGGGGGGGGCGGGTTTCCAGTCAGAATCAGCAAGGTTGTTTCCTTAAACAGCCCTAACACTGTTTTCCATTTGGACAAACTAAAAAAAAGTCCCAAAACAAGAATTGCAAATAGACACTCCACGGAAGTATACAGAGACAAACTTATAAATAGAAACAGATAGACCAACCTTTTTCAATCCACAAATAGCTTACTCTCAAGGGAATTGTGTCTATCAGGCAGGCATGATCTGAAGATAAGAGAACTCTACAAAAATGTACTATATACCAAAGTGGTGTATATGGAACCTCCATTAATTTATAGTGTTCAACAGATAGTAACAGATCCTGATAACATCTGTCCTCTGTTAATTTGCCTAATCCCCCCAAATAAACTAGCAGTTCAGAAAGCGTGGGATGAGTCCTTCCTGAATCTTCGTTTGCGAAGAAAAGCCAGAGAGAGAGAGAGAGAGAGAGAGAGACTATACCTTGCACCACTGAAATCTAAAAATTTATTTCATGATGCATAAAATTATTCTTTTATCTGTCTTGAATCTATACGAAGACAACTTCAGAATGAACTGTAGCTTTAACACTTTAAAAAAAGCAAAATAGGCTTTTTCACCACATGCACCACAAACATTCGCAATTGTGCAAACATCTATTATTCTTCCCTTTAGTCATTTTTTTCTCCAAATTTAATTCATAGCCTGCTTTTCCTTCTCCTTGTAGTTCAGTCTTAATCATTTTTGTTGTCTTTCTTTGTACCTTTCTTAGTATTTCTTTTGTAGCTTTTTAAAGTTCGTTTGCAATTCACCAGCCTGGTGTTGTTGTTTTTTTTGTTTTTGTTTTTTGTCATGAGCTATTCACTGTGATTCTAGCACTGACTGTGTTTTCAATCAGGCAGGAGTTTCCTATTATAGCACTGATAAGATATTTGTAACAAATTCAAAATTGCCTGGCCTGAACATACATCATTTAAAAAACACCAGTAGACTACACACAGTCTACACATAGTCTACATAGTCTAGACATAGTCTACACACAGTAGACTACACATAAATCCAGTCATTTCAAGCCTAAATCCAGTAGCTAGTCTCAACAAGAGCAAACCCATTGAATCAATGGAATAAACAGAAGTACTGATTTAACAGGTTTCCACTGATTCAATGGATCTACTCTAACTTGGACTAGTAATTTGATTCAGACCTAAATGTTTAGATTTAATGTTAGTTCACTTTTTTTTACTATGACTAACAATCAAAGTTGACTGAATTTTGAAGCCTACATTTCCTGTATCTAATATGAGTTCCATAAACAGAATTAAGTTACTACAACCCTAGATACGTTTACCCAGATGTTTGCTCTACATCAAATAAACATGCATATAATTGCACTGCAGCTATCAGATACTGCATTATGCTATTGTATTCTAATGCTACTTTACAGCTGAAGTAATAGTGCCTTATACTGTTCTGTGTTATGGTGGCTGCTTACAAAACTCAGTGACAAAATAATAGGACCTATCCTCTTAACTCATCATTACTGGTTACACAGGAGCAGCTGGCATGGGCTTTTATTAGTTTTTTTTTATATACTAAAAATACAACCTAGTCCCTATAGTGACATTCTCAAATTAATTAAAATATTAATTCCACAAATAAAAACTGTGCTGCTGCTGCTTCAACACATTTTTAAAAATATTTTGGAATTCTAGCCCTAAAAAGCATTTTTACCATGGACAGAAGCTGGGCTGACAAGTCTTTAATTCTGCGAATCCTAGAACACCCTATTTTAAAACTGATATGTTAGTTAACACCCAATCCTCAGATAAGGATTTTAATAATGTAACACCGTGGTTCTTACCCTGTGGTCCGGGGACCCCCAAGGGCCCGTAGTGTCCTCACAGGTGGTCCACAAAGACTTGAAGGCTACTAGGCCCGCCTCCTGCCTGCAACTGAGTGGCCACATGACAGGAGCCAAGGTAAAGGCTGGCTGGCTTGCCTTGTGCATTGCCATTCAATCCACTCCAACCACAAACGTGCAGGAAGATGTAGTAGAAAAGTCTTCCCTTCCCCTCCAGTGCCTCTGAGGTAAGATTTAATGAATGGTTAACTGTATTGTTGTTGTTGTTGTTGTTATTATTCTTATTTTAAAGTTTGAGTTAAGTCTTGGGGGTCCATGACAATAAAATATATTTAAAGGGAGTCCTTGGTAAAGAAAAGGTTAAGAGCAACTTATGTAACATATTTTAAGTTTTGAAGGTTAATTTGAAGGTTAATCCTTCAAAGTTGTTCCTAAGCAGTTGAGTCACAGTGATTTGTTGTTTTGTCAAAAAATATGTATTCAGAAGTAGATGAGATCTCTGGTTTTAGCAATTATATGTTGAGTATATTTGATGTTAAACTGTTAAGTAAAATGTATGTGGCTTTTTCTATGCAAAGAAGGTCATGGCCAGTAGAGGTCATTGCCACCTCTACACAGCTGGTGTTGATGTTATTGTGTAGAAGCCGGAAGTATGTGGGAGATGCCAGCAGCAGAAGTCTGGAAGCTGGTATCTCTATGGGAAAAAAATGTACAGACAGTAAGCCTGGGAAACAGGTTATTGACACAATTGTAGAACCCATCGTGTTATGTATATATGATTGTACCTGATACTGTGTGTATTGCAGTTCCTTTCTGGCCTCTTGCTTGAGAAGTGGGACTTGTAACATGTGCTCTGCTATACTTAAGTAAAAGCTTGTTAGTTAGATACGCTGTGTCTGTGTGATTTGTTTCAGCATGAAGCCATCTATATCTGCCTAGCACTATAGTGCAGCTTGACTCTCTGGACATGCTCAGGGGGGTCTTGCTCACACCCTGACATTATATTTTCTTAACTAGGATAGCAGAAGCTTGTGAACCAAGAAACCAGCCTTTTAAAAAAGATATTGCATCACTATTCTAGAGTGTAATTTTCAGAATGTTGAATTTCTTTCTTTTAACACACTACCTCAGCTCCCTGCTTCACCCATCTAAAGACAAGAACGCAAATCTCTGCTGAGACTGGTATATTAGTACCATAGCAGCTAATTTTTCTTTTCCCTGCTCCTTGCCCTATTCTTGCTGTTGCGTGCCTTCAAGTGGTTTCCAACTTATGTCAACCCTAAGGCAAACCTATCACGGGGTTTTCTTGGCAGCAAGACTTGTTCAGAGTGAGGTTTTCCTTTGCCTTCTTCTGAGGCTGATAGAGTGTGACTTGCCCAAGGTCACCCAGTGGGTCTTCACTGTTGAGTGGGGATTCAAACCCTGGTCTCGAGTCACAGTCCAATGCTCAAGTCACTACATCACACTAGCTCTCCTTGCCCCATTGCACCAGCTTCAAAGGGTTATTTTCTACTTAAGGGCCAATGGGGAACCTGAGGCCTAGGAACAGATCTGGCCCTCTGAGCCTACCCAGCTGGCAATACAGATTTTTCCTGTTCTAATAAGTTTAAATGCCTCTCTATAAGTTTAGTTACTAGCAATAAAAGCTTTAACCTAAAATACGCTGCATTTTGGAGTCCTACCCTTTTGTCTTTGACCCTGCCCACCACCACAATGTGGCCCCTGAAAACATCTCTGAAATTCAATTTGGCTTTGGGTAGAAAGAGGCTCCCCCTTGCTTTGTGACTAAGATGGGGAAAGTGTGACCTCCAGAGTTGTTACACTGCAACTCCTGCCAACCTCTAGCCAGTATAACCAATGCTGAGGAATACAGGTAGATCCAGCACAACAACTTGAGAGCTCCGTTGCCCACTCCTAAGAGACTTTAGGTGGAAAAGAACAGGAAAATCAAGTGGAAAAAGAAGGAAAGTCTATGTTAGGGGCAGATCAAAGGGGAATTAAGCATTTTCATATTCCTACAAACTGCTACAACCAGTTATTCTTACTCTGGTTCTCTGCTACTCATGAGTAAGGGGATGCTTTTTCATTCTCTTGTCAAATCTCATTCGCTGTTCATTTCTGGTGAATAGGAAATAGACTCTTAAAATAAGGGTGTAATATATATAAAAATCATGTTTAACTTCACAGCAATCTTATGTTGCCAGCGTAAAAGCCACTGTAATGATAGATTTTATTTTTCGTAAAGCACGAAGAAACAGGTGAGCTCCCAAGTAGAAGCAAAGTTAACAACTACACAGAGAGAAAACAGATGTTAATGCTGCTTGAAGTAACCCTATCTGAATCCTACTACGAAACCTGCTTGGGTCAGCAGAAGGCAACTCCAGACAGAACAGGTCTTGGTAAAAAATTGGTATGAGGCTGAGGGAGGGTGGGGGGGGGCAGAGAGTAAGTTTTCCAAAAATCAACTTTTAGTAAATTCTTACCAGTGGCTAGGGAAAGTACTGTACAGCATATATCACAAAGCAAGGAGAAGTATATAATGTGCAACATCACAACAATTAAAGTGAAAATGTATGGTGACCCTCTAGAAAGCTTTCTATTTTAATGTAGAAAGTCAAAAAGGTGTCCGTTCAAACTTTCTGCTTGAGAACGCAAAGATGCTAGAACAGTAAAATAACTGCCAAGCAGCAGCAGGCTTAGCAATTAGAGTTCACAGTTTGTTTACATCTACACCAGCCAGCTGAGCCAGTTCATGTTTTCAGTTTTGGATTAAAAAAAGAAAAGGAGTAAAAGCAAAACCAACTCCCCAGCTACAGGGGGGGGACACCATCACAACATCTTGTGGGCTGAATCTCTCAGATGAAATGCAGCCTGTTATCTCAACAAGCCAGTCTTTATTTGTGCAGTAGCCTCAGCCCCTTCTTTCCTGACAGTAATTGTGCTTACAAGCATAGCAGCTGACTTTGGGCATGCTGACCTTGAGCAAATGAACGTACTTAGCAGCATGTACTTCTGGCTTATTTCACAGCAGCAGTGAAACAGCCTCACCATCTATAGTAGTCAACAGTTTCTGGCCACCACCCCTTGCCTATTTTAAGATATCCCCCACAACATTTCAGTGATGCACAGTTCAAAGTGATAGAATAACATCTGAGGCCACATTCCAGCTCAAGTTGTTTACAGAGGAATCTTGTTCCCATGTACTGCTTCTTTCATCAATGAGTAGATCAGCCTTGTTGAAACTAAACAATACTTTTCTTCTCAATCATGGTTTTACACTGTTTAACTTGTTTTAAATTGCCATACTGTTTAATACATTTTAGACTGTTTAACTTATCTTCTACTGTTCTAACATTTTAAACTGTTTTAAATTGCACAAACTGATTTATTTTATTGTACACTGCCCTGAGATCTTTTAATACAGGACAGGATATGAATATTTTAATGAAACAAAATAAAAATGCAATCACACTATTTCACAGTATCTCCTGAATAACAGCTACATCAAGGAATGTAGGAAATACTCACTTACAGAAAATAGCTAAATTATACAGGCATGTGACAAGATGGAAAAATATGTAAAGCAGCAGTTTATCATCTGCGATAATATATACAGCATGCCACATCTCTAAATATACTTTGATTCTAAACTATCAATGAAGATTGCAACATAGATATTTAATTATTAAAGCAAGTAATCAACCAAGTTGTACAGCGTGTCATCTTTGGTCTAACCCAGGACTGGAAAATCCTAGTCACCAGCCAGATACTGTAAATGAACAATTAACAGTTGTAGCAAACACTACTGTTCTCTACAGACAAGGTTAGAGGGCTGCAATTCAAAAATATAGTTCTTATTTTTGATTAATATTATAGCACCTGGGAATTTGCTTTACTTTGGAAAGCAGAAAAAAAAAAACCCACCCTACATTTCTCTAGTTTCATGTTTTTAAAAACTGAGACTATATTCCACTCATACACCACAGATATTTTGTATGCAGTATCACCAGATAACACAGGGCTACAAATTATGCAAGTATAGTAAAAATTCCATGACACCCCTTTGCTATCTATAAATTTCATTCATACAGTACTAGCTTCTAGAAGCAGTCCTCTGATAACAAGGCTGAAGGGAGATAACCGGACTATTTCCTGTTCAGCATTCAACAGTTATCTGAGTTCAAGAACTCCCTCTATTTTCAAGTACCCACTTTTGCATATGGTAAAATGTATTAATTCTATATATAATATTCAGAGATAAACTCCTAGTTGTTAGAGTAACAAGAGCAAGGGAGAGTCCCATTTACTGACTTCTACCTTATGGCTACTGTAAAAATTAACCAGCCAAAACAGCATGCCCCCTATTTCCAGAAGCATTCAATCAGAAAATGAGTCAGGAGACTTGATAGTTTGTTGTCTGTATGTGTGTGTGCATTCAAGTAGCCTGTCAACTTATGGCAACCCCATGGATTTCATAGGGTTTTTTAAGGCAATGAAAATACTCAGAGGTGGTCTTGCCTGTTCCTTCCTTTGAAATATCCAAACACTTGAACATTAGCAAGAGAAATGTAGTGGTAAATACTCTAGTATCTGCTTGATACTTGAAGAGAAAGCCTCTCCCTATATGCCTCTTTCCAATCATTAAGATCTGCCAAGGGAGCAGGACACATGTGGGGACACGGGACTAGATTTCTTGGCCATAGTATTCTGAGTGTAGAATGCCCTACCCCTAGAAGCTAGAATGTCACCAACAGTGGCCTCATTTTGATGCCCATTTAAAATTTCATTTCACCTGAGCTTTTAATCCTTAGTAATCAAATTTAGGTTTTGGACTATTGGAGTCTGAGTTTTATTTTTATTCTGTTCAATTGCTTGATTTTTTTTCCTATTCTTTTTTTAAAAAATCTATTTGTCCTCACTGCTAAGATCTTCAGATATGAGAAGGAACAGAAATATTTTACTTAATTATCAAATTTGGAAGTACAAGAGCTCATCAGGACACCACCATAGCCACGTGCCCAGAAAACAAACAGAAAATATATTGATTATATTTTATTGTACATCTTACTTTTCTGGTATTTATGTTTAACTAATACTTTGGTTGAAAACTGCACAATAAAACAGTGGCAAGCAAAAACAAACTGCTAATAAAATTAACTTTACTGGGTATGCCTGGGAGTGAGTTCAGTGGCATGTGTGTGTTTAAGTGCCTTCAAGTTACTTCTAATTCAATAGATTTTACTTATAAAACACATGCAGCTTCAGAGAATAGTTCAACCAGTTGAAATGCAACCTTTAGGTTTTAACTAGAAATGAGAACACAAATGAGAATACATTACAATGTATGCCACTGGAGTAAGAAACTAAAGAAATGGAAAGCATTAGCCTCTGCACGATTAAACTTTTCTTCATTCTTTGATTTCCTCTATGCTAATCTATCATAAACAACAGTAAAACTTGAAGCCTCATTATATCCTCCTAAACTTGCCAAGAAAGGTGAGCTCACAGCTACCTCTGTGGTCTGACAGAGCTCCTGCTCAGAAAAGGCCCAGTTTTGCTTCCCTGTGTTGTCTGTTACACCACTAACTACCAGGATATTTCAATATATCTATGTTGCAGTATAGGCCGACCCCCACATACATGGGCAATATGTACCAAGACACACACACAACGTGGATACCTGAAACCGTGGATAATAGGGAACCCTATTGTTTTCAATGAGAAGAACGCCATAAGTTGACCACAGAATCACATTGGAGGACCTAGAAAAAGCCCAGAGATAACTTTTTTTTTTCAAAAGTGGATAAGTGAAACTGTGGATATTGAATTCATGGATATGGGGATCAATCTGTATATTCTTAGGAGGGAAACAACACAGAACTATCACTTTAGCTCTTCATACTCTGTTTGCTTTAGCCCAGGGTCCATAGCCTTGCTATCTTTCTTTTCCTTCTGTTTCTTCCTTAGACTGTACCCTGCTTTCCTCTAAGGAACTCAAAGTAGCATCCATGAGTATCCTACTCTTAAGAAGTAGATCAGATTTGTTTCACAAATGGAACCAGAACAAGCAACTCAACACTGTTATCTATTTTAACAGTTTCAATAGTACAGTATTTCCATAGCTTTCTTTCCTTTAGCAAGTTCAAAAGCTTTAGCCAACATATAAACTTGTACCATAGAAATTCTAATTCCTAAATACAATACAACCCCTGTATCAGTTGGACCATTAACCACAATTTCACTTACTTGCATCCAAAAAAATATGTTATCTCCTGGCATTTTCTAGGTTCTCCAGCACAATTCTATGGTACCGTATATTCCAGTGTATAAGACCACCGGGCGTTTAAGACAGCCCCCCAATTTTTAAGTTAAAATATAGAGTTTGCCCCCAACACCGCCAGCCAGCCAGCTCAGTGGCTGTAGATGATGGAATAGTCTGTGAAATTAAAGGACTGAGAACAGCTAAAAAAGCATGGGATACTTTGAAAAATCTCTGTGGTGTTCAATCTTTGGAAAGTAAGGTTGCATTAATAATTAAGTTGGTTAATATGAAGCTATCAAATCCCAAATTTTTGAATGAGCACATTAATGATTTTAGAGCCACTTGCAAACTCCTGGAGAGGAAATCCCCCAAAGCTATGCAAATGGGAATCTTCCTGGCAAGTTTACCAAAATACAATACCATAATAAATACCTTGCAATTAAAGAATGATTTAACTCTGCCAGAAGCTTTTATTCAGATAAGAGAATTTCACCATAGACAAAACTTGATGCAAAATGGTAAGTCTGAATCCAGAAATTCTAATTTTAGGCTAACATCATTTTAATGGACTGTTTTTCTTCTCTCCTGAGCTATATGGAGAGCATTTAACACTTCAAAGCAGTCATTCTCACAGCAGGGGGAAGAATCTGCTGGGAAAACTGGCCAGGGAATTTAACACTTCAAAGACAAGGCAGTCATTCTCACAGCAGGGGAAAAGATCTGCTGGGCCTATAAGACGACCCCCCTCCTCTTTTGAGGAGATTTTCAAGTGTTAAAAAGCAGTCTTATACGCCAGAATATACAGTATTCTTCCACCAGAAGTTGACTACAGAGTTGCACTGGAAAATCCAGAAAATGCCTAGAGTGGTGTTCTTTCTAGTGATCTCTAGGTCTTCGAGTGCAACTCTATGGCATGCTTAGGCCAGAAGTCATTCACTTCAACATGGTTCACTATTATCCATGGTTTCAAGTTTCCACAGTAAGTCTCGGAATGTATCCACCACAGATACAGGAGTTGTACTGTATCTAAAGTAATTAATGGCTACATCAATACTTTCAAATCCAATACATTTACGTATTCGTTACTAAACAACAGAAAATATTTTCAGCTACTCTCAGAAAAACGTGTGCTTATTAACCAACTTCCTATCACATCAATCTGTTGCTAAATTGTAAGCTGAGTAACATGCAACATCAAAAATCAGGTTTCTACTAACTCATCCCCCATCCCTGGCCCACAATGTGCACACAGATAAAAGCATTTTCAATGGCACTTTACCAAAGCAGTAATTGCTCCAGAGTTATATATTACAACTGGCAAGCCTGTCTTTTGATTACAACATTAAAAAACAAACAGTCAGAAAAGGCAACATGAGACAGGTGCTCCTAGATTATTCTTCACATCACACCTGAAGAAAGGCCAAAATAAAACATCCATCCTGGCTAGGATTAATGTTCCTCAAAGAGCCTAGAGCAAAACAGCATCCACTTGTTCCATCAAATAAACTCATGTCTGCAGAAAAGGTGTATGATTCAAACCTGACTATGATCAATTTCCTCTCATGCACGCGCGCGCGTGTGTGTGTGTATGTATATATATATATATGAGTACCCTCAAGTTGACTTATGGTCACCCCATGAATTTCACAGGGTTTTCTTGGGAAAAGAATATTCACAGGCTGTTTGTTATCAACTCCTCCTCTGAAATATAGTCTATAGCACCTGGCATTCATTGGCAGTCTCCCATCCAAGTACTAACTAGGGCTGAGCTTGCTTAGCTTCCAAGATCAGACAAATCTGGTACCTTTAGGTATCTTTTTCCCCTCACAGGGTGCCGCAAACACAGATTTACCTTTTTCTCACATTCAGTGGATCAACAACAACTTGATTGCTTTAGCTCAAAGTCATAGCAAACTGCAAAAAAGTATTACAATGCAATAAAATACTATACAGTATCCATGGCAAGATCAAATCCACATACAGTATTATGATAGATTTATTAAAACAAAGAGATGAGACCTAAAAATATATCCATATTATAAACTTAGGAGGAGATAACTGGTCCAGGTGTCAGCTTCATTTGCCATAGAAATTTTATGCTTTAACTTATATTTCAGAACAGCAGAAGCAAACCTTGCTGTTCAGTGTGACAAATTTATCTTTATCTGATATCAATTTATCATGATATGTTCTTCCTAGAAGTTGTTCTAAAATGGGCTGCAACAACAGTTTTTCCTGCTCAACCAAAAATACTAACATTTCACATGCACCAAATCCTCAACAGACTTGTGCTCACAAAGACAAAATTCTCATCATAAAAAGTTCCATTATAGCAGCCTTCTAATTCAGTAAAAGTCCAACAGAAGATGAAGAGTATCAATATTCACACTACTCACTTTAATGTACAGTTGTCCCTTCATATTCACTGGGGTTTGCTTCCAGGACCCTCCATGGATACCAAAATCCATGAATACTAAATTCCCATTATATGCAATGCCATAACAAAATGGTGTCCCTTATATAAGATGGCAAAATCAAGGCTTGCTTTTTGGATTATTATTTTTTAAAGAATATTTTCAAGCCATGAATACTTACATCTGTGGATATGAAATCCATGGATACGGAGAGTCAACTGTATTCTGTATCCTGACTGGTACATAGGAAAAGCAGACAAGATGCACCACAAGCTGCCACCAAATGCCTCATGCTTTGTTGTCAATATTGTTTGGACTATCTAGAATGGGCAAATAACTACTATAAAGCATCTTCTGTTATGAACATTTTCTAGTGAAAGAAACTGTTAGGGGTTCCCAACTTTGGATATATTTGGAATTCTGACCATGTATCAAGTGCCAACACAGACTGGATGCCATGCAAGGTTCCCATTCACTAAACAGATGAAATGGTGGGTGCAGCCAATCACAAAATACTCATTTCATAGAAAGGATAACTAGTGATGTTGAAACAAATACAACAAAGAAGTTGAGACCCAGAATTCAAATCTCCTCCTCTGAACCCAGTGTTCGCCTCCAGCATAAACTTACTGTATTTCACAGGAAAGCAAAACTGAAATTTTTCCCAAGTCCTGAAAATATTGTACAACATAATTGGTGAACCCAAAATACAAACTTATTTCTTTTAACCCATTAGTTTGTCTCCTTTAGCCATAACACAAACCACACACACAACCTGCATACCCATTACTTGTTTCCCTCTTTAATAATCAACTCTCTTACTCTTTCTCTCTCTCATACACACACACAAAGAGGCAGAGAGAAAGAGAGAGAGAGAACACAAATCTCACACCCAAAATCTAGGCAGAAACAAAAACCCAATTCTCATTTTTTCCAACCCACTGAGTTGTTCCACAGGCCTTCTTAATTCTTTCCACTGCTCTCTGTGCTGTCTCACTTCCTCCTCCATTTGGATCAGGTCACCCCAGCCCTTGCCCAATTGCCATCTCCAAGTAACAAAAGGATCTATTCCCCCCCTCCAATTTTTTTTTCTTTTTTTACTTTGCTTGTCAATTTCAAATATTAGTCCTGGCCTCCAGTTGCTCATTATCTTTGCTTTATAAGAATATTTGGGAGTAAAGAGACCAGTGGAATAAAGTATTTCATTTTGATTAACTCATGATCACCCTTCATAATATCTTATTAAGCTTTAAAAAAACAGGTCGACCCCCATATCTACAGATTCAGTATCCACAGTTTCACTTACTCACGTCCCAAAAAATATGTTCTTTCTAGGCATTTCTAGGTCCTCCAATACTATTCTATGATCAACTTCCAATCATTTGTCTCACTGAAAATAATAAGGTTCCCTATTTTCCATGGTTTCAAGTATCCACGAGAGGGTGTCTTGGAACGTATCCCTGTGGATACGGGGGTCAACTGTAGCATAAAATGGAATAAATCAATGAAATCAACAAGGCATGGTTAGGGGCATAAGGGAAGTTATCCACAGGTACAGTAGTGCCTATGGGTGCCATGTTGCCTACCAGATATACTGAAATATATGAACATACTCCCTATCGGAACAGCAGTCTGTTAATTTTCCAGTATCACACCTGACTGTAAATAAAACTGATGTTATGCTTACCCAGTCTTGTGTGCAGAACCAGAAGTAGAAATGCTCTGCTTCATGGAATGAATCCTTCAGGAAACATTTTAAATATAATTCCTATAGAGGCTTAACTGAGTTGAGATGCTTAACAAATAATTTAGCTATACACAGACATTGCAGAAAAGTAAAAGCTGCCAAAATAACAATCATAAGAGAGAAATAAGAACAGGAAGATACATACCTGTAGTACCGAGACTGCAAATATGTCGAACAGACAGTCTTTGATACATGGCTAGCAGACCCAAAGTCAATCACCTTAACTCTGTAAGGCTGTCGGACTGGATCCACTAACATAATATTTTCTGGTTTGAGGTCAGCGTGTATTAAACCAAGACTTTTTAGTTTTTTCAGTGCAGTGGCCACCTGTTGCAGAATAGGCCGTATTACTTTTAGCTGAAGAGGACTAAATTTGTTTTGTTTCAGAAAGTCATATAAATTCTGTTCCAACATCTCAAAAACTAAGCAAGTATGATTCCGATGCTGAAAACACTCATAAGCTCTCACAAAGTTAAACTCATCAGCATTCTCTGTACTTAGTCTTGCTAATATGCTCACTTCTATTTGTCCTTGGCGCGCATAAGATGGATGGTTCTTTAGAATTTTGATTGCCACTATTTCATTCGTCTCTCTTTTCCAGCACTTTACCACTTGTCCAAAAGTCCCTCGCCCAAGGAAATCAAGAACCTCATACGTACTTTTCACAGAGCATAAGACCTCATGGTGCACTAACTGATAATCTCCATCACCACTGGTACCACTTGGTTTTGAAGTTGCAGTCGTTGTCACAACCGTCACTGGGTTTCCCAAATTCGTTTGCAACATTGCAGGCAATATAGGCAGTTCATCAACAATCTGCATTGTGTCGCTCTGATTCTCCAAGTCTTCACTCTTACGCTTCAGTCCACATCGCTGCGGGCGGTCCAAGATGTTTAGACTTTCCTGTGTGCCAGGCCAAGGTACTTCCACTTGAGGCTGCTGTGCCTGCACTGCTAGTATCTTTGTAGCACCTGCAATATTTTTTAAAGACACAGCACTGGTCTTCAACAAAAAAGTGTCTCTTCGAGGTCTGTCAAAAAGATTTGTAGCCTGCAAAAAAGTACCAACCCTGCTGGGAGGCTGAGCAATTCCAAAATTTTTACCATTCACATAGATCTGTGGGTAAGTTCTTTCCTGGTACACGCAACTACTTGGCTCCACTTTGAGTTTCTTCACACTACAAAAGGCACTTGACTGAGTTTGATAAACATATGGTGGATAGACCAAGACTTGTGAGGCCATACCTGAAGCAGGGAGGAAAAGGAAAAATCAGTATAGTTTGTATTCCCCCCTTCACAAAAAAAAAAAATGTTCACTTCTAAATCTATGACAACATTTAACTTTTAATTTTCAGATATGTGTTTGGAGTCTCTGCCAATTCGGCAAACACAAACATACAAATCCTTTTGTACATCAGGATTTAAACAACAGTGTTGCTGTATAATTTACACTGTCAATACATTTGCTTCAATACTATTCCTCTGCACTAATCCTTACAGGGTAAGTATAGGATTAGTGCAGGATTAAGACATTTTAAATACTAAAACTGTACATTGCATTCTGAATGTTTACCTTCGATGAGCTACTTTCTCAAGATACTAAAATAATAACATTGAAAACTACAGTACAGTAACATTACGAAGTTATATGATTAAGGGTTTTGTTAACAGCCACTAATTAATGTTAGTTAATAGCAGGAACAAATGAAAGTAAGATTAAAAGGAAATTAATGGCACAAATGAAAGTAAGATTAAAAGTATCCACTGTGGCATGTATGTGATGGTGCAAGAGAGCCAGTGTGATACTGTGGTTCAAATGTTGAAACAGGACTCCAGGAGATCAAGGTTCAAATCCCGCCATAGCCCTGGAATGAACTGGATGAACTTGGGCAAGTTATTCTCTCTCAACCTTAGAGGAAGACAATAGTAAATTCCCTCAGAATAAATCCTGCGAAGAAAACCCTCTGATAGGGTCACCTAAGTCAGAGTTAACATGAAGACATCAAACAATGTAATGCTGTTCCTGCATTGTCAGGGATTGGAGTAGATGATATCTGAGGTCCTTTCTAATTCTGTGATACTCTGTGTACAGCCTATGCTAGAAAGCCAATCCCATTAAGGCTTCTGCTATTCTCTAGTTAAATATCTGACTTAGTACAGTTTAAAGGCAGCTCAGTAAACTCAGAAGTACAACATTAAAAGTACAACTAAGGTTACTCTAAAACCAATTTCTAATTGAAGACAAAAAAGTCTGCTAAGTTTACTTAAAATTTATAGTACATTCTAACACAGTAGGCTTTCTCAAACAAACCTCTTGTATTTGCCTTTTCTAATTGTATGCTAACAGGTATGTGCAAAACAGTACTGAGTCACAGGCACAAGAAAAAAATTACATGTCACTTCAAGTATTCTTAAAAAATAAAATTGTTTTTTAAAGATCAAGGCACAGGTTCTGTACTTCTGTATAATAAAAGAAGGAAGGCATGTAGTCTTGATTCTCAAGTACCTAATAATATCTATGTGGGGTACGAATGAATTTATTTATTTCAGTAAATAAAGTTATTTATTTTTGTAAACTTCTACTGTAAACGGCAATGAATAAATTAAAGTTTTCAAGCAAAGAAATCTGAGTTTAGTCAAAGCTAATCAAATATCACTCACTTCTGTTTTCTAAGAGTGCATACTACTGTAAGTGAATGCTGCTAAAAAGTACTGTAAGCTGATGAAGATACATTTTTCCCATGGGGGGGGCAGGGTAAGACCACTGGGGTGGAATAGGAAACCAAGACTCTGCTTTGGCACTTTCTTTTTTTTAGTAGTAGCCCCATGTGACCATCCTAGAGCGGGTTAATATGGAGTGTAGCAGCCAGCCAAGTTTCATTTGGCCAGATACTGGGGGAGGGGGTGAGGTCTTGTAATAAACCACGTGATGCTGTTACAACCCAGTTAAAGCTAAACTGGTCTACAAGAAAACCTCATGTATACATCACTGAACTCCTTGTAAGAATGGTGGGAAAAGTTTCTCTTCCTAACCGCTTTGAAAGTTCCTTACACACACTGTTTTGCTCACATCTCTGAACTAGTCATACTACCAAATCATCTGACAAAAGCACAACAGTTAACAATACTCAAGGACACTGGGGAGAATGGGAGTTACTTCTGACATGCACAGGATTGTGCAGTTAACCTCCTTGTTAATAAATAGATCATCGGAGTATAAATTTGTTTTAAGGTGCCTTTATGTTTTTAGTTAGTTATTTATACCCCGCTCTTCAGCCACAAGGCTATCAGAGCGGCTTACAAACTGTTTTAAGCAATAGCTATTTACACATCTACACTGCATTAAACAGTTTCCAATGTGTGTTAGCTAATTGCCCCCCACAAGCTGGGTACTCTTTAACCAATAGAGTTAAACTCTATTGGTTACACTCTTTAACCAATAGAGTGTAAGTATTACTTATAAAAGAGAATTCATCACAGCAGATTGAGCACAGTGCCATTAAGAACTTCTCCTCATTCACATTTTTAGGTTCTTCTTTCAACTCGCTTCCCAGACAAGATGCACCTCAACTCTAATGATGTTCTTTTAAGATGCCAAATGGAGTAACTGCAAAAGTGTCCACTACTGTAACTTAACAATGAAAAATCATAAGTGGTGGGATGGAAATTAAGAAACTGGACACTTTTCCCTGGAAAAGTCAAGCCAAAGTTTTCTCTGAATGATAGTTGCTTACCTGTAACTGTAGTACTTCGAGTGGTCATCTGTGAACTCACACAACTGGGTCATTCCTGCGCCTGTGCAGTGTACTTCGGAACCTTCTAGAATAGTTATATGTTTTTTGGCAGTAGCTCCGACCATCCCAATGATTCCCCTCAGGCATTCCCACTCATTTACCACAGTTCCAAGGACACCACAATAGTAGCATCACAACTTTACAAAAAAGCAGGACAGAGAGGGGAAGATGGGTGAGTTTGTGTGAGTTCAGATGACCACTCAAAGAGCTACAGTTACAGGTAAGCAACTTGTCCTTCTTCTTCATGGTTTCTGTGACTCACACAACTGGGAGACTAGCAAGCTTTCTCACAAGTGAAGGGATTATCATGAGCAACAAAAAGAGAAAGAAGAAGAACACAATGTAACAGTGAACCACAGATAAATTTATTTACTGCAGCGTGGATAAGAGAACAGCGCTCCCAAAGGCAGCAGCATCTCTAGACCTGTTGTCAAGTCTGTAATGGGAGATGAAAGTCAGAGAAGTAGATCAAGTAGCTGCCCTGCAAATTTCCTCAGAAGGAACACCGGAGGGAAAGGCAGCCAATGCAGCTACCGCCCTTGTTGAATGAGCTCGAATTCGAGAGGGAGCAGCTTTCAAGCCAGTTCGTAGGCCAAAGAGATAGCAAACACAACCCACATGGATAGGCGCTGTAGGGAAACCGAGGAGCCACAGTTGGAGGCAGAGTAGCAGACAAAAAGACAATTCATCTTGCGCAGAGGAGCAGTCCGCTGAACATAAAACACAAGAGCCAGACGAACATCCAAGGCACGGAGCACACCTTCAAAGTCATCAATGGATTCTGCATCAGCACAGGTAACACTATGCATTGGTTCAGGTGGAAACTGGAGACGACCTATAGTAAAAACAAAACGTCTGGTCATAGTACCACTTTATGCTTGTGGAAGACCAGGTAAGGTGGATCCAAGCGCAAAGTACGTAGTTCCCCAGCACGTCTAGCAGATGTCACTGCCACCAGGAAAGCTGTCTTCCAGGACAGGAGATGGAGATCTATCGTGGCCATGGGTTTGAACAGACACTTGGATAGCTGTGATAGAACAAGTTCAAGGCTCCACATAGGGGTGGGTTCCACCACAGGTGGATGAAGATTAATATAACCTTTCAAAAACTTTTTAACAATAGGATCCCAAAAGGGAGAGAGTCAACCCAAACCTTGGAATTCAGTAGAAATTGCTGCAAAGTAGCATTTGAGAGAGGAAAATAAAAGTCCGGAATCTGAAAGGTGAAGAAGGAACTGAAGGATGTTCGACACAGTAGAATTAGCTGGGGAAGAGTCCTCAGTCTGTCAGGTAAGTAACGAACCTGTTCCACTTGTAAGAATAAGAACAGCAAGTGGAAGGGTGAAGAGAGGAGTCTATTACCGCTCAAACGTCTGGAGGCAGATGGTCAGGAGACCCGTTTGAACCCAGCCCTGAATGTGAAGGAGGATTCATGGTAGGATCCTCCAAGACGTTAGTCGTAGGGTGGTCAGGTCTGGATAACAAACTCTGCCTCCCTGGATCGTCAGGAGGTCGGGTCAGAGGAAGGTGGAGGAACTGGTGGGCCGTGAAGCAGAGCAACGGGCTGAATCAAGGTTGACGGGGCCACCATGGAGAGATCAGGATTGTGTTCAACCTGTCATGGTGCAACTTGGAGATCACCTGAGTGAGCAACAGAAACCTGGGGAACAGGTAGACCAGAGGACCAGTCCACTGAAAGAGAAACATGTTCCTTCTGGAACCCTGCACACAGGACCTTCGGTAGTATTGCCAGCATTGACTGCTGGCTGCTGAAGCGAAGAGGTTGACCGACAGAGTCCCCCAATAGCAGAAGAGAGAAAGGACCACAGAGCAGTGCAGCTTCCATTTGTGAATGATGAAACTGGAACAGCTCAGCCCATCTGCAAGAATATTGTCCTCCCCAGGGAGGGGGATGGATTGGAGAAAGATGTTTCTCAGTATGCACCAGTTCCAGATCTCGAGAGTGGTCAACAGTAGAGTGGAGGATGTTGTCCCTCCCTGCTTGTTGAGATAATACATTACAGATGTATCGTCCGTGATGAGGAGGACATTCTTGCCAGTGACTAGGGATTCGAACGACCTCAGCACCTTCTGCACAGCCAACAGCTCCAAGATGCTGATATGAAGCCACTGACCAGGAGTCATTGACAGAGAAGCGGCCGAGATGAGCCTCCCACTCTTGTAGGGAGGCATCCATCATAAGGGTGACCTGAAGTTGAGGAGGCTCGAATGGAAGACCCTCAAGAACATTCACTGGATTCAGACATGAATCCAAAGATCTCTGAACCGCCCTTGGCATAGTCAGGAGCTTTCTTGGGGAATCCTACAGAGGATCAAAGACGGTGATGAACCATGACTGCAGGGGGCTGAAACGGAGCCTTGCGAAGGCAGTCACAGCCATGATTAAGGCCATGTTTGTGACCAAACAGCACTTGGATGAACCGGGAAGGCAAGCGATGGAGCAGTGCAGAGAAGATTATGTTGATCAAGAAAGTGGGTAACCCACTATGTCCCAGCAAATGGAGCCAATGACCCAGATGTAGTGGAACCCAAGAAGCTCCTCCTGAATAACTGCCAGAGCTGGATAATGCTGAACCGGAGAGAGGTTTTAAACAGGTGGAAATTTGATCATCTCACCTTCAGAGATTGAAGTTGTGTCCACACTGACTATTTGGACCGAACCCACAAGAGAAGGATCCTGAGGGGGAGATGGAACACAGACCACAGAAGCCACAGATGGTACAGTAGAGTGGCGTGAGGACCCATGCTCATATGAGTGCTTACTATGTCTCTTCTTCTTTTTCTTCTTCTTCCCTCCTGGCTTTGAGGGACCAGCCTGCAGCCAAGGCAGAGCAGAAGAGTCCCCAAGGTTAGAGGGGTTGGGTTCAGTAGCCGAATACAGAAGGTGTTTGTCAGGGCTTGAGGAACTGGTATGGGCCCTTTTGTGGGTTGGAGAACAACTATGTGTTAACTTGTCCAAATCCTTTGGTGGCACCAAGACCGTCACAGAAGAGCCTTCAGGCACAACAGCCAGTTCTTATGGGCCTGGGGGATGAATGCCTTGCAGTGAATCATAGTATCACAGAATTGTAGAGTTGGAAGAGACCACAAGGGCCATCCAGTCCAACCCCCTGCCACGCAGGAAATCATAATCAAAGCATCCCTGACAGATGGCCAGCCAGCCAGAGTGGCACTATTACTTCTCTTGATCTAGACATGATACTTCTATTGATGCAGCCCAAAATCGCATTGGCCTTTTTTGCTGCTGCATAGAAGTACAGTATAGTGTCTAGATCAAGGGAAGTAATAGTGCCACTCTATTCTGCCTTGGTCAGGCCTCACCTAGAATACTGTGTCGAGTTCCGGGCACCACAATTTAAAAAAGGATATTGACAAATCGGAGTGTGTCCAGAAGAGGGCGATTAAATGGTGAACGGTCTGGAAACTATGCCTTATGAGGAAAGACTTAGGGAGCTGGGTATGTTTAGCCTGGAAAAAGAGACAGTTAAGGGGCGATATGATAGCCCTGTTTAAGTATTTGAAGGGGTGTCACGTTGAGGATGCAGCAAGCTTGTTTTCTGCTGCTCCAGAGACTAGAACATGGAGCAATGGATGCTAGCTCCAGGAACAGAGATTCCACCTCAACATTAGGAGGAACTTTCTGACAGTAAGAGCTGTTCGGCAGTGGAACACACTCCCTCGGAGCATGGTGGAGTCTCCTTCCTTGGAGGTCTTTAAACAGAGGCTGGATGGTCATCTATCAGGGATGCTTTGATCATGATTTCCTGCGTGGCAGGGTGTTGGACTGGATGGCCCTTGAGGTCTCTTCCAACTCTACAATTCTATGATTCTATGACTCATGTTCAACTTGTGGTCAACTAGGACTCCTAGATCCCTTTTCGCACATATTCTCGTTCAGCCAGGTCTCCCCCACCCTGTATCTATGCATTTTGTTTTTCCACCCTAAATGAAGTACCTTACATTTCTCCATATTGAATTTCATCTTGTTAGCTTTGGCCCAGCTTTCTAGTCTATTCAGGTCATTTTGAATTTTGATCCTGTCCTCTAGGGTATTAGCTATTCCTCCTAATTTGGTGTCATCTGCAAATTTGATAAGTATGCCCTCTATTCCCTCATCCAAGTCATTGATAAAGATGTTGAACAGCA
Organism: Gambelia wislizenii; assembly: GCA_030847615.1. NCBI lineage: Eukaryota > Metazoa > Chordata > Lepidosauria > Squamata > Crotaphytidae > Gambelia > Gambelia wislizenii. The sequence continues at coordinate 374,669,723 of JAUMIR010000001.1, forward strand.
CTGGGCCCAGGACAGAACCCTGTGGCACCCCACTGGTCACATCTTTCCAAGACAAAGAGGAGCCACTGCTGAGCATCCTTTGAGTTCGGCTAGTCAACCAATTCTCTCTCTCTCTGGCTTTTCTTCGCAAACGAAGATTCAGGAAGGACTCATCCCGCGCTTTCTACAAGTGCGCTGATGACTGAAAAGGCCAATCTGAGATAAACATGTCTCGTTGCAGAAAGCACAGCAGAAGGTCTCCTTGGGTGATGTTTCCAGGTTGTGATTCTTTCTGCGTTGTCGTTTCTCTTCAAGACTTGTTCGGTGTGAGCTCTCAAATAAGGCTGCAGCATTGTAGATAGTGCGTCTCCATGTCTCCCGATGTGAGGCCATGACGGACCATTGTTGGTGATCAATTTGGCCGAGCCTGAGATATTGTTTCAGGGAGTCCTTGTATCACATTTTTGGAGCACCCCTCTTTCGCTGACCCGTGGCGAGTTGCAAATCCATTTAACAGTTAACTTGTCTAGTTTGCAAACACTTTACAAGTTTGTTTGCCAGAATGTCATGGGGAACCTTGTCAAAGGCCTTACTGAAATCAAGGTATGCAATATCCACAGTGTTCCCTTCATCTACCAAGCTGGTAACTTTATCAAAAAAAGAGAGATCAGATTAGTCTGGCATTACTTGTTTCTCTGAAACCCATGTTGACTTTTTGTGATTATGGCATTGCCTTCTAAATTTTCACAGACTCTCTGTTTAATGATCTGCTCTAGAATCTTCCCTGGTATGGATGCCAGACTAACTGGATGATAATTGTTGGGATCCTCTTTTTTTCAAGGCAAGAGGAGACATTGTGTGACTCACCCAAGCATCTAAGACACCAGGAATGCCCATCGGAACCCAGCAACTTGGACCCATACTCCATACACCATTTGAAGAAAGCTGGAGGAACCACGGCGAATTACCCAACCAGAACAAAATCATCAAGCTGAGACCAGAATCGTCAACAGACCAGAGTCGTAGCAGGTAATCAGAGTAGGGCAAAGCCAAGAAAGCAGATTGACAAAGTCCAAGAGCAGTCCAAGTCAAACGTAGGAGAAATTCAGCTGAAAAACAAAGTCCAAAAAACAGTCCATGTCAATTACACCCAGAAATCAGTCCAAAAACGAAATCCAGAGCCAAACCGTAGTAAAAAACCATGAAAAGAGCTATCGAGCACAGAAAGTTCCTAGGTGCTGCTAGTGTGGCAGACAAAAAGGAACTGAGGTAAATGTTCAGGAATGCGTGAGGGGAACTGTTGGGATGGGCGGAGCTACCGTCAAAAAGCATTATATAACTATTCTAGAAGGTTCCAAAGTACACTGCACAGGCACAAAAATAACCCAGTTGTGTGAGTCACAGAGACTACAAAGAAGAAGCAGTAGTTCTCTGTAAATGTGAATAAACCGGACCATACGGATCGTCTGCTAATCTATGGGCCACTGACAGATTTGAGGCTAGCTATCAAAGCTGGTCAGTCCCAAAAGGAATGAGCCTTTATATAACCTTCAAGCCCTATCAAACTTAGAAGCATGGAAAATAGAGACATACAGTTGATTCATACTTGCTTTTATTTATTTAAATATTATTGCAATATTGTTGTAATAAAAGTAATAGGGAGGTAAGGTCTAGAATTACTGTTGTTCCTTCATATTCACTGGGGTTTGGTTCCAGGACCTGCCGTGGATTCCAAAATCCGTGAATACTCAAGTCCCATTATATGCAGTGGCATAACAAAATGGTGTCCCTTATATAAAATGGCAAAATCAAGGTTTGCTTTTTGGATTATTATTTTTTAAGAATATTTTCTACCCATGAATACTTAAATCCATGGATACCAAATCTGTGGATACGGAGGGACAACTTTATTTTTTCCTGCAACACTGTCAATGTAAAATAACTTGGGTTTCAATTATGTTTGAACCAGGGAAGTTCACTACAGCTTCCAAGCTTACTTGTAAAAAAGGAAGCCAAAAAACAGGAGGAAAGTGACTCACAATCAGATAGAAAGTCTGTTCATATCCTGGTTGAGCAAACCAGGACTAAATGTCCAACCTGGGCTAATGGACCCATAAAACATCATCATACTTTACTGTAATATAATTTTACATAATATAATTATGCGCAACCAAATTTTAGGCTTACAGGCTTTGTTTTTTCCAAAATCCTAATACCTAGAACTCAGTACAAAAGATATATGCTTATAATGAAAGAATTCTGGGCCCAATAACTTGTTCTTAGTAGTAGAAATGAAGGGGCTCAGAGTCTTTCCCATCTAAAAATTCACTCCCAGTTACCCCAAGTTTCTTTCATTTCAGCAGTGTAATTTGGGTAGAGGGAATATTGGTTTGTTATTACTAATTTATTAACCGAAGAGTTAAAAATCCTCAACAATTACTATAAATGACCTAGGGATCTACCAATATATGCAGCTATACCTTCTGCCCAACTCTGATATCAAGTATGATTATTGGATGAGTAGTAGCAGCAACCATGAATGGCAGCAGGCAGTTTTGGCCACCTGCATGCCGCTGGCAAAGGTGGCAGCCCTGGCATGCACCTTTCACTAGATGCTGGATGTACTTAAACCATTTCTTTAATACCTGTCTATTATGGATCCTAAGAGCCAAGGCACTATGGGAAAGGTGGCTTGGAAAATAACTTCTTGAAAGGGTACAGGTTATTTCTCAAGCCTCCCTGCCCCCAATACTGATTTGGTTCTAAGGACACCTCAAAGATAGGCATTAGATAAATCTGGCCTCTGGGTGATCAGAAGTAACACCACCAACTGGATGTTCTGTTCTACCAGGAGTGAATAGGATCTCAGCCTCTGTCTCCAAAGAATCTTAATCTAAAACTAACTCACATCAAGCCTCTAACAAAAACAATACAAAACAAATGCTACTTTTGTTTTGTAAGCACTGCATTTCTTCCTTTCAGTTAAATTGATGTTGTCAGCAGCTATCATAAGTACAGTCATGCATTTATTGAAATCAGATTTCCATAGCTTTCCTAGACCACTTTATCTTGTTAGATACACTACTTGAAAACCAAGAGCCAGTGGTTACCTTAGACTGAGTTTGTTTCCTTCACAGAGACCAACCATTACCATAAACTATCACTAAGGCAACAGGCTGGTTACAGTCTGTTTGCCTACTGTTTTATTTGTATTTCTACATCCATTCCTAACGCCAACACATAGCTTTCCTTTAAAATTATGCAAATCTTTCATAAAGCAACAGACAACCATAAAGCTTTTGCTGCTCTTAGCAATGGCAAGAACTATTAAGTTCTTTCCACAGTTCATCTCCAAATGGACAGTGGTTATTACAAGGCTTGAAATAGTTAAGAGTCTTTTCCTAGACAGAGAGATAAGGCAACCATCTGCCTGTAACTCAAGGCTAAGTTGATGTATAGGTTGGACAAAAACACACAAAAAAAGCACTCAAAACATCATTCCATGATTCTATTTTCATTCTCCAAACCAGTGAAATCTCGGATCCTTGCAGATTAATTATGTAGAGAATTATAAAGAATCCAGTAATAAGGAGATCAAAAAGTGTAAGAACTCATCTACCACATCATATAAGGGTTTATAACATATTAACGAATAAGTAAACATACTTTAACAAAAGCTTAGGAGAAAAGAGCAGAAAATGTTCATAGGTACACTCATTCCAATACTATACAGCACACAAACACACAAAGGTAGTCCATTAAGTCATGTCTATTTACTCCATCAGTTCAGAATAAGAATAAAGAACAAGTAGAGCCATACTGAACTTCAGGTGATGGACTCTGAAGCAACAAATCCTGGGAAAGCCAAGATGAAATAGGTTAAACTTTGGTATATCACATCATGCTTTACTGTCAGAATTAAGCAGATGGTTTAAACACAATCACAGTTCTTCCTTTAACATTGGAGGACAATTGCTGATGAATCAGACTAAGGCTCCATCTTTGGTCCAACGTTCTGCTTCCAGCCAAATGTTTCCAAGTCCTCACCAGCAGGTCATGACAGCAACAACCATCCTCTATTTGTTCCCTAGCAACTGATACTTACATGGTATCTAAGCATGTAGGTTCCATTTAGCTACCATGGCTAACAGACCTAGCTTCCATGAATGTGCCTAATCCTCTGTAAAGCTATCTAATCAGTGGCCTCTGTAGAAAATTCCACAGGTTAATTACACATTGTTTCATGAAGTGCTTTCTTTACCTGTCCCGAAGCTAAATAATTATTCTGCGTGGTGGATCTTTTTTCTAAACCTCATGTTCCCCTTGCTTCTGTTTTTCTTCCTAAACTGAAGAGCTCACGTCATTTTACTTTTCCTTGTAAAACAGGTGTTCTCTAACTTTTGATAATCTTTTCACTTTATCTTTCCAAGCTCTGTCACATCCTTTTCCAGAACAATACACAGCATTCCAAAGATCAGCTACATCAACCCTCATATTCAGTTTTCCTTATAATCCCTAGCAGAATTTGCTATTTTCCTGATCACTGTAAATTATCTTAAGGGTTGCTTCCTTTATACACGTGCAAATATCTCTGGCTTTTCTTCGCAAATGAAGATTCAGGAAGGACTCATCCCGCGCTTTATGCAAGCGCGCTGATGACTTAAAAAGGCCCATCCGAGATAAACAAGTCCGGTTGCAAAAAGCACAGCAGAAGGTCTCCTTGGGTGATGTTTCTGGGTTGTGATTCTTTCTGCGTTGTCATTTCTCTTCAAGACTTGTTCGGCGTGAGTTCTCAAATAAGGCTGCAGCATTGTGGATACTGCGTCTCCATGCCTCCCGGTGTGAGGCCAGGGCGGACCACTGTTGGTGATCAATTTGGCCAAGCCTGAGATGTTGTTTCAGGGAGCCTTTGTATTGCTTTTTTGGAGCGCCCCTCTTACGCTGACCCATGGCGAGTTCAACGTAGAGTAGTATTTTTGGGAGGCGATGGTCCTCCATCCTAGAAACGTGCCCTGCCCAGCGCAGCTGCATTCTCAATATCATGGCCTCAATGCTGGTGATCCCTGCTTGCTCAAGGACAGCAACATTCGTCACATAGTCAGTCCAGTGTATATTTAAGATTGTGCGTAGACAGCGCTGATGAAAGCGCTCAAGGAGTCATAGGTGGTGGCGGAAATATATGTGGGTATAAAATGCTAAACAGTTACAGACCAATTATTCTACATATTTAAATGTAACCTCAAGATGTAAATACAGAATTATAACCAACAGGCATGATCTTGGGCAGACCATATTTCACAATAAAACATACGGACTTCCCTTCTACTGAATCAAGCCATTGATCCATCAAACTCAGTACTGTCTGTTCCAAATGATACTGGCCCTCCAATGACTTAAGCAGAGAGAGCTCTTTCCTAACTTTGAAACTTGAGATTCTTTTTAACTCAAGATACCAGGGATTAAAACTGGGCCATTCTGCATTCATAGCATGTGCTTTTTCTCTGAGCTATGCCCCTTTAAGTTTGAACAAAAATAAAATTCTTGAATAGTCATGTATAGCAAATGTGGACATTACAGTATTTGAAAATGGAATCCACATAGTATAAATGGGTCTTGCTATGTCTAAGATTCATATCTCTCAAAAGCACAATCATTACATTCATACTGTAACAGTGATTAAACCATGTGATACTAACATGACTTTAGTCATAATTAAACAGAATGAACCTTCTTTGCCTTCTGTTGTTACACAATAAATGGGCATGCAACTAAAGGTACGTATACTATGTGTTCAAAATTAAAGTCCAGAAAGAAAGTGAAGAAAGACTACATCTGAAATATACTTGAGTATCTTTAGGCAGTACTAGCAAACTTGTTTTAATACAACTCATTATTATTTCATGAACACTGTAAAGTTACCCCTATGCTGTCATCGTTAGAATTAGCCACTATGAACAATCATATAAAATGGCTGAGAATAGTCAAAGTACATGACACAAGGGCCTATGTATAACTTTGGCCTGGTTATTTAGGGGAATCATTTTCATGTCCCTTGAAATACCCAAGCTGAAGTGAGACACAATCTTAAACTACATCTAATAAAAGCAGAGTGATGAGTTTAAATCCAGGTTTGCTTCAATCACTTAAAATGGTGGGTGACACACACACAAATGGATGTTTTTTAAAAAAATAAAATGGCATGTAGGGAGTGGCTGCTCAAGCCTCATCCTGTTTGCCTTTCCACAAGTATCTGTATACTTCTCCATACTTCAATACTGATTTGAAGAAATTTGCTTGGCACACAGAAAGAGGTTATGAGGTAAGCAAGAGCCAATGAAGTGTTCAGCTCCCTATACAAACACCAAGGTAACTCTATACCTTATCAAAAGAGATACCTGTTGTCTATGTAGTTTCCTTTTTCTCATATATAAGCACTTTTCACGGTGCTTCTATGCTCCAATATAGTTTAACAGGTACAACACTATAAGATTAATTAAATGGAAACCTGAATTCTGTTTTACATAACAAGAAACTAGTTTAGCTCCAGATCTCCACAATATAAATTGTATTATTGCAAAGACTGGAATATCAATCAACACTAAAGTTGCATTACAAACCAGAGGAAGTACTAGTATATTAAGTCAATCTGCTTAAAGCAGATCATGTCGTCCACCCCATGCTGCCCTAATCTAAACTCCAAATATAAGAGAACTGTAACTCAGACCAGAACTAATCAGGAACTGCAAAGCCTCAGACAAATAATACCAAATAAGGGAGGTATGAAGAGAAAAGACCCCGACTCACCAGACAGAAATTTTGATACAGAGGAGGCCTTGACAGATATAGGTCAGCAGACCTATCTCAAAAATCCCACAATCTGCAAGCTGATCCAAAAGCAGACACTTTGCAGTCTGCTCAAAGTAGAGGGCAATGAGATTCAGAGAGGAGAAAAATCACATGGTGTGTGTAAGTTAGATAGCTGAATAAGCATACCCTGCCAATACTGATAAGCAACTTAAAATTCCTTCTATGAACTGCCCAAAATTTACTTTGCTTCACAACTCTGTTCCCTTACCTGGGTTCCTGGAAGGGAAATACCTGAGTAGAGAACAGACAGGATGTTATAATGCAAACCACACTATGCTGATGTAAAACATATTTACTCTAGAAGTAGGAAACTATTCTGCCTAGCATAGAAATTAATAGAATGCAATACAGTATGTTGTGGTTACATATATTATTTATGGGATAAATTGGCCAAAACAAGCAGGATTTTTGTCCAGTCCAGAAACAAAGTAAGTGATCTTTTTTACTGTAGGGTTCTGTAATCTAACATGAAAAGCAATTAGAACAACAAAAGTCATTCTGTATCATAGTCATGTAGAACTACTTCCCCAAATTTTAAGATTTAGTTCAATGGCACCTTATTAACTATTCAGAACTACCACTGTACCTGATTAGGGAGGTTTAATGTAGAGGTTACATATTTGCAAATGCCAACTACAGTGGGTGGAAAGGACAGCAAAATATTCTGGACAACTACAGCCAAGGTCACAATATAGTAGAGATCCTCCCATGTTGGTGGAAGTGTAGTCATGGCAACTTTCAACAAAAATCACACCTACAAATGGAGTTGCTAAGTTGCTGTTTCCAGACATTGCTCTCTCTCCCCCACTTCTCTCTCAAGACCAAACTAGATATTACATGGGAGATGTGTCCTCTAACTGTAAATCCAGACAGGCCTTTTTTAAAAAACAGCCACTCAGAACTGATCAGACATAGGAGATTTTCAGACTACTGTACACTGTTATAGTGTTACTGTTCCACTTTAACTGCTCTGGCTTCCTCCTGTGGAATTCTGGGGGTTGTAGTTTAGTGAGGCCTAAGATCTCTCTGGCTGAGAGTTGTAAATGCCCCTCCCTAAACTGCAAATCCCAGGATTCCACAGGAGGCAGCCAGAGCAAATAAAGTCGAATAGTAACACTATAACAGTGTTGTCTGAAATCTCCATAGAAAATGACTTAACCCTTTCCCTGCCAGCTGGTTTTTATACAACCTGTTTTATGATTTTCTATCTGTGTGTCAAACAATATAGGGGACAGCCTTCTAAGTGGAAAACAACAGAAAGCAAAAAAGCTCAAGCAGCTCCTCCATCCTACCATTCCTTTAATCCCAACTGCAACCTCTTTTACTTTTACTTTGTTTTCTTTGGGACACTTACACTCACCTATTTTGTAAAGCTTACTTTGGGTCTTACAGAACACACCAGGGTAAGAGTTTTGAGAAAGACAGCAGGAAAGGGGATCAACTATTGGCATAAACTGTACTTAAATGGGGCAAAACTTGTAGCTCTATTCAGTAAGACGTACACAACTGGTATAGTCTTCCCATTTGAACATCAGCAAATCCACTAATTTACAACCTGTAAAACAGGTGAAGATGGCAGCTGAAATCTTTAACCAAATGAGTTACCTATCACTCATCTACAAAAAAATCAATTAGAAAGTCACTCTCATTCCTCCTTACAAGTCATAATAATCAGCATAACATAGGAGGATCCTTTTAAAGCTGTGAAAATATTCAGAACAGACTAATGTATTCTTTTGATCCATTTACTTATGTAAACATACTTAGAGCAGAGCAAAAGAGACACACCTGTTAAGAAAAATTAATTTTCTACAGAGGAGTAAGGGGGGGGGGGGGAATCAGGATTCTTCTGAGACACACTCCAGTCTAGGCCTGTTATACCTGCCTTCACTTTTGCTGCAGGGAAAGCAGTTCAAGACATGTTAAAGCAGATAAATTCCAAGCAATACAAGCAGGAGAACATAGTATTAGACACATACACACACAAAAATATCTGCTGCTTTGGGCAAACAGGCAAAGAGGAAGAAGTTATTCATGCAAATACATATGCTTTTAGTAGGTTGATGACAATTTAAAACTTCCTTTACCAACAACCAAATAGTCGAGGACTGGCATGTGTCAACTGCCATGCGAGCATATCACTGCAGAAAACACTATGCCAACACAGTAAATGGATTAAAGTACACATGGATTAAGTCAATGTAGATGTTTAGCCTTTCCTCTAGTGTAGGGCTAACTCAGTTGTTCTTTATTTATTCAAAAGACTTTTAGCATAATCTTCTCAAAGAAACTTTGCTTCTTTGCAAAATTTCACAACTTTTCTTGTATTTGTGTCCCTGGTATCCAATCTAATGTTTTGGCAACCAAAAGTATATTTCTCAATTTTTTCCAACTTCACCTTGTTTAAAGGTACATGTTAAGAGATTTAAACAATAAGAACAAACCTTTACTCTAATAGGAAGACATTTTAAAGTGCTCCAGAACATGGACAGGATCATCAAGAGGATCAGTTAAGGCAGCATCACAGAGCCAAGCTATAATCCCACATAAACTGCAGCATGATGTAAAAGTACCTCTTAACACACTTGGTGTTCACAGCTGACAACATGTGACCCTATGTCAAAAGCCACAGAACCGTAACCGTCATCACACTGCAATAAAGACAGAGCAAGCTCATTAGCTGCTCAATGACTCAGGGAGGGTAGGAGTGTGGCTTCACCACCACCACCCCACAACTGGCCTTCAATCTTTTTGATTTCATAATCAAAGCGGGATGGGATGGCTTCCGCCACTAAACAGAAGTGCATATTTTCAGACAACTAATATTTGTTGAGTACCCAGCTTGCGGGGGCAATTAGCTAACACACAATGGAAACTGTTTAATGCAGTGTAGATGTGTAATAGCTATTGCTTAAAACAATTTGTAAGCCGCTCTGATAGCCTTGTGGCTGAAGAGTGGGGTATAAATAACTAAATAAAAAAAAATTGCTAATAAGCACAGTCTGTGTGAGAAAATTCAAATGAAAAAACTATTTGCCAAGTTTCATTATTATGAGAAAACAAACCAACTCGTTTCAGTTTGGTACAAATGACTGTAAAGAACCACCAACTTTCACAGTTTTTATAAGCTGCATATTCAAACTAAACAAAATTAACTTGCTTGATTGGCTGGCTCCTGAGCCATACTTCACATTCTCAAAGCTCAGTCTGCACTGCAGAGTGTTTATACCTCAAGTGCATTCTAGTAACCATATCTCCTTATCACTGTTGTATTTATAAACAATTCTAATAGAAGAGCAACCAGTTTCCAGCAAAGGGACTACAGTTGTCCCTTCACATTCTCTGGGGTTATGGGTGGAACACCACCGGTGAAAAAAACACGAATAAGTCCTGTCCCCAACATATGTCCTACACTACAGTATTGTAGACTCCTCTCCTGCCAACAGGACTGCCGATACCTGCCAATGCGGTAACAACACCCGCCCCCAGGCACACAAACCATAATCCTCACCCACATTTGCTTCCCCGCCAGCTCTCCTTCCCTCTCTCTGCCCTGCCAACAACACATCCTTACTGATTGTTTTAAATGGGCAGTGCTGCTTTGGTACTAGGTAAGAAAGCAAGCTAGAGTGTTTTGTTGCCAGGACAGGAGGAGAGGGGAGGAGAAGGGTGGGGTCTTGGAGTTTGAGCTAATTGAGCAGCAGCTACAAACTGTGAATACGCAAAACCACGAATGTGAAATACAGGAATGTGAAGGGACAAATGTATGCTTCACCCTCCTTCCAAAGAATGTGTGGCTATATGTCTGTTTCACTTTAATGTTTACAGATTCTAAATTTACTCTAGCACAAGTTTTAACTTCCTGATTAAAAAAGATAAAAAAAAAACTAGGAAGCCAAACAAATATCCAGAAATGTTTCTGAAATTTAGTCTGTTTTATCAAAACTAAAGTGAAGGGTGTGACACCATGGTACATTCAGTCAATACTATTTAAAGCTCTGTTAACCAGAATCAGTTTGTTGAATTATTACCTAGAAAGTTACAACATGATTTGACTTAGCCTTGAGAAGATAATTAGAGAATGACATAATTGTTTCTTAAATTAAAGAGGGAAAGAATATTGTTGACAAAACAAGATACAGCGGTTTCTATTACGAGACCAAAATAAAGCATTGTAACAAGCTTCTAGGTAGCCCCTTGCCTGGTGATCACTAGCAATTAAGTGCAGCTTCAAGAGACCTAGGCAAAGAAATGTGTGTGCAAGGGAAGATTATTTATTTTTCCTCCCTTTTCAGGCGGGGTATGAAATGATGAACAGAAATACTTTTGAGCCCTTGGTTGGCAAATAGATTTCTTGGGAGGGGAGAATGTTTGTGAATACAGTTACTATCTAGAAAGGTTCCACAAATCACCTCCCCACATACACACACACACACTCCAGCCTGTGAGAAACAACTTGAAGAGGACAATTTTTAGGTGAAATGGACAGGAAGGAAAATAATTAAGCATCACTTCCTATCCCCTCTTCCACATGTGTAATCTGCCCTCGGCTGCAATAGGTGTTAAGAAAACACAACAAAAAGTATCATAATCCTCTACTGTTCCACCCAAATTATCTGTCCTTACTGCTCCATTATTCCAAGGACTTTAATCATTAAGTATATGGTCCCGCCCAGTGTCCTCTAGGGAAAAAAAGTGAAAAACAGAAAGGCTTAATTTTACAACTGCTCTTCAATCTAATCAGATACAAAATTCACAGTCTTGAATTAGTCTCTGAAGTAGTATAAAGATGCAATCTGGCAGGCTACTGTAACCATTAACATTTATTTTTTATTCAGGTGTGTTTAGAAAATGTTTCAGAAAACTAGAAACTTAATTTAAGATTGTAGAGTTGTAAGAGAACACAAGGGCCATCCAGTCCAACACCCTGCCACGCAGGAAATCTTGATCAAAGCATCCCCGACAGATGGCCATCCAGCCTCTGTTTAAAGACCTCCAAGGAAGGATACCCCACCATGCTCCGAGGGAGTGCGTTCCACTGCCAAACAGCTCTTACTGTCAAAAAGTTCCTCCTAATGTTGAGGTGGAATCTCTGTTCCTGGAGCTTGCATCCATTGCTCCGTGTTCCAGTCTCTGGAGCAGCAGAAAACAAGCCTGCTCCATCCTAAATGTGACACCCCTTCAAATACTTAAACAGGGCTATCATATCGCCTCTTAACCATCTTTTTTCCAGGCTAAACATATCCAGCTCCCTAATCTCTCCTCATAAGGCATGGTTTCCAGGCCTTTCACCATTTTAATTGCCCTTCTCTGGACATACTCCAAATTGTCAATATCCTTTCTGAATTGTGGTGCCCAGAACTGGACACAGTATTCTAAGTGAGGTCTGACCAAGGCAGAATAGAGCGGCACTATTACTTCCCTTGATCTAGACACTATACTTCTATTGTTACAGCCCAAAATTGCATTAGCCTTTTTAGCTGCCGCATCACACTGTTGACTCATGTTCAACTTGTGGTCTACTAGGACTCCTAGATCCCTTTTGTACGTAGTCTCGTTCAGCCAGGTCGTTTAAAACATTTTGAGGACTTCACACGTCTTAGTTTTTCTAAAATATTCTACTTTATAGAGGGAGAGAAAGGTTGAACTAAAAATATTAATAAATGTTTCTGCCAGATTCCTCCCCATAAAGGATGCTGTGGATGTTACTGGCATATAAAAGTGATTACTATTGTACGCAAGTGCCTCAGATTCTTCATGCTTACATCATCAACAATATATTACACAAAAAAACTCTTAAAACACCTTAAAGACTGAAACAATTTTTATTGATGATATATTAGTAATGTATTGTGCCCCTTTTGATTGGCTAACAAAGGGATCACCACAATGTGCATTTTGGATTTTGGTTCGGCTTACAAATTTATGGACCCATGACCATTATGTTATAATAAATTTGTTTTTAAGGTGCCACAAGACTTTGCTGTTTTGATGCAACTGCACAACACAGCAAAGCCTTTGGAAACAGGTGATTGTTTAAAAAGATTTGAAATGTGAAAAATAAGTATTTTGGACTACGGTCCTTACCTAGGAATAAGCCCTACTGAACACAATAAAGCTTGCTCCTGAACAGCCAGATATAGATTACACTGTTATCCTAAAAGGAAAGAAAGAAAGCTATATTTATTATCTAGTGGATATATAGAGTGTGCTGTTTTAAATGTAAATAAAAAGTAGAGGTCACACATTTGTGATGCCAGTGTAATATTGTTTTCCACTAAATCATAATCTTTTAAAAGAACGTCACTCATTCAAAACTTCATCTCCATACCAGAGCCTTAAATTAATTCCATGTTTGTTAATCTGCTTTCTTGGTGGTGCTTTTATTAAAATTAGTTGTCCCTCCGTATCCACGGATTTAAGTATTGACAGCTTGAAAATATTCTTTAAAAAATAATACCAGTAATCCAAAAAGCAAACCTTGATTTTGCCATCTTATATAAGGGACACCATTTTGCTATGCCATTGCATATAATGGGACTTGAGTATTCACAGATTTTGGTATCCACGGGGGGTCCTGGAACCAAACCCCAGCGAATATGAAGGGACAACTGTAGATACCTTAATAACTTTGTCGCATTCATGTCACAGAATTTATTTTCTAACACTACTTGGAAAATATCTGCAACAAGATTACTTCTTAACATGTCCATGAGTTTAGAATTCACAACTACAAAAAAGGTTTCATATTGCAGTTTTAGTTAAGATGTTAACTATACTTAACATGCTAACTGCCTTACTATGAGGCGGCTGAGCAGCATAGCTTTCGAATAGTCTTCTGAGGAGATTTATAAGCAGGTTTCAGGGGTTATTTTATCTCCGCGCACACACAAATATTCCAATATCCCATTTAAATCAAGCAAGGTCCCAACAACCTATCAAGAGGAATACACAATGCATTACTGTCTTACATTAAAATGAGATATTAATACAATGAAACAAAGAGCCAATGATTGAGAACAGTTTATATAGCACTCAGTGCATAGTCACGGCTTAATATAAGTGCATTTACAAAATTAGCTACATGCATATCCAAGTATCTGGTTTCACAAGGCACATGAGAATAAGACACCAACATCTGTGGCCAAGAGAACCCAACATCTAACCTATAAAATATGCACAAAACACCTGTTCAAAGTTACACTCAGATTCAGATTAGCATGTCTATAGAGGGGGGGAATTTTAAATATCTCAGTATTTTAAAGAATTTTAAAGAACTTAAAAGTATTTTCTTCAAAGTAACATTACAGGCTTTTCGTTATCAAGGCAAAGATCTCACAATAAAGCCGCTAGAATAGATTAAAAGCACTAGCAACCCCGGCAGAAACCATAATACATTTATTTGCATAACAACTTCAGCAGCAATATATATATACTGTATATATTAACTTCACAAAATTCATGTACAAATTAATATGCCAGCTTGTCCTCAAAACAGTGGAAAAACTACAAACCCAACTAACTGCCTGATAGTGCACACAGTGACGGTTCCAATAGTCTTTTCTATATTGCATTCTTTTCATTAAAAAAAAATCTACATATATAAGATTTGTGGTGGTGGTGGTGGTGGTAGAAACGAACCTAAACATCAGCATTTTGCTTCCGGAGAGTCCTAATTAATAAATAGGCTATCCTTGTCAAACGCCACCTCAACTATAAGTCACCTTCACTTTGCATGACTGCCAGTCCCAAGTGATGCCTCCACCTACCATTTTAAGTTAGCTTTTTTTCCCCTGACGCGGAAATAGATATTACTTTAGTTGTGGATTACCTCCGAGTCCCAAAGGGAAGGAATCACCCCCTTGTAACCAGAGCAGCCTGCGACCACGCCTTCCAGCTGCCCTCGCAAGTTGCAAGCGGAGCAGTCGTGTCACATTTCTTCTTCTTTCATCCACAGGGATCCTAAAGGTTAGTTTTACACAGGGCCGCCATCAGGCTCATCTAGCAGAAGTCCGGAGGGGGGAGGCCACAGAGGCACACCGAGAGACCACACAAAAGAGAAATTTCTGGTTGCCGAAGGAAAAGAACGCCCCAGAAAGCGAGAATGGGGCTAAACTATCTATCTATCTATCTATCTATCTATATATGTCTATACACACACACATACAATTGTCCCTTCATATTCACTGGGGTTTGGTTCCAGGACCCCTGTGGATACCAAAATCCGTGAATACTCAAGTCCCATTATATGCAATGGCATAGCAAAATGGTGTCCCTTATATAAGATGGCAAAATCAAGGTGTGCTTTTTGGATTATTATTTTTTAAAGAATATTTTCAAGCTGTGAATACTTAAATCCGTGGATACGGAGGGACAACTGTGTGTGTGTATACACATACACACACATACATGCGCGCGCGCGCACACACACACACACACACACATATATATATATATATATACACATACACACACACACACACACACACTCATCTGTTTGTGTTGCTCTCGAGTTTGTCAGAGAGCCTCGCTATCTTCCTCGTTCAACTAAGTACACACTTATAAGGGAAGAGCAGAAGGAATTGTTTTAGATAGAAAATGAAGCTCTCTGCCCCTCCATAACGAAAGCCAAACCTTGTTCACTGAGGTATCAACTTTGGGGAGTGGGGTGCATGCGAGAGTTAAACCCCAAAGCAAGATGATCGCTGGAAAGAAACGTGTCAGGGCTCAAGTCTACCTTGGAAGTCGGGTCCCCTAGTCCTGGATAAACTGAGATCGCTGGCAGTTATTATTCAACGAGGGTCTTAAAAGCACTCTGCACATGTTCAAGAATACTCTGCTGCTACTAAATCTCAGGTCCCAGAGGTCCGTCGTGAGTGACATCAAAAAGCCTCAACACTTGGAAGGCCACTGGAAATATACATACAGCCGGTCTTATGAAGTCCTTTGAAAGTAAACGCCTCCCCCTACACCACCCCGCAAAAAAGGGATTTACAGTACTTGCAAGTAAACATGTCTAGGGACCGATTCTCTCCCGCCCCCTCCCTTTCCGGGAAAAACAATGCAACTCTTCTTTCCCAGAAAGGGACCATCGGATGACCAGGGGAGGGACAAACAAACAAACACACACCACACACCCTGGTCTTTCTTCGACGGCTCTTCCCAGCCCGGCTTTGCTCGCAGCTCCCTACGTCGTGGGGGATAAAAAGAGCAAAGGGCCGTGAAGTTTGGCTCTTGTGTGGGGTGGGGGTTGTTTCATTTTTAATCTTCCTTTGGCGGGTTCAGCCCCCTCGCTTGGTCCCAACAACTCCCAAAACACTGAAGCGGAGCAGGAGGAGGAGGAGGGAGCTCACAGCCTGGCCCGTCCACACGACGGGAGCGAGGAGGAAAAGCCAAGGAAGGCGGTCTCCTCACTCAGCCGGGCTTCGCTCACCTTCACAGACCGGGCAGCAGCGCTACAGTCCCCGCCGCCGCCGCCGCCGCCGCCGCCGCCTTGGCCACCGTAGCCCTCGGCATGTCCGGGGAGCTCCTACAAGGAGGCGCCTCCCAGGCCGGGCTCAGCCTCTGGCTGCTGCTGCTGCTGTTGTTGCTGCCGCCGCCTCCTCAGCCGCTGCCATCTTGTCCTGGCGGCTGCGAGAAAAGCACCCCAGCTCAGCCCGCTCAGCTCCTCGGGCCTCCGCCTCATCTTCCCGCGGAGGGACCCCGCCTGCCGCCGCCCACCCCGGCGGCTGCTCTTCCCGCTTCTCGGGAAGGTGGCGGGGCTGAGGGGCAACAACGAGCTCAGCTGCCTCCGTCGTCGTCGTCGTAGGCGCCTCTGCCTGCTTGCTTGCTGCCGCCCACCTCCGCCCGCCCTGGTCGCCTCCTCAGCCCCGCTCCGACATGGCTCTCTGTTCCGTTTCCAACCTGCGGGGCCCGCCTGCCTGACGAGAAGCAGCAGCAGCAGCAGCGAGCCGCCCCTCTTTCTTTCTTCCGCAGCTGGAGCGCCCCCGGCTGGTTTCTGGCCGGCCTCCTGGCTGCTGAAACTGGAGGACGGAACCCGCCTCCTTCCTTCTCTGAGGGGAGGAAAAGGGCTTTTCGCCTCAGTTGTCGCGGGCCCTGGTTTGCGTTCTCACGGGACGCCTCCGCCACGGGGCGAAAAAGATGAATGCCAAAGACAGAGAGGAGGAGGAGGAGGAGGAGAAAGGAGCCAGCGGCGTGCCAGTTCATACTAATGGTTCCTCTCGTGCGAGGCAGGCTCTCCTACTACTGAAGAGGCCAAATCCACACTACACAAATAATCCAGTTTCAAACTGGATTATTTGCCATGGCTCCTTCCTGTAGAAGCCTGGGATTTGTAGTTTTATAAGGGACCCGTCTAAACAGTGAAAATATATCCCTCATGGAATTCGCTGGGAATTCTACCTGTCTAAATGGGATCCAGCACCAATCCACACCATTTGGAAGGAGGGGGGCCCAAAATGGCAAAAACAATGTTGTAAAAGCCTTTGCAGATTTTCCTGTACTTTTTCAAAAACTGCAAGGGGTGCATATGCCTGTTCATTTGGACTATCAAATGACAGGAAATTTGAGGTGAAGCACAAAGCTGACTGGCCGGGAGAGAGTGTGGGCAGGGCTTGCTAGCAGGGCAAACACCCGCTGCCACCATGTTGGATTTTCACCTTAGCGATCCCTTGCTACTATGATAAAATAGGATGAATATTTTCTGTTTTGCTTTCCTATAAAATTGGGAAACTGCTCCATCACACCAGAGCACTTTGGGATGATTTTTTTTTTTTAATGGTGGCAGTAACAGGAGCATAGCTGCTATCAGGAATGTGAGGCTTACGGAGGCTTCAAAGGCCGGAAAAAACATTCAGATATGTCACTGGTGCTGGCAAGATGCCAATACTACGAGGTACTTTGGACTTTTTCCCCTTGTGTAGATAGGCCCAAGGTCTTTAGCCTTCTCTGCCAAAGAGTGCTGGTGCCTCACCAAACTACAAATCCCGAGGTTCCATAGGAAGGAGCCAGGCAAATAATTCAGTTTCAAACTGGATTATTTGTGTAGTGTGGATTCAATGTGGCCTTACTTCCATATAAGTGTGCCTGGGGTTACAGCTAAAGGCAAAACCTGTTTCAGATAATTCAGGCTTAAATGACTGCACAGGATGCATTTCTGGGTTTGTACAACTGTTCACGTGTAAAGTCCAACACCCAGAGCCAGATGGTGCATTTGAAAAATGGCTGTCTTTTAAAGGGAGGTTTACACTTCAGGCTGAAAGGAAATGGATTCAGGGGTAGCTGACGGCCGTGTTGGCCATGCAGCAAAAGACAACAAAATCCACAAAACAGCAATACTTTGTGCAGTTTGGTTGGCCAATAAAAGTATCACTGTTTTGTGAAGGCTAAAACTAGTCCATGAAAGACCATTAAATTTCGAAAGGGGAAGCCATACAGTATTTCTGGAACGTGAATTAGTTGCAGTGGTATCTTCTCCCCTCTTAGAAAAAGAAAAAAAAAGCTAAATTTCTGTTCCCACTTGCATAAAACGTTATTCTGATAGTTCAAATATGCCAACTTCTTACTTTTTCCTTTTACAGTATAAGCAGAGAGAAAACAGATTATATAGGCAGTCCTCTTTGCCCATTTTGAATGCATGTGCTGCTCCTTTATGAATCAATAATACAGGTAATTACCAGGTATCTATTAGGGCTAGTCCCAGGCCTTTAAGTGTTATAAACAAAGACTGGAAGCTTCATTACTCATACAGTACACTGCTCACGGTTCCATTCTGGGATCTATGCAAAACCATACATAGTTTCTTCAGTGGTTTTCCCCTTTTGATCCTCCAGTCCAAATGTTTTGGATTCATTTCCTAGACCTTCTCACTATTGGTCACCATTGTCTGAGGCTTCAGGGAATTAAAGCCTAAAACTTCTGAGGGGCCAAATGTTCAAAACACTTGCTGCCTGAATACCATTCTTCTTCCCACACCCCTTCCTGAAGACGTAAACTATTGCAACCTTCTTGTCTGGCAGAATTTCTATACTGTACCTCCAAACAATGTTGGCCCAAGATACAGTACAGTTGTCCCTCTGTATCCACGGATTTGGTATCCACGGATTTAAGTATTCATGGCTTGAAAATATTATTTAAAAATAATAATCCAAAAATCAAACCTTGATTTTGCCATCTTATATAAGGGACACCATTTTGCTATGCCATTGCATATAATGGGACTTGAGTATTCACAGATTTTGGTATCCACAGGGGGTCCTGGAACCAAACCCCAGCAAACATGAAGGGACAACTGTATAAGTATACATCATGTCTCACCTATAGCCCCAAACAGTTTATAAAAATAATAAAACAAAAAACATAAATGCAAAAAAACCACCCCATAATGGTAAAAGGCCCAAAATCATACAAGCTGTGTAGAACAGTCAAAAGGATTAAAACTGCATCTGAAAAATAAGGAAAATAAGGACAAACCTTTCTGTTACACCGAAAGGGTACAACATCAGGCAGACATCTGGGAAGCTAGGAATTGCCAAAATGCTTCTCCCCTATTACAACTAACAACTTAAAACATCTTGCTGTTCCATTCAGACACCAATTCCTGCCTTCCATCTGTCTTCACCCCCTGACCTTGTGCTGAAACATATACTGCCTCACTAGAGTTGCTAGTTCAGGATTGTCCTAGGCAATCAGGTTTCCAAGCTAAAGCATGAAACCTAGGGATGGTCCCTGGTGATGTCATCAAGCATTATGCATTAAGTACCTACCACAGTTGCTCACAGGTTGTCATTCAAATACATAAACACACAACATATTTTCATGTTTTGAAATTAAGAAAAAAAATCTTAGCTAAAGGTGCTGTTCCCAGAGCAAGGTGAAGTAAGGAGATTATTCTTTCTCATTTATTTAGGGAGATAGGATAAGAAACATTTAACCTAGGTTACTTGCTTCTAGACAGAAAATGAATGCAGAACAGAGCAGAGGGTGAACCCTGGCTACAACAACAGGGAGGGAAGGGTGAAGCTAAGTAAAGAATAGGCTCTATGGAGAATCTGTGCAAGTACTGTAACAGCAAAACAAAAAAATAAAGCCAACCTTGCAAATTCTGGCAAGCTGCTGTAATAGCTGAGCTGGATATTTGCACAGAGTGCTTTCTCTTACTTGGAGATGAGCCTCCCAAAACTAGAGAATTTGTATCCTCACCTGGAGGTGACCCATAAAACTGAAGGCCCCATACAGCCAGCTATGGAAAATTGCATTGTTGATCAGGGTTAGTCTGGGTAGAATGAGTTGCTTATGGGCCTAATTCTACCATGGGCTATGAGAGGATGCAGGACTTCATCATCAAAAGGGCGGGAATCCTTCTTTGCTGTACACCATCTGCTGCATCATCTACCACCAAAATAGCTTATCTTATATCAATAATGTGTGTCAGTGTTCAGCATCAACCCAACTTTTTGGGAGGCCTAGGGCTATACCCAGTTGCAGAACAGACCATCTTTATATTTAGTGGCATTGTTCATGTGATGTTTCCTGCTTTCTGGTTTAGGGTAAATGAGCATTATAGATGCCAGATATTTGGCAAAATTGGGTGTCTTTTATTTATTTAATTTATTTATATATTTATTTTCCACCTTTCTCTCAGTACGGGAGCCAAGGCAGTGTACACACCTTTAAAAACACAAAACAATTTTTAAAAACTCAGTATAAAAGATAAAATACAATTAAACCAACTTTGCTTTAAAACACACATTAAAAACTCTCCTAGTATTAGAAAGTATTTGAACAGATTTTCTTTCACCATGGCAGCCTGACTAGCTGCCACCAGGATGTTATCTAGACTATGAAAAACTCCTAATAGAATGCAAGGAGAATATCTTTTGTCCCTACAAGATCCTGCAGTGAGTCACCATTTTCAGAAGCAGGGGGACTGAACTGACTGCACAGGAAAAACCTTAGCAGCTTTTCACAAATTTTTAAAAATAATGCGAGGGGATGCACATTAGCACTCATTAGAACAAATTATTTGCTTTGTTGCACATTCTCAGAAGGTGGAACTGGAGATCTGATTGGTTGGATATGTTGGGGGGGGGCAGGTTTTCTGGCAAGGTAGTGCCTGGAAGTGCCATGTTGGATTTTTACATTAGCTATTGTGCGCTTTTTTGCTACACTGAGGTGCCCCCCAAAAAATTTTAAGCACAAGGTTGCACTTGCATACCTTTGTTCTAATACAGATAGCTTTTCAGCCTATTGTTTTTGCTGAAAGACTGTGAATGACCATGAAGACAAAAGATGACCATGACCGTGGAGACAAAAGACTGCTGCTGCGAATTTGCAGTAATGCACAGAAATGAGCATTATATCCTCTTGTCTAGACTAGCCCCTGGTAAATAGCAACAGAGCTCAATAGGAATTACTACCGATCCAGTCAACTGTTTTTCAAAGCTCCTCTGAGACTGATCTGACAAATCACAACTCCATCAGTCCTAGACAGCATAGCTAATGGTAAAGGATGGTGGGAGTTGCAATTTAACAGCATGTGGAAAGCTAACATGTTTTATATTAATGACCTACCTCAAAGGGTGCGGCTATACGATCATAAAAAAATCCGTATGGGGGCAAAAAATACGAACAACCTGTCGTTCATATGCATACGATCTGGCTATACGATTTTTAAGCTCCCTAAGCTCCGTATGACTCTCTCTTCCCGAAGCTGGCTGGAGTGAGCAAGCCAAGCGGCAGTTTTAAATCTCCCGTCGCTTTAAAAAAAAAAAAAAAAGATTCCTGGTTTATGGACAGTTGGTTTTCCGTATTTACAATATAAAATAAAAATAAATAAACATATAAATTCACGAACTTACCGGACGCTCGCTAGCCGGGAAACCAACCTGGCGGCCGCTCCCAATTCCCCTCCGTGCTAGCCCCGCCCCCTCTACTCAGCCAGCCAATCAGATTACCCTGCCTGTTCGTATGTGTGCAAACGGACCGTACAGACCCATCAGCCATCCGAACGGCGTACGGATTTCTCTTCACGATCCGCTTTCCCTCCCGAATGCTGCGTGTGCGTATTTCAGGGTGGGAAACCGGGGGCCCCCTCTTTTGCATTCGTGTGCATCCGAACGGCCGTTTGTACCGAAGTGTGAACTTCCGCAAGCCGTACGTATTATTTAAATCATGTAGACGGGACCAAAGATTCCTTCAAATTCAGTTCCAGGATTATTTACATTGAACAAAAAACAAACCCAAATCATATATTGCACTTTTAGGCTTGTACAGTACTTCTGACCACCATTATAATATAAATAGGTAGCAACCCTTTTACATCATATTCTCAGTCAATGCTTCTTTATACTGCTTGTGCTGTCAATTGTAATGACAATGCTTCATACATACCTCACATATGCATATCTAAATGTATGCAGGATGGTTATAGGCAGTTTCCTGCAAAAGAATATGGACTGTGAAGTGGACCTGAGGGTAGCAAATAGACAAAATAGTTGATTGTCCTCTCCCCCTGCACCTACCACCTTTTCATTGTTGATGACAAAGGCGCTCTAATCCACATTAACCATATCAAGTATAGAAGCACAATCGTGTATGTGCAAAGAATTGATAAAAAGCATTCTAACAGTACCTAACAGACAATGTATTGATCATTCTGTCTATTTCTAAGTCATAGTATGACATGGATAGTCAAGTAGCTGTCTTAGATACAAATAAGCATGTGCCTATGATAAAGGGAGAAAGTGTGTGAGAAAAAAGCAGTCCTACCAAGCACATGGGAGAGGGGCAGTCTGCAGCTGACCCTTAAACCATGTGGGATGCTACTCACAAAAGTTGCTGCTGACAGCAGGAAATGAAAAGCCCTGTTGCTCAAGCATAAGCAGTCTTGCAGGTCTCTGGATCCCAGCTGTTGTATGGAAAGCTGTAATTGTACACCCTCCTTGTGCAGCACAGAGCTAGCCCAGAACATTGCATCAACATGCTTTTATTACCCATAAACCACTTCCTCCCACCACCACCACCCCTTCTACCGAAGCATATACGCAGTTCAGCTCAGTGGGCTTTGATCCTGCCAAAAGGTTGTCAAATAGGAGATTTATATAAGTATGCAATCCAGTCAACAATTTAAGCATTTTAAAAAATTAATATAGCAGTGGACTTTTCTGAAATGCAGCTCTTAAGAATTCTTAGAAAATCCTTTAAAAGCTCCTTTGTTATTCTCATTCAGTCAAAGCATAACACACTATAACTAGCTTACAAAATTATTATACACCTTATTTTCTAAAGAAAGCTAATGAGTAACCCAGTTCATGTGCATACATTTATAGGCTGGCAGGAAGCTTGGTAAACGTCCACTAAGTCAGAAAATAGTTCCTGAGGTGTTTTCATCCATTAGAAATGAAAATAGCTACCCACTGAAAGCCATTTGTTTGCCTTTGTTTTCAAAACAAGAATTATGTAAAGAGTGCACAGCTTCAAACTAACATTTGTAGAGCTTGGCTTGCAGGAAAATAACAGCTCCTCACATTAACTTTTTTTAAAAAACTACTATTACAAGTTTCTTTTCAGGTATGCAAACAGCCAAAGTAACACAGAGATAGCTACACCACTGCCAAATTTTAGGTTGCTGTTGCAAAGTTAATTTCTACTTTAGGATTCCATGTACTATTGCTAACCACCCTAATTTTGACAAGACAATATGGCAAAAACAGTATTTAAATTGAGAACCATTCATCCCAAGATGGCAATATATCATGAACTTAGATCACATTAAGGAAACACTTTCAGGGGTAGCTGTCTTGGCCATGTAGCAAAACAAAATCCAAAATCCACAACATTTGGTTGGCTAATAAAGGTATAACTTTTTCATGGATTTTGGATTTTGTTTTAGATCACATTCTAAGGATGACATTGCAAGCCCACTAGGAACAAAGCCAGACTTAGGACATTATCAGACTAGCATCTAAAAATTCTGTAATTCCGCAAATGAAGATAGCAGAAACATTGTGGCATTGTAACACTTATTATCGCACGTAGCTGTAATCACGTGAAAGAAATGCCACAGAATTATCGTATGACCACCACTAGTGCTTTAAGAACAAGAGTTTACCTCCGTGGTTTGGCATGGGCAAGATTTTATTGGTTCTCACAAGAAGACGCAAGTTGCTTTAAACTCCAAAACCCCCTTAATTAACAAAGCAAATGAACACACAAGCCCTGAAACAAACCTAAAAACATGTAAATTAAAGGGGACAGTTCATAAAAAGAGTGTCCTGTGCTTCGTTTTCATGTTCTCACCCAAAAGTTTTCTCACTGAGGGCTGCCCATTAACATTGTAATCTTGCAATTACAATGGGATGTGGTTTTGCACACCATCAATAGCATGAAAAAAAGAGCTGTTGGTGATCTATTGATTGCTTGTTCCATGAATCAGAAGTAATACCTTTTTTACAGGTGGAGCACGGAGTAAGAACATAAAGATGACGTTGTGCAATAGCGGGGCTCATTCGCACTACCCTAACATTGTAATCCTGCGATTTTTGCTGCGTCTGATAATGTCCTTACAGAGTAAAAATATGTCAGGGCCTAAGGAAATGTGCCACTGCTACTGCACTGGCAGAACAGTTTCCAAATTCACTATATGCACAACAGTTCCTCTTGAAGTCAGTGAAAGGAAAAGTCTAAGGAAGTTCAACAGAAACATGGCCATGAAGAGCATAGGGTACAATGCAAGTATGCTCTTACTTACCCTGTGGTGCCCTGACAATGCTGGCATAAGACATTTTGCTACCTGAGGTAAAAGATAAGATGACATCCCTTACCCTGCACATACAGAATCTAATGTAAAAAATCGTTCTGTCTATATTATCCCTGAAAGGTTTGTGGCATTAAATGGGCTAAATTCAACTGGGGCTTACCTAAGTGTAAAATCAATTGAATTTATGTAACTGGTGATTAACAAATCCCATTCATTTCAATGGGAGTGCTCTAGCTGGGACTAGCCTAATGTATTTTACACTTTTTTATTCTTTATTTTTCTGTTTGGGTGGTTCCTTTGGGTAGGTTAAAGTATAAACTGCAGCTTGCTCAAAAACTGGTAGATAATACATCTGTGAAGCAAGTACCTGGAAAAGCCTGGGAAGAGCCAGTTAATCATAGCCTTTGGAATGCTGTGGGGAGGCCTATGAGAGAAAGGATATAAAGCAGAGATAGGGATGGGGGCAGATAGGAATGAATTGTATCTTGAAAAGAGTTGGGTAGGGCCAGTTAGGAAGAGGGGAAAAGGGAGGAGTTCTTAATAGGGTCTTTGGGAGCTGGGGGTGTGGACAAAGTTCAGGGAGCTCATGTTTAGCGTACTTATTATATAATAAATCTTTACTGGTTTTACTTTCTACATTTCTGTCTGAATGTTTTCATTTAAGAATTGATAAGGAAGATTCAGTCACATATTACCACACTGAACAAGTGGATCAACACATCCACTTGTCTAATAATCCACTTGTCTAATATAGTGGTCACTTTGAGAACTAAAGTACCAGATTCAGAGTGGAATCTTATGGATAAAGGGCAAATTCTGGCAAGCTGCTGCTTTAATAGCTGAGCTGGATATTTGCACAGAGTGCTTTCTCTTACTTGGAGATGAGCCTCCCAAAACTAGAGCATTTGTACCCTCACCTGGAGGTGACCCACAAAACTGAAGGCCCCATACAGCCAGCTATGGAAAATTGCATTGTTGATCAGGGTTAGTCTGGGTAGAATGAGTTGTTTATGGGCCTAATTCTACCATGGGCTATGAGAGGATGCAGGACTTCATCATCAAAAGGGTGGGAATCCTTTGCTGTGCACCATCTGCTGTATCATCTACTACCAAAATAGCTTATCTTATACCAATAATGTGTGTCAGTGTCAAGGCAAGTCATAGGAGCCCAAGGGTTGGAATCTAGGTAGGGGATCCATCACTTCTGTCATTCTGTCCTGGTGGATGTGAGAAAAGCACCCCAGCGCAGCCTGCTCAGCTCCTTGGGCCTCCGGCTTATCTTCCCATGGAGGGACCCCAGTTGCCACCGCTGCTACTGCCACTGCCACCACCGCCACCCACACAAGTTGTTGTTGTTGTTGTTGTTAGGAACTTTCCAATACATTAAGAGAATAAAAATATACAAACCAAAGAAGAAGAAATTAGAGAGAGGGAAAACAGATAAACAGAAAAATTTACATTGACTTCCGACTTCCTTATCAATGGTTGTAGATCTTACTATATAAGATTACCTCTGGAGCTAAAGCGAATACAATGGCCCCTCCTTTTCCACAGGTTCTGCATCCACAGATTCAACAAACCATGGCTTGAAAATATTTGTAGGACGGAATTCAAAAAAGCAAGTCTTGCTGTTCACCATTTTCTATAAGGGATACCATTTTCTATAAGGGACATCATTTTACTACACTATTATATATGAGCTAGACAATGCAAGTATTAGGTGGATTTGTAATTGGTTGACTGACCAAACCCAAAGGGAAGTCACCAATGGCAACCCTTCATCCTGGAGAAAAGTGACCAGTAGGGTGCCACAGGGTTCTGTCCTGGACCCAGTGCTATTCAACATCTTTATAAATGACTTGGATCAGGGAATAGATGCCATGCTTATCAAGTTTGCAGACGACACCAAATTAGGAAGGGCAGCTAATACCCCAGAGAACAGGATGAGAATCCAAAGTGACCTGAACAGATTGGAAAGTGGGGCCAACTTTAACAAAATGAGTTTCAACAGGGAGCAATATAGGATACTACACTTGGGCAGTAAAAATGAAATACACAGATATAGGATGGGTGACACCTGGCTTGATAGCAGTACATGTGAAAGGGATCTAGGAGTCTTAGTGGACCACAAGCTGAACATGAGTCAGCAGTGTGATGCAGCAGCTAAAAAAGCCAATGCGATTCTAGGCTGCCTTAACAGGAGTAAAGTGTCTAGATCAAGGGAAGTAACAGTGCCACTGTATTCTGCTTTGGTCAGACCTCACCTGGACTACTATGTCCAGTTCTGGGCACCACAATTCAGGAAGGATATTGAGAAGCTGGGACATGTCCAGAGGAGGGCGACCAAAATGGTGGGAGGTTTGGAAGCCATGCCCTATGAGGAATGGCTTAGGGAGCTGGGCATGTTTAGTCTGGAGAAGAGAAGGTTGAGAGGGGACATGATAGCCATGTTTAAATATTTGAAGGGATGTCATACTGAGGATGGAGCAAGCTTGTTTCCTGCTTTTCCAGAGACTAGGACATGGAACAATGGGTTCAAACTACAGGAAAAATATATTCCACCTAAACATTAGGAAGAACTTCCATACAGTAAGAGCTGTTTTGCAGTGGAATACAGTGCCTCATAGTGTGGTGGAATCTCCTTCTTTGGATGTTTTTAAACAGAAGCTGGATGGTTATCTGCCAGGAATGATTTGATTGTGTATTCCTACATGGCAGGGGGTTGAACTGGATGGCCCTTGTGGTCTCTTCCAACTCTATGATTCTATGGAGATTTTCAGACTACACTGTTATAGTGTTACTATTCCACTTTAACTGCTCTGGCTTCCTGCTGTGGAATTCTGGGGTTTGTAGTTTAGTGAGGCCTAAGATCTCTCTGGCTGAGAGTTGTAAATGCCCCTCCCTAAACTGCAAAGCCCAGGATTCAACAGGAGGCAGCCATGGCAAATAAAGTGGAACAGTAACTATAACAGTGTTGTCTGAAAATCTAGTATGATTCTATATAATGGGACTTGAGCAGCCACAGATTTTGGTATCCATGGGGGATCCTAGAATCAAACCCCAGTAGATACTGATGGCCCACTGGACATATACTTCTCCTTAAACAAGGTTATTAATTATAAAAATCTCCAGTTAATGTGTTTTTCTTATTTTTCTGTAAAAAGACAATCAAAGATTCCCAATCCTTCAAAAATGTCACCAATGATTTTTCTCTAATCAAAGTACATAGCTTGTTCTAGAGTTTTCTGATGATGTATACCTTCAGGAATTAGCCTAGCTGGATCTTTCATCGGATAGGAATGATGCACAATTGAAATACTTATTTGGAAATTGAGATCACCTGGAACATTTGGACATACAGGTTGTGTTTTGTAATTACTCTTACAGTAGATTGAATTACTTTGAAATATACATGTGCCAAGTTAATACGAAAGCTTAAATAGCAATAATTCTTGAATGTAAACACGAAGAGATTTAAAAGGTCTGCTAAATCATTTAAAGTCTGATTCTGCAAAGTGCAGAGTTCTTAGCAAGAGGTCCCGTTCATTTCAATGAAGTTAGAGGCTGTCAGACAGTACTGTACATTACTAGGCAGAAGACCTAGTTTGATCAGAGAACTAGTATAACCCATTTTGTTCATCAGCAGAATGCAAAGAGGAAATTCTTAAAACTCCAGTAGTGATGTGTCATTAATTTAAAAGGATGGCACAAGAGTCTAAAAAGAAAAGTACCATTTGTGTGTTTCCTCATGGCAAGGAAGACTTAAGAGCAGTAAGGTGAAGCAAAATGTAGTTGTTGTCATTGTCGTTATGAGGCAGGTTGTCAGATTCCTGTGTCTGGCATAATAGGCTCATAATTATAAAAGTAAATAAATTAATAATGCCAAATAGGAGTGCAATCTAATGCCCATTATTTTTCACTTTCAGACCCCTCTGAAGTGCTAATCACTCGTGTAGAAAGGATCACAGCCAAGATGGAACACGTTTAAACAGCAATTAATATGTGTAAATGGAGATATAGGCTCCCCCCGCCGCCACAATTCTCCATCTCTCCCCTTGCAGAATGTTCTGTACAAGACCGCAAGGCATCTGGTCTTACAGGTTGTTGTTTTTTGTTTTGTTTTGTATTCTAATGGGTTTTTTTTTCAATCAAAGCCCTGAATCTAAGCATTTGCATCTAGCAATTTGATATGGAAATTTGATCCCTAAAGAATGGGTGGAGGATTCTTCTCATGTATAGGTAAACTTCCCTTTGTGAAGAGCATCCCACATTTGTTGTCTCCAGACCTCCCTGTCTTTCTTTGGCTTTGTAAAGCCCCACCTGCACACACCTTTCAAGTATGGAAGACCAGAAAGCTCTTTGATGAATGAAGGAGGAAATGTTGAAAGATGCTGCTTCTGGGGTCACTTCTGTTTAGTACAAAGCTTATAGCACAATATTTTGCATGGTTTGTTTGGAAATTTGACCATATTTGATGATATTAAATAGGGTTTACTCATAGATAAGGAATGTACAAAGTGCTGCCCTTCCAGATGCTGTTGGACTGCAACTCCCATTAACCCTATTCAGTACAGCCAGTGGTGAGAAATACTGCAGTCCAGCAACATCAGTCCAGCCATACTTTTCCCATTTCTGTCCTAGATAGATATGCATAGGGTTGCAGACATACAACATAACATGATTCAAGGATAAAACCACTGCCATCCACCATGACTTAGACTCCATACTTAGGAGAACTTCATAAATGGAAGTGCCAACCCATTTAAAGGGCTATCTTCTAACTTCTCTACAAGAAGCAATTAGGTGACCTTTGTTGAAAAGACCTTCATTGGACTCCACCTCCCTAGGTAACTATTGGCTTGTTTCTAATCTCTAACTAAGGTCCTAGAGCAAGTGGTGGCAACACAACTCCTGCATGGCAGGGAGTTGTTGTGGTCTCTTCCAACTCTATGATTCTATTATTCTAAACTCCAGGCTTTCTTGGATTAAACAGATTACCTGGATCCATTCCAATCTGGGTTCAGGCATGGCTATGGGGCAGAAACAGCCTTGGTTGCCTTGGTGGATGACCTCCACTGGGAGTTGGACAGGAGAGACCCTGTTGATCTTCCTGGATCTTTCAGTGTCACGTGATACTGTCGGTCATGGTATCCTTTTAGGTCATTTGGCTGATATGGGACTTGGGGGCATTGCCATGCAGTGGTTCTGGTTCTTCTTGGCTGAACATTCCCAGAGAATGGTGCTGAGGGAGTATTATTCAGTCTTGTGGCCATTAGTCTACGGGGTTCCACTGGGGTCAATGCTGCCCCCATGATCTTTAAAATCTTCATGAAGATGCTGGGAGAGGTCATCCAGAGCTTTGGGGCTGGGTGTCATCAGTATGCTGATGTTACCCAACTCTGTCTCTCCTTTACAACTGATGCCAAATGGATGCCAAAGAGGCTGTGGTAGTACTGAATCATTGTCTGGATGCAGTAAAGGACTGGATGTTGGTGAATAGACTGAAGCTTAATCCAGACAAGACGGAAATGCTGCTGTTCAGTAGGAAAACCAATCTGGGATTGGGATGCAGCCTGTTCTGGATGGGGTTGCACTCCCTCTGAAACATTAGGCTTATAGTTTGGGGGTGCTCTTGGACTCAGCACTGCTCCTGGAAAGCTAGGTTGCTGTGAGGGCCAGGAGCACCTTTGCCCAGCTTTAGCTGGTACACCAGCTGCACCCTTTCTTGAGGAAAGCAAATCTTGTCACAGTGATTCATGCCTTAGTTATCTCCCAATTAGACTACAGTAGGACCCCTGTATCCACTGATTCATTATCCACTGATTCATTATCCACTGATTCAATTATCCATGGGACACAAAAGAGCACACCTACCATAGAGTCTTCCTGGAAAATATGTCCTCTCTAGCCATTTTCTAGGTCCTCCAAGGCAACTCTGTATATTTTAAATGAGAAGTCCCATTATTTTCACTGGAGTTCACTATTATCCACAGTTTTCAGTATCCACCCCCCCCCAGAACCAATCCCCAGCGGATACAGGAGTCCTACTGTACTGTAATGCCTTCTATGTGAGGCTGCCCTTGAAAAGTGTTAAGGAGTTGCAACTAGTGCAAAATGCAGCAGCTGGACTAGTGTCATGTCTGCATTTTAGAGACCATATAACACCGGTCTGCACTGGCTGCACAGAACTGCACTGGCTTCCAATTTGCTTCCGAGGTGAATTCAAGATGGTGATGTTGACCTACAAAGCCCTAAACGACTTGGGGCCAGGATATCTGAAAGATTGCCTCTTCCCATATGAGCCTGCCAGAAATTTCAGATCTTTAGAGGAGGCCCTGCTGTGTGTCCCAATACCTTGTGAAGTTAGGTTGGTGGGTATATGTAGCAGTGCCCCAACCATGGAACTCCCTACCCAAGGAAGTTGGGCTGGCTCCATCTCCCCCAAGCTGTCAGCCAAAACAGCGCTGTTCCACATGGCATTCAATGTTTGAAAGTGCTGTTTTAACTGTTTCAAAGCTTGATTTTAGGATTGTTTTTAGACTGCTTTTAGGAGTTTTTAAAGTGTATTTTAGTGTATTTTTAAATGTTTTTATCTTTGTATTGTTTTAATTGGTTTTTATTCGTTAATTGCTTTGGGAGCCCCTGTGGGCTGGGTTGCAGAAATACATTAAATAAATGAGTGGTCTCAAAACTAAGCCAGTTCAGGCATGGTCAGTACTTGGATGGAAGAGCACTAGGGAATATGACAGCTCTCCAGATAGGGGTAGGAAAGAATTCCTGTCTGAAACCTTTTACAGCTGCTGCCGGTCAGAGTTGACAGTACTCAGCTAGTCACTCTTGCTATACAGTGGGTCATACTTGCTACTAATAAGAAGCATGTTTAGGAATTCAGCAGTAATATGCAGGATGTTATGGTGATTTAAACATACTCCTATACAGTACATGTCTATTTGTTTTAACATGAATTTCTGACTGCCTTTAGGATTATACGAAGTGAAAAGAGCAAAGCAACCCCTTTCTCTCTTCTTCATGCATGGCAGTTACTGAGTTACTGCATCTGGGTTTAGTAACATGATTAAAGCATTATATAGGTATGCCACCCACAAATTCACAAACTCTTTTACCACAAGCTGGCCAGTTTATTTTGCCCTAGTATATCAGAACCTTTCTATGAAACATATTTATCCAAATTTCTCTCCTTCAGTTTATTGCCAAAGTTTATGCTTGTTTATTCAGCAGTGAGTCATGCTTCTTTCAGTGAGAATTATGATTCCAAACAATTGTGGGTAAGATTTCAGTGAAGTGGGCTATCCCCATATCTGCTTGGAGCAATGCATGCCTTCTTGGGTCTTGTTCCCAAGAGGAAAGGGTTGGATTGGGTGGAGGTGCCTCACTGCTATCAGGAGGAATTATGTACACATTGGAGGCTCCCACTTTCTTTGGCAATCCCTGAAATAGGGTATTCAAGTGGGAGTGTTCATAACTTTACTTTTTAGAATTCTGAAGCTATCCATAATTGAATAGTGGCACACATAATACCAGTCCATACAGGTAGATTCAGCCCATCATCTATATATTATATATATAATGCTCTTGGGTATGTTGCCATTTCCAGTGTGCTGATTGGCTGCTTAGGAAACTTAGCAACCAATCAAAGCTCTTTGTTGGGCAGCCAATCAACACACTGGGGGTGGAAACATGTTGAAGTTTAAGTCCTTTCTAACAATGGTGGTGTCAGAGGGGCTCTCTGTTGTTCATGCATGGTGGGTGTGCATGGGGGTAGTGTGTGTGTGTGTAATGCGTGGGGGGCATGTGTGTGTAGCACTGGGGGGAGTGTGTGTGTAGCATGCCGGAGTGTGTGTGTGTGTAGCACACCAGGGGGCGTATGTGTAGTGCGCCGGGGGGCATGTAGAGTGCAGGGGCATGTATAGAGCGGTGGCTGGGGGTGTGTAGTGTGTGTGTGTGTGTGTAGCATGGGGGATGTAGCGTGGTTGTGCAGTGTGGGGTGGGGTGTGTGTGTATGTATGATTGCATGGTGGCAGCGGCAGAGGGTTCCCCACATCCTGCCGCGTGTGGTGTGTGTGTGTAGTGTGGTGTGTGTGTATGTGTGATTGCATGGCAGTGGTGGAGGGGTTTGCTCTCATGTCCTGGCATGTATGGTGTGTGTGTAGTATGGTGTGTGTGTCTGTTCGTGAGGTTGCATGGCAGCAACGGAGGGGCTCTCAGTATGAAACTAGCTATACTCGGCGTAACATATACCATTATAGTTGATTTGAAAGGTTATATATTAACTAGCTATACTTGGCATAATATACACCATTATCTACATATATTAAATGCTTCAGTATGTTTCCAATTCCCACTCTGCTGATTGGCCGCTTAGGAAACATGTCAAGAGTACGATCATTTGATGCATTAATATATAATCTTTCAAATCAACATAATCAATATAATGGTGTATGTTACACTGGGTACAGCTAGTTATATTAAATCTTCTAAAAAGGAACTATCCAAGCACAAGGATCCCCTGAATCCATGACCCCTTTCATTTGTCCAGGGAGGCCTCTGGATACGCTACCTTGGAGCTGCACAGTTAGAAGGAAATTTCTAAACACATTATGAGTGACAATGTTGCCTTTAATGCACTACTTTTCTGAGTAATGAGGACATAATTGATGGCATTTTTACAAAATAATTTTTATTTTCCCCATGCAATGAGTAAGTGTGGCAGCTAGTGGCTTCCATATCAGATCCTTGGTTAATCTGTTCCTAGATGTTATTCTTGTTTTGAAGATGCTATTCAAGGTGCTGAATCTTATCCCCCAAATAGGCACAGAACCTTGGACAACTCCTATAAAGTTTAGAATAGAACTCAGAGCAGATGTGCTATATTGCTGACGTGCCAGCTACCAGCTGCCCATGGTAACTGTTATTTTTCTTTATTCTTTTGTGGGGAAACATGTTTGGGGGGCATTTTGAGGGGATTCCCCCAACATTATAGATCAGCTTCATTTTTAGATGTATTTTCTTCCTCCAAAAGAAATGAAAATAACAGAAAGGCAAAGGGATCTTGTAGCACCTTTGAGACCGAGGGAAAGAAGTTGGTGGCATAAGCTTTCATAGACTAAGCAGGAATCCACACTACAAAACTAATCCAGGTTGAAACTGGATTATTTGCATGGCTCCTTCCTACAGAATCCTGGGATTTGTAGTTTGACAAGGCCTTTAGTCTTCTCTGCCAAAAAGTGCTGGTGTCTCACCAAACTACAAACCCCAGGATTCCATAGGAAGGGGCCATTCAAATAATCCCGTTTCAACCTGGATTATTTCTGTAGTGTGGATGCCCCCTAAGTCTACTTCATCAGATGCATGAAGTGAAGTGCCTAGGGACACCGTGCACCTGATGAAGTAGACTTAGTCTACAAAAGCTTATGCTATCAACTTCTTTCTCTCAGTTAGTCTCAAAGGTGCTACAAGATCCCTTTGCACGCTGATCCAGACTAACATGGCTATGTCTTGGGAAAAGGCAATGAGTAATCCAATGAGTTACTACAATCTTTTTTCTAAAGTAAAAAGTTACTTTTGAATGCTGCATATCAAGTTTATATATTTTATTTTTAAAAGATGTATTTGATTTATATTTCGTCTTTCTCCCAAACTGGAACACAAAAGTGGCTTACAATATCTGTGCAGGGCTGACCCAATAGTTTTTTCTGGCTAAGACACAGGAAGTAAGGTTCTCTGCATGCCTCGTTCGGTGTTCTAAAATAAACCAATCTGGAAGCTGGATCTTACTTCAAGAGTGGCAACTGGATGGCTTTCTTCACCAGAGAACACAGAAGAGTGCTTCCTCACAGGCTGCTCCCAGCTCGCCCTTTCTACAGAGGTTAGACTAGTGGCCTCTTTGCCACCCTTTCGTAGGCAGGCAAATACGTACCTTTTTGTTTCAGCAGGCCTTTGAGGGCTGACTGCTCAACAGGAAAGGGTCTTTCACATGCTGTGTTGCTAATATTTGTTGTTCTTTTTAATAGTTTGTGTTTTAACTGCTTTTAATTTTATTGATAGTTTTTTAAAGTTTGTACAATGAAAAATTGTTGTATCTGTTTCAAAGTTGGTAATCCACCTTGACTCCCAGCCAGGGGAAAAGTAGAACAACAACTACTACTACAAACCAGGGATGAGGGGCGCAGGAAAAGAAATGTGTGGGGCAACTAAAAGCAGGCAAGGCTTTGAAGCTGGAACCTTTCAAGAATCTGAATCCACCAGTGGGCAAGGAAAACAGAAAGTTATGGATGTGAATCTTACCCAGAGCTTAGGCAAGTTAGTCTTTTGGGCTACAACTCCCCGAAACCCCCAGACAGCTGGAAGATTCTGGGACTTTTGATTCAAAACACTAAGCTCTGCCTTTAGTTGTCACCCAACAACTCAAAAGACATTTGAATCCCTACATTCTTCTCCTAGTTGTGTAAAGTTCCCTCCATCAGACTTGTAACTAGGGGACAGAGCAGGATGGAATAGATAGTGTCAAGAACCCAAGTGAAGTTTTGGGGCATGGTCTTAGGAGCAGGGGCAAGGTCTGGAGAGAGTCCGGAAAACTGAACAGCCTTGTGGGGGGTACCCTATTACCCTCTGGGATGAAGGTTCCCCACCTCATTCTAGCATAAACTTTATGCACTACTGCTAAACTATTGCCCATTGGGTTCAATGTAATTTATTTTCTAGGGGTACATCCACACTATACAAATAATTCAGTTTGAAACTGGATTGTTTGCCACTGCTCCTTCCTATGGAATCCTTGGATTTGTAGTTTGATGAGGCACCAGCACTCCTTGACAGAGAAGGATAAAGACCTTGTAAAACTAGAAATCCCAGAATTCAATAGGAAGGAGCCATGGCAAATAAACCAGTTTCAAACTGGATTATTTGTGTAGTGTGGATTAGGCCTCGATTTCAGTGCAGTACAACTTATGGATGCTGACTGTGAAATAAGTCTCACTGTGTTTAGTGTGGCTCTCCAGGAAGTATACTTAGGACTAAGACTTTAATCATATATATTTTAAGCCAGGAAAATTGCTAAGCAAATACTTCAAAGACTGTTCTAGTGCATCATCCATTTCTCATTCATTCATCATCCATCTAGTGCATCATCCATTTCTCATTCTCATTCTTGTTTACTCTGTTAAATAATTTTAAAGTAAACATTATGAGATAATGTAGATCATAATATGGGGGGATTGTGTTTCCTTTCAATAATACCTATATTTTACACCAAGGAAACATGACTGTCACTAGTAGTTTTCATTAACTGCCTGGGCAAAATAAAATATATCAACCCACTCTTAGTAATGAGAAGCTCAGTAGAAAGGATCATATCACAAAAACAATAGCAGAAGATTTCTATTACAGTACACAAAATCCTTTATAACCTGTGTGCCATCTCCTGTTAAACAAAGAGGATGAGATAGGGTTACATATCTTCTTTAGCTAACTCAAGGTTTCTGTAGATGTGTGCCCTTGTGTATTTTTAGATTCTGGGTGGGTAGATGTTTTTAATATATCTGTACTTATACTCATATGTGTTTTCTTTACTATACATTCCTTGATTTAATTGATGGGGGCTACGATATTTAACACAAAGCTCTTAAATGACTTAGAAAAGTATTTATAATTTCACTTTAACAAAACACAAATAAATTGCACTTTCGAAGTACCAACGGTGCTATAAGCAGATACAAATGTAGAACAATTGCTATTTTCCAGTCAGAAGTTATTAGTTACTGGGTGGTTGTCTAGGCGGTGAAAATAATCCTAACAGAATTCGTAGAGAATACCTTTTGTTCCAACGAGATCTGATCGAGATTCACGGTTTTTGGAAGGAGGGGGGCCAAACACCCCATTTACTATGCAGGAAAAGCCTTCTCAGTTTTTCCCAAGGTTTTTTTTTAATAATGTGTGAAAGTCCTCATTACCACTCATTTGGACATCTGAGTCGCATTGCAGCACATTCTCAGTGAGGGTGGAAGTGGCAAACTGGTTAGTTAGACATGCGGGGGGTAGGCTTGTTGGCAATGAAGTGGCCAGAAGTGCCATTTTGAACTTTTGTGTTATCAATTGTGCACCTTTTTGCTACACTTAGGTGACCAAATAGCTTTTTTAAGTGGAAGGTCACACTTGCACACCTTTGATTTACAGTTTAAAAAATTACTGTGCAGCAGCGACAACTTGTGGAAAATAATAACACAAGTAATTCACCCTTGGCCACCATCTTGATTCGCAGGCATGGCTGCATGTGCACTTCAAACACAGATAGCTTTGCATACCAGTGATTTTGCCAAAGGACCATGGAGACAAATGAACACTGCTGCGAATTTGCATTAATGCGCAGCAATCCACATTATATCTTCTCACCTAGACAAACCTGGGACCAAGTCAAACTGCAGCTGAAATCCAATTGTTAATCTCTCCTGAAGTAAATATGTTGATTTACCATTCAACATCTGATTCAATGGGTCTAGTCAAACTGGGACTAGCAATTGGATTTAGGCCCCAGGATTAAACTAAACCTGATCTAAAATTCATCTTTGCATTTAACTGCATCTTTTTATTTAATATGTTAGGATATGCTTATTTGTTTTAAAACATGCAGCATACCCTGGCTGTTGTTTTTTTTAATTGTAAAGATTGCAGCAAGAGAAAAGAGGGAATTTAACCCATTTAATGATTTGCTTTGCAGTGCAAATAGTGGCTTTTGAGGAGACTTTAAGAGAGAAGAAATAATTAAATATCCCTTGCTTGCTTTAATTCAGATTTTTAAAAACAAACCTTCTGCCTCCTCCACCACCAGTGCGACTTGCAATTTTTAAAACGCACACAAACTGACAAGTTACATTTAAAGACAAATATTAAAGTTATACATTTAAAGTCTAGTCTGGTTTCCCAGAGCTTTTCCTGTAGAATCCGTAGTCACAAAACTAACTATTTCTGTAGAGTTATCTTCAGGGAAGGACCTGGAGAAGCAAGCTTCTTCAGTCAATGACAAAGCTGATCTTGCCTTTGTGGAATGTCTAGCCTTTGAATATTGGGGCAGGGGATGTTCTGAAGATTAGAATCTGTTGTCCTTTCATCCACTCATCTCCTTTATGTCATGTATTACTCTGTCTAGGAACAGCCATATCTGGCACACCAGCTGAAACTTTTAATACCAATGCAAGTCCTTCGTATGACCTGTACAGCACGTAAATGCCCAACTCCAGAGCTCGTGTAAAGACTGAAAACTGTACACAATGTGGTTAATACCACACATCCTGCCAACCCTCCTCCCCCTGATTGCAAATTAAGAAATGTTTGTACTTTGTTGCAGACTTACACAATGTCAGCATTGTGTAAATGGGAGTTGGGATAGAGAAAAGGGGTGTGGAAAGCAAAACAGTTTGGGCAGAAGTGGGATATAGTGGGAAAGTGCCTACCACCAACAAGTTAGTATAATTAGCTGTCATAATAATAGTACCCTTTAATGTTCTATCATCAAGGGAGTTCTAATCATGGACAAGGATATTATGATCCCAGACACCACAAAGACTGTCTTTGCTCCCAGTAAGAGCTTCATCTAAAATTAATCTTGCGGCTGTTGCCACTTCTTTTGGTACATGGAGGCAGAAGGAAGAACACACAGAGACAGTGATAATTAGAAGTTTTTCAAAGATGGGGTGGTGGGGGTGGTGTGTTTAATCCAACAAAGAATTATGTGAGAAACAGAAAAACAGTGCTTTGCCCCATCAGTTTGACAGCTTTTGGATTCATTACCTTCCAGCATTCCACATTGTATGCTTAAAATGCTAGAGTGGTTGTAATTTTCCCTACACAGCAGAATTTTCCATAACACACTGAAACAACATGAGCTACTACAGAAAGAATGTAACCCTTCCAGACCAAACTATTTTCACTATGCAACTGAACATTTTTTAAAAGATGAAACAAAAATTAACCGTCTAGAGAGAGAGACAACATAACAGCCATGTATTTCTCTCCCATCCTCTTAAATTAATGACCCCTAACAACACTCTTTCAAGACAAATGGGAAGACAAGATTAGAATTTAGCTGGGGACTCAAGATGTTAAATTCCTCTGATATTTTATTGACCAGCATTTTCCAAGACATCCAAACACCATGCTGTCCAGGGATTCTACCTGATAAAAGCAAGTTTCACTTGAACCTGCTCACATGTCAAAAGAATACATTGTCCTGTCCCTACCACTGATGTACACAATGGTTACATAAGCAGTGACAAATGTGAAGGGATCCTATGCAGCTTTGCACTCTTAGCCTGGTTTTGATTTTGTTTTCTCCTCTGCTGCTTGTTACTTCTTTCATCATCATTTTATAGTGTGACTGTTGTATTGCATGCAGTATTTTTAAACACATTGCGTACTGCCAAGAGAACTTCAGCCAGCAGGCTGCTGAAGAATAAAATAAAAAAACATGCAGAGTTGTGTACATAGAGCTCATCTATGTGAGGTGTATCCTGCATCAGTTATGATCCATGCTCATGTAGAAGAGCTGTATATGCAGAGGGTTCTTTCTCATGACCACTAAATGCACAGCAGTGTGTACATTTACCATGTTCTTTTAATGTATATAGACAGATTCAAGTAAATTTCTAATGCCATTCACAATACATGGCCAACCATGCGAAAGTGGTTTAGAATCGATGTTGGACCATAGATTGAAACATGGCATCATCTGCAGAATGTAATGCGATAAGGGCTGTATTTGATGCCACAGTACAATGTTCAGTGGCATCCACTTTGTACATAGAGTATCTGAGCTATTAGAGGTATCTCTGTTCAGGAGTGATATCTATGAACCATGCGTAAACTTTCTGGAGTGTTTTAAGCTGTGTATTTGCTTTAAGTGTTCCTTCACCCAAAAGAAAATATGGGAATGCTAGTCAATCAGCTTAGAGAGCGCAAGATACTTCCTTGTTGAAAAACTGTACCTCTGAATTAGGTGAGAGAAACACTACTAAGATAGCTACTACTTTTTCAGTGACTGAAAATATATTATTAACCCTTGTGGCACAGTGGTTAAATGCTGGTACTGCAGCCACAACATTGCAAGTTTGATCCCAGAGGTTGACTTAGCCTCCCATCCTTCTGTAGGTTGGTAAAATGAGTACCCAGCTTGTTGGGGGCAATTAGCTAACACATTGTAAACTGCTTAGGGAGTGCTTTGGCACTGATAAGCGGTATAGAAATAGAAGTGCTGTTGCTATTGCTATTAAATTTTTAAAATTGTGGAATATTCAAGTATCTGCTTTCTTAAAGTATATATTTAAATTAAAGGCTGAGTGTCCAGAATTGCTAACCTCTCCTTTCTATGGTAAACAATCTAATTACAGCCTCACAAGGAAGCACATTCCAGCTCTGATCTGGCTGTCCCTCCACTATTTCCTCCTTCCCAGGAAGACAACTCAGTTTGAGATTTCCTGTCTTACTGGTTTCTTCTTTGCTTGAGCAATAGGTCTGTCTATACTCTGGCCCCTGTGTTTGCTCTGGCATGGTTTCTCGCTTTCCACTTGTCTTGTCAGTCAAGATGGACTGTCCTTTGATCCTGATTACTCTTGGACACTGATTCCCATATCCTGACACACTCCAGATTGCTGTCCATGGCCTAGCCCTGATGGATAACACTGACAATGAAATGGTTTCTCCCTTTGTCAGGAACAATAGCTCTACACATAGGTGGTAGGTATTGCTATTGATTCATAGGCTCAAGATTGTTGGCGCAAATTCTACAACTGCACCTGCCATTTTATATGTAGGTTGTGGGAGATTCACACAGGCCTTTCCTTTTTGTTTTAGGTCTTTCTTGTTTACTTTGCTGTAGTATCTGTTACAGCATATCACTGCTGAGTTGTTATCAACTCTACATAAACCTGCTGTTAACGTACTGTAATCCAGATCCTCCAAGATGGATGCAAAAGCAATAAATAATAGCTCAGACTGACCTCAGTTTCTTAAATTTCTCCTCTGTCACTCTCCTTGGTGCCTTTTTTCCAGTGCTACATAGACCACAAATTATCCAATTTACAGAAAAAAAGAAAAAGAAAAAAACCCACATGGTAGGATTTCCTTCCCTGTGAAAAAATGTGTGAGTAGACCATTTGTAAATAAAGGGACAAGTACAAGAATAGGATACAAAATAAGAATGTCATGAGACACTAGCTAAAAATTTGGAAAGTCAGATGAGATCTTTCAAAACTATGATTGAGGCTGACATAAGAATTATATTCTTATCCTAGCATTTTCTGTCCAGTATAAATATTTCAAAAAGCTGTGGCCAACCCATGTTTTTCATCAGATATACATTCAGTCAAATGTGCACCTATGCAGTCACCACAGACTATGAATAATACATACCTCTCACACTTCCCTCCCTACATGAGTTTGCTCTGTAATCAGGGAAAGCACACCACACAAAGTGGACCATAACATGTTGTATTTCTGTTTGATGTGCTGTATTAGTGAATGTAAACCAGATTAATAGATTGTGACAGGAAAAGACATTTATAGGAACTAGCAATGAGGAAAAAAACATCAGGAAGAAACTAGATCTAAGTAATGGCTAATCAAACCTAAGAGGATTTACCCAATTAATCCTGTGGTGAGCAACTATCCAGATTGCTCTTGTCTTCCTTCCATATCTATTACTTACCAGTTACCACCTGCTGGCTCTCTAGACACAAATATATCTTGCAGGAAGTCAGGTTTTAATTAAACATGTTTCAGTTGCCTGTGTAGGACAGTTTGCATTGCTGGTGCACTGTGGTCAAGATATTAAAATAAATTTACATTTCCCATAACCACAATCTGCCTTGCTAGACAGCAAACATTTGCTCAGCATCTTTTTCCCCACCCCCATTAGATATTGTCACATACAGTTGGGTCCAATAAGCTGTTTCTTCCCTTGTGTTTTAAAGTAAGGAGAAGCAAGAGGAGATAGTTGTTTA
Source organism: Gambelia wislizenii (assembly GCA_030847615.1). Lineage (NCBI taxonomy): Eukaryota > Metazoa > Chordata > Lepidosauria > Squamata > Crotaphytidae > Gambelia > Gambelia wislizenii. The sequence continues at coordinate 374,711,336 of JAUMIR010000001.1, forward strand.
AAATATATATACTGGGGGGAGGGGGGGGAGGGAGAAAGTATCTGCCAAAGCAAATCAGCAATAGCAGGTGACAGTTGCATATAGTTTTACAGTCTAAGTAAAGCAAACCTGCGAAGAGCATTAAAGAAATAGATTAAGTGTTTTATAAGCTACTGCTTGCCTACACTGGCCAGCTGAAGGCTTTAAATAATTTAATCCCTAGAGCAACTGCCAGCCCCAACTGGTATACTGAAACAAGGCCTGAATTCAGTCTGAATCCAAACAGGTGTTGTCCAATAGAGCTTTCTTATCCTAGCCGCTGATCAATCCTTGTGCTACCAAAACCACTATACAATTAACTTGCTGCAATATTTATTCGGAACCACCATTCGTACATGCATGCACACAGCTCAGTTGTCTTCCTTTGGTGGTTTTCAACTGCAGGGGTGAACAAGCTTCATTTAGCTTTATGTGTGAAATTATTGGGGTGATAGGTGCCCTCGATTTGTGAAAGTTCATTCATACAGTCAAATAATCTGTTGATAGTTACTTCTGAGTAAATACTAGGGTTGTGCAAGGAATCCATTCTGACTCCCTTTTGCTACCTACCTGGTCCACCATTCCAGACTACAGGCCACAGTCTGCATTACAGAGTCTGCATGTTTGATACATGGCTATAAATGTGCCTGGAAAAAATGCATACATTTTAAAAGTGCACCCTGTGTACAAAGTTTTATATTGTTTTTATATTTAAGTGTGCAATATTGTCCTGTACCGTAGTGTACAATTTAAATTGTAGTGTACAATTTACATTGTAGTGTTGTTTTCATAGTTTTTAGGTACACCACCTTGAGATTCATTGGGAGAGGATGAAACAGCAAGGCCATAACTTCTTAGAATAAATATCTAACACAGAGATCTCCAGAAGTGATACCTCATCCCCTAAAGTAACAAAGATGCCTCTGAGCACAGGCCAAACCTTTTTCTACAAACATAATATTTCTATTTGCATTGCTCCCTTCCTCATCATCTGGTTTAATGACAGTTTCGTAGTCCAATTTTATCACTTAGTTATAACAGTATATCATCTCGTTTTGTAGTTACATTTAACACAAGCAAGTACTAGAAGTGTGAGAGCAAAGTTTGTTATTAATATTTTATTGAAAGATTTTCCAAATATATATTTAAATATATACATTCATTTCACCCCACAACAATGACAGAATAGGTATGAAATAGCAGGATGGATATTGGCTTAAAGCCTTACATTTCACACTAATTGTGGTCCCAGCAGTGAGTATGGCACTTCACATTTCACAAAAATGAATTCAGATTGCATTTTGTTGAAATGAAAAGGCCACAACTTTATTGGTTGTAGCTGAACAGGCTTGGCCCACAGCAGGGATACAGATCCAGGCATCGGTCAACCCACTTAGCAGCTGGTGGAAACCCATTCAGCCAGTCTGCTTGCTCCCTGGAATAACAAATGTGGGAATCCACTTGTGTGGAAACCACTTCCCTACCACCTGGAAGTGAGGCAGAACCATTTTTCCTCAAGCTGAGTGTGACCTGGTTGCTTAAACCCTTAAGGTCCTTTAAGGGGACCACCCCCCAATAATGGTTATAACAGGTGCAAGGGAACAGAGAAACACCCTTGGCAATTGGAACATGGAGCCCATCTTTACTGCATCCCCAGCTATGATTTGCAAGATGGGAAATTCCCTTCTGGTTTGTTTCATTTCAGTTCAACAATATCTTCCCATGGATAATAAGAAATATTGATGGATAATAAGAAATATTAATAAGCAGAAGAGGAAGTATAAGCTGCACATTTATAAGTAAATTTTGAATAGTAATTTAAAGGAGGAGATACAAGTTAATTGTATATTCTTAGCTGACAAGTCGGAAGTCACATATACATTGTCTGTTATGTTACGTATGCTTGTAGTTGGTTGGTTTGTTTTTTGTAGTGTGCAGAGTTTTGCTATGCATTTTATTTTATATTATAAAAGCTCTGTTTTATCTTAACAAAAATATTTCCCCTAAAACCAAACAATATCTTCCCATGCTTCCTCAAGTGTGCACACATAAGATATAGAGCTGGCTTTTCAAATACCTTTGGTTTGATTAACCCTGTTGCATCAGCCAAACAAACACTAACGAGCTTTGCATTTCTATACCCAGAAACTAACCATTCACTCCCCAACAGGGGTTCACAGCATATAAACTCCACACACACACCTACCCAACCATTCTCTGAAGATGCCAGCCACAGATGCAGGCAAAACATCAGAAAGAAACTATTCCAGAACACAGCCTCACAGCCTGGAAAAAACCCAAGGAAAATCTATGGATGCCGGCCGTGAAAGCCTTCAACTTCACAAACCCTGTTGCACTTTGGCTTTGGGATTCTGGGAACTATAGTCTGAATAACAACTTTTCCATTTCATCTGCCATTTTAGGCATACAGCAACAGTCTTAATGTGTTGTATGCCATTCTCTTCTAGAAATGTTTGTGTACTGTTTGCCATGTAAGGTACTGCACTTAGGGCAGAAAAACAAAATGCATAGCTATAGGATGGGGGAGAACTGGCTGAACGAGACTACGTGCGAAAGGGAACTAAGAGTCCTAGTACACCACAAGTTGAACATGAGTCAACAGTGTGATGCAGCAGCTAAAAAGGCCAATGCAATTTTGGGCTGCATCAATAGAAGTATCGTGTCTAGATCAAGGGAAGTAATAGTGCCGCTCTATTCTGCCTTGGTCAGGCCTCACCTAGAATACTGTGTCCAGTTCTGGGCACCACAATTCAAAAAGGATATTGACAAACCGGAGTGTGTCCAGAGGAGGATGACTAAAATGGTGAAAGGTCTGGAAACCATGCCTTATGAGGAAAGACTTTGGGAGCTGGGTATGTTTAGCTTGGAAAAAAGACAGTTAAGGGGCGATACAATAGCCCTGTTTAAGTATTTGAAGGGGTGTCACATTGAGGATAGAGCAAGCTTGTTTTCTGCTGCTCCAGAGACTGGAACACGGAACAATGAATGCAAGCTCCAGGAACAGAGATTCCACTTCAACATTAGAAGGAACTTTCTGACAGTAAGAGCTGTTTGGCAGTGGAACACACTCCCTTGGAGCTTGGTACGATTGCCTTCCTTGGAGGTCTTTAAACAGAGGCTGGATGGCCATCTGTCAGGGGTGCTTTGATCATGATTTTCTGAGTGACAGGGGGTTGGACTGGATGGCCCTTGTGGTCTCTTCCAACTCTACAATTCTATGATTTCCTGGTCCTCCCCAATCCCTCAGCTATTGAATAAAGAGGCCTTTGAGAGATGCAAACAATAATAATACTTCTGAAAAACAGAGTAAGTAGAACAAGACTGTGGCAAGTATTTATTTGTATAAATACCCATTTACAGGCATTAAAGCTATTTTAATCTGAGTTCGTCAGACATTAGCTGCAGGGGGGGCCAAGTCTCCTTTCCATAATAGGTGTGTCAGATAGGGTATTTGCATTGGCATGTTGCAATTTGTGCTGATGACCATCTCCCAATGATCTTACCTTTTGTAAAGCATTTTCTGAGCTGACAGAAAATGTAGGCCTAGGTGTTGTAGGAATAAATTATGAGAGTACAAAGTGTGACCTGAAAAGAATCCAAGAATGGTGATTCAGTTTTGCAAGCCTCTGTTCTGAAGAGAGCTGTAAAGTTATTTGAGTACAGTTGTCCCTTTGCATTCACGGCTTTGACACTCACGGTTTTTATTATTTGCGGTTTTCCCTCACCCACTGCCTATCTCCTGGGTCTTCCCTTTTCTTCACAAAGGGAACGAAGAGCCAGGAAAGCACGGGGGTGAGGCAAAACTTCTTAAAACCACTCCTCTGCTGAGCTTTAGCTGCCTTTTCAGGGAGGGCGAAAGCCAAGCAGACAGCGGGTTTGAGAGAGAAAGGAGAGCCAAGGAAGCCTAGGGAGTGAGGGAAAATCTCTCAAACCGCTTCTCTGCTGAGCTTTGGCTGCCTTTTCAGGGAGGGCGCAAACCAAATAGACAGATTTCTCTCTCAAACTGGCTGTCTGTTTGGCTTTCGCCCTCCCTGAAAATCCCTCACTCCCTAGGCTTCCCTGGCTCTCCTTTCTCTCTCAAACCGGCTGTCTGCTTGGCTTTCGCCCTCCCTGAAAAGGCAGCCAAAACTCAGCAGAGGAGCGGTTTTAAGAAGTTTTGCATCACCCCCCCTGCACTTTCCTGGCTCTTCGTTCCCTTTGAGAGAGAAAGGAGAGCCAGGGAAGCCTAGGGAGTGAGGGAAAATCTCTCAAACTGCTCCTCTGCTGAGCTTTGGCTGCCTTTTCAGGGAGGGCAAAAGCCCAGCAGACAGCCGGTCTGAGAGGTTTCCCCTCACTCCCTGGGCTTCCCTGGGTCTTCACAAAGGCAAGGAAAAGCCAGAAAAGGGGGGGGGTGAAGCAAAACCTCCTTAAACCAGGGAGGGCGAAAGCCCGGCAGATAGCCAATAGCCAGTTTGAGAGATTTTCCCTCACTCCCTGGGGTGATTGTTATTCGCGTTTTTTTTTCACATTCGCGGGGGTCTGGCAGCCGTAACCCGCAAATGTGAAGGGACAACTGTACTGACTCAAAAAGCCCAAAAGTGTGGGCCAGTTCTATCATTAGGGAACAACTAGGCATGAAGCAATTCCTTTGGCAGGTACAGAGAATAAGAAATATATTTGTTTATTATAATAATTGTTTTTATTGCTGTCCCACTGGCAAGTTAATTCAGCACCAGAGGTGAGGAGTGGCGGAATAACAACAATAACAATCATCATCATCATCATCATCATCCTGCTTTCCCTCCAAATTGGGAATCAAAGTAGCTCACAATATAAAAGAACAATACAATTAAAAACATATAAAAAGTAAACATTAAATCAGAATTAAACTATTTATAGTATTAAAACAATTAAACACCTCAATAAAAGAATAAAGCACAATTTTAAAAGATTAAAAGCTGTCAGTAACCTGCTCCAGTTAACAATCTGGCTATGGCCATTTAGACCAGCTGAAGTTTCCAAACACTCTTCAAAGGCAGCTCCAAGTAGAACATGTTACAATAGTCCAAATGGGATGTAGCTAAGGCATGTACCACCATGGTCAGATCCAGCTTCTCAAGGAACAGGCTCAGTTGATGCACAAGCTTTAAATGTGCAAACACACTCCTGACCACCACAGAAACCTAGGCCTCCAAGTTCAAAGCTGAGTCCAGGAGTACACCCAAACTACGAACATATGCTTCAAGGGGAATGTAAACCCATCTAACACATGTTGAATCCCTGTTCCCTGATCTGCCTTCCAACTGACCAAGAACATCTCTGTCTTGTCTGGATTAAGTTTCAATTTGTTTGCCCTCATCCTGTCCATTCCTGATGACAAACACTGGTTTAGTACCAGGACAGCCTTCTTGAATTAGGATGGAAAGGAGTAGTAGAGTTGGGTGTCATCCACATATTGACGGCGACACACCCCAAAATTCTGGATAACCTCTCCCAGCAGTTTCATGTGTATGTTAAATAGCTTGACATACAAAACAGAACCCTGAGGGACCCCCATAGGCCATTGGCCAGGAGGTCAAACAGGAGTCACCCAGCACCACCTTCTGGGTTTGTCCCACCAGGAAGAAATGGAGCAAATGTAATGCCTACAGGCTGCATCCCAGCAAGTGGGCCCAGAAGGATTCTATGGTCGATGGTATCAAAAGCAACTGAGAGGTCCAGTAGAACCAACAGGGACACACTCCTCCTGTCCAGTTCCCTGTGCAGGTCAACTACCAAGGTGACCAAAGCTGTTTCTGTCCCACAGCCGGGCCTGAAACCAGATTGAAATGAATCTAACTAATGTGTTTCACCCAGAAACCCCTGGAGCTGGGAGGTACCACATGCTCCAATACCTTGCCCAAAAATGGTAGGTTGGACACTGGCCAATATTTATCCATTATAGAAAGATTCAGTAATGGCTTTTTTAACAAAAGCCTCACAACTGCCTCCTTTAGGTAAGCTGGAATGCTGCCTTGTTTTAAGGAGGCGTTGACCTACTCAGCCAGTCCCCCTCTGGCCTGTTTATAAGCCAGGAAGGGCAAGGGTCTAGCACACATGTGGTGGCTCTCACCTCTCCAAGGATCCTGTCAACATTCTTAGGCTGCACAAATTGAAAAGTATCTAATAACACTGGATACTGGACAAACAGGAGTCAAGGTTACATCCATTGGAACTGTAGCAACTACAGCATCCAAGTCGGAGCAAATCTGAGTCAGTTTACCTGCAAAGTGGCATGCAAATTGTTCATAGTTGGCTGTCGAGTGGTTTGCATTTTCTGCTCGAGGACCAGTGTGTAATCGATCTCTGACCACTCAAAACAGCTCTTCTGGGTGGTTCCTTGCAGATGCAATGGTGGCAGCAAAAAAAATAATTTCTTTGCTGCCTGCACTGCTAAGAGTAGGCCTTCAAATAGGCTCTTGCCATGATCGATGAGACTAGCTTAGGTTCTTCCACTTCATCACTGCCAACTCCATGGAAAACCAGGGGTCTGGTTTGGCTTCACTCCGTATTCACTCTATGTCCATTGTCCTGGCCATTTCATCATTCTAGAGGTCAGCCAGAGCTTCAACAGAACGTGACAGGAAAATCCCCAAGAGCCATTAAGAATCTATCCGGATCCATCAGCCTCCTGTGGCAGACCATCCTAATCACCCCTCCACCCCTGCAGAGGTTCTGAGTACCAGTGAGTCTAAACCTGACCACGTAATGATCTGCAGAGAGTTCCTCCACACCAAAATCGCTATCTCCCCATCTAGCACAGAAAACAAAGTCCAGAGTGTGCCCAGCAGCATGAGTAGGCCCAGATATCACTTGGAACAGATCCATGGTTGTCATGGAGGCCATGAAGTCCTAAGCCACTCCTGGCAGGGCAGTCTCAACATGGATGTTGAAGTCCCCCAGAACTACTAGCTGAGGAGACTAACATCAACCCTGAGACCACCCAGGCTAGCTCAGGAAGGGAGACTGTTGAGCAAGAGGGTGGGCAGTACACCAACAGAATCCCTATTCTGTCCCAGCTACCCACCTTTAGGTACACACACTCAAAATGCAGACAGTGGGAGAGGGAACCTGGTCAGTGGTATGAGTCACAACAGACCACTGCAATTCCACCTCCCCTCCCCCCACAGGTCGTGGCTGCTGGTGAACAGAAAAACTTGGTGGGCACTGCTGACAGATATTAACCCCCCACTCTCCCCACGCCCCTGTATCATCCAGATAGGTCTCTATAATACAGGCCAGGTCAGCATGCTCATCCAAAATCAAATCCTGAATAACACTTGTTTTTCCATTCACTGACCCAGTGTTCAACAGCAACATTTTCAACCCAGGGGGACTATCACCAAGGCTGTCCAGGCTATTTGACCGGGGAGACAGTTTGAAGGCAACAAGCACCATATTACGCTCCCCTCTTCCATGCTATTGTCACTGTGTCCTCCTTTTGTCTCTCTCTTTGTCCTGTATGCCTCCAATGGCTGCTCTCTGAATCTGTGCACCCCCTTCCTCCGCTAGAAAACACAACCTTCCTGTATTGGGCAGACAAAGCAGTAGCTATTAAAAATAACCAACAAATTTGATGAGAATATTGAAAAAGAAATTGGCAGATTATATTGGCATATGATAACAGCTGCAAGAATAACTCTTGCAAAATATTGGAAATATTATAGTATCCCCTCAGAGGAGGAATGGTTAGAAAAAGTACTAAGTATAGCCGAGATGGACAAATTGTCTTTTATACTGAATGGGAAAGCTAACAGCAAATTTGTTAGAATTTGGGGAAAATTTCAAGAATATATGCATAAAAGATTTTATATATTAGTGGCTGGATTTGTTGATTAAAAGAACATAAGATGGGTATTTATATGTGAAAAGAGTAAATGGCGTTAGAGATTATTAGAAAGAATAGAATAACTAGACAAAATACAGAATAATCATTATTCTCTTTTTATGTTCTTATTAAGAAAGGTACATTAATTTAAAACAATATAAAAATGTGCTTTGAGTTGACCGGCCTCTGGGAAGTAATTTATTTAAATGTTCTGTTTGTGGAATTGTTGTGTTTTGTTTTGTTGTTGTTGGAATATTTACGCTTTCTTGCAAGCACTTTGTATAGTACTTCTTAAACTAAGTGATTGATTTGTGTTGTATGTTACATATGTGTATAGAAAACAATAAAAACAATGTTGAAAAAAACCCAAACAACTGACACAATATACAGACAGGTGAATGATAAAAGTAGGTAACAAACCTTTGCCTCTGTCAGGCAAAAGGAGAGGCCCTTGCTCTTGTGTATCTCTCAAGTGGCTCCCTCAAAGGGGCAATTCCCTTTTGGTGTCTTCCCCTTCAGTGGTGACCTCACTGGTGGTGGACCAACCCCCACAACAGTCCTGTTTTTATGCCCCAGACAGGCAAGGCAACTGTGCTGGGGGGTGAGCAGTACCTGCTGAGTAAGGGCCTCAGTCCTGCAAAGACAGAGTCCCACTGGTAAAGTAGAGATCCAAGGTAGCAGCAACAAACAGCCACCTCTTCCTTCAGATGGTCTCTGTGGTCTTCTCTCTCTCTGCTTAGGGGAAGGGTTCCATTATACTCACCTGTGCTGTGAGACATTCTATAGGTACAGGACTTAAGTTTTGTTTCCCTTGCATGATTATAGAATCATAGAGCTGGAAGGAACTCCAAGGTCATCTTAGCCTGAACCCCTGCTGGTGCAGGAATTCACTGCTAAAATACTTTGGAAACATGGCTGTCCAACCTGTTGTTTTGTGTTTTTTTTAACTGCAACAAATGACAATCCAGTGCTTCCCAAGGTAACCTATTACACTGTTGAACAGCTCTTCCTAATGTCTACTTGAAATCTTCTTTCTTTTAATGTAAATGCACAGGTCCAGGTCCTGGAGCAGCAGAAAACAAGCTTGTTCCATCTTCTGTATGACAGCCCTTCAGAAATTTAAAGAAAGTTATCAAATAACCTTTCATTCTTCTCTTCTCCATGAGAAACATACCCATTTCCCTCAACTGTTCCTCATAGGGCTTGGTTTCCAGATCTTTTACAATCTGGGCTGCCCTCCAGAAATGTCCCTGGAGACTTTTGGCATTTTGTAGTACTTGAGCTTATTCTGTCCATTACTCAGAGGGTCTACCAGTTGGTTTGACCATACATTCTCAAGCAGCCTCATTGCTCAAAACAACCTATAGTCTCAAACAGAAGAACACATGGTACCTATTATAAAACTGAATATATTTTATTTTAGTGTTCAAATGCAGTTTACTCATGCCTTAGTTTAAAAAAAGTATGTGTGAGGGGAAAGCAACTTAGAATGTGCAGTGTAACATGAAACCATGGTACATGCAGGGCGGGGGAATCTACCCTGAAACAGCCAACTTTAGACTATGACATGATCAACAAAACTGACAGGCGTGTATTGAATGAAGCCATAGCATTAGCACGTGATTGATTGCACTAAGAGTTGCTCTTTTTCAGAGATAGCACAAGGGTGGTATCCATTACAGTTTTTGTTGTGCAAACAGTTGGCAGGAGATTGTACAACTGCTTGTGCAATGGTGTAACCCAACATAGCTGCATCAGCAGGAATTGTTACCCCATTAGCATTACATTGGCTTGAATACACTATATTATCCATGCATCTGAGGAAGTAGACCAAGTCTACGAACGCTCATGCTACAAGTTCTTTATCTCAGTTAGCCTCAAATGTGACACAAGATCCCCTTGCTTACATTATCCATGTGTATTCCAAATGCACAATTGATCACATTATACTACTTCTTTTGAATCTTTTTTTTAAATACAAAGTAGAGCAATTATATTGTACTGTTAGCTTAACAGCACTTAAAACTCAGCTGTTTTTATCTCTTTCTGACTCACTAGATGGAGGCATGCATGTCCCCTTTCAGGTATTTCCTAGCCATTCAGAAGGCTTGGAGGAGATTGTCTAAAATTTAGCTACCCATCATCAGGACATCCTGCCAAGAGTAGGAAAGAGTTAACACGTTACAGAAATTAACAATATGCTGGGGGAAGCTTTAGTGCTTTGAACAATGATTCCATCATCAACGTTATCCTTTACCTGTACTCTTATGGGTAGGCATCCATTGTTTAAAATGTGGTTGTTTTTAAGTACCACTAAAATGTAACTTGTTTATACACACTCTCTCTCTCTCTCTCTCTCTTTATTCAAAAATTCATGAAAAAGTGAGTGAAGGGACAAGAATTCATTGCATGACAGGTGCTAACCAATCCATACTCTGAACACAGCTTTCACCCCTAGCTTGCAGAACCAGTTTCTCTTCCACTTGATACTATTTGTTTGGTGTCTATCCAAAACTGATACATGGATTTCCACAGCACCACCTCTGTTTAAGTAATATTTGTCCTATATACATCTGGAAAACAGAAATGCCATCACACCTGAATGACACAGGTAGCAAGAGATCATCTTAAATTCGACAGTCAGTTTTAATCAAAAGTCTTTAATTAGATGTGCAGATGCATGAAACACAAAACCATGCAAGCCAGGTGGTCATTGTTCAAAGTGGAAGGGAAGAAGATTAGCCTTATGATCCTAGGTCTTCCAGGCAAACAGGAAGAATTGGCAGATTTGCACAGATGGCCTTGCTTCTTTAAACTGAAATCTCTTCACTTACTCTGGCAGACCTGCACAGGGTTAGCAATCTAAATGTACCACCCAACAGCACTCTATATTTGTTTTTCTGTCTTCCTGCTGAGGAAAAACCCACACCAGCTACAGTCAGCTCAACAGGGGTCCATTCCAGCACTGACAGTATATATCCATCAACAAAGTAACGACATGTTTAAATTAACAACCAAGTGGTTGACAGATAGGAAATCTATGTCCAATATTCTGCCTACACACTTATCTACCATTCTACCCTGTCACTGATCTTACTGGACTCATTTAGCACAAAATCAGCCTCACAGTTGGCAAATAAGAAGACTTTCTGAAGGCTATTCTCGTGCATTCCAATTTCTAACAAAGCAATGAAGATTACTCTAAGGAGGGGGAGATGCATATTCTCCAAGCTCTATCCAGATTACTGTTTTTCCATGAAAAGTGATAGCTGGTATGCCAACTAAAGATTATTAAAAGATGCTATGTGCTCTCTCTGCAGATGATATTTAATCACCCATACAAATGCAACCCTGAGCTGTAGAACTTATCCTTTAGGGAACGGATGAGCAAAGTGTGGCCTTAAGGCTACACATGGCCTCCCAAAGCTATTTCTTTTCATCCATGTCCCCATGATAGGAGCTGTAATCCAAAAAGCTCAGCTAGGAATGCACAAGTGGGGTCTAGGGAAAAACAAAGTCAAAATAATATTCAAGGACATGGCCATGTTAGTCTGTATCAGCATGCAAAGGGATTTTGTAGCATCTTTGGAACTAGCTAAGAGAAAGAAGTTTGTAGCATAAGCTTTATGGGCTGAGTCTATTTCTATATCATCATCATCATCATCATCATCATCTGATGAAGTAGACTGAATCTACAAAGGCTTATGCTTCAAACTTATTTCTCTCAGTTAGCAAAGCAAACTAATTAACTCAGTTTCTCTCCGTTTGCAAAAAGAAAAGAAGTAAATCTTTTACCTGTCTCCTTTCTTGTTCTGACCATGACAATTTTTTACAGGCTAGCACTTTTGTTTTGTTTTTACAGCCCAAATTTATACTCACTGACACAGGAGTAAGTCCCATTGAGATCAATTACACTTCTAAGTGGATGTGTCTAAAACTGTGCCGCTAAACACGATGCAGCCTTCAAGGTGTTAGAGGATTCAAGTCCTAGAGGCTCTAGTCAGCACAATAAATGATCAGGAATACTGGGAATTATAGTTCATTGTCTAGGGGCTATTTGATTCCTACCCCTGCTGTGTAAGGGGACTGTTCCACTGTATAGCTTACATTGCAATTCAATAAACATCTATTCAGACATAAGTGCTATTATGATCAGTGGAATTTACTCCCGTGTCAGTATGCATCAAATCACAGCCTTAGCTCTCCTCATTTAAGAAACCCAAAAAGTAAAAATTCATTTTCAAAATACTATACAGATTATGAGAAATTTCCCATGATCTCAAAATATTCCTGCATTTTTCTTCTTTATAATCCATTTTGTCAGAATTTGTATTCTTCCTATGTTCAGATTAAACACGCTTCTGTTTTTAGGCATGGTAAAATTACTTATCATGCCACCTTCAGGAGAGTTAACAGACCCAGTTAATTTAAATTACTTGTCCAATTAAGACTGTGTTAGAGTTTTCAACAGGGTACTTTCCATTCAAACAAATGTCCAACTCCCTGCCCTGCAACCCCAAATCTTTTTGGTTCTAACTTCCTTCATAAAAGCTCTTAGCTTTTCATACCAGAAGACTTAAAATTGTACATATTAATGAAGTTTTAGTCTTTTTACTTTTGTTAACTGCCTTGAGTACTTCCATTTAAAAAGCAGCATGTGTGTTCTTTTATCACCATCATCATAAAACAGAACCAGTGCACTTCACTGAAACGTAAGGTGTATCTCTATTTTGCTACCACTTTTTCCATCTTGAGTTGCCATTGTTAAGCCATCCTCCTCCTCTGGCTTTTCTTCGCAAACGAAGATTTAGGAAGGACTCATCCTGTGCTTTCTGCAAGCGTGCTGATGACTAAAAAGGCCAATCCGAAATAAACAAGTCCGGTTGCAGAAAGCACACAGTGAACTCGCCACGGGTCTGCGTAAGAGGGGCGCTCCAAAAAAACGATACAAGGACTCCCTGAAACATCTCAGGCTCGGCCAAATTGATCACCAACAATGGTCCACCCTGGCCTCCCATCGGGAGGTGTGGAGGCGCACTATCCACAATGCTGCAGCCTTATTTGAGAACTCATGCCGAACAAGTCTTGAAGAGAAACGACAACGCAGAAAGAATCACAACCCAGAAACAGAGAAGCCATCCCAGTTTTCCTATTAGAAGAGGGGTGGGCAGCATGTTGCCTGTGGCACCCAACTCATTTGTGCAACCCCCAAAGTCCACCTACCCTATTAAAAAAAATAATAATAGAGAAACATGGTACTGAAAGCCTCCACAAAGCACTGTTTATCTTAAAATCATAATGTGCATGCCAGTGCCTATTTAGAATGACAATGGCACAGCTTTTGTTACAGGTGACAATCTTAGTATGTCTGTACTCGGCAGCTGCTAGTCTGTATGCCTGTCTAAGAGTTTAGGCACAGCATGCATTCATGTAATTTCCTGCTTGCTGGTTTTAGCTATACAGCAGGACCCCTGTATTCACTGGGGATTGGTTCTGGGGAGGGCCCATGGATACCGAAAACCACAGATGACAGCAAATGCCATTGAAAATAATGGGACTTCCTGTTTAAAATACCATAGAGTTGCCTTGGAGGTCCTAGAAAATGGCTAGAGAGAACACACTTTCTAGGAAGACTCTATGGTAGGTGTGTTTTGTGTCCCGTGGATAACTGGAGCAGTGGATAATGAATCAGTGGATACAGGGGTCCTACCGTACCCTCTTTCATCCTGCATGAGTTCATCTGCTGTTAATTTGAGTTTGTTCATCCCCCATTTTTAGTCTTCAGTTCTTTCTCTCTCCACCATGTCTGAAGAGCACACGTTACAGAGCCTCTCACCACAAGATGTTATAAAACCTTTAGTACCTGTAAGTAAAACTACTTTATGTTTTTACGAAGAAGACTAAGCCTAGTTCATTTTCCTGCTAGGCCCTGTGTATTTTGTGGGGTTGCAGTGCAGGACTAGTTGTTGCTCACCTTTGGCTTGCAAATACTGTTACAGTCAACCCTCCACATTCACACATTTAGCTTTCACAGATTTGATCATTTGTGGATTATTTGCCACCACGTTTCAGACTGACCTACACCATCTTCAACAGGGAATGATCAGTCTCACCTCATGCTCCCAGTCTCTCTGCAAGCCTCATGAGACTGAACGAGAAGGGAATGCAGGGTGAGGCTTATAAGTCCTTATTAAAATGCACTGCATTTTTATTAAAATGCACTGCATTTTTATTAAAATGCACTGCATTTTTATTAAAATGCACTGCATTTTTATTAAAATGCACTGCATTTTTATTAAAATGCACTGCATTTTTATTAAAATGCACTGCATTTTTATTAAAATGCACTGCACTTAGAGCGAAAAAATGAAATGCATAGATATAGGATGAGGGGGAACTTGCTGAATGAGACTACGTGCGAAAGGGGTCTAGGAGTCCTAGTAGACCACAAGTTGAACATGAGTCAACAGTGTGATGCGGCAGCTAAAAAGGCCAATGCAATTTTGGGCCGCATCAATAGAAGTATAGTGTTTAGATCAAGGGAAGTCATAGTGCCACTCTATTCTGCCTTGGTCAGCCTCACCTAGAATACCGTGTCCAGTTCTGGGCACCACAATTCAAAAAGGATATTGACACTATAGGTGTAGGCATATGTGACCTACATAGGACAGCTAGTAAAACACTCACACACAACATGTGTATAATCAAGTCTTTACTAGCATATAGCAGAGTAGTATATACAGAGCTGATACATGAAGATCAATACAAGCATACATGATGCATATCAGCAAGACAGACAGAGATCCAAAGATAAAAGAAAGGGGATGGGACAAAGGACTGCACTGCTTTATATACACAATGTGATGGGTTATACATTCATACCCACATAGCTGTTCCCAAGCTCATAGTTAGTACAATCCTTTCCTATGCAGATAAAGTTTTCAGACAGTCCAGCGGTAACTCCCACACACTAGGCCTTGAACAGCAAACACCAGCTGTGCTCATAGTTGTCTCTACTGGCCCCTACTGGCCATTGCTCCTTTTATTGTAAATTTCCACTCATGGTTTCTATAATCCCTGACAATTTCCCTCCTCCCCTCCATAACACAGGCTCCTGGAAAACCATCTGGAGTGATCACCAGTGATTGGGCGCTGAGGATGGAAGCGAGGGAGTGGATCATCAAAAAGCAAGCCAGGAAACTCTTGCCAGCTTGAGCCATGCAAAGTGGCTGTAGGGCCTTTTCAAGCAGTGTCTTCATCCTCCTCCCTTCTCCCCTAAGCAGACCTAAGTGAGGGCAGACTGGCCTCTGCATGCCTCAAGCCTGGAGGAGTTTGCTGGGTTGCTTTTCAACAAACTGCACCCTTGATTCCCCTTGAGGCCTGATCTGAGCTTGGCACCTTTTTAAATCCTCTCAGCTCACTTTGCAAGGAGTGAGCGTGTGCATACGCCAGTGGTTCAAAGTGAGCCACCATAGACAAGAACTGATGAAAGTTCACTGTTTTAACACTTGCAAATTACAGTACTGTACTGTATTATTTTTTTGTGTGTTAAATATAGTTGGAGGAAGTTAAGATATTTGCGGTTTTTCCACTGTCATGGGAGTCCTGAGCCCCTAACCCCTGCGAATGTAGAGGGCCAACTTTACTCTCAGTGATATAGAGCACTCCAGGATGGGAGAAAATCTCTCGAAGTCTCCGGTTTTGTTCCTGAACAAGCCAATTTTGTTTTGGAGATCCATCTGACGTTTTCCTCATTCCAAAGTCTTTCCTGGGAGCTCCCAGCATTACCAAATAACTTTTGTTCCCACTCGCCAGGTTAGTTTAAATTAACCCAGTATTTTCTGAAATGAAGTGTATCTGTATTTGCCTATACACTTTGGTTCCAGGCAATAGAAAAGAACATATCTCCCTTTACAAGCTGGCCTGAATATTAATATGCTTGGGAGAAAGCTTTCTGTCAGTGCCACCACCATTACAGGCAGGTCTGACGAGGACAGGGGAGAGAGCCTTCTCAGTGGCTGCTCACAGGCTGTAGAACGAACTCTCTTCCATGAGAGGTCCAGTTGGCCACTTCTCTTCTTTCTGCTGGCAGGCAAAGAGATTTTTTTTTTTATTTAAGCAGGCGTTTGATTCTTAAACCATGCCAGAGGATGGTATTTGAAAGTAATATGCTTTGCTTTCCTCTATTCAATTTCATTTTAAATATGTTTTATAACTGATTTAACGAAGAGCTTTTAAAAATAGAACTGTTTAATTGTTTTAACTGTTAATGCAATTTTTAAAAATATTTTTTTGATCCTTGATCAATCTTTACTGGGCATAGTACAACATATACATTTAACAGTAGGACTTCAAAAGATCATTATTAGGCAAGTTATGCCATAAATTTGCTGCCTCAACCAAAAAATTAGCCATTAGTCTGGTAATATGCGGATTCCAATCTTCCAATAAGAATTCCACTGATAATCTATCCATACAGACATTCCTTTCCAATAACCTCCTTAACAACTTTCCCCTTAAAATTATGTATAATGTATTGGAATGTGTATAAAATACACGGTTTAAAATATCAGGGTATGTTGTCCCTGTTTAAACATCCACACTGTACTTCACACATTAGTGGAGAATACAGCCAACTTAGCAGAGTTTAATGTTAACGCAGCAGCATCTAGTGTCAGAATGTTAGCATACATGTAAAAACCACAGCTTAGTAAGTAACCAAACACCCTTTGTCTTTTCCCAAGTTGTTAAACTAGTAAAATAACCACTCAAGACTCAAAAGTTAGTTTAAAAAGTACAAAAGCTTCATTACTCACAGTTTAGGGAGCTCATTCTTGGCAGGAACAAAAACTCCATCAAAACAAACTATAACTAGTTCAAAATACTTAAAAACTACATTGTTACAAATCTATATTCAGGACACCCCTTTCAGGGTCTTCTCAGTTCAAAGGGCCATGCAGTTTGTTAAGGATCATGGCTCCTGGAACAAAGAAGAATACTCAGACACTCCCCTTCATCCCAGATTCCCCAATAGCAAAACTTCAGGAAGTTACATCAGCTCATCTCATATGGCTTCTCAGTTAACCCTTCAATAGCAGAACCATTTCCACTTATTGGACTGCAAACTATATTTTCCAACTTCCCCTCTCAGTCCAATAAGTGAGATATAAGTCCAAACTTTGCACGTAGTCTCTGGAACGCATCTCTTGGCAGTGGCTTCGTCAGGATATCCGCTGTCATCTCATCTGTTGGACAATATCTCATTTTAATCACACCTGCAGTTACCAGCTTTCTAACATCATGAAATTCAGTCTTTATATACTTGTTTTGTGTGGTTACTTTCTGCCCACTCTCAGATATCTTAATACAACTCTGGTTATCCTCAAATACCGTCACAGGCTTTTGTCCTGAAATGCAAAAGTCAACAAACAAATCATCAAGCAATTTTAACATATTACATGCATGTGCTGCAGAAACATATTCTGCCTCTGTGGAGGAATAAGCTACCACATTCTGTTTCACACTATCCCAGCAGATTGGTCCACCACCATACATAAACAGGCAACCACTTGTGGATATTGAGTCCCTTCTGAACCTGGCCCAATCTGCATCTGCAAAACAAACAAGATCTGGATTAGCATTAGCTGGTAACCTTAACTGTACATTTATGGATCCCTTTAAATATCTCAAAATTCTCTTCACTCCATTCCAAAATTTCTGTGTTGGCGCATCTACTTTCTCTTCAAGAATTCTAACAGCATAGGCAATATCAGGCCTGGTGCCTCTGGTTATTACTTTTTAAAGAATATTTTTAAGCTGTGAATACTTAAATCCGTAGATACCAAATCCGTGAATATGGAGGGACAACTGTACAGCTACTGTTTCTAGAACACAGATTCAATCAGGGCTGGTTTAAGGGACCTGCAACACCTGCAGCTGCAGGGGGCCTCGTCATTGTGGGGGGGTGTTGTAACTCTCCTCCTGCAAAAACATTATTAATAATAATCTGAATATCCTGTACTGTGAATAGGTTATGTTATGTTAGGTTAGGTTACATTGACCTGAGATAAATATATGGGCCCCCAAAATAAAGCATTGCAGGAGCCCCCAATATTCCTTAAACCGACCCTGGCTTCAATAGAAATACAGCAAGGGAAAGAGAAATGTTAGCACTAAAACAAAATGATTCTAATGCTTAACCAGCATATTATTGGTAAAGCACTTTGACTAAACCTTCTGAATTTTTTAAAAGGCACAGTGGAAAATGGAGAAAATCAATTTCTGGAATGTAGTATGAGATAGGACATGATATGTGAACTGCAGGAGGAGGAAGAATGGAAGGGAAAGAAACCCAACATATTTCAAGAAAGAGACTGGATGCAAACCAGGGTACAATCAAAACAAAAACAATTGAGATATTTTTACCCCTCAGGAAGTACATTGCCAATATTATCTCTCACATTCCCCAAGAGTTTTTTTTTTTAAAGTGAATGTGGACTTCCAAGTACTTCTGGTTTTGTTGGGAGTGGTACTGCAGCCTGCAATGGGAGCCAAACCAAACCTATGAAGTAATGAGCAACTTTTTCCAGTAGTAAGCTGGAGCGGCATTACTTTTTTACCTATAAAAGTCAAAAAGGATAATTCATCCCTTTTCAGTGTAACATACTTGGGTTTGTGCCTGTTACTCATTACTGGTTACGCTTTGACTTAGAGTGAACAGTGGGAGGGGGAAATCACATGGGTGGCTGCCTTGGGTGGCTTCCTTTGGGGTGTTGTGCAGCTAGTCAAGAGTCAGCAAAAAGGAGAGGGTAGGAAGAGAGGGGGGCATGTTGAAAACATGAGCAGATTTAGAGACTCAGCTTCACTGCAAATTTTAAAAAAGCTTTTGAAAGTTAGTGTTGGAGGCAAAGAGGCATAAATGCTTGTATAATCAATGCCTGATTAGTGTGGGAGGGGAATCTAGATAACATCTACCCTTTTGTTTCACTCCCTTTCTATGCTTTATATACTCAAGCCTTTTGTTCCTTCCTACCGCAGACTTCACTTTCCCCCTTTTCTCAAGAAGTTAGTCTCTCTCTTTTTCTTTGTCTGGAAGAAGAAGAATTTTGTGAGCCACCTTGGGTCCCTTCTGGGAGAAAGGTGGCATATAAATTAAATAAATTAAATAAAAATAAAAATCCATGAGGCTCCAACCCCAACAACGGATGCTAGCTTATACCCACACATGGGAGCCAGCTTTTAGGGGCTTTTCTAACCAAGTTTAGGTTAACTTCTTTTGTCTATTTCCTTTACTAATCTAAGATGGATTTCCTAGGACAATAAATGTAATTTTTTTCTTTTCTTTTTACCATACAAGAACATCCGGAGTCATTTCTCCTGTTTCTACCACATGTTCATATTGTACTTTGCCCTGCTGCCCTCTGCTTAATATAGATACCAAATATTCCTATAGTTAGCTGGCCTTTTCCACCTTCCTCTGTTTTGGCCAAATGAAAGAGATTAGAACTCTTAATTCTTGCTCATTTTATATATAATAAATGCATTCAATGTAGAATATCGTCTGTATATGTGGAAAGGTGGAAGATTTGTAAACTTGGAACCAACATAATACTGCCTTTAACTAAAACTCTCTTTTTGTGTGCTTTCTAACTGTGTTTAAATTGCATTAAAACTTCTCTAACCTAGTTTTCTCCAGATGTGTTGGAGTGCAACTTACATCATCCCCAAACAGCATAGACAATGGGCACATTTGGAGCCACGTGGTTTGATAAGACTCTCTTCTAAGAATGTTGTAAGTTAAAACTACCCATCCAACATACTTTTTATGCTGCAGGTTTTACATTAAAATCTCTTATTTACCCAGACATCCTGCAATGCAAAAACAAACAAGCCAGCCAGCCAATCAGCACAGGAGAGAGGGAGGATTTTCAGTTGGAAAATGGCTGGAGGCCATTATGAGACTCCCTTTGGTTAGAAAAGTAAAGTGCCAGAGAATATAGACATGGGACTGTACAGTTCAGTTGGCTACATAATCAGTAGCCAAGGCACATTTGTATTTGTCACAACAACCTGAGAAGGGGAGCGTTGATATGTTGCTGAATACATAAGGCTTCTCAATGCCTGCAGTAACTGTTTAGTCCTAATTAATAGTTACTTTGTGACATGGTTTCCACTTGAAAAAGGAACTGCATAGATGGTATTCCACATGGGAAGCTCTTTCAATAAAATGGTTCCTTATCTTCAGGCTCTTATAGAAATTAAACCATGCCAGTGCATGTTCATGAAAAAGTGGGGCTGGTTGTGTGAGGAGCAACTTCACAGTGATTACATGATCTGTATATTTAACCGCACATCAGTCATTTTGTAGCAAGTGCAAAGAAAATGGGTATGTTCTGCAATTTTAAAAGCTCTTCCAGGCCTAGCACAGTAACGCATTGCGTATGACCACCTCATAGCTGAAAGCCTGGTTTTCATTAGCCATTAAGTTACTTGCCAAACCAGTGACTCTATTAAACCATAATTTCATTGCTCTTTCTAGAATACTGCTGCCTATAAAATTAACCAAAGACACTGAAAGCAATACTTATTGCTTTCAAAAATATATTTTTGAGACACCCTTCAAAAAATGGATTTGAGCTCCAGTGATTCATCTGAAAAGAAATATGTAGGACAAAAGGCATCTTAGACACTTAACTGTAAATAGAACATGGTGCCTTCCTTTAGCAGCACAGGCATCTATATGTACATGAATCCATTCATTAGTCTAAAAATAAAAAGGGAACAATATTCTAATCTCTGTAAGTAGGACATCCCATGTAGTCACTCTGGATGCCCAGTCATGACCTATGTTATGTCTCAGGATTCAACGTGAAGGACGGTTTGTTGTACTTTACATGAAGTCACCATGCCTTATGGGGAAATGATCCAAGTTTCCTCTTCCATGGACTCAACTCAGTATCTGGGAAATTTCTGAAATACCACTATATACTTTTATGGGATGCTGAGATCCAGGTGTATTCACCTTTGCATCACCACTCCTTGTTAACCTTGATGAGGGTTTTTTTTAATACCAAAATAGATATTGTGTAATAATAACCACGTCTTTCTAAGTTGAAATAAAGGTGGGCAACTTGCAAACTTCAGCAAACATAAAACCCTCTTGGATTAATTTCATAAATTCTCTATTAGGAATCAATTCAGACATTTTGCGAAGCAATCTGTCACTCCTCTGGCAACCTGCTGGTTGGGAAGGGGGTGAGAGGGAAAGATAAAAGTGAGTGTGGAGAAAGGGAGTGTCACGCTCACTGCTGGTATGTAGCCCCCAACAGAATATATCCAAGGGGATATGGCCTTCAACAGAAAGAACATTCTCCACTCTTGGGGGCCTTTCACATTACAGGTCACACATACATACACCCATATCCCTGAGGGGTACACTCCTGGACTTATTGTGTATACGTGAAACTATAGATAATAGCAAACCCTACTGACACAAACAGCTTCCAGCCCAACTTCTGGCAAAAGCATATCATAGAGTTGGGCTGGAATACCTAGAAAATGCCTAGAGAGGACATTTTTTTTATGCGGATAACTTTAAACTGCGGATACTAGTCCCATGGATACAGGGGTCAACCTATACTCAGTTATAGCACTACAATTCTATTTTAACTGCCATAGCAATAGCCTATGGAATTCTGAGATTTGCAGTTTAGGGAGGAGGATTTAGGTTTTTCAGCCAGAAACCTCTAGTGCCTCACCAAACTACAAACCCCAAGATTCCATAAGATGCAGCCATGGCAGTTAAAGTGGAATTGTACATAGTGCCATAATTCCATAGTGTGAAAGCGTCCCTGGTCTAAACCAATTTTGTTTTTGGAAGTCAACACTCAAAATATCTATTTCCTCTCTGGGCTTGTGACCACTTCTTGTCAAAATCAAATTGGGGGAGGGGGAATAAAAGAATCCATATCTTCCTTTCTGTTCCTCCTGCCAAATGTGGTGTGTGTATGCAAGGAAGCAAATCAGAGGAAACAATTTTAGTATTTAGCTTGTTAAGGGAAAGAATGCTCCTTCCACAAACACAAACTTTTGACCCCAGAAGAAAACACAATCTGGTAAAACAAAAAAACTCTCTCTCAGAGAGAAATTGAATGAAGGAAGCAACCCTCTTTGTTTGTGGGGAGGTAAGGGGAAAACAGCTCTTTACAAACCTTGAATATCTCAACAAGGTTTGACTGGATTAGCCTGATGTTCAGGCAAGAAGTTGCCCTGTAGGTTACCTTTCTTTGGAATTTGTAATCTCCGCTCCCTAGTGCATACATGTAGTCTCAGTGCTAGTCCTTGGGATTCCTGGGTTTTTGGGAGTTCCCGGTTTACTCGCCACACTCGTGGATAGCCAGTTAGCCAAATTATTAAATATTGCCAGTTATTAAAGATAAGGGGCAGCGAATGTCAAGACAGGTAAAAGCACCATTAAAGTAACATATAAAAAATTAGAAGTTGACATTAGAATTTGAGAGCAACATTAACTGCTCCTAAAAGCTTGATGAAAAAAACTTCTCTTTGCTGTCTTTCTAAACAGTATAGTAAAGACAGTGCCAATCTAGTTTTCTTGGAGGGAGATAAGGGAGTCCCTATAGGAAAAGACCCTGTTGAAAGTCTCTATCAACTTAGCTTCTAGAAGGTGGGACATATAACAGGGCTTTCAGTGGTGACTGAAATTATGTGTAGTATCATACAGCAGAGAAAACATGCTGCTTCACTTGGTCAGATCTAAATGGATTTTTGCTATATACAAAGAGTATGAACTGCATTTCAATGTGCACTAAATGTAAAATGAGACCTCTACCTGTCATCTTTTGCCGAGCAGAGGGACAGGTTAAAATAAAAAAAATTATTAAAAATTATTATTATTATTATTATTATTATTATCATCATCATCATCATCTTGAGGAGTTACTGCAAGCCTTAGTGGACAGTTCAGAAGGACTGGATCAACAGAAGGCAGTTTCATCCGGTTTTTAAAATACAGTTGCCCCTCCACATTCATGGCTTTAACGTTTGCAGTTCTGCATATTCACGGATTGCTGCTTTGGGGAGGGTGAGGGGTGGAGGAAAGTGGAGACGGGGCCCCGTCACCACTTTGGGGAAGGTGGGGTTGGAGGAAAGTGAAAGGACAACTGTAATTTTGAACTAGCCAGCATGTTTGTTTACTGTAAAGAATATTTTCAAGCCGTGAATACTTAAATCCATGGATACCAAATCCGTGAATACGGAGGGACAACTGTAATGTTTAAAGTACTGTACTTGGAACAGGGAGACCCAAGTTAAAATCTCTGCTTGATCATAGAATTTACTATGTGATCTGGGGCCACCACTATCTATTAGCAAATCTACCTTACAGGGTTGTAGTGGAGATTAATAGGGAGAAAGGAACTGTGTAAAGTACGTGTGTGTGTGTTCCTTTGTTGATGATGATGATCTGTGCCTTTCTCTGAGGCTGAGAGAGTGTGACTTGCCCAAGGCCACCCAGTGGGTTTCCATGGCTGAGGGGGGATTAGAACCCTGGCCTCCTGGAGTCCTAGTCCAACTCTTAAATTACTACATCATGGTGGCTCTCTGTATAGTGTGTGTGAGTGTGTGTGTGTGCATGTATGAACAACAATAATATTAATATTTTGTCATATACAGGTAGCTCACTTTTTTGCCATCAGTTTTTTTGCAGATAGCAAAAAGCTACAGATCCATGGAAATTCTACTGTAGGCCTGAAAGTGACTGCTTTCAGATTCACAGGGCAAGATGCTGAGGGAGGTAAGGGCAGACAGTAGTAATTGGAGGGGGAAAGAATGGTGTTGATTTCCTTTACAGATACAGATTACGGTAAATCTTTTTCTGTAACTAGAAAATAGTCTAGTTTAACTTTGTTTGACCTAATTGAATTTTAATCATAATATACATGCAAATATGGTGTAGTGGTTTGAACATTGCACTATGACTCTGGAGACCAGGGTCCAAATCCCCACTCAGCCATTAAGACCCACTGGGTGACCTTGGTCAAGTCATAGGACTTTATCACACAGGCTTAATAAACCAGAACAGAAATGGAACAGGATCGCTAAAGAGGGCTTTTTTCAGATGACGTCCCCCTCTCCCGTTCTGACCCTGTTCTGACCCCGTGTGCTTTCCGTTTTGTTTTATTCATGGGGAAAAGTCATCAATAGATCTCCCATTCCGTTTCTGGAATGGAATCATGGGTGTGTGAACTGGTTTGCTGTTATGCTGGCGCGATGTTAAAGCACTTCCGGGTACGATCTGGACATCCAGGTGAGTGACAGCCTTTTCTGTACCCTCCCCATGTTGCTTTTAAAGCTTTAAAGTTTTGGTGCTTGTTTTAATTTTTAGACATCTCCTTGTATTTTGATTTTTAAATTTCCCACCGGCTGCCTGCCTCTATAAGGTCCTAGAAGGTAAGTAGAGAACACTTCTGGTGACGATCTGGACATCCAGGTAAGTGATAGACTTTTTTCTATCCTCCTCTATTTACTTGTTTCTTTTAAAGGCTGTTTAGGTGCTTGATTTAATTTTTTGATGTCTGGTGTTTTTTAATTTTTAAATTCCCTACGCAATGCAGGGCTCCTTGGAAGGTCCTGGGAGGTCCCTGCAAAACACTTCCTGCTTCGATTGGTTCAAAGAGGTCAGTGACAGCCTTTTTTTGTTCCTCCCTGGGTTACTTGGGTTTTTTAAGGGTGTTTAGATGCTTGGTATACTCCTTTGAGGTTTGGAGGATTTTTTATTTTTAAATTCCCCTCGCAATTTGGTCTCCAGGAAGGGGAGGGGGCTCTGTGAGAGCTCCATTCCCTTCCTGGAGAGCCGGAGGAGGGGGGAGCAGTTTCTGTCCCGGAATTAAAGTAATTGTGTGAACATTTTTTTTTTTATTCAGTTACAGGGACGGAGGAGGGTGGGTGTGTGGGTAATGGAACAGGAACGGGTTTTAAGGGCATGTCTGATAAAGTCCATACTCTCTCAAGCCTTAGAAGAGAGCAATGGCAACCCCCCTCTGAACAAATCTTGCCAAGAAAACCCCCTGTGATAGGTTCACCTTAGGGCCTCCATAAGTCAGAAACATCTTGAAGGCATACAGCAACAAATATATACTAAGCAGCTCATCCATGCTAGAATCTCTGTGTTCCTAGCCAATTACTTATTGTTCATGGGAAACATCACCCAAGGAGACCTTCTGCTGTGCTTTCTGCAACCGGACTTGTTTATCTCAGATTGGCCTTTTTAGTCATCAGCACGCTTGCAGAAAGCACGGGATGAGTCCTTCCTGAAACTTTGTTTGTGAAGAAAAGCCAGAGAGAGAGAGATGCCAGTTAAGGTGATGATAAATATTTGTATTTTTTACATTTCCATTCCCTCATCTCACTGATTAGACATCCCAACCCCAACCATATGTACAAACATCTACCAAATGAGGCAACACTCCATACAGTCGTCCCTTCACATTCTCAGGGGTTATGTTCCACAGACACCCGCGAATGTGAAAATTCTGCGAATAACAAGCGCCCTCCCCCTCCCCCGCCAAAGCAACCACAGGGCCTCCGGAGGCCCCATAGTCGCTTCTCCCCACCTCCCTCCCCAGGCCTTCATGGGGCCTGCGGGGGGTTTCCACATGCCCTTTGATCGCCTCCCCAGGCCTCCCCCTCCCTCTCAAGGCCTTCACAGGGCCTCTGCAGGCCCCGTGATCGCCTTCCCAGACCTCCCCACTCCCTCCCTAGGCCTTCATGGGGCCCCCGGAGGGTCTCCGAAGGCCGCGTGATTGCCTCCCCAGCCCTCCCCACTCCCTCCCTAGGCCTTCACGGGGCCTCCGGAGGCCCCATGTCGCTGCTTTGGGGAGGGTGGTGGGCCCTCCCAAAACCGCGAATGCTAAGTTCGTGAATGTGGAGCGGCAACTGTACACCTTCTGAAGTGGGCTGCAGTCTGTAAAAGCTAATGTGACGCATTAACAGGCACTGAACACTCTGTTCATGCTCAGAGGGATCCAGGCAGCCAAAAAAGTAGCAGAGTAGCAGAATACCCATTTGCCCAAAGATAGCCCATAAAAGCCCAATAAATTACACAGACACACAGGTGGTGTCTAAAACTATTAACATTTACTGGTGCATAGTAAAATATATACAGATCAACAGAGAATCCTCTCTGTGGAAAAACATCAGGACTTAGCAGCTTTGCTACTTCACAGCCCAAAAGTCAGTTTGCAACTTATTCACAGTCTCAAAGCACGTACAATAACATCCTGCCTCGGTGAGACATACACTGTTTGCCATACATGGATGAACACAGACACTTCCCTTAGTTTCAAGGCTAAGTTCTCAGGCTACATAACCATAACATAGACCAGGTGCAGCCTTGTTTACACAGTATGCCCCCTGTAGGTAAATATGTTTCTTTGCTTGCTGTTTCTCTTTACAGCATGAATTTATCAGACTGTATATCCTATCATACTCTGACAAATGCCAAATAAAACCTGTCAGTCTTTTAAGGTAGATATTGTTGGGTAGATAAGTGTAGATACTAGGTCCTGCTGTTTTTGCTGCAAGAAATAACACAGGTACCCCTGTGAAAACTTTGAAAGTTATTAATTTGTGCAAGGAAGACTATAATTCAAATCAAATGCCAATCCAATGTGGCAGATATGTTTTCTTCCTTCAACACAATCCTTCTTGTACATCTCAATATAAATCCTTTCTACATTCTTACCCTTATTGTGTCTGCTTTGTTTCTCTGGCTGAGGTTATGATACAGAGGGTTAATGTTATTCTCTTAAGCCCATTTAACTAAGTTGGACATCTGTGTGAGTAAACAAGTCAAGCACCCATATCATAAATGTTGTATGTGGGGAAATAATCATTGTAATGTAAAAGCAATCTTGTGTACCTCATTCACAATCTTAGATAAGTCTAGGGTTTTTCCCTGCATGCATTTTGTTCTCCCAAAATTCCCTTCTCTTACTTCACTGAGCACTTCTAGCCAACTGGAGTGCTGGGTCATTCGAAACATGACCTAATTTGAATTTTATTGCTTTTGTGTAAGCTCTCTTCTGAATCTGACTCTCCATGAGAATGGATGCATCTTAAGCTTTCCTGTAACCATGCTATGATGATCGGAACCCAGCCAACGGCTGTAGGCTGAGTGAGTTTTTAATTACCTAAATACCTTCAGTTAAGGACCTTTTCTTAAGTTTGTTTTAGTATGTAGATTGAGATTGATATACCTTCAGTAAACTTTGTTTTGCATTTTAAACTGACTCCTTTGTTCTTGTAATGAGTCTAATTTAACTGGGAGGATCCCAGATCTCTTGAATACACTTTTAAATGATAATAGAGCTTACAAGTCTTAGCCATCTTAAGCGCACTCTGCATGAAGCATGAAGTCAAAAGTGACTGAATGATCTTAACTTTTTAAAGAAATAATTCTTGTTGTTTTTTAAAGGACTAGATCCTGGAATTTTTTAATACAATTTTATTTTTAGACTCATTACCTTCCCACAATACTTCCAAGACAAATAAGTGTGGAGTTGTGTATGTGTGTGTGTGCATGCGCACAGGCCTTCAAGTTGCCTCTCAACTTATGGTGACCCCATGAATTTCATAGAAATGAGGTGGTTTTGCCAGTTCCTTCCTCTGAAAAATGGCCTACACCACCTGGTACTTGTTTGCAGTCTCCCACCTTATTTATTTATTTATTTGATTTAATTGATTTAATTGATATGCCGCCTTTCTCCCAAAGTGGGATCTAAGTACTAACCAGGGCTGGCCCTCTTAGCTTCTAAGATCAGATGTGATCTGGTGCCTTCAGGGTATTTAGGAGTTAGTCCTTTAAAAAAATTATCCTTTATCGTTGTTTAGATCCATTTCCCAAAATCTAAAGATTCACATCAAGCATCTACCTGACTAAGCATCTGTCTACTCCCTCCTCTTGCCTTTTCCCAGTTACTTTTCTCAGTTTCATATCATGAAGTAGCTGTTGCATGAAACAGAACACTGAATTACACTTTACTCCTTGTCCCGGAAGACCTTTGCTGCTGCTGCTGCTGCCACCTCGCCTCTGTTCCTATACTAACTTGCCCATCCCATTTCTCCCTTCCCTGGATTCATCCCATGCCTCTGCAGTGCCCCCTCTCTTGTTCTTTGGACTTCTGTTGCACCTACTACCCATTTCTCCCACCCCTCATCTTGTGAGGCCACATCTCCCTTCCATGTACTTTGTCTCTCCTCGGACCTATTACTCGTTTCTTGTATCCAGCCACTGCACCTTTCACCCTTCTTCCTGCTCTTCCCACTCCTTTCCTTGCCCCACTTTGCATCCTCACAATGAGCCCCTCCCCTTTCTTCCTTTACTCTGTCACTGGTACTACTCACTCATCAATCTCTCCTACTCTTGCCTCTCCTCATGCCCTTGCAATGTGCCTCTCCCTTACTGATTGCACCACTCTTTCTCCTACTCCTCCCTCCCCTCTCCTTTCAATGTGCTACTCCTGCGTCTTTCACTTTGCCATTCACACAGCTCACATTCCTTTCCTTCCTACTCTCTGACTTGCGTTACTGCACACCCTTGCATTGCACCCTCCCTTGTTCCTTGCAGTCTGCATCACACCCTCACTCTCCCTTATCCCAATCCCTCCCTCACCTCATGCACTCACAATGAATCCCTGCCATGTCACTCTCCCATCTCTTCTACTCCTCTCTTGCCTCACCTTTTGCCCTCATACACCTCCCTTGTTTGGTACACACAGCAGCTTGCACCACTCACTCTGCCCTTTCACCTAGTCCACCCCTAACCTCTCACACCCTTGCAATGCAACCATAACTTGCTCCTTTATGTCCACCGCTTGCAGCTGTCATTCTCTCCCATCCAAAAGGCAGAAGCAGACTCATTTGACAGAAGAGTACCTCCACATTTTGCTACATGTTTTGGCTCCTACAAGGACTAAAGGCTTCAAGCCAGAGGATGATCCAAACAGTCACTGACTGGCATGCTTAGAATCTGTGTAAAACCAAGCCAACTGGGTGGTACGGCAATCCTAACTGAATACTAGTCATGCTGGCTAGGACTGACCACTATTTGGAGGGCAACAGGCTCCCCACCCCTTGAAAAAGTTAGTTTTATAGACTACAGCTCCTAGTATCTCCCAGCCAGAATAGCCAGCCCTGCCAGTGGTATTCTGGGAATTGTAATCCAAAAACTAACTTTTCCAAGCTGCACCTGGGATAAATGTAATTATCATTATTATTATTATTATTTATTTTTAACCCGCCCCTCTACTCGGCAACTGGGGCGGCGTACAACAGGATTAAAACAACAGCAAGTTAAAACAATCCTTCCCAATCCTAACCCTCCCACCCCTTAAAACTAAATTAAACTAGTGGAAGATTAAAACAAACATAAAGTACAATTCAATATACAAATTACGACAAAAAAAAAATGGCAATAGCAGCAGGGGGGGCGGGTAGGCAATCAACTCCACTTGAGCCGGGAAGTTATTCCGGGAAGGCCTGCCGGAGGAGATCCATCTTTAGTGCTTTCTTGAAGCTATCAAGAGTAGTGATAAGATGGATCTCGTCCGGCAGGCCATTCCAAAGTCTGGGAGCCGTAGAAAAGAAGGCCCTCTGGGAGGTCTGCAACAGCCTAGTTTTCATAGGCTGCAGCAAGTTCCTCCCAGAGGACCGAAGTGTGCGGGGGGATCATGTCTCTTGGTGTTCACAGCATTGTGGTGGCAGTGTTCTAAAGAAAAGGGTTCAAATTCAGTTATGCTACTATTCATGGTCAACTTGGACTAGCCTTATGTGGGTGGAGCAAGGCCCTATCACTCCATTTTATATTACTTTAAATTTCTTCATGAAACTACATATTACATACAGTAACTAAGAAGTGTCACTCAGGAATGAGAAGAAACCTCAGGAATTGCTTGAGGCATTTAAGAAGTCAAGGTTGCCTACTTTGAACAGCCAAGCAGGCTGTGTTAATATTTTAAAACTTTTAGCAGATTTTAAAAAATATAATTAAACCCATAGATTTAGAACCAGCCTTTTATATTTTCACAAGCATACCATGCAAGCCTTTTACAAAAATTTAGACACACCCTTCTTTGCAAGGCTGACACTGCATTATAGTCTTTCTGCAAACATACTAAATATAAAAAGAGAATGAAAGAAATTCAGCTAGAAAGACCTAAATGTAAATAGCCATTTGCTTTCATTCAAATGTAAGCAGGCATCTTTATAAATTAACAGCAGGCCTTCGGGAAAAGACACTTAATCCATCTTGATGATTGCATTATGTATAGATGTTCCAGTTTTAATAGGACTGACATATGCTCAAACTTACTTTGCAAGCATCCAAGGCCAGACTGTGGAATCTGATGGCTCTGTGGCGACTGCTACTTGGTAAAGGAGACAGAAAATAACTAAGAATAAATAGTACTTCCTTTGAAAAATGTTACGACAGCCCAGCCAAGAGCAGCTCTGACAGCTGGTACAGAGCAGGGGGAAAGCTGCTCTCATAATGGGAAAGAATTTTCCTGGAACATTTTCTGCCAGGTGATTGAGAAGTGGTGATCGTGAAGGTGTGCATGCTTTGCTCACAAAGAGGCAGATCTGTGTAGGAATACTTTGCTGTTTTCTTTTTAATAACTATTATCCCATTATTGTCTCACTTTATGACTTACTGACGAAATATGCTGATGTATTCCAAGGTAACCAACAGTAGCTTCTTCTTTATCAGTGAGCCTCCTCTTTACTGCACAGTTTATCACTTTCACATTGCCTGCCCCCTTCTCAGGGTCACTGTCAGTGGATGCCACAAGCATCAGGGTGGTAGCCAAGCTTTGCTTTCTCATTGCAAAGTTTCTGTCAAATACTTTGCTTTATCCCCACACCCAGTCCTAAGGATCATCATCATTCATACATGTGGAAAGAAGCAAAAAGACACATGTAAAGATACAAATTTGTGTGGTTTCTGCAGCATCCAACCTTAATGTATGAAGTGCCACCCTCACCCCCCTGTGACATCAGGGGCCTTTCACACTACACCATGACACTATACTATTGCTGTCCACTTTCCCAAGCATTATCTTTTGTCGTTTCCAATGAGTCGTGTCATTTCATGATATGTCCAAAGTATATCATGTCCAAAAACATATTAGAATTATTAACATTCCAACTATCAGTACAACAAAGAAAGCATTGAGAACTACCAGCAAAGGAATGCCTACACAAACACATACATACATGTTCAACAGATGCTGGAAAACAGAACAGTTTTGACCTTTATACCTTCCCAGGGAAGGCAGTTCCCAAGGGTGGGTATTGTCACTGACAATTCAGTCTTTTATTCTGTTGCCAGATAGCATTGGCCATAGTCTGTGGAAGAATCAGTAAGGCTTCCTTGAAAGAGCTCAGTAGCCAACTGGGCCCTGTACATATAGGGAAGTCATTCTGCTAGGTATCCGGGTCCCAAAGCACTGCCTATCAACAACAACCTTGAATATGGGCCAGTACTTGAACAGATGCCATCTTCAAGAGCATCACTAGAGCCATCACCAATGTAGCTTATGTGCTCAGCTGGGTGGGAGTAGGGAACAGAAAGATTCCTAGACCTGCATGACATGCCTAAACCCATTGCTACCATCTGACTTATGCTGGCACCAGTTAAGTACAGTTGCACAGACCAAGAGTTCTACTCCACCCCAATCTATAACAACACAAGTGCCACCATCTGAACTGCATCAGGGATACTGCAAGGATATGCAAGGTAGCTATGCAGGTCAGGTGCTTCACTCTGTGCACAACACCACAAGTAGACGGTGGCAAGAAACTGTCTGTGTTAAGTGATGGCAGTTCCTACCACTCGGAGACCTACAGTACAACCCCTGTATCCACGGAATTGATATATGCAGATTCACTTACCCGCATCCAAAAAAAAAGTTATCTCTAGGCCTCTAGGTTCTCCAGTGTGATTCTATGGTCAACTTCCAGTCCAAGCATACCATAGAACCATAGAAGTGTTCTCTCTAGGCATCTCTAGGTCCTCCAGTGTGATTCTATGGTATGCTTCGGCTGGAAGTCATTCATTTCAACAGGGTTTGCTATTATCTGCAGTTTCACCTGTCTGCGGTAAGCCCAGGAACATATCCCCTGTGGATACCGGGGTCAAATTGTATTTTCCATGAAAGTTTTCTAATCCTTTTTTCTATCTAAACTTGGGCCACCATTACCACATACTGTGGCAGCCAATGGAAGAAACGTAATTAGCTGCCAGGTATCTTTAAAAAAAAAAAAAAAGCCTGTCAAACAGTTTCATTGGAGGGTCCCAGGTTTTAGTATTGCAAGAGTGGGAGGAAAAACTTCACTTGCTGCACAGAATTTTATCAATCTATACTCTGCTCCCCTTTACTTGTTAGACTTTTTAAAAAACCAAAAAGCCCCAAACACTGTGGTCTTTTCTCATAAGGAAGATAGCACCTCCTTAGCTCTGAACATTTTGGTTGTTTTGTGTCCAAATCTACATACAGTTGTCCCTCTGTATCCACGGATTTGGTATCCATGGATTTAAGTATTCACGGCTTGAAAACATTCTTTAAAAAATAATAATCCAAAAAGCAAACCTTGACTTTGCCATCTTATATAAGGGACACAATTTTGCTATGCCATTGGATATAATGGGACTTGAGTATTCACAGATTTTGGTTTCCATGGGGGGTCCCAGAACCAAACCCCAGTGAATATGAAGGGACAACTCTCCCTCCCTCACTCTCTCTCTCTCTCTCTCTATATATATATATTTGTGATATGGCCCAATTGTTTGAATTGTTTGAAGGAGAGCCATACCATAAATGTGAGTCAAGTTCCTTAGAAGTTGCATATACACCAGTTTTCTTCTGCCAAGCCATGGCTGTGGCAGCCACATTCCTGTGTAGCAGGGTCATGGCCGAAGTGTGTATGTGTGTGTGTTGGGGGGAGAATGATCTAGCAGCCTGAGCTGAGCCTAGCACCACTGAGCATAAGAGGCTGTCAGACCCTAGCTCCACCCCAGGTAGGGTTTTTTTCCCCAGAACTGTGGGGAAGTTCCTCAATTGTGCAAGAATACAAATAGAAAAATACTGCAGATAAATGTTCACATTCATCTAGATAAGAGTGCATATTATGATATTAAGAAAAAAAGTAAGAGCCAAAACTTAACAGACTTAGGAAGGTTAGTTGTTACTAGTCCCTTATCACATCTGCCTCCTTTATAGTATGGACATTTCCTGGATTTGTGCCAGACTGCCATCTAGTGGAGCATTGTTAGTTTTTAAAAAAGTCTACAAAAGGGTCCCTTTTGAAGATAGGGAGTCAAAGATTAATTTTGAGTCATGAAGGGTCCCCAGACTTTGTAACTTAATATTGAAACCTGTTTTTGTTGTGTAATATGACATTTTTACTAACAGTGTGTTAGAAAAACGACAACAAAGCTTTGTGGCATCTAGAAGACTAACATGTTTTATTTGGCATACATTTATGGACTATAGTGCCCACTTTATAAGATGCACCTTAGTGAGGTTGATGGATTTGCATCTGATGGAGCTGGCTCCACTTACACCTCTCCACTTGCACTGCTGTAGAGTAGATATACCATAAAAGCTTATAACAAATAATACCAGTAAGACTTTAATATGGCACAAGACACTTTATGGCTTTTGATGCAACAGATCTGGTTGCAGATCTCAGGGCCTGGATTCTCATCTCTAATTCTCAACATGAAGGGGAAGAATCTCATGGAAACAGCTCTACCTTGACGAGATATATATATATATATATATATATATATATATTCATTTCTCCATTATTAAATTTGATTTTTGTTTTGAATGACATACCCTGTACAGTTGTGAAGATGTTTAATCAATCATGCTTTAATAACATCACCAGGGTCCTCCCTCTGTGGCATCAGAAGGGATAGACCCTAAGCTTCACATTTTGGCCTTGAAATATCAAGCCCTGAGCTGTCCCTGACCTAGCAACCCTAAATGTGGCTACTCTCCAGAAATTTCAGCAGAGGAAGCAGCATACTAAATTAACTCCTCACTGAGCCATACCATGACTCCAACACATTCAAGTCTATTCTATGTTGAATGTGGAATGGGATAACTCAATGCCCTCCCCTTTAGATGTAGATTCAACACTGCACAGACCTGGAGGTTCTGTGAACAGGGCCTCCCAGTCTTTCAATGGGTAAAATTGAATTTCCCTATCTGGGAATGCTCTCAAATTCATAAATTTGTGTTTCTGGACAAGGCTGACCTAATCTATGTTGCAGTGATACCAGCTCTCCTCTTCCAACCTACAAACAGCAAGCTGCATTCAAGGGTTATCCTGAGAATGTTGACAGGTGGTGGTGGGGAGAATTGGAATATTTCAAGCCATAGATGGTGGAATCTGTTGATTAAGGGCTTATCTATACGAGTCCATTAAAAAATGGAGTCCCTGGCAATAATGACATTTCACAGCAGCTGCGACCTGTCCTAATGTTTTTTTGTCTCCATAAGCTTCTCATGTCTGCTAGTAAACATGGCGGCTGCGAGTGATTTACTCGTGTTTGCACTTATCTCAATTTGCTGCCAACTACCTTATTTTTTTAAAAAAAGATGTCCAAGGTGCGATTGAGCGATCTTTCACTTGAGCACAAAAGCAAAAACAAAACCCAACACCCCATTTTCTCACCTTAGCGCTTGCCCGCTAAGGCAAAAATCCAAAATGGTAGCAGTGGGTGCTTGCCTTGTTAGCAAGCCCCGGCCCCTGTGCTCATCCGGCCAATCAGATTTGTGCTTCCTCTCATTTGGGCAAGCAAATCAGAGTTACTTGCTTGTCCTAACAAACAGAAATGTGCACCCCCTCATTGTTTTTTTTTATAAAAAAAGACAGGAAAAATCTATGAAGGCTTTTCTGGTGAAGTTTTGGCCTTTTTTGCCCCCCTCCTTCACAATATGGCAAAATCACACGCAATGCCATTAGGACAGGTAGGATTCTCCTCGCATGCTGTGAGGAGTTTTTTCACCATTTGGACAACCCCGCAGACTCCGTGAATACAGAGGGCCGAATGTATAAGCCTATCTTTCTTCACTGAAGAGTGATACATTAGAGTCTTACATGTTCACGTCACTAACTTTTAAACAAGAGTTATTAAATAGATGGGTAGTGGACATGAACCTTAGAGACAACAGGATATTCTATATTAACAAAGGGTGTCTTCCAACCCATCCTACCTTGCAGGGTTGGAGTTGCATATACCATAGTTTCAGCTGGAGTGGGAAATGTCTATGCCTCCAGATGTTGTTGGATGTTCCACCATCCCTCACAGTTGTCTAGGGCTGCTGGGAGTTGTAGTCCAAAAATATCTGGAGGCATGCATGATTCCATTCTAGTTGCAGTAATCAAATCTCTTGTTATTAAACAATCCCACAACATTCATACTAGCGTCTGCTGGACTGCTGTGTTATGAGCAGCCACAGAAAATTATTAATCAATATCCCACCTCTTTCTCAGACTAGGACTCAAGGTGGCATACAAAAAGAAATTACAAAAGTTAAAAGAAGGATCAGGCACACTGATAATAATTTATTTAAACCCCTACAAACTTTTCTGAGCAAGGGCTGCTATTGCTTTAAAACAGGACATTTTAGTCCCCCAGAATCATATTCTGTTGTAAAATTCACACAGACACAGCCCTACAAAACAGGTATTTTATGACATTACAACTGTTGACAAACAATGCTGTTGCATGTGAGTCACCTGGCATGTGCAGAGTTTTTTCCCTTTTTTTAATGGACCAAAACCATTTAGAACAAAAATTCCCCAGATCAAACACACTGTATTATCTTTGTCATTTTTTTAATATACTAGGACTGAAACCTGATGCAAAGAAGCTGATGTAAGTGCTTGGATGAGAACAACCACTCCCTCTGCTCAAACATGGCAGGCCAGTAAGTGCAAGCTCACCTGATCTTTTCCCAGAAACACCAAGCACAGATGCTGATTTCACAAGAGGCAGGTCTGGAAAGACCTGGTGCAGACATCCATCCACAGGTACTTTACCATAGAGTAGCCAGAGACATCAGCCAGGAACAAACAGGACAAAAGAGTCAAACAAAGAGTGACAGAAACTGTCCTCACAGAAAGCATTATTTACCACATAATCTAAAACAAATAAAGAAACACAGTGGGTATTCAGGACATGGAACCTAAGGAATCCTAAAAGTAGTGTTCCCTGACATCCCTGAATTGAAGGTCTACTGCTCCTGGTGGATCATGGGAAACTTGGAGCTTTGGAGGAAATTTGGCTTCCAGTCTCAGACTGCAGCCACTTCAAATCCATGGATTCAGTATCCATGGTTTCACTTATCCATGTCTGAAAAAATATGTTCTCTCTAGGTATGTTTAGGTCCTCCAATGTGATTTTATGATCAACCTCTGACATTGGTCTCACTGAAAATAATATGGTTTCCTATTATCTACTGTTTCAAGTAGCTGCGGGGGTGGGTGGGTCTTGGAACGTATTTCTCACAGATATGGGGGTCGACCTATATACTAATTACATTTTTTGAGGAAAGGTGGTCTGTCAGTTCCTCAAAACAATTGTTCCATGTGAACTTGTCTTTTCTGGCTAGGTGTTTGCGTATTGTGGAATACTTTTCATCCTACACACACAAACACTCCCATGGACTGGAGGTATTTTTGTCTCCTCAGTTCTCACAGCGTCAGAAAATACTCCAGAAATCACTCAGTACTGCCTTGTAGGGCTGTGTCTGGGAATGTGGCATAAACACAAAGCAAGGATCTAAACTGAAAGAAGAATTTGAAAATTAGATTTTTATCGACAATTTAAAATCAAATGTTGCTCTTTATACAACAGACATGGGTATTTAGAAACTGCATTACAAATCAACGTATTGCCTCTCTGTCCTAAAAAACAAAACAAAAAAACACTCCAGTCTCAAATGTGTCAGTATCACAAACACTGATTCTGGTACAGTTCATAAGATAACATCAGGACATGCCTTATAACCAACACTGCAGAAAACTTCACACTGGCCTTTTTTGTATACTGATCGCCTGCTCCCCCCATCCGCAGAACCAATATCTGCGATTTCAGTTATCCGTGGCTGAAAAAAGGGACACATACCATTGAGTCGTGCTGGAAAATGCCTAGAGAGGTATCCTCTAGGAATTGCTAGGTCCTCCACTGCAACTCTAGCATATGTTTGTACTGGAAGGCAACCCTTTCCCTTTCTTTTAATAGGGTTTGCTATTATTCATGGTTTTGTTTATAAATGCTAAGTTCAAGAACATATCCCCCAAGGATTTGGGGGGCGACCTGTATACTATTTCATCTGTACCAGGATATCCAGCCAGGAGCGAAAACTACAAGAAAGAAAAGGGGGCAGGTATTTGCACAAACATAAAGAAGCAAAGAGAAATCTGAGCTGCAACTATGCACACCACTAACAAGAGGTTCTATTTTTCCCCCTTTGGCATGACATAAGAACATAAAAAGTGTTGAGCCCTGTAATATTGTAAAGATTAACACATTACCGTAATGATTGCCTAAGACAGAGTCTTCCTCACATAAATGAAGTGTTCTTAAGCAAGTATAAATGCTATGCATAATTTACAGACTTCTACCATGACCCCACAGTTCTCCTACTCTCATTAAAGATCCCTAAACATTTTAGATGTTCCACATAGAAGTACTCCAGTCTGTCAATGTTGGTTGTCCTTTTCTATACCTTACTTCCTAAAATAACTAGAACTTGCCTACTATATCCTAAATGTAGTCCCACAATAGGACACCATGTTTCATCCCTTTCAGAAATTTGATTGTTGTAGTGTTGCTCTATACCAATATTTAATTTTCTAATACAAACTCAAAAGTCCTTTCCTGAGTGCTCATGCTAGCTCAGATTCCATCAACATATTGTGATGCTAGCAATTTTTTGCCCCTACTTGAATCATCTTATTTATACAGTTGTCTGTTCTCCAGTTTAAAGAGATACAGTACTTCTACAGTTTTACATTCTTCTTATTGGTCCATCTTTTTGAAAAAAAAATTTAATTAACAAATCTGTGTTGTTT
This sequence comes from Gambelia wislizenii, assembly GCA_030847615.1. Classification (NCBI taxonomy): domain Eukaryota; kingdom Metazoa; phylum Chordata; class Lepidosauria; order Squamata; family Crotaphytidae; genus Gambelia; species Gambelia wislizenii. The sequence goes on from JAUMIR010000001.1 coordinate 374,749,389, forward strand.
TTAACATGCTGTTAGCTGCCTTGAATCACATTATTGAGGGAAAGGAGGGATATAAATGAATTGATGTCATATTGCAGAGGGAGCAAGCTTGTTTTCTGTTACTCCAGAGACTAGGACATGGAGCAATGGATTCAAACTACAGGAAAAGAGATTCCACCTAAACATTAGGAAGAACTTCCTGACAGTAAGAGCCATTCAGAAGTGGAATACACTGCCTCATAGTGTGGTGGAGGATTTTCTGGAGGATTTAAAACCGAGGTTGGGTGGCCATCTGCCAGGAATGTTTTGCTTGTGTATTCCTGAAAGGCAGGGGGTTGGACTGGATGGCCTTTGTGGTCTCTTCCAGCTCTATGATTCAATGAAAAAAATAATAACAGTATCAAACCTGGCTATCCACAAACTCACAGCTCACTCCTCCTCACTCTATTTATCAGTAAAAAAAATTATTTTAAAAATGAAATACCACTAGTCTCTCCCTAGACAGATCCTTGAGCGAGGCTCTATTTCTTACTTCTCTCCTTTAAGAAAATTGCCTGCTTACTCTTACTTTTAGCTTCCAAGTCACAAGATCAATTATCCTCTTCCCACAGGTCTGCTATGCTAACTCACAGACTCTCAGGGCCTCACTACACACGGGGCAAAAACTCCAAATGTCCCCATCTTCAAAAAGGGGGGGGGAAGAGGATCCCAACAATTATCGCCCAGTTAGTCTGACATCAATACCAGGGCAGATCATTAAGCAGAGAGTCTGTGAACATTTAGACGGCAATGCCATAATCACAAAAAGTCAGCATGGGTTTCAGAGAAACAAGTCATGCCAGACTAATCTGATCTCTTTTTTTGATAAAATTATCAGCTTGGTAGATGAAGGGAATGCTGTGGATATCGCATACCTTGATTTCAGTAAGGCCTTTGCCAAGGTTCCCCATGACATTCTTGCAAACAAGCTTGTAAAATGTGAGCTAGACAAGTTAACTGTTAAATGGATTTGCAATTGGTTGACCAGCCAAACCCAAAGGGTGCTCTGCAGTGGCTCCTCTTTGTCTTGGAAAGATGTGACCAGTGGGGTGCCACATGGTTCGGTCCTGGGCCCAGTGCTATTCAACATCTTTATCAATGACTTGGATGAGGGAATTAGGGCCATACTTATCAAATTTGCAGATGACAACAAATTAGGAGGAGTAGTTAATCCCCTACAGGACAGGATCAAAATTCAAAATGACCTGGATAGACTGGAGAGCTGGGCCAAAGCTAACAAAATGAAATTCAATACGGAGAAATGTAAGGTACTGCACTTAGGGCAAAAAAATGAAATGCATAGATATAGGTTGGGGGAGACCTGGCTGAATGAGACTACCTGCGAAAGGGATCTAGGAGTCCTAGTAGACCACAAGCTGAACATGAGTCAAGTGTGAAGCGCCAGCTAAAAAGGCCAATGAGATTTTGGGCTGCATCAATAGAAGTCTAGTGTCTAGATCAAGAGAAGTAATAGTGCCATCTATTCTGCCTTGGTCAGGCCTCACCTACAATAGTGTGTCCAGTTCTGGGCGCCACAATTAAAAAAGGATATTGACAAATTGCAGCGTGTCCAGAGGAGGGCAACTAAAATGGTGAAAGGTCTGGAAACTATGCCTTATGAGGAAAGACTTGGGGAGCTTGGTATGTTTAGCCTGGAAAAAAAGACAGTTAAGGGGCGATGTGATAGCCCTGTTTAAGTATTTGAAGGGGTGTCACATTGAGGATGGAGCAATTGTTTTCTGCTGCTCCAGAGACTAGAACACGGAGCAATGGATGCAAGCTCCAGGAACAGAGATTCCACCTCAACATTAGGAGGAACTTTCTGACAGTCAGAGCTGTTTGGCAGTGGAACACACTCCCTCAGAGCATGGTGGGGTCTCCTTCCTTGGAGGTCTTTAAACAGAGGCTGGATGGCCATCTGTCAGGGATGCTTTGATTGTGTATTCCTGCATGGCAGGGGGTTGGACTGGATGGCCCTCGTGGTCTCTTCCAACTCTACAATTCTATGATTCTAAGTTCTGCCCATATTCACCCTGAAGCCCTGCACATTATTATTCTTTGCAAGGACATGGGGTACCTTGTTTTCACTGTCCCTACAGAGTTTTGTCCACCGCTGCTGCCACCACCATCTCGACCATAGTTTATTGGAGGCAGTTCCCAGCCAAAGGGAGAGGTTTTCTCTCTTCTCCTGGCCTGGCAGCACTGCCTTTGCCTGCTTTCCCACTCACTGTTGCAGGAAGAAGTGCTTGAAGAAAGGAACTGAAACACTTGAAGCAATGAGTGAGTGGAGAGCAGGTGAAGACAGCGCTGCTGAGCCAGGGAAAGAAAATCTCCCCCTTCAGCCGGGAACTGCCTCCTGAACTTTAAAATGGTCATGGTGTCAGCGGCGAATGAAAATGCAGAGAAAACTCTGAATCCAACATTCTCTACATCTAGGTAAAATACCCCGGAATGCCCCAAATCTGGGCTATGTGACATGTGGTCAATTGCCCCAGATTCAGGGAAAAGGCCGTGCGATGCGTGGCCTGATCACCAGATTCAGGGGAATTTGCAGGGGGATTTGGGGTTTTTAATAGTGTAGACCTGTCCTCAGACTATCCACACAAAATCCCTCTGGTTAAAACACACACACACAAACCCTCTGGTAATATGTAGGGGCTTACCAATCACCTCAGTCCATATCAAACTTATAGAAAATACTTTTTTGGACCACATCTCCCAGAATTCCCCAGCCAGCTTGAGCCAGTAACCATGCTGGCTGTAGTCCAAAGATGAGAGTAGCAGTAACTTTTCCAAGCTTTTCAATATGTTATTTTCAAAATGATCAAATGCACTAGCTGGCCAGGTCACACTGCGCAGACGCTACCCGGATTCCTCAGCAGCAAGGCTTACAAAAGAAGCTGCCTTAAACTGACTCAGCCCACTGGCCCATCTTGCCATGTAGTATCAGCTCTGCCTAGCAGCATCTCTCCAGGGTTTCAGGCAGGATTCTCTCCAAGCCTGGAGATCCATGCCCTTCCCCGGTGGTTTACCATTCATGTGGCTCCCACATCTCAGAGCCTGGGTCCTCTTTTCCAGTTTTCAGGACTGGATGAGAAAGTTCAGGGCAAGACTCCTGCCTTGGAAAATGTGCATTCATACATTTTCCATATTACTTATTTTGCACGTTTTATTTGAATGGTATACTCATAGAATCATAGACTTTGAAGACATCACAAGAGCAATCTAATCCAACCCCGTGCCATGCAGGAATACCCAACCTCTGTAACTGTGGTTGACACTTCATTTTAAACGTATGTACAGATTATTTTAATGTGTAACAGCTGTTTTAATCTTATGTATATGTGTTTTAGCCTAAGTGTCAAATGGTTTTAATTGCTTAGTTATATACACTATTGCATTTTAATCTATGTTGTGCCCTGCTTTGAATCTTGGGGAGACGGAGGTAAGAAATAAAATTTAGTTATTATTATTGTTATTATTATTATTTTCATTCATTCATTATGAAATAATGACACCACCAGGGGCTGCCCCTTGTAACATCAACCTTATACTACCACAAAGACTTGCTTCCTGTGACATCACAAGGAAGCATTACCCCAGGTTTCATGTTTTTATCTTGAAATCTCAGGACCAAGAACAGTCCTAACCTGGCAAGTTAGTCACCCATGCAAGTACTAAGTCCAACGCTGCTTAGCTTCCAAAATCAGATGAGATCAGCGTGTTCATGGTGACTTATTTGTCTACACCTTGGTATGCAAATACCACAGGAAAGCTTTTGCATGACACCTCCTTTGCTACAGATTAAGTCCTAAAGCCGTGGTTCTTAACCTGGGGTCCCCAGGAGTCCTCAATGTTCTTGCAGGGGGTCTGCAAAGACTTGAATGCTGCTCAGTTCATCTCCTCCCTGCAGTGGAGTGGCCACATGACAGGAGCCAAGGCAAAGGTTGGCTGGCTTGCTTGGCCAGCGCATTGCCATTCAATCCACTCCAGCCACAAATTTGTAGGGAAAAGCAGAAGTCTTCCCTCCCCCTCCAGTGCCTCTGAGGGAAAGTTCAATGGATGGTGTAATTGTCTTATTATTATTATCAGGTATTATCAGCTTTATTTGAGAACTCACGGCGAACAAGTCTTGAAGAGAAATGGCAACGCAGAAAGAATCACAACCCGGTAACATCACCCAAGGAAACCTTCTGCTGTGCTTTCTGCAACCGGACTTGTCTATCTCGGATTGGCCTTTTTAGTCATCAGTGCGCTTGCAAAAAATGCAGGATGAGTCCTTCCTGAATCTTCGTTTGCGAAGAAAAGCCAGAGATTATCAGGTACCAGTTGTACCCAGTGTAACATACACTGTTATAGTACTGAAAGGTTCACACAGTTCAGCTACACACTATTATTGTGGGGGAAAATACCACCAAAATCTATACAACCACCAAGCTGGCTGGCTTTCCTGCCCCAAACTTGCAGGCCTCTGTGGTGCGGCAGCTTCTCCTCTTGCGCTCCCACAGTGAGGCATATAGTGGAGGAGGGCTCCATTTACACTCCCCCGCTGGCTCGTCCTCTTGCCACTGCACACTAAGGTGAATGGCTGGGAATGGGACCCTTGTGAGGCTGGGGGTGTAGATGCATATTGAGTGGCAGGAGTGGATTATGAGGTGGGGGGGAATTTGTATGTCAGTGGTGATTGGCTGAGGGAAGGAGGAGCACTGTTTCCTAAGTGGCCAGTCAAGCACTGAGAAAGGAAATACTGTACAGTTGTTCCTTTGTATCCACGGACTTAAGTATTCACGGCTTGAAAATAGTCTTTAAAAAACAATAATCCAAAAAGCAAACCTTGATTTTGCCATCTTATATAAGGGACACCATTTTGCTGTGCCATTGCATATAATGGGATTTGAGTATTCATGGATTTTGGTATCCACGGGGGTCCTGGAACCAAACCCCAGTGAATATGAAGGGACAACTGTATACCAAAGAGTATATATATATATATATATGTGTGTGTGTGTATAGATAGATAGATAGATATATGTGCATAGATAGATAGATAGATAGATATAAATTATGGTTTTAAATCTTGAGTTAAGTCTTGGGGCCCATGGCAACGAAAGATATTTAAAGGGGGTGCCTGGCAAAGAAAAGGTCAAGAGCCACTGATCTAGAGGAACTGTGGGGGGGGGAGCACTGAACCAATCAGCCTGCTTACAGAAAGTTAACGACCCAAAACCACATACAGAACTGGATAACCAAAAAAAGAAACTAAAAGGAAGGAGGCAGGAGCAGGCGCTCAGGCCCCAGGCAAGAGCCACCACAGCCCACCAAGAAGCCAGCCAGGGCTTCTCAATCGCACGTGCCCCACCCACGTGCCTCCCCCGGAAGAGGCCGCAGCCACAACTTCCGTCGGTTTCTTTACTCAAATCGCGTCAAAAAGGTTCTACGCTTCGCCCCACCCCCCTGGAGGAGTCTTCTGCCATTAAGCTTCTGCGCATGCGTCTTGCTTCCCTCCCTTTATTCTCTTCCTTTCCCGGCATCCTTCTCGCGCGGCCGTTTCCTCCACTTAGAATTCTGATTTGTTCGATTCAACGCTCCTGCGCCGCCACCGCTCTGTTCGCGACGCGCCCCTTTCTTTTCCCAGCAGCCCCTGCGCAGACGAACCTTCCCGTTGGGCCCCGCCCCCTTCCTTCGCTGAGGGAAGGCGAGAGTTGGGGGAGCGGTTGAGCCGCCATTTTGTTCCTTGGACTACAGGAGGCAGCGCGCAGGGGAACGGCTTGTATAGGTGGTTGGCTGGCTAGCTGTCCAGGCGTTCTGTGAAGGAGAGGAGGCAGGGGCGGGGAGGGTTAGGAAATACCTTTATCTCTGAGGCTGCTTCCTTCCCTTTCCCTCTTCCGGGGGCCTGTTTTAAATTCGCCATGTCTGGAGAAGCTCCCGCCGGCGACCAGGTGAGCGGGCAGGGCCTTCCGAGCTGGATGAGGCCCTTGGCGGGGAACGGGATCTGAGGGCGAGGGCACCGAGTTGGGTAAAGCTCGGGGGAGGCAGGGATACCGATTTTCAAGGAGAGTGAGAAATGAGCCTGTGTAAATCGCGCGTCTGTCCCCCTTTTGTATTGAGCGGTGTCCCTTGCATCCATCTCCCTCCCCCCCATTTTCACTTTCACCAGTGATTCTTAACCTTTTCTTTACCAGGGACCCCCTTTAAATATCTTTTGTTGCTGTGGACCCCCAAGATTTAACTCAACATTTCACACCCTAATAATAATAATAATAATAATAATAGCAACAACAATACAATTACACCACCCATAAAGCCTTCACTCAGAGGCACTGGAGAGGTAGGGAATATTTTTCTCCTGCTTCTTCCTGCAAGTTTGTGACTGGAGCGGATTGCATGGCAATGCGCAGGCTCAGCCAGCCTTTACTTGGCTCCTGTCACATGACCACTCCACTGCAGGGAGGAGGTGGGCCAAGCAGCCTTCAAGCTTTGGCGGACCCCTTGTGAGGACATCGCTGACCCCTGGGGGTCCCCAGACCACAGGTTAAGAACCACTGGTACAGGCCATTGGGGCTCCCTCTTTTTACATTTATAAACGCTTTACCTTACTCTACCCCATTTGCCTCGTTCGCTCCTGTTGCCTTTCGTGTCGTAGTTCGCCTCTATCGTGACTTAAAATGCTTATGTAGAAACAAACCCCACAGCGTTCTGTGTTCCCACGAAAAATATTTCGAATTGAAGCTGAGCCTACGCGTATTTACTCGCGATAAGAGCCATTGAGTTGGGGAGGGGGTACTTGGTCAATTGCAGTCCCTCCTCCTAGCATTCATGACTGGAAAGCTGAGGTATTATTCTAACTTCCATGTGTGATACAGTAAAACACATGTAACGTTCTGCCTATTGACATTAACTGGAGTTTTTAAAGCAGTAAACAATTAAAATGTTGTTGCTTTGTGAAAATAGGTCTTGAACTTTACAAGATTTTATGTACAGGCACAAAGTACCCACTTCATTTTGTATGTTAAGTAAAACTGAGCTTGATGCATTCTGAAACCTAAATTCAACTGGCAAACTCTGGGCGTATTAATAAATGTGTTCAAATTACAGAAATATTACTGTGTCCTTTATGAACAACAGAGTATTGCATGTGTGGTTTTATTTTCCTGTGAAATGAAAATGTATCCAGAGTAGCTGAAGATAGAAAATAGTAGCTAGGGTACAAAGATCATACACAGTAGAGTAGTCTTCCATTCATTATATTTTTCCGATACTGTAGACACAGTATACATAGACACACTGACTATGTGGGAAGCTACATTTGAGGCTGAGCACATGACCAGAAAAGGATCTGAGATTGACGTCTTCAAAGAAAAAAACCAGGAATTTCAGTATTATTATTATTATTATTATTATTTCTTACCCACCTCTCCTCAAGGTTCGAGGTGGGTACAAAACAGATTAATCCCTTTGCATGAGCCATAACAATTCTTTGTATGGTTCTTATCTGTTTTGTATGCACATTAAAATTCCTGGGAAGCAAAATGAATATAAAGGTCTTATGTTTTGAAATTAGTGCAAGTTTAACACGAGAAAGCCATCCTGGTGTGTCATGGTGGTACCGTTTGATTCTTTGCCTTGCTCTTCTGGTAAGTATCAAGCACTGTAGAAGTCATAACAGCACCCATACTATAAGAACAATTCTGCTGAACCAAAATGTGCATCCTTTCCAGCATCTTGTTTCAGTTTGTGATGAGATGCCTTTGGAAAGTTCACACATCAGGCATAAAGGCAATACAGTAGGACCCCTGTCTTCGCTGGGAATTGGTTCTGGGAAGGGGTGATACTAAAAATGATGAATAATAGTGAACACCATTGAAAATAATGGGACTTCCTGTTTAAAATACTGTAGAGTTTCCTTGGAGGACCTAGAAAATGGCTAGAGATGACACATTTTCTAGGAAGACTCTATGGTAGGTGTGCTGTTTAGTGTCCCATGGATAATTGAATCAGTGGATATGGGAGTCCTACTGTAGTTCTCTCCTGTTGTTGCTTCTGACAACTAAGTAGTAACATACCGTGTGTGCAGCTGAAGTTGCCCTGCCTTTCACCCACTTCTGTGCTGTGAGAATAGAGTTGAGTCAAGAGCACTAAGGTCATTTCTCAGGATGCTAAAGTCTGCATCAATGGTTGTGTCAGTTACAACTCTTGAGGTTTGTGTTCCTCATATATGTTTTGTAGCAGCGAGGTCCTCGGGTCAGCCACAGCAGATGAACCTTCGGTTTAAAGGGTGAGGCCAGTTCTGTGCATGCTGCGCTCCACCAGAAAAATCCATTGCACAGGCTCAAAGGACAGATCCAATTCCAAAAAAGCCCTGTAGCGATAGGCGAGGGACGAAACGGCAGGTGTAGATCTTCTGCTGTACTTTCTGCAACTGGACTTGTTTATCTTGGATTGGCCTTTTTAGTCATCAGCCCGCTTGCAGAAAGCGCAGGATGAGTCCTTCCTGAATCTTCGTTTGCAAAGAAAAGCCAGAGAGATATGTTTTGTAGTAGTGAGCAAAGGGATGCAGAGAGAGATTGGATCTGATTTTCATGTGATATTTTACAGCCCACAGTGTAGATTTTCTTGTGGTATTGTGCTGCAGCCAATTTTTCAAACTTTACTTGCCTGACTCATTCATTGCACTGGCCTCAGAAGGGCAAGTTGAGGCAATTTGCAGCAATCAAATATTAACAGCAAGGAAAAATATTAGTCTCCTCTACCTTATTGTGAGGAGATTAGGAAAAGGAAAGGAGAGAAAATTATATAGAGGATTAAGAGACAGAAAGGAGAGATGAAATGGAATTGGATCACACAAATTAGGGGGATACAAATACATAGAATAAATGAAACCAACAAAAATGAGCAAATCAGAGGATGTGATATTAGAAGGCAGATACTATATGGATAGGTTGGGTAGGAAGTCAGTTTGAATGAATGTGGAATGAATGAGATAAATTGAGAAAGAAGGATGTTAGAAATATAATTAATGGAATGGCTGTATGGTTTGGTTGTTGTTTTTTATTTGTTTTATATATATATGGATTCTAAAATTCTGACGTAATAAAAATATAAAATAATATTTTAAAAAAGAAGGGCAAGTTGGGGGAACGGGAGGAAGATGAGCCTAGGACTATTTTTCAAGAATATTTTCGAGCAGTTAAAGAAGAGTATGTAAATCTGGGTATACATAAAAAATGTTGATCAATAGCTTACTCATTTAGATTTAGAGGTAGAAGGAAGGGGTCAAAAAGAGGGCATATTTGGTGACAGAAGCAAAAATATTTTCAATATATTTATTGGAGTCCTTTTTTCTAGAGAAACACATTTTTTCTCAGTAATGTAGATACGTGTCTTAGGTTCATAACCTTGAAAGATAGTTTGACTATTACTTTTGTTTGCTCCAAAATGATGTGTATGGTGTGTGAAGAGCACTTACAGCACATTTGGAGCCTTCCTGGACCCCCACCGCCAGGGATGAAAACAATTTTCCATCTCAGAATCCCCCTATAGGTCCAGGAGGGCCCAAAAATGTGGTAAGATTGTTCTCATGTTCCCTAGAGGGCATTTGGAGGCCAAAAAAAAATTTTTTTTTCTTTTGTGGGTGCAGCCCTCCAAGGTCTCCCTGGTGGCTAATGCAATTCCTAGCTTTCCACAGTTGCCCACTGATCTAGAGCCTGCTTCCCATCTGTGGCAATACTGAGAATTCATAAGTCTGTCAGTGGTCCATGTGAATTGAGTGTGCACCACTGAGATGAACACTCACATTGTTAGAATTCTGAGCAATACACTAGTTCTTTTGGGGACAACTTGAGAAGAAAAGCTCAGTAAAGGTTGAAACTTGTGTTTGAGAATGTGGCCACCTTTTAGTATGTCACCCTGGGCAAGCTGAAAAGTCTCCCATTTTGGCATGTGGCTGGCATGTTAGCAACTCCTTGCTTGGGTCCCTCACTCTACTACTTTTCCTGTGGTGCAACACTCCAAGAAGAAAAGGCTATAAACTTTTTTTGTTTTTTTTCATTTTTAACAAATAAACATCTTTGTTTTTAGATGCATACTCATTGTGCGATAAATCATTTTTGTATCAATTATAGCACAGTTTTTAAGTAGTGCAGCTGTTAACATTTTTAACTTGCTGAATATAACATGTTCCATTGGTACAATCAGACTTGGGAACAGTCCACCAAAATACCTGTGACCTGTTTCAGGATCATTGGTGTTATATAAAGATGCTGCTTAAGCATTATGCGAGTCTGTAAATATAAAACAAGTAATAAAATCAGTGGTGTTAGTATCAGTTGTGCAAATCAGCATTGTGTATATATGTGCCTTCAAGTCGCCTGTTGACTTATGGTGACCCCATGAATTTCATAGGGTTTTCTTAGGCAAGGAACACTCAAGAGTTGGTTTTGCCAGTTCCTTCTTCTGAAATATAGCTTACAGCACGTGATATTTGTTGGCAGTCTCCTATACAAGTACTAGCCATGGCTGACACTCCTTAGCTTCCAAGATCAGACAGGATCTGGTGCCTTTAAGGTATTCATAAATATATTTTAAAAATCACAAATATGCTGTAGATATACAATTCTTACTTCTGAAGCCAGATTATTTAATCAGCTGAGCTATATGCTAGCTTTTCCTGTCCTGTATACTGTTTTTGGTTACAGTGGCTCCAAGTTCGGATGTTTCCTCCACTTGTTTAGATAGCATGAACAGAAGATATTATTCCTGGCACATAAAAATTTGTATTAAAAAGGGAGTGAAATGTATATATAATTGTATATATACATAGCAATGTATATATACATAGCAATTTGGATGTAACTGATCGTTGTGCGTGGGAAGATATGCAGTGGCTTAGGTATGTAAATCAAAGAGCTAGGGTTTAAAGATGTCATAAGTCAGTGATGGCGAACCTATGACACGCATGTCAGCACTGACACGCGTAGCCATTTCTGATTACACGCGGCTGTAGGCCTCCCCCCCCCCCCCGCAACGTCACCACCTTCCCTAAATTGGCGATTGGGGCTTCCAAAGCCCTGGTCGCCACTTTCCTCCCCCCTCCCACCCTCCTTAAAGTGGCGATTGGGGCTTCGAAGCCCCGGTCGCCACTTTCCTCCACCCCCTACCCTCCCTAAAGTGGCGATCGGGGCTTCCAAAGCCCTAGTCGCCACTTTCCTCCACCCTCCCCAAAGCGGGGATCCACAAATATGCGGAACCGCGAATGTGAAACCCACGAGTGTGGAGGGACAACTGTAGTTGCAAATGTTTCATCCTCCCCTATTAGGCACTCTGTGCCAGAGGTCTGTAGGCCAAAACAACAGAAGTCTGGCACAGAGCACCTAGTTCTGGGACTTCTGGTTAAGCCAGGATCTTTGCCTTCACTTCCACCGGCAGAGATGTTTTTTCCTCAAAGTGACAAACCACCCGAGTTATGCGCAGTTTGGTGACGTTTGACACGCCAAGCTCAAAAGGTTGCCCATCACTGTCATAAGTTATAGGGTCAAAGAGAATAGTATTCATCAAGCATGCATACATTTCATACTGCCACAATAAACTGATTTGTTGGGATAGTTTACAGTGATACAGTACCAAGACAGTTGCCTGAGTATTACTTGCTGACTCAGTGTACAGAACATCTAGTAGTGTACTTGATATCTTCAAGCATTTGTACAAATTCAATTTTAGTAGCATAGCTGCTCTGTTATTCCTTGTGGGCAATCACTACCTTCCAAGCCATTTCCCTGGCTACCACCACAACAGTTAAGTATTCAAATTCCTTGGAAGATTTAGATAGTTTTGTGACGAGCATATTCTTAGGACATGCTGTGTGCCTCATTTTTTCATTATAGTATTATGCTGTTCCCAAGCAATTGCAGCATTTTCACTTTATGTTACCCCATTTCCAAGTAACTGGGAGAACCCCCAGAATTGATGAAGCTTTGTTCAGAGTTGAAAGAAAGCAATGGCTAGCATAGGGAGGAGATTTATCATCTTATAATACAGTACTCTTAATTGTTTGTTCATCCTGTAACCACTGTTCCTTCATTCAGGTCATAGGTACCGTACTTTTCTGCCTCACCCATTATCTAGTTCTGAAAACATCTAGTCATTACTGTACACTTATACTGGAACATGCAGTTCTCTCACCTTGGGCTAAGGTCTATAATAAAGATCACGGTAGTCTTTTTCTCCTGTTTAATAAGCATGAAGACATGTTTAAAGTCTGTATTTACCAGGAGAGGGAGCTGAGAACTCATTCCTGTTCTTTCATCAGCTTTAAAACTTTTCAGTGTAGAGTTATGTCAACAAGGCAGATTTAAATCAGTGCTGCTACAGTCTTGCCCTGTCAAGGTATTACTGCTCTGTGTGACTTAGATTCTTTTAACTTCACACTGCTATAGAGTGAATTGAATTAAAGCAAATTTGTGATGACACCCTTCAGAGTCTTCAGGAGAACCCCAGTTTGAGATATTTGGGAATGTGAAGAGGAGGTTGGGTCTTGGGGACACTCGTTGCCCATACTACATCAAGATCAGTCAGCAACTGAAGGATCAGATCCTTTTAAGGAATTCTTACTTGGTTTTCAGTTATTGAGCCAGAAGTAAAAACAGGTTTGCAAATAGATGTACCTGGTGCCATAGAACTAAATTTTGAGTATAATATTTTTGGTTATGTAGGGATATGTATATAGTGATCTCAAGTTTAAGAACAGTATATAGTCATAAAATCACATAGTTGTAAAACTATGCACGAATTCATTAATTTTTCTGTTTGCTCGAACCTGTTCTTCTAGAATGGGATATGCTATGAATTTGCTGTTGCTATTATTTACAGTTGTCCCTTTGTATTTGCTGGGGTTAGGGGCGGAGTACCACCGCAAAAGTGAGAAAACTGCAAATAAGTTAAGCCCTGCCTCCAACATGCATATTACACTACAGTATTGTAGACTCCTCTCCTGCCAACAGGATTGCCAATACCTGCCACCACACAACTCTAGCTTGCTTTCTTACTTTACACCAATACAGTGCTGCCTATTTAAAACAGGCAGTGATGTTTTGGTGCAAGGTTAGAAAGCAAGCTGGAGTTGTTTTGTTGCCCGGGCAGGAGGAGAGGGGAGGAGGGTGGGGTCTTAGGGTTTGAGTTAGTTGAGCCCCAGCTAAGCTACCGCAAATATGCAAAACCACAAATGTGAAAACCATGAATATGAATGGACAACTGTATTTATTTCTTACCTGCCTCTCCCTATTGAGGCAGGGAACAACAAATTAACATATAAACATAATGTTGGTTAAAAACACAAATCAGTTAAAAACATATATCAGTTTAAAAGAACAAGTAAAATCAAGAACAATCAATCAATACACAATTAAAACAATCAGTACACAATTTAAAATTCACAATTTAAGATCTTCTGGGTAGACCTGCCAGAAGAGGCTGGTCTTAAATGCTGCTTTAAATTCAGATAGCGTATTCAGCTGTTGTATGTCTTCTGGGATGTGAAAAATAGTGGAGGAGAATCTTTACTATCCAAATGCATTTTACATAGAAGCCTGTGATTAAAATTTAAAATAGTAAATTTAATATTTACCAGGGAAATTTGATTTGCTGTTTATTAAATATGTTATTAGAAAGTCAATAAAATGTTAATCCTATTTTAAAACATTATTATTGGGACATGTAGGTTAAACAATTCAAGCAAGGCTCTCTGCTTCAGTCTTTGGTTTTAATATCATATCTGAAAAGATTAGTATTTGAAAGTCTGGCAGGCTTAACTGCTGATAGAAAAAGATAGTTACTATTGTAAATACTGTAGTTTAAAAATGAACTTACATGAGAGGTTAAAACATAATTTTATCCCATTTTTTCCTACTATGTTTAGAATGAGAGTAATTGGGATCCTTAATAATCATCCCTTTGTGCACAAGTAAAAGAAGGTTTGCTGCTTATTAAGCTACACATAAATATATTTGTTTTGTTAAAATCAGAACTTGCACATTTTTACTACTGCCCTCCTAATGCACCTAGGCACTGAATTAGGATGGGTCAGGTTGCTTTCTGCTGGTGTGGGAGGCTTTGTAGATAGATCTGCCTCCACCAGAAGGCTCCAAATTGGGCATTCTGTAGAACGGGGAGGTTTCCCTCAGAGGCCTCTCAGGTATAGCAAATGGGGCTCAGGCTCCTTAACTTTGGAAGCCTAGAATAAAAGCTATAAATCATAGAATTGTAGAAGTCAGTATTTCCCCTTCCTCCATTGTTTTCATTGTGATGGATTTAAAAAATGAAGATCTGCCATGCTACAAAATCCTCTAAAACCATCTTCTCTCATAGTCTGTGTGAATTGGCTGGGCTTTGAAAATGGCAAGCAATCCACCATTTTGCTTCTTATCGTAAGATCTACAAGAGCTTGGTAATACTCTTATAAATTTCCAATCTTGTCTTAAGATACATGATTCTAAAAAGTTGCTTAATTTCTAACTTTGCTCAAAGGTTGGCCTCTGTTGTAGCCCCTCCCCCAAACCCACAACATCACTTATAGAAAGTGTGTGTGTGTGTGTTTACGTGCATGCACACCTTCAAGTTGCTTGTCAATTTATGGTTTGTTGTGTGCCTTCAAGTCATTTCTGACTTACGGCAGCCCTATCATGGGGTTTTCTTGGCAAATTTGTTCAGAGGGGGTTTGCTGTGGCCTTTCTCTGAGGCTGAGAGAATGTGACTTGCCAAATTCATGCAGGGCCAGAATGTAAAACAACTGATACATAACTGTCTCCTCTTGAATCACTGGGTTGTGTGCATTTTCTGTTCTTTTATTAAAACTTTAGTATATATAGAATTAGCACTTTCGTCTCCACAGCAACTCCTCAGATACAATGTTGCAATGATAAAGCCTGGCTATTTAGCTTCTCTTATTATTCAAATTGCTTTCACTGGTACACCTCTCCCAGAAAAAACAAATTCACTTTCTCATAATAAACCAACCTCTTTTGTTAGGGTGTGTCTACACTGTAGAAATAATGCAAGTCGACACTACTTTAACCTCCATGGCTCCACCCTACAGAATCCTGGGATTTGTAGTTTTGTGAGGCGCCAGCACTCTAGCAGAGAAGGCTAAAGACCTTGTAAAACTACAGATCCCAGGATTCTATAGGATGGCTCTACAGCACTTAAAGTGGTGTCAAACTGCATTATCTCTGCCGTGCAGATGCAACTTTAGTCCACCGTTTTACTTGCAAAATGCAAGAACAACCAATTATCCAACTGTAAAAGATTACTTTCCAACTGGAAATGTTACTATACTGTTTGTCTGCCCTTGTTTTAAACGTCAACAATCTTAGAAGTTAAGTTTTCTGGTTTCAAAATGCAATCTTTGGCCCCTGAGCAAGGATGACATGCACATTTGTAAAGCGGTCTCTAGTTTTTGTGCTCATTTCAGCAGCACATACACTAAAATTGGAAGGATACTGAGAAGATTAGCATGGCTCATGTGCAGAATGTAATCTTAAAAATCTTAGAAATAGTCCTTAAAGTTTTTCCTATTACGGTAGTATGGAAAGCAGGAAGCTCACTGAGATATTAGTATTACCAGAGAATTGAAGATATCTCTTGATCTAAATTCAAACAATTCAGGATGTTCTTACGAAGTAATTAAGAAAGTGAGGGTGCAGGCTCAGTGTCCTTTAGAGTCTCGCGTACAGTAGTATGAGCTTGATGGAATTCCCACCCACCCTCCACTTCACTCACAGTTGACTTCTACAGTCCCTGTGAGATTCTCAGACCTGTTTGGGCAATCTCTGTGCTCTGCCTTTCTCCAGGAAGGATTCACCAACTGGAACTTGCCTTGGCACTGGTGATCATTGCTGTTCCAGCTTTCCATTGGCCTCACCCAGAGTCAGTCACACAGTGGGTTTCCCCGAGCAGGGATTTGAACCCTGATCTCCAGAGTCATAGTCCAGTGGTCAAACCATTACACGATGAGCCATTAGGCTCATTAGGTAACATTAAATATACAACTCTTCGGATTTTCTCAAGCGACTACATTATAATATTTGTGCTGCTCACTGATAACGAAGAGCACAAATAGAACCTAACTTCCATATTGCCATCTGGAAAACCTTGTATGCTTTGTTTTGTCATAATTGGCTAAGCAAGTGATGCTCGAGGCTGTGGTATGTATGATATCTGAGGCAAATCAGAGTTTTAGTGGGAGAAATTTGGGTGTTCATTCTCTGTTATTCCAGGCTACCTGTGGGGACTCTTTGTTTTCCCCTTCCAGGAGACTGATGCATGCTTGTTTGCCCTATAGTTCATGGGGTGATGTATAGGGTTTCCTCTCCCTACCACTGTACACAGTAGGAAAGAAACAGCTCAGTGGGCAGTCTCCAGAGTGGAATTCTCAGTATGAAGAAATAATATCTGCCTGCACCTCTCATTTTTTATGGAAACAAAGTATACATATATATGTATACTTGGGGTTCAAGCTAAGCAGGATCAGCCCTGTTTAGTACTTGGATGGGAGGCTGCCAGGGAATACCCAGAACTCTAGCACAAGTAGTCCACCCTAATGCCTAATAATACAGGTTGAATATCTTTTATCTGAAAATCTGAAATAATCCAAAATTTCAAATTGTCCACATTGGTGGCTTAGATAGTGACACTTTTTTTTCCTGATGGTTCAGTATACACAAACTACT
This sequence comes from Gambelia wislizenii, assembly GCA_030847615.1. NCBI lineage: Eukaryota > Metazoa > Chordata > Lepidosauria > Squamata > Crotaphytidae > Gambelia > Gambelia wislizenii. The sequence continues at coordinate 374,766,125 of JAUMIR010000001.1, forward strand.
TCATTCACAAAATTATTAAAAATATTGTGTATAAAACTGCCTTCAGGCTATGTGCATAAGGTATATATGAAACAAATGAATCCTATGTTTAGACTTAGGTCCCATCTCCAAGATATCTCATTATGTACAGTTGTCCCTCCACATTAGCAGGGGTTGGGCGACAGAACCCTCGCGAAAGTGGGAAAACTGCAAATAACTCTAGGTTCAACCCACTGTGGATGCCTTTAAGGCAGCGGTGTTCTTTCTGAAGGCAGAAGTGAGTGGCTGGTGGGGCATGCCACTGCCTCCACTGCTGCCCAACACCATTTTTACTAGGGAATTGCAAGCCGTGTTCACAGTCTCTCAGTCTTGTGAGTCTTGCAGTCCCTGTTAAAAATGGTACTGGGCAGCAGCTGATGAGCCAGCAAATAATCCATGAATAATCAAATCTGCAAAAGTGAAACCCACAAATATGAAGGGCTGACTGTATATGCAAATATTCCAGAATCTGATATCTAAAACTCTTCTTTGTTGTTGTGTGCCTTCAAGTCGCCTCTGACTTATGGTGACCCTAAGGTGAACTTAGCACGGGGTGTTCTTGGCAAGATTTGTTCAGAGGAGGTTTGCCTTTGCCTTCCTCTGAAGCTGAGAGAGTGTGACTTGTTCAAGGTCACCCAGTGGGTTTCTATGGCCGAGCGGGGATTCAGACTCTTTTTCCCAAAGAACTAGTCCAACGCTCCAACCACAATGCCACACTAGCTCTTAAAACACTTCTGGTCCCAAGCATTTCAGATGAGAAATACTCAACCTGTAGCAGTTTCTCTTTTCCTTTTTGGATTTGAGGAGGGCATTTGCTATCTGATTATTGCAAGACAGATGCATCACATCATAATGTACATTTGTTTCAGAATCCCAGTTTCACTTTCCATTTTTGTAGATATGTGAATGAATTGGCTATATAAAGTAAAGCATTTTTCAAAAGAAGGCTGAAATGTATTTTTGTATTGGATGTAAGCAGTTGTCCTCTACTAGGATGACTCTTAAATAGTGATTATTCCATTGTCCTTTCAACTGAATGAAGACTCACAAAGGCTGCTACCATTTTGGATTACCATAATATGAAACACCACTTTCTGAAAAATGCCTAGACCTACAAAATAAATCTTATTTTAATCAATTTAAAATGGGTTATGTGGGTATATTGTCAGAAGTGCTTCATTCTTGTTCCCTTTTCAAGTTTTCTAAAGATGTGCTGCTTGCTTAAATAGCAAAAATGCTAATATCTTTAACAAAAATGCTTTATGTGCCTCGTGATCATATTTTTCTGACATAACTTGTTCTTATGGTGCTAGTATAAGGGAGTGGGGGGGATCAATCTGTTAGACCCGATCTAGTCTCTTTGGGTTTTTACATTTTTTATTCATTTATTTACTGTGGAGAAGATGTTCTGCCATTTATGAAGGCGCTCTTATACTTCTAGAATCTAGTGTCACATGATTAATTTTGCCATGATTAATTTTGAAATCATGGAAATAACTTGTGATTATGTTTGGAGCGTACAGTAAGGAAGCACTGGGCCAAGGGCTTTATGCATCATATAAAAAGAAGGCAACATTGTTTGGTACCATAATATAAAGTTGTAGCTCTTCTGTTTAAATTACAAAGGGTTGGTTTCAATAGTGTAATTCTGTGGATGAAATGGCTTCCATCTGTGGGAATGGGGGAAACCCCAACTGCCTATTCATATGCCTAAGTGATTCTTTGTGAAAACTATCTAGAACAGTTTTTCAAGCAGAGTGAAAGACTGTAATAGGGAGAAGTAAGGGAGAAAACTGTTTTATTAGCAAAACTCTTACAGTATTTTGCTTTCTGTAGCTAATTAAGTTTAGCTGAATTTCTAGATATTTTTGTACGTTGCATGAATTTGATTTAACACTGAGCTTCAGTGATGACATTAAACATATCTGATACTTGTGCAGATTTCCTGTGTACTGCTTATGTACTGTTCACATTGTTTTAGAATGGGGGGGGGACTACAATCTGTTACATGTTGGTATAGCTATGTATATGTGAACATTCATATATAGATGGCAGGTGGCATTATCAAACTTGTTGTAGATTCTTAACATTCTGCTTTGTGTTTTCTAGGCTGCTGAATATGTCCCAGAAAAAGTAAAGAAAGCTGAAAAGAAACTAGAAGAGAATCCATATGACCTTGACGCTTGGAGCATTCTCATTCGAGAGGCACAGGTTTAGTGACATAGGATTACATTTCCTTATCAATGGGTCCACTCACATTGATCGGTTCTCAAGTAAATGTCAATACATTTTTAACATCTTATATATTGTAAATATTTATTGGTTTTCAATTTTTAGAATCAGCCTATAGACAAAGCACGGAAGACTTATGAACGCCTTGTTGCCCAGTTCCCAAGTTCTGGCAGATTCTGGAAACTGTACATTGAAGCTGAGGTTAATATTTTTATCTTCTTTCTTAAACATATAGTAGGAAGTTATCTAACACTGAAACATTTTTTAGGTGCATACACAAGCTCAGGTAAAGGAGGAATTGAATTCCTTAATTCTGTAAAGTAGGTGAAAAGGGGTGATTAAAATGAATTCTAAATATTTGGGTCTCTGATCTGGTGATTGTTGCATTATGGATTTGCAACAACATTAAAACCGTTTCAATGGTATTGGAGTGCTTTAGCCTTTTATTTACTTGTCGTGTCAATTTATTGCCTCCTGTGTCCTTTATTTAGAGCTCCCTTTTTGTTCATTGAAGCTAACAATGGTTTTGTGAATTGTTGGGCTCTAATATTTTTTATTTCTTAGATTTGGTTGCCATTTTAAAACATTTGCTTGGGAGCGGGGTTGGAATTCAATTTATTTTTAATAGTAAAATCACAGAAAATATGTTTACTTAAATGTGAATTATCCAAGTTATATCTATAAGTACATGCCCAACAAGAAAATATTACATAATCCAAACAAGCATTTTATCCTGTTGTGTTTAAAGCCTACAGGATGATCTGAAAATAACATGTAGTGTTCTCAGAAAAAGATGCTAACCCTGTAGTGTAACATATAACTTGTCTTTATGATTGTAGATAATTGTCCATCTATAGTACCTAAAATGTTAAGTTAGTCTTAAAATATCTCTCTAAACTGGTAAGTAAAATCAAATTGAAGATGTTCCACATCATGTGATGTATGTGGTGTAAAATTAATAACATAATTTGAGGTATTTAACTAGAGAGCATCCAAAAGATGAGCATTGGAGTGTTGTAATAATTTCAACTATACACAGTTGAATGTTAAGTGTATGATTATCAAAATACTATTGTAATGCTTTATTAGCTGCACATTAAAGCTGTGCTTCAGATTATTTTTCTAGAAAGTTCCATTGCAGACATTTCACTATAAAAATTGTTTAATGTAAGATCCCTAGAGATCTCACAGTGTTATGTTGGTATCTAATACATTTGCTCCATCAGTTGAAGAAATAGTTACAGGAGGGCCATTATGCAAACACAGCTTCTGTTCTAGGAGGTCTTTCCATTCACAGGAAACAAAGTGTTAGTGCTGTTCCATGTGTAATGCTTGAGTGTAGGACTAGGCTATAGTCATTCCCTTGCATTCCCAGTTTACTCCCTTGCCTTAATTGGCTTGAAGATTTGTATTTAATATGAGCCCTGTACAATAGACTTAAAATTGGTTGTTATAATATATTTGTCAACACTGATGGCGGGCGGGGGGAGGAATATCATTCTTTCTTAATGATAGTATTCATGTATTTTAAACTGATAGGCTTTAACATACGTGGCAAAAATGGGCAGGAATCATACGCCTTATCGAAGCCTTACTCCTTAGCAGTTTCATTTCTGTTTTCAGTATTCTCTTTAATCTTACTATGTAGTTGCCAGCTTGAGCTGGCTCTGCTCCCCTGCCTTCAGCTGCACCAGATACTTGGAAATAAGAGATTTCCCCCATATTTGTATTCTTCATGGTTGAGAAATACATGCCTGCTTTCATGATTTTTATGTGATAGCTTGTAGCTAAAAGGACTGGGAAAAGGACCATTAATAAATTTGGCACATATGTGTAATATTTTAATAGTGTGTGATATCTAAAGCACTGGGTATGGGTTGTCTTGTCCCACTCCACCCCACCCCAGATGTCTGTGGGCCAGCAAAATGGCTCTTCAGAGGATTGGATAGCTCTACAGAACAGAACCCATGAGACAAACAGACCTTGTCTAGGGAAGTACCTTAGTTTATTGCATGTCAGCCCCCCAAATCTACATGAAAACTAAATTCTTTGTGCAGCTAACTTAATAAAATACCTAGTAGTAATGGATTTATTAATCAAACTATTTAACATAAACAGAATTTGTTATAGTTTACCTGTTATATATAAGTAGTAGCAGAGGGGAAGAAGCAGTAGAGAGCAGGTATTTTGAACTGTTGTCCACGAAGGAGTAGAGAAGTATGCTGAGAAATCTAATTTTGGTTCTTTAAACTCTCTTTCTGTGGTTCACTGTACTTTCTTCCCTGCACAGTGATGTCCTTGATCTTACAAAGCAGAGGAGGCAACTTGTGGCACTCCAGGCATTGTTAGCTCTAGGGAGCATGACCAGTAATAAGATTGTGGGAGTTCTAGTCCCACAGCATCTGGAGGTTCGCAGGTTGTCCACTCTTGCTTATTTAGATAGTATGCTACAAGTGAAGTCCAAAATGTGAGAGTACTACTGTAGTGCACAATTTTGAACATAAGCATTTCTCCCCTGTATCTTGCTGTAATTTTCCTTTCCTGCTAAGCTTATTATAAAGCTGCAGGAAACATGGTCTAACTGCTCTTGTCAGAAGCTCCACATACTCCTCCTTACTGTGTCTCTTGTAGCTGGAAATTAACTGTGCCTCTTGTAACCAGAAGTTGGCTGCCAGAGCTTTTTAATTTTTTTTCTTTTAAAAAATATGCTCTTATTCAAATGGTCCTTGAAAGTTCCAGCTTTCAGATTGATTTTATGGATGCAGTATTAGGCAGGACAGGGTGTTGTACGGCTTAAATGTTTGTGTAAAAGGTTTCAAAATATCTTTTTAAAAATTAGTTATGAAGTCAGATATTGATCTAAAGCATTTAAGAATCTTACTGAACAGTGAATGTAAATTTGGCATACCTCTGGTCATGTAGATGGTTCTAATTTTTCTTAAATTAAGAAACATTAAGAATTAATGTTTAAGAATGTTTAATGTTTGTGGGACAAATAGTGCATAAATATAACAAGTTATTTTATTTCAGTGTAGTTTAAGGTGGGAGTGGCCAGAATTTACATTGCTAGATGTTTGAACTTGAGCTCCTGTCAGCCCCTGCCAGCATGGCCAGTGGTCAGGGATTATTGGAAATGGAGTTCACAACTTGGTGAAAATTTCTAAAGTACAGTGGCAATAGAGTTTGTTCAATGCAAAGAATAAATAAACTAAATAAAAGTAGTATAAATGTCAGGACTCCACCAGCTTCTTCTGAAGTCAGAACTGATGTATACCCTGCTGCTTATGAAAATATAGCTGTTGCCAGTTGCAGCAAAATGTTTATAATTTGCAAGAGTTAGTTAGCAATGCTATTTTTCCTGTATTGCTCTATACATTCAGTGAAGGGTAAAGGAACAGAGCATCACTGTTTTTATTGATTTGCTTGTCATATAGTTCCATTGGTCAGAACTGTAGAAGGCAGAAGGCAGGGTCTTTTCTTACTGATCAGTTGGACTTCCTATACTCTTTCTCTGTCTCCTTGTAATTATAAGACCTAATGTGTGTGTGTTTAGCACTAACTTTAAAAAAAATCAGGGAAGTACGTTTGCCTGTACATGCATACCATGTTGAAGTATGGGAATCTTTGAAAACAGTAAAAGAGAGATAATGTAGTATTCTGGGAAGTTATAAAATTACTTTTTTTCATTCAGTAGTCTTGTCTCCCCATCTTATTTTATAGAGTTTCTCAGATCAGTTAAAGAACATTACAGACATGCTGAAAATCTAATTCTGAAATAGTAAATTAGATTAATTTAGATGTGCAAGCTAGAATAGTTTCATGTGATTAATTTGAAAACACACACACACACCTGCCTACTGTCTCATAGTCCTGTCACAGTAGACTATGAAGTGAAGAATAATTCAGGAAAACTTCTCAGAAAACAGTATTTTATATTCTGAATGCATGTTGCATAGCCATGGAATGCTTTTTAGGGCAACACATTTCAGTAAAGAAGTGCTGTTAATGGCACTGAAAAAGAGGGAAATATATTCATTCTTTTGCTCAAAGGCACAGGTAAGTGGATGATAAAATTATAGTTTAAAAAGGTAAAGTAAAGCATGTACAAATTGTGGTAAAATAAGAAAAGCAACAGTGAATTCACTACTAAAATAACAGGGATTTAAAGCTGATAGGTGCTTCATCTAGTTTGTCTTGACAGGAAGATGATAGAAGGGAGATTGCATTCCTTTTCTCTATTTTCTCACAACTACTTCATGGAGTTTTTCCTATGTGTATTGAATGAGGTATAAGTGAAATACATGTGAATGTCTGCATGAAACTCTGTGTATAAGGATGTGTTTGAGTGGGAAAAGGCATGAATATTGTATGAGTTTTTTGTGTCAGTGTTTGCACAGTTAAAAATGGTAATTTTACATCAGGTCCAAAATCGTTGTCCACATCAGTTTGAATTCTTGCATAGCCAGGTAAGTATTTTCAACATAGTGGGGGTAGTGCTAGAGAGGACTCATAGATCTTAATACTACTACAGTGGAAACATACAAGGAGAGGAAGCATCTGACCCTATCCAGTTATACCACTGCTTTTGCAAAGTTGTGCCAGATGTGAAGAGAAAAAGAGAGTGGATTAGGTAGTAGGGAGACCTTCTCCAGTTCTCCCATCCCTTGTCTTCATGCATAGATTGCCTCACAACAGTGCTTTCCTGTGTACTCTGTGCACAGTTGTATTGCCTGCTCAGTCCTTTCAATCTAAAATCTATTTGACTTTGTGTTGCACTCACTTATGCCTGTTTTACAAACTGCCCTTGTTTTAGCTTCTTCATCCAGAAAATACATTCTGTTTCAGGATTTTTGTTCCTTTATTTTGCATTTTCCCCATGTCATCTGTGTAATTGAGCGTGCAGAGTAACAAAGCTGGATCAGTAATCAAGTCTATTGCCATCCCTTTCTGATCCTTGTCCTTTTCTTCTTCCTTTATTATTTTTAAGTATCCATGTGAATTCTGTGCCTATAAAGAGCCAGGTATATTCTAGTCTGTTTAATGTATCAAGGTAGACCAGAATCTCCAGGAACCCTGGCTTAGCATGGACTAGAGGAATGCTTGTGCATGATACTTGATTGTTCCCACTTGCAGCAGAAAGAACTAAACAGATCATGGACCTTGGAGCATAGGGAGCAGCTAAACCATGGACCAGAGCAGCCAGCACTCTGGTTTCTTTCTCTCCCAACACACATGGAAAAGAAGTTGGGAGCAAATCTTTGATTATTTTCTCAGCTTGGTAGGAGTAAAACCCAGCTGCTGCTGGGTTCCTGTATCACACTAAATAAACCAAGGACCAAAGTCTGTGGTTTGTTTAGATGACTGGAATTTGGATTCAGCATGTTAGCATGTCTTGAAACCATGGCTTCCCAAACATCCAAATGTGAGCTCTGATTTGGCACGGCAGGCCTCAGGGGTGGTGGTGGCCAGGTGGGGGGAAGGCTCCATCCCCCCGCCTCCCTAAAGTGGCGATCGGGGCTTCGTAGCCCCGCCTGCCACTTTCCCCCCCCCTCCCTAAAGTGAGCCTTTGAAGCCCGGATTGCCATTTTAAGGAGGGTGGTGAGGTTGTGGGGGGGGGCGGGGGGAAGGAGGCCTACAGCCACGTGTCAGCACAAATGGCTACGTAGGTTTGCCATCACCGACTTATATGATGGAAGTGAGCATGTGCTGTCAAGCATGCTTTGTGGACTGCACTAGAAGTAATTCTCATAATCTGTCTCTTCTCATAACCAGTGAGCAACATCTAAATTTCTGGGATGGGTGGGGATGCATGCTATTCGTGTATTTTTAGTTAGTCACCCAGAAACAGCCTTAGTATCTTTCTACTTAGATCATCTTGTTTCAACAAATTTCTGAGTGGGAGATAACCCTTATACTGCTTTTCATGGGGAGTGCTCATGCCTAGATTTATTTAGAATCCATTGCTTTAGATTCCTTTGAATGTTTATATATTCACATTTTGGGGCTTCTAGAATAAAATGAAGCATTGTTGAACATGGACTCATATTCCTATGTGAAATCAAAGGGAACTGACTTCTTATTTTACATCCTTGGTGTACTTCTATGAACATACTTTCTATGAAGCACTCAAAGATCCTTCTACACCTCTTTTCCCCAGATCACTTCTCCTTGTTCATAGCACTGCACACAATATGACATTGTTGCCATCTCCACACACTCACCTGCTCACTCACTGGCTCACTCACTGGCACTGGGTTTGGGATATGGCTAGAAGGCAAAGTAAGTTCAGAATTTTGAACCACACCTGTGAAAGTTTGAGAAACTAGTGTTACAACAGTTTCCAGAAAAATCCAGCAAAAGCCAATGTACATTATGGTTCTGCCAGTTCTCATTTATTTTTGTGTAGAGTTTGAATATTTGTGCAAGGATAACTGCATAAGCCTGTTCTTAGGGACTTAACCATTTATTGCTGTGTACGTGTTTTGATCCAAAAACTTAACTTGAAAAATAAAGATTAAAACAAGTGAATAAACATATATTTCTGCAAAGTGTTTTGCTGTGCCAGAGCAATAGGAAATGCTGAAATACAATTTAGCAGTATTCAGCCTATTTTGTATGCAAGGATTGAGTTAACATATAAATTATAGAAAAGTATACCTGTAAGAAAAGTTGTGGCATAGGGATAATCACTGAAGCCTTCCAGGTAGACGTTAGGTGAGTCAGGTACACAACACTACAACTAAAGGAAGGTACTGAAACTCTTGTGTATCTTCATGGCATACACTGATGACTCTGGGAGAAAGATTGAGAAAACTAGCTTCCAATCATTGCTGGCATGTTGTATCATTTTTTGATAATTTTTAATGGAACAGTTTTCCATCCAGTAACCTACCTCACAGGGTTGTTGTGAGGCTTAATGTAAAGTTTCAGGTTGTTGTGGGAGGGGAGGAAAGAATATGGAATGCTATCAAATTCTGTTCAAGAAATGTATTTCAATGTGGATGGTAATATCTTAAACTACAAAATAATTCCACTGATTAAATTTTCCAGAATGGACAGATGAATGGCTAAGCTCTAACCCAGAAAATGAATTGGTTTCCCACTGTGGTTACCCTACTATCACCTTCATTCCCACTATAATCTGGAGGAGATCAAAAGCATCTGAAACTAATATTTGATCCTGACTTGTCCTCAGTATAGTGTTAAGGTCTAAAAATGAAGGTGGACATTTCTGATCTCCTTGCAGATGTAAATAAAATAAATGGGGCCAGTGGCTATTTGCATAACAACAGTATGGTTTCCTGTTGTATCTAAATGAGGCTAGAGTGACTTGCTTCTAAGTAGGAATAATTGCCTATGCTTTTAGACTAAACACTCTTTGACACTTGGCATAATTTGTATTTTAAAAAATGACCCACTACATGATCAGAGGTCTAGTCATGCAAAGTTGGATGCTTCCCAATAATTGAGAAAATTTAAAAAGGGCTTAGGCTAAAATCCTAAGACTGGAACTATAATTGTACTAGGTTGGATTATTAAACACTTTTGATATCAGATTAGTATTTATGATTAAAATCCAGTCATCCTCCATCCAATAAAAAAACAGGAAGAAAAAAGTTGTTCACATTTTGTTCTAAAAAACCTGTGAAATGAGCAAATACAATTATGGCACCCAGAATTCCTGCAGCACTATATTCTCCAGCTTCACAGAATTTCTTCCTCCTTGATTGAAGTAGATTTTTTTCCATGTTCTGCAACAAATAAATGTTAAATGGACCTTGAGTAGTAGACAACTTGCAATTTCCCCTCAATACTTTCTAAAGATTCTGGTGTACTCTTCACACATCTGAAAATGATAATGGATGCCAAATTATTTTCAAATTCAAAAAATGGAATGTAAAATTAGATTTTGAAATCAGCAGTATTTATCAAACTAGCATTTCATATTTGTTTTTTCCCATTGTAATTTGATTATAATGTCTATACACAATTCAGGATTAATTACATTGCAAGTTTAGACAAATGAAGCATGTTGTCTGCCAAGTTAATAAAAGATAGAAGATGGGGGGGGGGGATTTCTGGGTTGTTGGTTTTAAGCATTTTTCTTAGTACGGTTTTCTCAACATTAGTTTGATATGAGCATATTAAGAAAGTATGTTAGAAATCTATAGTTACGTGAGAATAAGTTTTCATGTGAAATGTCTTCTCTGTTCAAATTTCTCTGAACATAAACTGATATTGTTGCTACAATTTTGTAATTATGTGTTAATGCTTATTTATAAAAGATTTGTGGATTCTGTATAAATGAATTGCTTTTGCTTGAAGTAATCCTTTCCCAAAATTTTGATATTTTAAAAATTGTACCCCTTCTAATAAATGTTAATTTCTGTCTGTCTTGCCTGTAGTTCTCCATTAGAAATAAGATGTTGACAAGTAAGTTAAGAATAGCTAGCATAATAGTTTAACTGCAGAAGATTATACTTTCTTATCTTTTAAAACATACACAACACTGGAATTTCCCATATGCCTTACAAAGTTGTATAAGTAATTCTGATAACTTTGTAGAGTTTTGGGGAAAGCATTTTGGCCTAAAAGATGAAGTGACAGCACATCATCAGAGTAACATCTTTCAGGTTTCCTTATTTTATAGCGGCATGATGTGCTGATAGCAACATGATTTTTCTCACCTGTGTGTGTTTGTTTGTAGATTGAATAGACTTGTTCCATTAATTATTAAACAAGAAAACGGGGGCAAAACAATCCATAATATTGTGCATTTCCTTTCACCACTGTAAAAATTAAGCTTTCTCTCTCTGCTTTATTTTTAAACTTGTCATGGCTTCTCCCCTTCTATGCTGTTTAAGGTTTCACAAAAATATTGGCAGAATGTTTTTTCTGCCGAAGGAGAATGCTGTTCAGTTTCTTCTTCCTGAGCTATTTCTGGAGCCTAAAGCCATCATTGAATATCTTGGTTGCCATGAAAGTAATATTAGCATGCATTAATTATGATTTCCTACAGTTTGTTTTCAGACTTCATAACATTAACGACACAATCTGAAGCAAAGTTAAAGTGAGAATGCATTCTGTGACAAGGGTTAAATTGATCAAGGTAATTTGAGGACCGCAAATGCTTCAGTTTAGATAGTGGATAAAGCTGAAGATTCTACTTTGTATACTTAGGACTATGTATTCTATATTCTATCAGAATTCAAATAGTAGAATTTTTAATCCATGTCTATTGAATTTATACACATTCAGACTTCATGTATTTCTTCTACAAGCTGATGATTGAGAATGGCATTGAACTGTGGAGTACTACGTCTTGATCATTGGAAATCATATTCAGCTCTTCTCTGGCTTCTGTGGCTTCAGCAGGCATTATCCACACATTTTCATTATACAGCTGCTAGAATCTTGATATTTCGAAATAATAGAAGTTCAGATTATAAGGATGCTCAATTGGCACTTTGAAAGAAGTATTGAATGCCCACAGTCCTACATTCTACTTCAAAATAACATAAATGCCATTGTTTTTACACTTAGATTTAAATTATGGGTTTCACCATTTCAAACCCTTTTAATAGGACAATACTTTATTTTAAAGAGTAGACTTGAAGTTTGACCATATTACTGGATTTGTCGTTACTTTAGGATGCTCTAGTATTCACTGTGACCTAGAATGTATTCTTTTTAGTAATAGGCATAGCTTAGAATGTTGCTTCTCAAGCTAACTAATGTGACATATGGCAATTTTTTTTTCCTCCGTGTGCCCAGGACTGGTACCATATCTATGCCATATTATCTTACTTGCATAGAGTCCTGAAACTTGTAACAAATTAGCACTGGCATTGAATTTGTTAATTTGGTAGATATGAACTTTACAACTTTTTAGAAATGAGGGATCTGCCAGCTGTCCTTTTGATCTGATAGCCTAGGCATGAATACTGTAGTGTGCTGGAGCTCTTTAAAAAGTTTGGAAACTCTTGTTTTTCATTTTGTTAATGCTCCCTTAGTTTTAAGTTGAGAGCAATGCTCATATAACCCAATTTCTTCCTTATCTGAATAATATGTCCACTCTGTTTCTTGTGAAGTACAAGAAGGGGGCCGGCCCTAAATTTACTGTGGAGGTATTTAAGAAAGTGCCTTCTTATAGTTATATCCTCCCCATTCCTTTCCAGCATTGAATTAAATCAAGTGGAGAAACCTTGTCTAAACAAAATGGTTGGTGAGGTTTTTTTTAAAATTATGAATGTAAAATTTCTATAAAACATGTGCATCATAGTCTTAAAATACAAAGATAATAGAGTAATGTAACAGATCTAAAAAAGAATTGCAAAGGTGACATAAAAATTCAAAGGTAAATCTAAAGCCAGCATGTAAATACAATAAAATGAAAACCACTGGGTGATACAATAAAATGAAAACTACTGGGTGATCTTGGGCATGTCCTCTCTCAGCCACCCACTCTGAACAAATCTTCCCAAGAAAATCCTATCATAGGTTTGCCTGAAAGTTTCCATAAGTCACAAAGGACAAGGGCACTTGGTTAGACTCAGCATGGTGGTAAATCTGCCCTTGTTTAGGCAGTACAAAATGCTCTACACTGAAATAACGGTTATACTTATGCAAATATTTCCTTTTAATTTTTTTGCTGAGTGACTTAATAATGTATTCTTAATTATGTGCTGTAATTTTAAACAATAAGGTTCTGTTGTGTCCCTGTGTAGAAGAGACTGTGACAAACTGAATGGCCTATCACTCATGTACTTCTAGTTGGCATGTCTCTCTCTCTCTGACTTTTCTTCGCAAACAAAGATTCAGGAAGGACTCATCCCATACTTTCTGTAAGCGCGCTGATAACTAAAAAGGCCAATCGGAGACAAACAAGTCCGGTTGCAGAAAGCACAGCAGAAGGTCTCCTTGGGTGATGATTCCAGGTTGTGATTCTTTCTGCGTTGTCGTTTCCCTTCAAGACTTGTTCGGCGTGAGTTCTCAAATAAGGCTGCAGCATTGTGGATAGTGCGTCTCCATGCCTCCCGATGTGAGGCCAGGGCAGACATGTAATTGGAAACAAAATCCTAGACCAGATAAATCTGTTATCTAATCCAAATGTGATTGTTGCACTTGGTTCACAGATAAAATGTGGTTATCCTATCCATAACAGGTTCTCATCTTCCTATACCTGGGGTGGTTCCTAGTTACATAAGCATGCCTCATTAAATTAGGTAAAACATGCATAATGTTACAAATATTGGCTGCACTCTTTCCAAAAAAAAAAATAAAAATTGCAGAATAAAGAGATCTTCTGAAACAAATCCTTACCCATTTTGTATCTGCTCTTTCTATCCTAGTCTAGCGTCCCAGGGCTGAAATGGATTCCAGTGTTTTCGAGTTCAAAAAGCGGTTGCAGTGCAAATACATACATACCCTTACTGCATGTTATTTGTACTACAGATTTGTGTTGGGTGTTCCATATCCTGTCATCAAGGGCTTCAGTCTCAATAAACACCCACACCTGTAATGACTCCATGTGTGAGGATAAACCTCAAGGTTTCATGGAGGTGTAAAACCCTCATATTTCTCTGCTGTACCCAGTACCTGTGCAGTAAATATTTTGGCATAATGTTGAAGGCTGTTAATCGAAGTATAAAAGACTAACTCCTCTAGACAAAGTTTGACTCAATACTGCCAGTGCAATCCCTCCTCCCAACTTAAACAATGTGGCTGAAATGGTGCTTCATTTCTACTTAATTTCATCTTTTGCATTGCCACTTTTTAAAATGAGATAATCAGATACATAGATGGCAGAATTATTTCCTTTTCATTTCACCTTCAAAAACCTTGAAGCAGTATTGTTTAAAAAGAAAGTTGTCTGTTCCCAGGTAGTTCAAATAGAGAATAGAGAGCAAAAGTTAAACCTTAACATGAATCTCTGTAGTATTATTTTGTACACTTTGTTTTTTAGTAAGCTTTAAAGCTCAAACCTATTCTCTCCCTTCATATGGTGCCTCTAGCCCAGGGTGGGCATCAGTGCCAGGGCCAATTCTTTACTGTAGGTACCTTCCAGGGACAATGCAGACTGCTCAAAAAGCCTGGAAGTGGCCAGAGGTCCACTTCTAGTTTTGAAAAATACTTTTTTTCCTGGAATCTTAAAACAATATAGGTGGGGCCTTGCAGTCTAAAAGGTGCATTGTTGCTCCTGGTGGTTTCCAGAAGAGGCAATTCACTCTTTATTTGGCCAGAATGAAGGATGAACTTTTCCAGCCACTGCTCTAGTCTGACTATTCATTGAACACTATTAACTAAAATAGTAGCTTTTCAGAGTCGTAATTCCTACTCTTGATCCTTGGCTCTTCGTCTACAACTACTGAATTTGTTGGAGAATGTCACTGCTCCACTGTAAGACTGAGCTGTTGTTATTTTGCAGGGTGGTATTCCCCTGTGGTATGCAAATGCAGGCCTGAAATAACTTCTACTTTTAAAAACTATAGATAGTTTTCCCTTTCTTGTTTATTAATTGTTCATAAACATTTGTGTCATCTGTAGTTTTTCTGGTGCCTATTTATCTTAAGGTTTTGTTTTTGATTTTGTCTTATTATGTTAGGGTGGCTCACACCAACAAGTAAACTTCTGCAGTATTGTGGAACATGTGAGGTCATAATAAAATTTTGCTATGTATTCCCACCATTAAAAGGGACACCACTGTTAACGTCAAACAGGAGCCTTATAGTCCTCATCGGGCCTTGTGGAGGACAGGGGAGTTGAAGGAAAGAAGGACAGATGGGATGGATGAACAGATAGACAGATGGCCCTTTGCCCTGCCCTGTAAAGGACATGGAGCCCAGAACCTAAGCATAGAAAGTGGGGTTTCTGGAAAGTAGGAAAGGTGGCTTCTTTTCTTCTTCCTTTCCCCTGAAACACCCTTGTTTATTACAGTAATTGTTTTTTAGTATCCGAGCATAGATTCCCTCAGGCCTACTGATCATCTAGGATGCCTCTTATAAGCTCTTAGGAGGTTGAGCCATCTCATTTGAACCCACTTTTGCTCTCTGATTCCCCTCCCCCCAGTTTCCCTTAGCTTATATCCTAAACATTCCATTTCTGAGGCATAGACTTTCATTGGGTTGTACAGTCTGCCCAGCTTCTGATTTCCTTTCACTTTATGACCCGTGTTCAGTTAGGTTACTGCACTTCTGCAAGGTCTGTTGCTCTGGTGGTTGTGCATTTACAGAGTCAGTACAAGGCTAGTATCTAATACAACTTTTAGTATGCACACAGTTGTGCAAACCTATGCAACTAGTCATATACAATGGCTTCTGGGTGATCCAGCACAATATTTAGTGCATTTAATGTTTTTATGTAATCTGCAATTAATGGACTATTTTGTTCAGTGTAGTGCCCAGTTGCATTTTTTAAAATCATATTCTGCAGTTTTCAAATGATCTTTATTTTGCTGAGAATCACTTATGTGGTAAAAAATTGAGAGAGTATGTGCATCTGTAATCTCAAATAAGCTCTTCTAAATTCCCCACATAATTATCCCTCTTCTTATCTTCCCTGTCTACCATCATCAAATGTTCAGACAAAATGTCACTACTTCTAGGCTACCTTTTCAAGCTCTCCATGTGGGACAGGTACAAATTGTGGTAGTTCCATAAAGACAAACAATTTACTTGTTTTCAGAGTATAAATTCTAAAGATTTTCCCCCATGATTTGTTCAGTTGTGAGATGGTACTCTAAGCCAGGGGTGGGAATAAGGCTGCTTTGTAGAAGTTGTTGGACAGCATTTCTCAGCATTCTTCACCACTGGCTATGCTAACTAAGGTTCCGCCCCACCAACATCTTTTTCACGTTTTTCACTCCTGCTAGATATTCAGGTGCCAATTATTCTTCCATGCTTCTTGAAGTGTATGGGAGAGAAAGGTTTACTTTTCTATATTCCTGCTTTTCTGTATTTCATCTTCATTGTGCTTTTGGCAACAAGGAAAGCTGACTGAGCTTGGTAGAGGTGGATTCCCTTTTCACTGTTGTGGTCTAATGGTTGAGTTACTGACGTTTAGAGTAGTGAGGTCCCTCTCTAGAGTTGCCTTCCAAGAAACAGTTGCTTCTTCCATTTGTGGAAATGACAAAAATTGTAACAGAGTCTCCCATTAGATATTAAGCTGAAGTGCATCCACTTTTTGAATTTTTAAAATGTTTATTCTTTATGTTAAAGACATAAAGTGCAGTGAAATCCTGCAACCCATTAAAAAGATGAATTCCCATGCCTGGAGGCTTCCAGAAGAGGCAATTTATGCACCTATTTACTTATTTATTGGCTAGCAAAAGACATGGAGTTGTGGGGGTGAAGGCTGAGGGATTCGAGAAAGGGAATATATGTTGGGGAGTGTGTGTGTGTGTTCTGTGCCTTCTTCCTTTGCTCCTGCATTCCGTATCCCACACAGGTCTGGGAGCCCTTACTTCCTGTAGAGCTGATTTGAAGAAAGTTGGGTTACAATATTTAGGTGTAAGGAACAATCAGCAGAATATTTCCTCTCCTTCGTCTTTCAGTGGGAGTGTCTCAAAGTGGAATTTCTGTTCATAGAACCTCCAGCTTCCATTTCTATTTTTGAAATAGTAAATATATTGGTGCAATTGGGGAAAAAATTGCTTATATGCAGACTTACAAAAATTAGACGTTGCTGTGGTTGATTTCTCTCAGTAACAAGACTATAATAATTATAATAATAAACTATATTTATAAGGGCAAGTGGCGGAGAGGGGGCAGGGCAAGCGGGGGGCAACCGTCAAGAGGTGAGCGGCAGGGTGAGCGACAGGAGGGCAAGTTAAACCCACCAGCCTACCTCAAAGGGTTGTCATGAGATTTGGGCATTTTGGGGGGAGTTTTTTAATGGCATATGGTACGCCGGGTCCAGCTAGTATTTATTTCTTACCCACCTCTCCCTATGAATTGAGGTGGGGAACAACACATTAACACATAGACATAACATTGATCAAAAGCACATATGAATTAAAAACACGTATCAGTTTAAAAGAACAAGTAAAAAACCAAGACATTTTAAAACAGTCAACACACTGTTTAAAATTCACACTTTAAAATCATTTGGATAGGCCTGTGGGAAGAGGCTAGTCTTTAATGCTGATTTGAATTCTGACAGTGCATTCAGCTGTTGTATCTTCTGGCAGGCCATTCCAGAGTCTAGGAGCGGCTGAAGAAAAAATTCTCTGGGTGACAGTTGCCAACCTAGTCTTGGCTGACTGGAGCAATTGTCTCCCAGAGGATCTAAGTGTATGGGGCAGAGAGTGCAGGAGAAGGTGATTCCTTAGGTAACCTAGACCCATACCATATAGGGCTTTAAAGGTAATAACCAACACTTTGTACTTTGCCTGGAAACAAATTGGCAGCAAGTGCAAATAATTTTAATATTGGTGCGATATGATCACTCCTGGTTGTACCAGTAACTAATCTGGTTGCCATGTTTTCAACCAATTGAAGTTTCCAAACTTAGTACAGAGGTAGCCCAACGTACAGCGCATTGCAAAAATCCAGCCTTGAGATTACCAGCACATGCACTACCATCTTTAGGTCCTCCAACTCTAGGAAGGGGCTCAGTTGGCGTAATAGCCAAAGCTGGTAGTAAGCATTCCTGGCCATCGCATCTGTCTGAGCTGTCCTTTGGAGCGACGGATCCAGGCTGTAAACACAGTCTTTCGGAGAGAGAGTAACTCCATCCAGGACTGGTTGACACACCTCCAATGCCAGATTAGGACCCTTGACAGTAAGCACCTCTGTCTTGTCTGGATTCAGCTTCAATTTGTTTTTCCTCATTGAGCCCGTTACCTCCTCCATGCAGTCATTCAGAGGAGACACACTATCCTTAGCTGAAGACAGACTATCCTTAGCTGAGACTATTTTTGAAGGCATGCAGAAATATATTTGGGTATCATCAGCATACTGATAACATCTTGCCCCATGCCTCCAGAAGATCTCTCCCAGCAGTTTCATGTAGATATTGAATAGCATTGGAGATAGAATGGCACTTTGTGGTATGCCATGTAACAGCTTCTTTTTTGAGGAGCAGCTGTCCCAAGCAGCACCATCTGGAACCTGCCTGAAAGATAGGACCGGAACCACTGAAGCACAGTGCCTCCAATTCACAAATTTCCCAAGCGTTCCAGAAGGATTCCATGGTCGATGGTATCAAATGCTGCTGAGAAGTCCAAAAGCACCAGGGATAGACTCCCTGTCAGGCAAAGATCATCCACTAAGGTGACCATAGCGGTCTCAACTCCATATCCTGCTCTGAAGCTAGTTTGAAGTGGGTCTCAGTAACAGGACACCCACTGTCAACTTCTGCTATAATGATGGTGTCTAAATCGGCTCTTATCTGAGAGATTTTATCTGTTAAATGATTGTTAAAAGCATCGCAGCAAACTTCTGAAGGCCCTAGAATTGGATTCAGGAGGGAAAGGCCTGAGTTAAACCTCTCACCACCCTGAATAGTTCAGCTGGACACAAATTCACAGGCGCAATATATGCAGAGAAAGCGGCTTGCTTTGCTGCACGTATTGCTGCCTTATAGGACCAAACATGTTTGCTATATCTTGTCAGATACAAGTCGAGTTTTCCTCCATCTGCGCTCCAATCGTCCTTCCCATTTCAGCTCCCTGAGGTACCTTGGGATAAGATACATTTGTAATAAGATATTTTTCCACAGCATCATAATTACATCACCTTTTCAATAACATTGTTTTTCAAATCTTTCCCATCCCTCTGCAGGTAATATATTGGACGGTAATAAGCACATGTAATGTGAATGGTCTGCTGATATGAGGGGAAACTTAATAGCAGATTTAGAGAAGTTTGCCTTCAGTGTTTGTTTAAGTTTGTCTGTGCTACTATACAAACACTCTTCCCATAGGTTGTTCTCAACACGTGTTACTCATATGATCTGTTAAATGAACAACTGAATCTAATGTATGGACCAGCCCTGTGAGATTCGGTAGAGCTGCTAATACAGATTTACTGTTAGTTTGTTCAGATATTCAAATGTATTTAGTAACTCTTAATATCTTAATGTAAATTTCCAATATAGTTCTCAATATAATCCAGTGTTGAAATGAACATTATGCCGTATGCCATTCAGGGAAGAAAGTCTAAACCTGTATTGTTAATGAAAACAGAGATGCTGGGGTATGAAATATGTAGAACATCTTTATATCCGTTTATTAGCCCATTAGAGTTCAAAGGTCATCTGGAGGCATCCTTTTCTCTGTCCCACCACCCTCTCAGGCTTGTTTGGTGAGAATGAGGGAGAGGGCTTCTCAGTGGCTTCTCCTAGACT
This sequence comes from Gambelia wislizenii, assembly GCA_030847615.1. Lineage (NCBI taxonomy): Eukaryota > Metazoa > Chordata > Lepidosauria > Squamata > Crotaphytidae > Gambelia > Gambelia wislizenii. The sequence continues at coordinate 374,785,721 of JAUMIR010000001.1, forward strand.
TGGGAACTCCGTCCCTGGAGAGGTTCCTTCTCTGTTCTCTTTTCGCCAACAATTAAAAACATTCTTGTGCCATCAGGCCTTTATAATCTGATGGAAGTTGGGGTTCTGCTGTGCAATTTGGATTTTAAGGTCCATATATAATTGTATTTTAATGTTTTTAAATGTTTAACTTGTTAAATTGTTTAATTTGTTTTTTAATTTCATATTTATATTTTCAGTGTTTATGTATTTTAATTTGCATTGATTTAAACTCCTTGTTAGCTTCCTTGAGTCCCTGTATTAGGAGATAGGTGGGATGTAAATAATTAATTGATGATGATTATGTCTGCTATTATTATGCTTTAAATACACAATTTTAGGATAAAGGAGGTTATTACCACTTTTTAGTTTACAGAAGTTGGGTGTCCGTCTCGAAATTCCCACTTCACAAATGTGTAATATGTTTACTTATTAGTCTTATGGTTTGGCTGGGATCCAATTTAGCCTTACTTAATGTCTTGGCAAAGTTTAATGCAGTTATAGATTTTTTTCCTCGCCAAGCACCCACTCTTAACTCACTTCATTATAGTGACAATATTTCATCCTGCCAACAGACATCTGTTGATAGTATAATGGGCCCTCAACATGACAGGTTTTTCTTTCACAGATTTGATTATTCATGAGTTTGTAACTTCCGCCACAACCAGTTACAGGCCTTCCCCCTCTGCTTCCTAGGATGATGATAGAGCTGCAAAAATCTTCTGCAGTGTTGTCACCCTCCTCCTCTCTGTCTCCTTTCCCAGCCTGTACCTTGGCCCATACCTCTCTTCCCGCCTTCCTCCTTTTCCCTCCAGCAGCAGGTTGATGCTCCTGGATTGCAACTACCTCCTGGGATTTCTTTTAAAGCTGCGTGACACCCCAACTCATCCTGGTTGGCCTTTGAAGCCAGACGTGGATGGAAGTAGATCTTTGGCTCAATACTCAGCATCAGCTCTCTGCACCCTCCCAAGTTAGGCTTTGCTGGGCTGTTTTTCCACACACACACACACACACACACACACACGCGCCTATTCAGCAGAGAAATGAAACTGCTAAGGAGGAGGCAACTTTGGCTGAGGTGGCGGGCGTAGAGGTGGAGCAAGAAGGATGGTCCCTTGGGGGTGAAAGGGAGGCCTGCTGCTGAGTCCCCCATTCTTCCCTCCCTCCTTCCTTATGTCTGTCCTCATTTGCTTTTCTTCTGAGCCAAAATTGGGTGGGCACAAAGACAGCCGATCTGAGCATTGAGCCAAAGACCTGTGCCTGCCACCACAAACCCAGGAGAGAAATGAGGCCAATGAAGAGTGCAGTTTGTTGGCTCAGTGCTCAGTATCAGCTGTTTGTGCCTGCCTGAGTTCAGCTTTACTGGGCTGTTTTTCTACTGACCCCCTGTTCTGTGCCTATCCAGGAGAGAGGGGGCACTAAGGAGGATACCTTTGTCAAAGGATGGGTGCAGAGGGAGAAGGAAAGCCCCTGGGGTGAAAGGGAGGCACACCACTGAGCACCCATTTCTCCTTTCTGCATCTGCCTTTTCTTCCGAGCTGAACTTGGGCTGGTACAGAGACAGCTGAGCATTCAGCCAAAGACCTGCACTTTACCAAGTCAGAAGGCCAGCTGGGGGACAAGAAATCCCAGTATGTGACTGCGACCCAGTAGCAGCTCCCTGTCACCATCATGACTCCTTTAAGAGCGTTCACACTTGTGCATGTGCATACTCCCTTCCATGCCTCCAGCCAGCCTGGCCAGCAAGAGAGCAATGCCACCCATGAGAAAGCCACAATGATACAAGAACTCTGTGCCCAGCTCCAATTGAGGGGTGGAGGGGAAGCTGAGAAGTGGAAGCAGACGTGGATGGAAGGGGGAAGGAGGCAGGGTGGTGGTGGAGGCCTGGCACTAAGGCAGAGGCACTGTGGTGCCAAGACAGGAATAATACTGAGTTATTTATTACCCGCCTCTCCCCTCAGGATTGGAGGTCCTCCCCTCAGGAAAGGAGGTATAGGCTGAGGTTTGGGCAGGGAAAGGAGATTGAGCGGAGTGAGGAGGAGGATGACAACACTACTAAAGATTTTTGCAGCAGTCTCATCACAGGAGGCGGAGTGCAGCGGAGGCTGCCTTGGAGTGAGGCAGAGGTTTTTGCAGCAGCAGAGTCTGTAGCATGCATGTTTGGAGAAGTTTAAAATATTTTCAGTTTTTCAACTTTTGCTGGGATTCTGTAGATCTAACTTCCGTAAAATTTGAGGGCCAACTGTACGTTAATGGGCTGTGTGTTTTCTAGTGTGAGTAGGGGTGATAGTTTGACTACTTGAGAGGAGAAGGTGATGAATGAACCAATTACACAGGATCTGACCCCTTTCACTTGGGAGAGAGAGAGAGATGGGGAAATACCTCTACAGGCTCATGCTTTGGGGAACCATTAAAGTTTGTGGCATCAGCGGCAATTATATTAGTTACGATCCTCCTCTCTAATCTACCTATATACATAACAACCAGCATACTCACATTAAGAAATGGGGCAAAGATTGCTCTGTTAGCATTCTTGGGAATAAAACATCAGGAAGGAATATGGGCATATGGAGGTGAGCTACAACCATCTTAGCCACTTCACACATACTCCCATTAATTTGGTAGATGTTCTACACCCCCCTTGACACACACACAATGGCCTTATTAGCACCCAGTTTTTAATTGTATTTTCATGCTGTTTAACTCAAATACTGTAATAGTATGTTTATAGATCATTGCACTTTCAGTACTTTTACTATATTTATCTCTTAAACATAGTTCAACATACAAATATGTCATATTTGATACCATCTTCTCCAATACAGTCACATGCAGATGTAGCATATATTTTCAAAGGGATTTAATTACTGAGTATGCATCATTTTACAGAATAAAGTATCTCCCAAATCTCAGATTTCCTCTCAAACTTCAATACCTATATCCATTTTTGTTTTAAATCTCAACTAGTCAACTTTGTGAAGGTTTGATAAAATACGTATTCATTTATCTGATTACTTTCCCAGTAATTTTGGATTGTGTTTGTAATTATATCATTCTCTCATAATCTGTTAAAGCTTCAACTTTATCTTTTGTATGTTGATGTTTCACTTAAATCCATATAAATTATCCATGCATTATTCATCCTCATCCATTCAACCTTGTGAGAAACAGCCTGGTGTAGTTTTTGAGTTTTGGACTCAGATTACAGGAACTCGGCGTTCAAATCCCATTCAGCCATGGAACCCCACTAGGTGACCTTGGACAAGTCACACTCAGTCTTAGAGTGTGAATGGCAAACCTCTGGAAAAATCTTGGCAACAAAACCCCTATGGATCACAATAAATCGGAGTTGACTTAAAGGCACATAATGGCATTCAATCTTCCAATTTCAGATTTCTTGATAGAAAATTATTAGTTCAATGTTGGTGGTGTTTTGTATTTTCCAAATGTGGAATTTACCTTGTTTTCCCTCCAGCATCTATTCTGAACCTACTTTATTAAATATATTAAATACTAAAACCATCCCTGGAATTGTTAGCCTTGCATTCTCAGGTAGGCTGAAGGAGCAGTCCACAACTAGTGGTTAATCCCTTGCACTAACCTGATCAAGGCAGGAGTCTCCAGATTTTGAACCGCTGTGAACACTGAACTCTTCTCTCCCTTCAGTTTAATTTTTCCTGCCTTGCCAATTGGTCAAGCTTTCCATTTCTTTCTCCCTCTGTCCTGCTATTACTAAAATTTAATTGGACAAACAAAATCACTTCAGAGAGTTAGCCATGACTGTGATTTCTGACTTATCAAAAAAGAAGCATAAGCAGAATCATTCTGATGGTGACAAGGATTCTTGTTTGCCTTCTGAGAAAAGAATGCAACAAGCAGGGGATGATACTGGTCAAGTAAACTCCCCCAGCACTGCAAATTTATAGGTCGTAGAGGGTGAGCAAAAAGTCCGATTGGCACAACAGGTTAGTTGACCCATGAAAGATGTGTCTTGGAGTCAGTTCCGGAGTCAGTATCGAAGAAAATATTTATTACACCTAATGAAACCAAACTGAAGACCATTCTCTGCAGCAGCGATCAATTGCAGTATGGCCAAAGGAATCTGATTTAGAGCAGGGTCTTAAAGCTAAAGAAATCAAAAGTAAGAGTAAACTAAAGTTTACCTCCCAGTGGTGGTAAGAGGTCTAAGGATCTCATAAAAGGTGGTGACCAAAATTTAGGTGACAAACAGAGAGGCAGGACAGAATCAAGGAAGGTGAACATCCAATCAGGAAAGGCAGCTGCTCGAGATAATTGACGCAATCAAGTGGACAGCCATTTGGGATGACTGACGTTTCAGGTGCATCAACAAAACAGTGTGCTGCAGAAGAAAAGAGGTCCTTTTCAGTCAAACCTAGAAATGAGTACTCAAAAATAATTTCTTCACCGCCTTTCGTTTTTGATGTCAGAAAATTCTTGTAAGCCTCAGGAAAATGTTTTATTGACCTTGAAGAATCTGGTTCAGCAACACAAGTTTCACAGATCAATATTTCTGCATCTGGAACACAGTAAGAGATTCAATTAAAGCTGAAGTACAAGCCAGAAGCCAGTCATCTTTAAATACTATTAAAAAATTGGAGCTCAATGAATTTAAAAACAATCTAGGTAGTTTAAGCAATTTATCCAATTAAGTAATTTAAGCTATTTGAGTAATTGAAACAACTTAATGAATTTCATAAATCAGTTTGATTCCTTGATTCAGTTACCTAATGTTCATGAAACAGAATGAATACATCAGAATTGAATAATACTGAAAAAATTAATGACCAGCAACAGTTAAATAGTAATAAGTCGCAAGGGAAATATGGTGTTGCCATCGCTTCTATTAATAATACAAGCAAGTGTAGAGAGGAAACAAGACATGGTTATGGCAGAGACACCAAGTAGCAAAAATGTTTTAGAGGGCAATGCACATTTTCCTGAGTCAGGTTCAGATGACATTACAGATGGGTCAGAAGGTGTCAGTGAGGATTGATTCTGATGTGACATGAAGGAATATAGCAAGAGTAGGTTGTTTGAAGTGGAAGGTTTCAAAGGATTGTTTGAGAAGGTGCTCACTACTTTGGGTTGGACGCAAGTAATGATCTAGGTCAAGAGAATTTAAGATACAGCAGAAAGATAGCAGACTGGTGGCAGTTTTGCTGGAAATTCTGACACAAAACAATCTAATCCTGATGCCAGGAATGTTTAAAGAATTGATTCTGAGTGGGATACTCCTCTTAATAGGTTTACTACCTATGGTAGGAAATTATACATGTATGAGAAGAAGATGATGGACCAATTATCTGTGTCATTAATTGATGGCCCCATATCAGTTCAAATTTCAATTTAAGCAGCAGGGGCAACAGCAAACAAGTAGGGGAGCCACCAGCTCCAACAGGGGTGGAAAAGCCCAGTATTGACTTGGTGAAGATACTGTTGAGAGGAAGGCTTCCTCATTTCAGCCATTTATGGCGTTTAATAACTTTGGACAAGTGAGTCCTCAAAGTAGTTAAAATCAGGTTACAACATTCAATTCCACAAAAGACCAAAGGAAGGATTTCACTGATCCCCAGTATCAAAGAATGTTTCAAAGAGAGAGAGTCTCGAAAGAGATTTGTCAACTGTTGGAGATACCAGAATTAGAGGAAGTGTCACAGAGCCAAAGATCCAGGGGTGTTTATTCCTTGTTTTTCACAGTGCCCAAACACAATGAGGTTTCAGACCTGTTCAGGATCTGAAATACCTAAATGTGTTTGTTTAGCACTGGAAGTTCAAAAAGGAGACCTTGCAAACTATTTCGGACAACTTAGAGCTAGGGGACTGTTTGCTCTAGATAGATTTGCAGGAAGCATACTTGCGTGCCCCCATGGTTTAGCTCTGTAGACTCTTCCTCAAATTCAAGTACAACAGACGTCACTGTCAATTCAGGGTGCTTCCTTTTGGCCTGGTGTCAGTTCCCAGAGTATTTACCAAAGTGCTGATCCTTATAATAGCATGCCTGAGGAAGCAGGAAATTTATTTGGTCCTGTATATGGTGAAGGTGGGGAGCCAAGCGAAGGCGGCAGATCTAAGAAGGACCCTGAAATGTTTGGAGCGCTTTGGGTGAGCTAGAAGAAGAGCTACAAGGCCCCTTCAACTTTTCTTGAGACCTCATCAAGTCATGTTAATAAAAAAGAGACATTTCAATCTGATATTACCACACTGTTGAAAGACTTAAAGTGGTGGATCAGGGACAAGTAATTCATTCCATAAGAAAGAATAAAGATAACACGTGCATCTGTACGAGGTCTGCCTATTAAATAACGAGTGTGGTACAATAATCCATATTTATATGTTTTACAATTCTAATGCTTGTTCCCTTCAATATTCTCCTTGTTCACACTCACCAGTGCAATCTTGTTTTCCACTGGTAGAAGTTGTGGAGCAGATCAGTTTCTGTCAGCTGTTTCAACACATCTGCTGTTTTCTTCTTTACTGCATCAGCTGACTTAAAACGTGTTCCTTTAAGCTCCAATTTCACTTTAGGGAAAAGAAAAAAGTTGCATGGTGCCAAATTGCCGAATATGGAAGATGTTCAAGTGTAATAATGCATTCATCGCCCCAAAACTGCTTCACAGAATATGCTATGTGAGCAGGCGCATTGTCTTGATGAAGAATGAAACCATTTTCCACAGTTTTGGCCTTTTTTTCTGACTCTCTCAGCTTTGTCAAAACTTCATTATAATAATGCTGGTTCAGTGTTCTGCCTTCTGGAACCCATTCTGCCAAAATTACGCCCTTGATGTAAAAAAAGTGAGCATGGCTTTGAATGTGGACTTGATTTGATGTGCTTTTTTAATTCTTGGTGATGATGGTGTTTTCCAGTGCCTTGACTGTTGTTTTGTCTCAGGATCATACTGGAAGATCCAGGTTTCATCACAAATGATTATTATTATTTTTTAAAGGTTTGGGTCTGCCTCAAGTTGCTGCAGAATGTCTGCGCAAATTTCCTTGCACCACTCTTTTGCTCTGGTGTGAGAACCCTAAGGAACATCTTAGCTCAAACTTTTCTCATGTTGAGTTCCTCATGCAAAATTCTCCATTCAGTGTCTTTGTCAATGTTCACAGTTTCAGCTTTCATTTGGACACCGAGTCGGGTGTCTCTTTGAACAATCTGGCTGATTTTTTTCCACAATTTCTTCAGTTCTTGAAGTTGGAAGGTCATCCAGGGTGTTCATTGTCTTCCACATTCTCATGTCCTTCTCTGAATCTTTTGTGCCACTCAAGAAAACATGCACGAGATTTGCAGTCTTCCTTATAGACCTCAGTAAGCATTTGAAAAGATTCCGTTGGTGTTTTGTTCAATTTTACTAAAAATTTCAAATTGACACGTTGCCCAACCTTTAAAGTTAGCATTTTGCCGGCATACAACAGACAACACAGCTGCTTTAAACGACGACTGACAATTAACTGAACGACCGAGTGTTGATGTTTGTCATGCAGGTTCAGACATGTTCAAGGTCATCACTCAAGCATTCACAGTCAGTTCTCCTGATTTGTCTGAAAGGTAGAAACACAGTCTTGTTATTTAATAAACAGACCTTGTATGTTGTTGGTGGTGGGGGGTTGTTGCAGTGGCCAGTCTGTGCATGGAGTGTGGTCAGAGATGGAAAGGTTTCTAATTATCAGTCTCTTAGAGATGAGGGCTTTCAGGCTAGTGCTGGTGCACTTTGCTCCAGTAATTCAAAATCAAAATGTACAGATAACATTTCAGTGAAGGCATACTTATCAAACCAAGATCTCAACACCTAAAAAGGAATTAAATAGATTTTGATGCAGTCTGTGAAGCGGCTAAAACCTTTGACAGCAGTTTATTGAAAGGGACACTAAACTTGAAAGCAGATTTTTTGAGCAGGTGCAAAATGTTGCCAAGAGAATAGTGTCTGAACAGGCAAATATTTGATGGTTTGCAAGCAAAATATGGAAGATTTGTGATAGACCTATTCACTTCTTGCAAGTATTTCAAAGTAAAATATTTTTTCCATTCATGAAAGCTTTAGGTGCCAAGAATCATGATGCCTTATCAGAACTGTGGCCAAAAACTCTGTTCTATGTATTTCCGTCATTGACAATGGTTCAGATAGTCCTAGGTAAGATCAAGTTAGAGAGAGCTCAAGTAGTCTTAATTGTCCCTCATTGGCCTCGCAGACCATGTTTTCCTGTGCTGATGAGCATGTCTGTGGAGAAGCCATGGTGTCTTCCATGTATTGCAGACTTGTTACATCAAGGTCCAGTTCTCCATCCCAATCCAGACTGGTTGAAATTAGCTACTTGGACATTGAGCAGAGAAATTTACTACTACAAGGTTATTCAGACTCAGTCACAAGTACTATTTTAGCTTCCAGGAGACAATCCACTCAGTGGATTTGTGAGAACACATAGAAAGCTTTCAAAAGGTGACATTTGGACAATTAGGTAGTATTTTTAGTAGCAATAATATTGGCTAGAAGAGTTTGCGAGTTGGCATCACTGTCCATCAGTCCAAATTCTGCAAGTTTGAAAAGGAAAAGGTGTCATTGATTATAGAGCCATCATTCATGCCTCAGTCATTGTTGATGAGAACTGGGCCTCAGTCTCTGGAGCTGCCCACAATCTTTCCAAATCAAGTTCACCCATTGGAGGAAAAATGCCCTTCTTTGGATGTTAGAAGGGCGGAGAACATGTGTCTTGAGGGAACAAAAAGGATTAGATGAACAGAGGCCTTGTTTGTCTCAAGATCAGTGGCGACTACTACAGTTTACAGAGTGGCAGCATTGTTAGAAGATATTTGTAGATCTGCAGGGTGGAAGTAGCCATCCATGTTTGTCTACCACTATAAAGTCAATAAATATAAATCAGGACAGGCAGCTTTTGGAAGGACAGTACTTCAAGCAGTTATGCAACAAGAGAGCAGTTAGGCCCGCCCATGAGGTGAAAGCTTGGGTATATCCCACTGCTTGTGGATTGCTCCTTCTACCTATCTGAGAATGAGAGGTTGTGACCTACTGTGAATTATCATTCTAGAGAGGCTGAAGAAGCAATCCACTCCCACCCAAGGAGTAATAATTTCAAGGAGTAAACAACATGGGGGGCGGCTTTACCTTCTGTCTGTTCTATCTCTGCTCAGTGTTATCTTCTGTTAGCAAGGCTATGTAATCAAACTGAACAGGAGCATACCTGTTCATTAATATCAATAGTGTTTGGATGCCGTGATATAACCTGCTCCATTGGAAGCTCCTGCCTGTGTTGATAGGGCTTTCTAATCTTCATTGATTCTCAACTCCTCCTCCCCCCCCCCTCATAAGAGTGAATTTACGGAAATCGCCGCTGCCTATTCAGTGGGAGAGTTCCAGAGATCATATATAGTCAACTCATTGTCTTTATTGATTTGGCTTTAAAATTCTATTAACAATAATTAGCAATTCAATAATTAGCAATGAACAAAATTATCCTTCTCCCATAGAAGCCTGTTGGATCCTCCATAGTCTATAAGTGTTACAAAATCAGTGTGCTAGTACTGCTTTTATTAGTTTCAGAAGTTTATCTACAGCTCTGCTTCCCTGATCATACACCATACTACGAGTGTGATTGTACAGGAAGAGATTCCTATAAGTTGCTGTTGAAGTTGTTCTTCCTAAAGGCATGTATGTCCTGCTACTGTTGTGAATAAAAGGGCTCCAATTATTAATATTAGTATTATCTTTATTTATATTCTGTCTTTCCCCAAATAACTCAAGGTGGTTTACAATAAATTAAAACAAATACAATAAATAAAAGAGTCTTTTCCTGGCAAGTGGTGGACAGCAAGGAGAGGACCATTCTATCGTCTCGAGAAAGGGAATACCAGAGCTGAAGGCAGCTACTAAGATGCCCTCTTATGATTCCACCAGATGTATGCGTGAAAGTGGTGGGACTGAGACAAGGTCTTCTTCTGATATTTCAGGGCCATAGAAAGTTCATATGGGAAGATACAGTCTGTAAGTTAGACTGGAACCAAGCTGTATAGGGCTTTATAGATCAAAATCAGCACTTCAAATTGTGCATAGAAATAGACTGTGGCCAGTAGAGTTGTTGTAACAAGGAAGTTGTAGGTTTTCTTGTAACTACCCTAAATAGTCTTGCTGAAGCTCTTTTGTATTAACTAAGTTTCCCAAACACTTTTCAAAGGCAACCCAGTTTAGCACACATTACATAATCCAAATCCAAATGGGATGTAACTAAGACATATGTCACCATGGCCAGTTCCCATAGTTCACTCAGCAGCCCCCTTTTGCTCTGCAGTAGAAATCTAAGTCTCTTCTTCATTGTAGTGGCTGAATGTGCAGCTCCTGAATGGCAGTGGGGAAGGGGACAGTAACATTATCTCAAGATTGCTTCTTATATGTATATTATTGTAAACTTTGGTGGATATGGATTATGCTCCTTATTTTAATTTGAAGTAAGTCCTGTTGATTTCAATAGGATTTATATCCAGATACAGTGTACCATTTGTCTAGGGTTTGGTTCCAGGCCCCACCCCCATGGATACCAAAATCTGTGAGTGCTCAAGTCCCATTATATACAATGGCGTAATAAAATGATGTCCCTTTATATAAAAATGGCAAAATCAAGTTTTGCTCATAGAATTGTAGAGTTGGAAGAGACCTCAAGGGCCATCTAGTCCACCCCCCTGCCACGCAGGAAATCACGATCAACGCATCCCTGACAGATGGCCATCCAGCCTCTGTTTAAAGACCTCCAAGGAAGGAGACCCCACCACGCTCCAAGGGAGTGTGTTCCACTGCCGAACAGCTCTTTACTGTCAAAAAGTTTCTAATGTTGAGGTGGAATCTCTGTTCCTGGAGCTTGCATCCATTGCTCCGTGTTCCAGTCTCTGGAGCAGCAGAAAACATGCCTGCTCCATCCTCAACGTGACACCCCTTCAAATACTTAAAACAGGGCTATCATATCGCCTCTTAACCGTCTTTTTTCCAGGCTAAACATACCCAGCTCCCTAAGTCTCTCCTCATAAGGCATGGTTTCCAGAAGTTTCACCATTTTAGTCGCCCTCTGGACACGCTCCAATTTGTCAATATCCTTTTTGAATTGTGGTGCCCAGAACTGGACACAGTATTCTAGGTGAGGCCTGACCAAGGCAGAATAGAGCGGCACTATTACTTCTCTTGATCCAGACACTATACTTCTATTGATGCAGCCCAAAATCGCATTGGCCTTTTTAGCTGCCACATCACACTGTTGACTCATGTTCAACTTGTGGTCTACTAGGACTCCTAGATCCCTTTCGCACGTAGTCTTGTTCAGCCAGGTCTCCCCCAACCTATATCTATGCATTTCATTTTCCCACCCTAAGTGCAGTACCTTACATTTCTCTGTATTGAATTTCATTTTGTTAGCTTTGGCCCAACTCTTCAGTCTATCCAGGTCATTTTGAATTCTGATCCTGTCCTCTAGGGTATTAACTACTCCTCCTAATTTGGTGTCATCTGCAAATTTGATAAGTATGGCCCTAATTCCCTCATCCAAGTCATTGATAAAGATGTTGAATAGCACTGGGCCCAGGACCGAACCATGTGGCACCCCACTGGTCACATCTTTCCAAGATGAAGAGGAGCCACTGCAGAGCACCCTTTGGGTTTGGCTGGTCAACCAATTACAAATCCATTTCACATTTAACTTGTCTAGCTCACATTTTACAAGCTTGTTTGCAAGAATGTCATGGGGAACCTTGTCAAAGGCCTTACTAAAATCAAGGTATGCGATATCCACAGCATTCCCTTCATCTACCAAGCTGGTAATTTTATCAAAAAAAGAGATCAGATTAGTCTGGTTTGACTTGTTTCTCTGAAACCCATGTTGACTTTTGGGATTTTTTTTAAAATATTTCAATCCGTGGATGGTAGAATCTGTGGATAAAGAGGTCTAATTGTAAATATTCTTAGGTAAGTATTCCAGGTAGGAATGGAGGGATTCTGTGCTGGAGTCCAAGAGGAAATTGATCACACACCAAAACAGGACTTCTTGTTAATGATAGGTGATTGGAATGCAAAAGTAAGAAATAGAGCACAAGCAAAAATTGTAGGAAATTTTGGCCTAGGATCAAGGAATGAAGCAAGAGAGCAACTGGCTTAATTTTGCGAAGCCAACAGTTTGTTCATCACAGACATACTCTTCAGGCAACCAAAGAGGCAACTGTATACATGGGCATCACCTGACGGCCAATATAGAAATCATATAGACTACATAATTGGAAGCAGATAATAAGAAAAGCTCCATTTTCTGTAAAACAAGACCAGGAGCAGATTGTGGCGCAGACCATGAACTATTAATAAAAGAAACAAGTTGCATATGTGATGATTATGAAAAAACAGAACAGATTGAGATAAAGAAAGTTATAAGGCAAGGATGTCCATTGTCACCACTATTATTTATAACAGTAATAGAAATATTAAACAACAACATAAGAGTAAACAGTAAGATCAAAGGAACTAGATTCAGAGGATACGAATACAAAATCAAAGCTTTTGCCGATTTAGTTATTATATTGGAATAGCCTATGGAGCAAGTGGAGGAATTAGTAAGAACACTAGAAGTGTTTGCATCCGTATCTGGATTTCAAGTAAGACAGCGGTACCAACAAAGAATATTAAAAAACAAGAAGAGCTAATAAGCAAAACAACAACAACAACAACAACAAAACGGGCTATAAAATTGAGAAAAAGATAATGTATTTAGGAATCTGGCTAACACAGAAATACGGAACTATTTGAAAACAATTCCAAGTCTCCTTGGAAAGAAATAAGAAAAGATCTAATAAAATGGTCCAAAGTACAACTCATCTTACTAGGAAGAATAGCTTCAATCAGAATGATGGTTCTACCCAAGTTTATGTTTCTTTTTCAAAATATACCGATAATAACGAACAATGTTTTGTGGACTAGAATAAAGAACTACTTAAATACATCTGGGAAGGGGGGAAAGCCAGAATTAAGATGAAGCTATTAACAGAAAGAACGAGGAGGATGTGCTTTCCCTAATCTATATCTGTACTACAAAGCAAGTGCATTAACCTGGTTGGAAGAATGTATATGTCTAAACAATTTATAGCTGTAGAAGGACACAATTTACTTTTCGGGTGGCATGCGTATCCGTGGTACAACAAAAAAAAAGGAGAATAAGGGTTTTGACAATCACTATATTAGAAAAACATTACTTAAAGTATGACTAGGTCTGAAATCTAGAGTCTACCAAAAGATACCTCTATGGGTCTCAACCCAGGAAGGTTTTTTTGTTCGTTTGTTTGCTTGTTTTTGGGTTTTTTTGAAAAATCAAAGATAGACAAACAAGAATGGTTAAGATATCAGGAAATTTTGAGGAAGGATTTACAAGATACTATAAAAATAAAACCAAGAGGAAAATTAGAGGGAAAGGGATTTATAATAAACTGGTTTTTATATAAGCAAATGTATGAAAGATTCAAAATGGAAATGAAGCTGGTAAACTTCCAGTTAGAACAAAATGAACTAGACAAAGTGTTTTCGATAATGATAACATCATATAGCCAAATATTACAAAATACTTCTAGATAGGGAACTAGAAAATGAACAGGTAAAAGACCATCTGATAAAATGGACGAGAGAGATGGTCACGTTATAGAATTGGAAAGGTGGGGAAAATCATGGGAAATTACTCAGAAATTCACTTTGTCACAAATCATGAAGGAAAACTACATAAAAATGTTTTTCCAATGGTACGTAACATCAGTAAGACTAGATAAAATTTATAAAATAGGTAAAAAAAAACCTGCTGGAAATGCAGGGATGCAGAGCGAACTCTGTTTCATACGTTGTGGAGGTGCCCGATGGCAAAAAACATTCTGGAAGAAAATACATATTAAAATAAAGGAGATTTCGGGAATTTATTATTTCCTAGAACCAGAAACCTACTTATTGAATATGATAGATAAAATTGAAGACGTTAATATAAAGGATAACAGGAGAATCTTATTGTACATGATAACAAATGCAAGAATAATGTATCCTGGAAACTGGAAACAAAAAAGTGTACCGACAACTGAGGGAATGGCTTGTTAATCTATATGACACATTAGATATGGACAGACTTACTGCTTCTCTGAAAGGTAAACCTATGAATAGAATAGAACAGGAATGGGAACCAATAAAGTTTTGGAAGATAAAATGGAAAATAAGAGAGTAGAAAAAGGAATAGGATTGCTTTCTAGGAATATACCAGAGACAGGATGGTCCTGCTGATACATAAAACAATAGAAGGTAGTACTGAATGTATAAAAAATGACCAGAAGCAACTATTAGAATTCACTAAAAACAGAAATAAGTTTATAAATACTAATAGAATGTACTCAAACAAACTAGTAAGGAAGGAATACATATTAAGGAATACATATGAAGGGAAATCAAGTTAATGTAAATATGAATCGATATGTATCGATGCTATCAGAAATAATTATGTACCAGAACTTATTTGAAGATTTCCTTTTTATGTTTGTTTATGTGTTAATTATTATATTTTTAGAAAAGAAAGTTACAAGGAAAATGCGGTACAATTTAATTATACTTTTGAGTCTTTATGAATGTAGCTTAATAAAAATTATATTTTAACCCCCCCCCCAAAAAAACAGACTAAAGCTAAAAAACAACAAACCAACTGTTGTACCTGAAGAATACAACCTGAAGAACATCCCTGTAGAATTTAAAGATAATGTTAAAAGTATGTTTCCACTATTAAGCCTAATTGACAGGGAGCCAGAAGAACTCTTGACTGAAGTCTTGTCAGGGAGGAATACAACCTGAAAATCATCCCCATAGAATTTAAAGATAATGTAAAAAGCATATTTCCTCTATTAAGCCTAATTGACTGGGAGCCAGAATAACTCTAGACTGAAGCCAGGGACCTCGTCAGGGAGAAATGCAAAAAGACACTATTTGTGGCCAAAAAGAAAAAGAAGCTTCAATAAATGGTTGATGAAACTCTTCAAGTAGTTACGGGCAGATGAGAAACAAAAGTATAAGGTAACAGAAATAGGGTCAGAACCCTGAATGCAACTGTTCAGCAACTTGTGCCCAGGGACAAGAATTGCTATAATCAATACAGAGAAATAGAAAGTAACAACAAAAAAGGAAGAACAAGAGACTTCTTCCACAAAAACCAAGATATCAAGGGGAAATTTAAACTAGGAGTGGGAATGCTCTACAGCCAGCAAGGGAACACATTACATGACCAAGTAGAAATAAGATGATGGAAAACAGTACACAGAAGAACTATATAAAAGAGATGAAAGCATGACAGGTTCATTCAAGGAAGAAACATTTGAAGATGGAGGAAGGAACACCAACAATTTAAGATATGTTGATGCTATACTACTAGCAGAAAATTGCAAAGACTTGGAATGATTCGTAAAGAAAGTCAAGGAAGAAAGTGCAAAAGTAGAATTATAGCTGAACATTAAGAAAACAAAAATAATGATCACAGATTATTTACATCACTTTAAAGTAGATGATGAAGACATTGAAACAGTGGGAGGTTTTCCACTGGCTCAGTCATTCATCAGATGTGTGGAGACTGCGGTCAAGAAATCAGAAAAAGACTAGAACTTGGAATTGTAGCTATGACAGAACTAGATAAAATCCTGAAGTGTTAATATACTGTATGTTACTGAATACTAAAGTTAGGATTGTTTATGTCATTTTATTTCTAATTTTTATGTCTGGTTGTAAAACCTGGAAAGTAAAAGAAACTGATAGGAAGAAAATAAACTCATTTGAAATGTGGTGCTGTTCTATGGATACCAGATACTGCTTTAAAAAAAAGATAAATAAATGAGTCCTAGAGTAAATCAAGCCTGAACTCCCCCTAGAGGTCAAAATGAATAAACTGAGACTGTCGTACTTTGAACATGCCTCAATAGAAAAGGCAATAATGCTTGGTAAGGTAGAAGGCAAGATAGAAAAAACAGAAAACTGCATTCCAGATGGATAGGCTCAATCAAGGAAGCTATATCCTTGACTCTGCAAGACCTGAGCAGAGCTGTTGATGATAGGGTGACTTGGAGGTCTCTCATTCATAGTGTCACCATAAGTTGAAGTCACCTTGGCAACAGTTAAGACCAACAAGTATTCTTGAGGCTTGTCTATACAGGGGGAAAATGTGGATTACTGCGGGGTAATGCCAACTTGCAGCAGCTTCTATCTGTCTTAATGGTCTCTTTGGGAGATCACAGGCATGTGAAGCAAACCTCGTTCGGTGTCCCCACAAGCATGACTGTGAATGAAAATGGTGGGCGCACATGAATCGCCCACAATTTTATTTTCCTCAGGTTGCTCCTGCTGAACATATTTTTTTACAAAATACAAGGTGCAGAAGAGTGACCTTCCATTTTAGCAAACATGCAAAAAAAAAAAAAAAGCTGTTTTCTCACCATAGTACATGATCACTATGGTGAAACACCAAGATGGCAATTCCAGTCACTTGCCTTGTTAGCATGCTCCGCCTCCCCACATGTCTGACTAATCGTCTCTTATTGGGAAAGTGAATCAATTCGGTCTCTTGTCCCTATGAGTGATGATGTGCATTCCCCTCGCTATTTTTCAAAAAATGCGGGAAAAGCCACAAAGGCTTTTTCCACAGAGTATATGACATTTTGGGGGGCCCTCCTTCACAATATACAATTAGATGCGGAATCCCCTTGGGACAGATCATATTCTCACATTCTGTGAGGAGTATTTTTGCTGTTTAGACAGTCCCTTAGAATTGCAATCATAGAAGTTACATATAGTGACAGCGCTGGGGGGGGGTGCAGAGAGGCCGAACCATACCAGGTGACACCTTTGGGGAGAGGGCCGGCACCGGCCTTAGTGATGCCACAGGTTACATAGGCTTCTGTGAACTAGTAAGACCTAATTGTCTGGTTTATTCATGCTAATATTTACTGAATGCTCCCACATTTTAGAGTTCTCAGTTGATCTAAACATTAGTTTGATATCATACTTACTTTTTTCCTGTGTATGGGTAACAGTCCAATAAGGAATAATTTTCTTGCGTATGTATGGGCAACAGTCCAATAAGGAATAATTTTTCTGCATGTGGGCAACAGTCCAATAAGGAATAACAGACCACTGTGCTTCCCCCATCTTTCCCTTTGTGCATTTTGGATAGGTAGGCATCAGAGCACACCACTATCTTTTCATGGTAAGCACGAGAGGGCTGACAACAACAACAAAAACATTGAAAGTATGAGACCTGGCCAGAAACAAGGAACCCCTCAGTCTTTTGTCTCATGCCTTCTAGATTAGAGCAGGGTAGCTCCACTGATTCTAACATGCTGCATGGGAATGTTTGTTATGCTTTAGGCTTACCTCACTCTCATATCCAGAAAGAAAAGTTTCTGGCTCTATCCTTAGCACTGAAATCATGTCCAGCTGACCTACACAAAATAAGTTGGGGAAGCAAATTGAGGGGCAGGGGTAGAGGCAAGGAAACCTCTTAGTCTCTTTCCTGTCAGCACCAAGGAGTAGTGAAGACGTTATCTCCCATTTCCTATTCAAATACCTCTCTGCTTGCTCCAGTGTGCTGGGTAGCTTTTATGTATAATTTGAGTAACTTTTGCACAGATTTTAGTTTTATATAGCTTAGTACAGTCGGTCCCCGTATCCATAACAAATATCCACAGTTTCACTTATCCACAGAACACAAACACACCATAGGGTTGCACTGGAAAATGCCTAGAGAGGGATCCTTTGGGCATCTTCTAGGTCCTCCAGTGCAACTCTATGGTATGTTTTTACTGGAAGTCCTTTATTTTTAATAAGGTTTGCTGTTATCTGTGTTTTCTGGACTTCATTTAGTTGGCTACAACATTCTCAATTTGCTGTCATTTTAAAAGGAAGCTGTATTTTTTTCTACATAATACTCTTAAATCTAGCCTCTTAATGTTTTACTGTTTGAATATCAAAAAATGGTTGTGTGTGGTTTCTCTACTGTGGCACCTCACACCACAGTTTCCCTGCAAAGGAATAATATTTTAAAATAAAAATCTTGCTATCAAGCTGTGGCAATTTAAATTTTTTGCTGGTAGTAAGCGCTGCAGAGTAGACATGGACCTAACATAGTTTTGACCAGAGGGCTTTTAATGTACATTAATTGTGAAAGATCATGTGGTTTGATAGTCTCCAATATACTGGATTTCAGAGAAGAGCACTTAGGTCTGGAGTGTCAAGACAGGCTGAGGCTAGAAACAGGCTAGATTTTCGATAGTTGAAAAATACATTACTTTACAGGGGCACACACATTTTGTTTGGCCTACTATCACATGTGATAAAACAGAACTTGCAGATATGTGAAATGATATTAATACTATTTAGTGAGGAATTGGTTCAAGTGTGGTTACCAGTAACATTGGTAAGAGGATGAACATTTATTCATACATAAATTTGTATATATCATCTTTCAATATATATTCCATGGGTGGTTCACAAGATAAAAACAATAAAAAATATAATAAAATAAGATTATATAAAATGCACAATAATGAGCAATTCCTCTTTCATATTTCCTTCAACTGCAAAATTACTATTTTCCCCCCAAGTTTCTGAAGTTGATTTAAAGGCTTTGTTGATGAAATGCTTCAGAACAAAGTGTATGTATGAAAGAGACAGAAGTGGATTGATGAAAAGAGAGATGATCTGGAGCTGGAGAATGGTATACCAGAAGGCACAGAAATAGTAATTGCTAAATAGTCAAATAATAGTAAAAGAGAGGGAAAGAGGCACTCCTTTAATTACAAACCTAACAGGAGATTGTTGTTCCATTTTTTAATATATCTGTGTCATCCCACTGAAACATGTGTTATGGACAAAGAGTAAGATCCAAAGTGCAACTGTAGGTAACCCATAGGGTTGTCAGGCCCTGCTCCTGAGTCTCCAGTTTTTGTGAGAGATCTCTAGTTGAGAGACCAGGGTACAAATTCTCCAGTTTTGATATAGTCAGCTCAGGGCAAGAGGAATAGGTAGATTTCTAGCTTGGCTAATAGAGCAGCATCTTGCTACAATTTGCAAGCCTTAACTGATTAGCTGTTACAGCTTGCAAAAACCTGGGGGGGAGGTGTATATATTTACTTAGCTTCCTCCTTCCTCCCAGTCCTTGTGGCACCAGGCCTCACCATCTGTTTTGTTCTGCATCCACCTTCTGTCTAGAAGCTAGCAGGGATGTTCCTCATCCCATCTTAGAATTTATCTACAATTTCTTCCTTAATTTCCAAATACGTAAATACATTCTCTGTCTCTCTCTCTCTCTGTGTGTGTGTGTGATAGACAATGACAACCTGTAAGCAGCTGTTGTTGGTCCTTACTGGATAACACTTAATGACATCACCAGGGGCTTTCCCTACTTCTCAGGTTTTGGCCTAGAAACCTCAGGGCCTGGGATGATCTTAAACCAGCAACCCTAGTAACGTAACTGGTTTATGTTCACCTAATGGAGCTTCTTCTGTTTTTCTGTTTGTACAGTAGCACCCCATTCCAAATTACAAACTATTTTGGAAAGCGATTTGCCAAGTGCAAGTCCAAGGTATCATTAACTCCAAATAATTAGTCATATTGTATAGATTTTTGGCCAAAATCTGTTGTTTAACTGAACTGATATGAGTGGAGTTGCAAGGGTTTTCCATTCAAAAATATCATTGCAATTTTAAAACAAACATGCTTCAGACAAGTTAATAATCTTAAATAATATACCCCTTTTTAAAAAATGAATTAAGAATGTAAAAATATAACAGAATTTTAATCTGTTTTGTTCTTATGCTGTTAATGTAAGAAAAATAGTTTTGCATCATCTTACGAAGTTTTGACTATGATAGTGTAAAACGCATGATAGTATACATATGATATTTACTTTACATATGATAGTGTAAAAGCCACACATCCTTGACAGTGAAGCGAAAGGAAATGTTTTGGAAACTATTACTCAGGAGCATCCATCTTCCCAAGGTGAAGATCCATCAGAAACAATGAGATGTGTGTGTTTTGAATTTCTGACAGATTTCCATTGTCTTCAGTCTAGAAATGACAGTAAGATGGAGTTCATTTAGGAAAGGACAGGAACATCTGATCTGTAGGAAAGAAATGACAAAATTCCAAAATAAGAAGAGGAGGATAGTCAAAAGAGGAGAAGGAAGCAGAGGGGTGATAGAAGTATCTGGCTGTAAGTGTGCTTGTGGGTGTGGGTATGAAAAAAATAAGATGGTAGTATCTTAAGAGTCTAAATGACTTCAGGTTCTTCTGATTTAGTATATACAGGGTATCCCAAAAATGTATATATATCCTTTAACAACTAATAGTATCTATGGTGATAATTTGAAGGCTAAATGCAGGTCAACCCCCATATCTATGGATTCAGTATCCATGGGTTCACTTATCCACATCCCAAAAAAAGTTCTCTCTAGGCATTTCTAGGTTCTCCAATGTGATTCTGAGATCACCTTCCAGCATTTGTCTGATTGAATCATAAAATCATAGAGTTGGAAGAGACCACAAGGGCCATCTAGTCCAAACCCCTGTCATGCAGGAGTACCCAATCAAAGCATTCCTGATAGATGGCCATCTAGCCTCTGTTTAAAAACCTCCAAAGAAGGAGACTTCACCACACTCCGAGGCAGTGCATTCCACTGCCGAACAGCTCTTACTGTCAGGAAGTTCATTGAAAATAATAAGATTCCCTATGATCCACAGTTTCAGGTGTCCATGGGGGAGGGTCTTGGAATGTATCTCCCATGGATACGGGGGGGGGGTCCAACCTGTAAATACATTTATATTGAAGAATAAATGTTATAGTAATGACTTAATCAGAGTTACACGTTCTATCTTAAATTACAATGTTATGTAAGGTGTTCAAATTATCGTCCTTGCACAGCAATGTACTGCTCACATCGCCGAAGCAAAGAGTTGCAGACTTCACTTACTCTCTCTTGTAATTTTGCAACACTTCTCTACCATCGTAATCTTTAATCCTATTAAGGGTGTATACATTTTCTCACGGGCAAAAGGTTCCAGAATTACAAGCTGTTAAGGGTGTATACATCTTGGGGGGACACGTTGTATATGTGTACAAAAACACACACACTGGCTGTTTGTCAGATTTCTTTTCAGTACATAAAACTGAAATACCAGGAAAAATGTTGCATATGATTTAATACCCAATTTTGTTCTTAACTCTGATTTCAATGTACCTCACAGTTTTAGGTTTTAACTTCAATATGATAGAGTCATATATAATTAGGCTTCTTTTGTTTCTCTTGAGACTTTGATGGCTTGACACACTGCAAAAAAAAGTAGGGCCAGGATTGGGTGCAACCTGTGGGCTCCATTTCCCCCATCGCTCATAATATCAATGGGGATTTCAGTTCTTATGTAAATTGAGAGTGCTCAGTGTCCATAGATTACTGAGTGACTGGTTGGGAGGAGTGGGGAGAATGAAGAATGGAATGGAGCATTTGGAAAAGGAGCTGTCCCCACAGCAACAGTACTCTAATTTCCTTCCCGCTAAATATCATGTCCTTCACTATTTATTCAGCTAGTGGATAGATGACTTTTAATTAATAGATATTTTGTTTGCAGTTGTCAAATTTACATTATTCAAACAAGGTACAGTACCGGTGGTTCATTATTAAATTTTAGAACAGAATACAAAAGTCTTCATAATGTTGCTAATACTATTCTGTTTAGCCTACTTAGCTTTGCTCTGTTCATATGTTTTCCTCATCTAGTTACCTTAAAAATGGAATTTCCTTACTCGAATGCATAAAACATTTTTAAAAAACTGTTAAATGCACTTGAAAAAATGGAGATGTAAGTTTTATTGCTGTAAAACAATTATAATTTTTGATGTTTCTTAGTCTAGTATGCACAGTATTTTATTTTTTAGTTAATTTTACTTTTAATTTATCCTGGTATATAGTATGATTAACACATTGTTTTATGACTAAACATCTTCAATAAAAAAATTCATTTACAAATGAGGCCTATCAATTTTCATACATTATAGCATGGGCCTTCTATCACATTCCTAAAATTCATAAACATACTCCAAAATAGCCTGTGTGAACCCAGCAAAATTTGCAGCATGGTTTGATAATTATGTTTAACATATGAGGGAAGTAGCTAGCCAGGAAAAATTCAAGACCACGCACATAAGAACAATCAGTAGTTTTCTGCTTTCTAGTTATTTCTCTTTTCTCCCTGCCTCTGACTTCATCTACTTATCCCATGGATTATGCTGGTGCCTTCTCTCTGCTTCCTGATTTCTTTCTTATTTGAGCAAGAAAGGTGTTGGGAGCAATTGTTTCTTTTGTTCCTGCTGCACATGGGGCACTAAACTATTTCTGATTAATATATATTCCCTTTTATGGTTTATTTATTTTATTAATGCATTTCTATGTGGCTTTTCATTTCAAAATTCCCAGAGAAGTAAAACAGTGATCAAAATCTCTAGTGGCAGTCGATTTGGTTAGTCATCAGAAAACTACCTAGGCAAAAAATACCTAGTTTCACTTGCAGCAGAAACACCTTACTCTGGGAGCTCACCTGGTCATAATGGAGCAGTCATCCCACTCATCGGATAACACATCTGCGAAGCCCTCCTCCACACTGCAACCAAACAGACTTCACTAGGTCACCTTACAGTAAGCACGGCCACTTTTAAATCTACAAATGCATGAATTACAGTGCCCATGTTATCCCTGTCCAGGAATGGCCATAGATGTCATATCAGCTGAAGCTGACAGTAGCTTCTTTCTGCCACTCAGGCCATTTAAATCTCCTGTGAGAAAGATGAGTCCAAGAACCATCCCTCTTGGGCTCACTGTTCTGAGAGAATGCAACCCCATCCAGGCAACTTTAGTAAGTTGTGGATCCAGGAACTACTCATCCACTAAGATTCAGCTACACATGGTTAGTACTCATCCATTCCTCCTCTGCATCAAGCACCAGTCCATACATGGCTACACTTAGCAGAGATATAATATCAAAAAAGAGGTGGTGTTATCTGTATTCTGATGGTGCCTTGCCCCCCCCAACACTTATGACTATTCTCAGAGTCTTCCTGTAGATGTTACTAAGACAGTTTCCTGAGGTACCTCACAGCATAACTGCCAAGAAGCAGAGACAATTAGTTCTTTAAAGGCAGCTTGCACAACTATTACAACAATCCCATCTGACCAACCTTTCCATGACTATCCCCAATGAGACAAGATAGATATGGATTAAGAGGACAAATTGTGTTGCACTGTATTGTGTAAAGTAATGTATATTGTGATGTTGTACCCTGCCCCGATCCTGAGGGGAGAGGTGGGTAATAAATAACTAAGTATTATTATTATTATTATTATTATTATTATTACATTCTGCCATGAAGCAGCAAGTATCTTGTCCACATCTTCAGGTTGCATCAACTGAAAATAGTCCCATAACATTGGGTAACAGAATGCAATGAAGATCTTAAAAGAGTTTATCTCAACATCTGGGATGTTGGGAAGACATACCATCAAAATGCCTGGCGAACTATTCACACTAGGGCTAGAATCATGTTGGTTAGTCTTAGAGTAGATCCATTGAATCAGTTTAAGAATGGTAAGTCAACACGTAGGTAAATCCAATTAATTCAGTGGGTTTTCTCTAGGACTAACAATAGGATTTAGGCCTCTAAGGCATGTTCGTTTTGTTCATGTTCAAGGGTGTTTGCTTCATGTTCAAGGGTGTTTGCAGCAAGTCCTACAACAAATGCTCTCAAACCACCATCCAGCCCATCTCATCACTCAGAATGTGCAGAATACTGATAGGTTACTTGGACCGGAGAGGGCTTGAGTGATTGTGTTGATAGCCTACCTCGTCTCAATCTTCCATAGCAAAGACAAAAGTCTTGTTAAGATTCCCAGCTTTAGCTACTGGAAACTCCCCAGAGCCTTCAGAAAGTTAAGACATTAGGAGTAGGACCATTTTACTAGCTTCCACATCCTTGCATAGCTGAAGAGTAATGATAGAAAGTCCAGGTAGACAATAGCAGTTTTCCTTGGTCCAGTGTGAAACCTTAAGTCATTGGTGGGAGATGTGGAGTGTTTGAGGGCTGCCCTTTCCCATTTTCAAATCCCATATTTACCCACAGCCTGCAGCATCTGCCTGTGGTTTTTTTTTTCAAACCTGAAAGTAAGTAGAACAAAGTTCTGCCCCCTTCAAAACAATTTTATCAGTTCTAGGATCATTTTGCTTTGTGTTACACTAACAATTATAGGTCTTCCTGAATTAACTTTCACATCTTCAAAAGAAGCTTTGGCAGTTTGAATAACGGGCGGGGGGGGGGGAGTCTTAAATATTGTTCAGAGTTCTTTTTTCACTTTCTAACTTTACCTTTCAACCTTTTGATGCTTACTGTTTTTTCCTTGGCATCTGTTCATTAGCATTAATTTTTTAGTAGATTGTTAGCTTTTTCTTATGTTAGGTATTCTTAGGTTATTGGCTGGGCAATTCTATAGCAGTGTAGTGATCCACATAAAACTTGCTTTATATGGAGAAGTATAGTTTAAAGAATTCATATGTTGTATCCAGGGGTCACAACTGAGCTTTGCATTTACTGCAGGTATCATTTTAATTCTTTTCCAACTCCACACTTAGTCTTTAAAAACTTGGAAGCTGAAAATTTTTTGTGATTTGTGAGTGTATTTTTAATAGTGTTTTCAAACAAAGTATATTATCTTTGAATACACAGAAGCTTTTCATTGAGGTATAAGTCCTGGAAAGGCTGCTCACATTGGCTTTTAAAGTTGTATGTACCTTTGTCAACAGAAGTGTTAATGGTCATCCATTGCCATTTTGGATTTGACAGATGCATGTTGTCTTTCAAATATTTTCACTTTTACTGAAGTGTCGTTGGAGATTAAAGCTACGAATTTCTTTGGGCCCAGATAGCTACATTATATTTTCTCTGCATTGCTTGAATTTTCTCTGCATTGCAATAAAGAAGAGATAATTCAATTATTCTTCACTTTTTCCTGCTTTTCAATAATTGCTGGAAGTGCTCATTAAGAAATTTAGTTATTTGGTAAACATCATAGTGGCTGAGATCATGAACACAGCACACCAAGAAGTACTTTACATTTATTTTTGAGAGTTTGAGCCATGAACAAGTGCCTTAGATTTGGACTTGGGATAAATTCAGTTGAGGCTTGGAAGACGTGTTCTTTTAATACGCCTGCTTGCACAGAGAATTGCTAGTCATTGAGCTGTAGAACCCAAACATTACTGATACCTTTTGCTTTAGAATCTAAAGAATTCTGTCCATTTCAGCTAGTGCAAACCCTACTAATACCCTAGAATAAGAGTCTGATTTTTAAATGATTTTGAAAATGTATCTTTAAGAGATTTAGTCCCTTGTTTGTAAGTTCTTTTCTCTAAATTATATAGCCATTTGGAAGTGGGTACTAGAATGCCCCAAAACAGACTTTGGCCATTGGGTGTGAAATGTCCTTACATAACTTCCCCGAAGATCTTAATCCTTTACCAGATCACTTGTTTGCTCCTTGAACAGTGGACCCATTCAACTATGAAATGTACAAAGAATACTTATGATTTCATGCAAATTGCTCAGCCATGGCATAGTGGCTCTGGAGACCAGAATTCGAATCCCCACTTGGCCATGAAAATCCACTGGGTTATAACAAAGTCTTAGCCTCAGAAAGCCCGGTGAAAATCTTAGGGTTGCCATAAATTGGAAATGACTTGAAAGCACAAAACAACAACCTCAGTTTGTAAAGTATGATTGGATATGAAAACCATGACCTATGAGGACTGGCTTAGGGAGCTGGGTATGTTTATCCTGGAGAAGAAAAGGTTAAGAGGTGACATAATAACCATGTGTAAATACTTGAAAGGATGTCAAATTGAAGAGGGAGCAAGCTTGTTTTCTGCCGCTGCAGAGACTAGGATGCAGAGCAATGGATTCAAACTGCAGGAAAAGAGATTCCACCTAAACATTAAGAAGAACTTCCTGATAGTAAGAGCCGTTTGACAGTGGACTATGCTGCCTCGAAATGTGGTGGACTCTTCTTCTAAGGAGCTTTTTAAACAGAGGCTGGATGGCCATCTGTCGGGAGTACTTTGTATTCCTGCATGTCAGGGGATTGGACTGGATGGCCCTTATGGTCTATTCCAACTCTGTGATTTTTTTTAATGCTTGTAGTGACAAAATTTTTATATTTTTTACTGTTTGGAGAATGGTGAACATGTTTGACACTGCCAGATAAAGAGCATAGATTTTAAATGGCCTGACTCCAACAATAAAAATGAAAAATGCTAGAAAAAATGGTTTAGGCAGAAACCAGAATCTACAGAAATATCCAAACTGATGCAAAGACAAATTCTTGAAGTAGGGAAGTGTTTACATGAAACATTCCCCGTTTACCCGCAGAGAGGTGGAACTAGATGCAGTCAGTCAAGAAGACAAGCCCTACGACTTTATTTTGTAGAAACTCTACAGGAAATAGATACATGATGAAATAGATTACAATGCTGCAGACAGAAAAACTTTCTGGAGATTTAAAGTAAAGAAACTTAATTAATATTGAATGGAAGCTGAAGAGACAAGATGTGCAGTGTAAAAGGAAATTCAGAGCAGAATGCTGTAACGAAATAGTACTAAGAAGGCCACATTATTATGGAAGTGTTCTAAATTGTCAGAAAGGGGGGGAAAGGTTTGATTTTATTAAGAAATAAGAATTTGGAAGTTTATATGGAAGTGCTTCTGAGAACTGTCTTATCTCTAAAACACAGTGAACTCCAGCTTTATACAAATTGTATATTTCTATAAGATAGTTAACATGAAACAGAAGGACAGACATACAGTCTGACAATCTCAACAAACCTGAATTATAAAACTGGTAGTTTTCTAGATATAGAATAGGGCTCTAAAGACATCTTGCTTCCGTTTTATTTTTCTCATTTGGTTTGGAAGTAGAATATTACCATATTTGCATAATTATTGCTATTTTCACTTGCAGTAAAGTAACCTGGAAAGCCAGCATGCCATAGTGGTTTAGGTGTTGGATTAGGACTCTGGAGTTCAAATCCCTGCTAGGCCATGGAAACCCACTGGAGTCACAAGTCACACACTCTGCTGCAGAGTAAGGCTGTGGCAAACCCCCTCTGAACAAATCTTGCCAAGAAAACCCTATGATAGGTTCGCTTTAGGGTCACCATAAATCAGAACTAACTTGAAGGGACACAACAACAAATGACAAAGTAACCTGGCTTGTATTGTTCTCACTTCCAAAACCACTTTTAAATGTTAGAAATGTACCCTCATACCCTACTATCCTTGGCTACTAAAAGCCAACCATCGTTACATTAAGATGAGGCTATCAGATGATGGCCTAGCTGTCCCAAATTGTTTAGGACTTGCTACGTCATCACTTTAAACTGCCCAGATAGTTCAGTTCAGCGATTCAGTTCAGACACTGGAGCTGGGTTGTCCACTGACAATCTTCTCTGCACTATAGTTGTTGTTCTGGGTGAAGCTTCTAAGTTTATAAAGACAGATCAATGTAGAGTTCATGGGTGTAATTTGCCCTTGAAATTGCAAACTTAGTATAAACACGAGGACCAAGATCCTACACAGTTTTATCGTGGCATAAAGCTACCAGCATAGCTATGCTAGGGACCACACTTGTGCAGCAATTACCATTGTCTTGTACAGTAATTGATTAGTTTCCCATGCAAGTCACAATTGTGAGAGGGCTGTGTGTGGGTGCACTGGCAGAACAGTTGACTGCACTTGGGACCGTGCTTATACAACCTCTGTGCAGTGGTTTGTATCATGCAATGATTATAGTGCACCAACAAGGTTCTGGCCTAGATCAAAATCACAGAGGAAACATTACTCTTTACTTATTAGGTGGAGATGGTAGAGAGAATTCTTGGTTCCTGTCACAATGGCAGTATTCAGAAGCCACAATCAAAGTATAGTATAATGTATCACAGTTCCTCTCACCTACCTGAGATTTTAAGGGATGCTCTTGATAATGTTTTGTTCATCCATCACCCCATTTAATCATATCTAATTCCCATACATGAGGAAAATACCAAGACAATATACACTGAACCCCAAAGGAAGAGGCAAACATTATCAAGGGAATCATCCCCTCCAAGAAGACACGTATGCCCGTTTAAGTGAAGAAGGAACAGAATGACACTCTACAGGCAGCATTATAGTGGAATGATAAGCGGTTCTCATTTTCTTGATTTCTCTTAATAGGAGTGAATAGAACCACTTGGAATACCTGCCAAATCATAATCTCTTGTAAGCAGCACCTTAGCCAGGCCAATCTAGGAGGCAAAAGACCTGGAAAGAGTATCTATATGCACTTGGGAAAAGGATTTGAGGTGTGATAGACTTTAGTCAGGAATTTATATTCAGGATATGATATTTAAACAATGTTACCAAGTATTGACAAGCAGAAGTGAAGAGACTAAAAACAATTCAAAGCTATGTCACAGACCACCAGTGTCCCTTATTCTCCTCTTAAATTGTATCCTGCAAATACAAATCACGTTTGTAAATCAGTTTGTAAATTCACCATGCATGGTTGAAAATAACTAGGCACACATATAGCCTGGGTCTATTTAGATCATTTATTATTCCGAATAGTTCAGCTAGCTTTGTAAAAACAATGACATTTTAACATTGAGTTGCTATTGCTATAGCATAGTTGTATAAAAAGTTAGCTATAAAATACTTGATACTCAGTGTGAATTTAGACTAATACTCAGCGGTTTCCGAGAGCTTGAAAATATTTCTGTTGTCTCTAAATCATTCACTAAATGCAAATGACAATAATTTTCCCAGTAATGATTACAGTAATGTGAAATATTAATCAGTTGTTTGCGGGATTAATTTATTTATCTAATATATCTAACCATTTAGGTGCTTAGCATCTCAATTGGAACAAATGCTATATTTTCCTCACTATTTTTATACCTTAAAATAGATGGAATTGATGAGAGTTCATTTTCACATTAACAAAATGTGCCTAAAAACAAATCTAAGGGAGCCTTCCCAGCATAGAGCCATCATTACGGGAACTAATATGAAGGGCTCTATTTGGAGAATGATGAGCCAAGCATTTCTAAGTTAGTTTGTTGAAAGATCATTAAAATACCTGAATTATTTTTTGGAAATAAGATTCCCCTTCTTCTCCAGAATAGGTTGTTGTATGCCTGTGTCAAAATTAGATTCAGTCCACAAAGTAAAAGCAATATGTTTATGTTTGCAAATGTGTTTATTCTAAGCAATGTGTTTAAAAGATGTAAAACCCAACATCTTCTAAGCAAGAAGTAAGTTCTTTGTGAAAACTTATTTATTTAAAATGATAATCCCTTGAAAAGGAGTCTATCCACAACTACATTTGAATGTACTTCTAGTGGAAGGACTCTGCTTTCCATGTTACATTTTGGTGCAACCCTCTTTGCCCTGGTTGGTGGTAATTCTTAAATTTGCAATCTTTGTTTTGTCAGTGTTGCAGCTTTCCTTTGTTTCTAGCTTGGACTATTATTAGTAATGTTTATAAAAAGAATAATCAGCATGACTCAGGCTGTGAAGAAAAGACTGATTTGGCTACCACTAGATCAACAAATTCATCTGTAATTACAGCATTTCCTTTTGTAAAAAGGAACTTAACGGATCATGCTGATGATCGATTACTGGTTGCTACTTTTCTTTTTAGGGATTAGCAACGTCTATAAATGTACTGAAACTATAATTTGGCAGTGTCTTTACAGGGCCAATTGTAGTCTTCTGTACATATTAAAATTCAACAAGTATTGCGTTGTTGTGAAGACTTCTATCTCCCCTTCTTTAGGCTGGGGAGTGCAACATTGCTGAATTTATTTTCTGATTCCACCCATTTTTGCATCTTTGAATCCTGCTCTAGAGCCCCCTCTGCCCCCTTCCCGACTTTTAGGAACCACTTGGAAGGAGGAGGCAGATGAGAGACCAGGAAAGAACAGAGGACTCTGTGAAACACTTCATGTTTTGACCTGTAGCTTTAAAAAGTCAACTGAGCCCTCCATAGTTGTTATTAAAACCCCTGTGTAGCAAATAAGAGTCTCAAATGACACTTCAGTAATAAACAGATGACACATGATTATGGAACTTTAGAGAAAGCTAGCATGGTTTAGTAGTTTACGCATTAGTCGAGGAAACCTGGGTTTAAATCTCACCTCAGAGATTTATGGGAATCCAGTGGGTAATCTTGAGCAAGTCATATCCAGCTTAAAGAAGGCAATGGCAAAACTCTCTTAATGTACTGTAAAGTGAATACAGTACTAAAATAAAAATGAAATGGTTGTGTTCAGACAAACATACCTCGGTTTATTATGCTCAAACATCCAGACAAAATGTGGTTTAAATAAACCAGAGTTTGTAAACCAAGAATTTACAGTGGGGTTCAGATTACAGTTGTGGCTGGTTAACAAAGTTGCTTTTTAAAGAGGCAGATTCACAACAGGGGCACAATAACCGAAGTGCAACAGGCTAGATTGCAACAAACCACACCATAGCTTGTTTTGTATGAATTCTTTTTAGAATTTTACTGAATTACCATTTGATTAAGTGCAAAAGAAAATGTCATGGATTTTGGTATCATTTGCTCCATGTGTATATAAAAATGTGAAAACATAGGTGTGAGTCATTCTTTGTTTCGTTTTCTCACTCAGGCATAAATATAACATGCATAGGCAAGCATGAATGAATGAGAGATCCTTCCATTATTACACCTGTAATTTCAAGGAAGAGAGTATGACTTCTGCTCCCTTGGCTTTTTCTGACACACTTTTGAGCTCCACTGAATCATGTTAATTTATCCTTATCTGCTGAAGCATGAACAAGGCCTTAATCCAGCTATACCTAATATGTTCCCCCTGATCTGTTGGATGACAACTCCCATCCTCCACCTTCAGAATCCCCAGATGCCACATCGGCTGGGGACAAAAAGAGTTCAATACACCTGGAAAGCCTTGAATTGCTACTTCATTTAAAAAAAGCCTAAATTGAAATCTCAGCATTTCTTCTTACCATCTCTTCAACAGTCACCTCCCAGTCTAAATGTTGGAAAACATTCCAGAGGAAGCCATATCAATGCTCCATCAGAGAAGGCATCTGAAAGCCTTCACATGACATGTTTTATAGTAATAGATGTTCCTTTACTAAGTGTTTATAAGTCCTTTGTGAAAGATTTGTTCATAGACAAGAATCAGTGCTTGTACAAAGACGGTAATGAGGGTCAGAACCACCACCACCCCGCCTTTGTTCCATTTGGTATTTTATCAACTGAATTTGTTGAATTCTTTATTCTTCTTCCTCTCCTCCTCCAATTCACATTAAGTAACTGAGTATTCTGATGCATTCATGTAGCGGGGAGTAATTCTTCAGTTAAGTCTCAGCATGGAACATACACTTTGCAACCGTCTTGAGTCCCTGTGTTGGGAGAAAGGCAGGTATAAATTGAATAAATAAATAAAAGCCCCAGATTTAATTTGCAGGAGAAAGACCACTGTAAAGAGACCCTGCAGAGCTGCTGCCAATCAGTACTTGGTCTGACTTGATATAAGGCAGCTATGTATATTCTTACAAAGCCCCATGCCAAAGTGGCAGTGGTTTGAGCATTGAACTAGGACTCTGGAGACCAGGAGACTGGAGACCGCTTGGCCGTGAAAACTCACTGGATGACCTTGGGCAAGTCATACACTCTCAGCCTCAGAAAACCCAAACCCCATGATAGGTTCGACATAAGTCGGAAACAATTTGGAGGCACACAACAACAACAAAGTAGTAGTTACATCATCAAGATTACTCCTCCCCTCCACAACAATGTGTTTGTTTTTTTCATGACACTTTTGCTACTTTCCCCTTTTTAGTTCTGAGATAGATAGACACTGCCCTTCTGGGCAACATGTACTGGACATGTTGCATTGTGTTTTGTGTTCCTATTCTTGATTGCAATGATTTTGTTGTATGTGATAATGCCAGTAATACACTGCTTAGGAACATGTTAAATGCATTCTTAATACTTCACACTTTTTCATCCACTTTGGGTATGTGCAGTCTTCCTTAACTGGGATCTTACGGAACTTGTTGGGGATGCTGTACAAGTTCAAAACCTTAAGCATGCTGTTTTTAAATTCAAAGATAACATCAAAAGCCACTTTTCTACTCCCCTTGGCCTCCTCATTTTTAAAGACTTGTTTCATAAAACTAAACAGTATTTGGAAGCTTATGAATCTGAATAGATGATAGAGTGGAACGAACATCTGATCTAAAGAAATGTGAGGCTGATTTTGATGTGTAGTACAGGTTGAGTATCCCTTACCTGAAATGCTTGGGACCAGAAGTGTTCTATATTTTGGATTTTTACAGATTAAGGAATACTAGTATATATTTGATGATATATCTTTAAGATGGGACCCAAGTCTTAAGCATGAAATCCATTTATGTCACATACACCTTATACACATAGCCGTAAAGTAATTTTATACACAATATTTTCAGTAATTTTGTGCATGAAACACAGTTTGTGTACATTGAACCATTAGAAAGCAAAGGTGTCACTATCTCAGCTCCCCACGTGGACAATTTGGGATTTTAGAATATTTTGGGTTTTGGAATTCTGGATAAGAGATACTCAACCTGTAATATTTTAGAATCTTGTGAATATGTGCCAATAATTTAATATTGAAACCAACAACAAGCTTAGCTAGCTGCTGCACAAGTGTTTCCATTTTCTGGAGTACATAGATTCATCGGTGTGATCTGGGTTTTTTTTAAGCTGTCAAAACTGCTGTTTCCTTATGTATCCCAGAGCTACATGGGATTTGAATTTTTGAACACTCCCATTTTCTCTGATGTATGGCTAGTCAAATTTCTTTCCATATTTATACAAACATACCTCACGTGTGCTTGAGTGGTAGGAGGCTCACTGTCACCTCGAACAAATCTCTAGATGACTGAAAACTAATCTTTGCCTTGTGTCTGTCTGATAAGTAATTTGCTTGTAGTGGGGGGGGGAGCACAAGTGGGACCTGCACCACCATGTTTCCATGCAGAATGGTGTCAGACAACCTGTCATGCCCTCTTCCTGGATACTTCCATTCCCCCGTCTCCTAGTATACCACTTTCTCCCCACCTAGCCACAGTAGACTGTTAGCAGTCCAGAAGCAGCCTTCCTGGCCATCATTTTGCTGTTTGAGGTCTTTAGTTTGTAAATATTTTTTACACTGCTGCAGACCTTGGGGTTCCCTGAGTCTGCTGATACCTTGCTTCCCTAAGGATCAGAGCTAGGAGAGCTAGTTCACTGTTAACTTACAGGATTGTGCCTTTTATTTAAGAATGATGCAAATGAGGGCAGAGAACTGTTTTGTTGTTCTTTTACTTGTAAAGCGCCATGTGCAATGATGGCACTATATGATTCTGATGATAACACCGACAGCAACAACAATAATTTTCTTCTTTGGTAAAACCATTTGGGGAAGGAAGAAGGGAAAAACAAACCTGGCTTTGAGAGGTGCATGTTCTGTGGCTTTAACTGTTTGTTTCATTTATCTGCAAGAAAGACCATAGAGTTTGTCGGATCTTTTCTACATTATATAAATCATTTATTGACTTGGCCATCTCTCAGCTGTGAGAGGCTGAGAGATATCCAGAAGAGCTGCAGTCAAAGGCCTTGTGTTGTTCTATTGTACTAAGGAGTAGAAACTCACATCTGAAGCGTGCCAGTAACCCTCACGTTGTACCTTGATTTCAGCAGTTACCACTTTTATGACTGGTAACTAGGGGGGAAATGGTGATTCTTAAACTTTATATGGTTGGAGAACCCATTCCATACATATCTGTTTGCCAGGGGACCCTTGTGGAAGGGACTTTGTGGCACTTCATATATTGCACATATAAGTACCAGCTAAGCCTGTAGGATGTCACAGCTGGACCTGTAAAACTGAAAATGCTTCATGCTAAACCAATATTGCTGTTTGGGGCTAGATCTGTAATAGAAAAATCTACCTCACTGAAGAATCGCTTCAGGGCAGTCACTGAATTTACTGTTTATTCATGTATTCATTTATTCGTTTTGGATATAATGACATGCATTCAAGTCACAGTAGCCAAACATACACAAACACAATAAGAATGTCATTATTATTATTATTATTATTCAATACTAGCTGAAAAGCAAATAGATTTTTATTCAGTATTAAAGTTGGTTTTGTCTTGCTTATAATGAAAGTTTTAGTTTAATTATTTCAGTGAATATAGAAACTTGCAAAATATTTTCCTGTTAATGATAAAATTAAAGCCATTATGCTGAATCTAGTTCAGTTACATAACACTGTAGAATATTTTTCTGCCTTTGGTATGCTGTGGATCTGACTGTTTGAGTTTTTTGTTCTGTTTTACAGATAAAAGCAAAAAACTATGACAAAGTAGAAAAGGTGAGTGTAAAAGTGTAGCCTGCATTTTAGATAAATTTGGAAATGTAATTGACATGTGGATTATTATTTTTCTCTTCATTAAGTGATTGGATGATGGCAGTTTCAAATTCACGCACTGTTAACTTGTCCTCCTAACAGTTGCTGTTGATATCAAGTGGGAAATGTCTCTTGTGTCTGTTGGTTTGTGCCAAAAGACAAAAAAGAGAAAGCATCAAAGGACTCTCCTTTACTTTCTAATATCAGCTCAAATACCATGATATATCTTCCCTCCTTCCTTCCTCTCTACCATTTATCTATTGCCTTGCAGTCCACTAGAATCCACAAGGTGATGTAAACGTAAGATATACAAACATATTTTAAAACAGAGTAAAACAATTAATTAAAAATGGCTTAACTACAGACAGTTGAAACAGCCAGAGCAGCCAACCCAAGATTATCCAAACAACACAGTTAACTGCTTGTTGGAAACTCAAAAAGGATGGATCCTACCTGACTTTCCTTGGGAGAGAGTACTACAATTGGGCTGCTGCTACAAAGAAAGCTGTATCCATTAATCAAACCTCTTGGGGTGATGGGATATGCAACACTGAAGATCTCAAATTTCTGGCAGATTCATGTGGGAAGATATGGTCTTTCAGCTATGCTGGCCCTAAGCAGTTTGGGGCTTGGTAGGCCAAAACTAGCACCTTGAACTGATCTCAGAAACAAATTAGAAGCCAGAACAATTCTTGCGAAACCAGTGATTGGTCTCTAAAACAGAAAAACGTGACTGTCATATTTTTCACTAGTTATAGCTTCCAAATACTTTTCAAGCACAACCTCACATGCAACACAGTATAGTAATTTAATCATATGGAGATTGTAGCTCTGTGGCCAGGTTGGGACCTAATGGGGTGGCTCAGTAATCGATGAGGCACATCAGGCTTGCCTCTTCAACAGCACTTACAAGGAGGTGCCATTTGTGAGAACTAGGCCCCCACATATGGATTGTCTATGTGACTTTTACAATTAATCCAGTTTCAAGGCACTGCAATTGTGTAAATCTAGACAGCTACTGTAAACATTCCCCCAAGTGACTCTGAGTGCCACCAGCCTAGTATCTTCGCTCATGGTGAGCCTACCATCATATGGGTGAATCAAGGTATATTTATGTCTTATGGCATATGTGGAGAGGGAGGGACTGACCAGGATGGATATTCAGAAAAGGTGTTTTTATATTACCATTAGGCACTGAACTAAAGAGCTAATGCAGTGTCCATAAGCTGATGGCTAAGTAATATATAGGATAAGAGAACTCGGTGTGGGCTTTATGCTTACAGACAGCAGTCTGAATAATGGTGGCAGGGGATGGAATAGCAGAGTACACCATTTATCTAGGAAAATTGCTCAGCAGTTACTTCTCATATAGTCTTTGGAAAGAAGATCACTAAATTGAATCTCACTGCATTCCAGTACATAAAGCACTAACATAGAGAGATTGGTAACAGAGTTGGGTATGAATTTAGATTAGGATGTAGTAGGCCAGGGCTCTATTCTTAAGGTAACCTGTGCTTTCCTTGGCAAGAAATGTATGTATTAGCATTTTCCTGGTATTAAGATAATGGATTATATTATTATTTGTAAATGTGTTTGTAATCTGAAAAGTAATCAGTAACATTTTGTGGAATAAAGGTATTGATAATCTTTCCTGTCCCAATTCTAAGATATTTATTTGAGATTACATGTCACCCTATAATCATATTCTTGGGGGCAATTTACAACAAACACACACACACACACACACACACACACACATATATATATATATATATATATATGCAGTGAAACAAAAACAGTATAAAACTCTAGGCTGGGTGAAACCAATGTAAGATAGGAATAGATTAAAAGGCCCAGAAAAAGAAAAAGTCTTCAGTTGGCACTGAAGTGTTATCTAGATATGTGCCAAGCAAGCCTCTGTGGTAAGGGCATTCCAGTATTTGTATGAAGAATTTTATGGGTTTTTTTTTTTTGAGGGGGGGCATTGAGTTGGGGTTCAGATGGATGAACTGTATTTTAAAGTTTTCAATAAATAAATGTCTGGGGTGCAGCTACTGAGAAGGTCATTTCTACTGTAGTTACTCTCTATACCTCACTAGGCAGATGCACCTAGAAAAGAGCCTCAGAAGTTCTGAACTAACTGAAATGTTTCAGCCATCTCCAGAGGCACTTGTTCGTACACAGCATTACAGGTGCTTAAATAGGAGATGCCTGCAATATGTGCTCTGAAAAGTTGTGCCTATACTTCCAGATGTGCAAAATGCAATGGTAGATATGGGAGGCACACTAGTGGATAAAGCAGAAGATATCCAAGTTGCAAGGCTTCTGTCCTAGATGTCGTAGACATTTTCTCTGTGCAGCATTTGCATTTCACTGCCCTGATAACATTTTTACACATATAAACACTTGGGTTCTGGCTCATGAAACTATGCCTGTGGC
Source organism: Gambelia wislizenii (assembly GCA_030847615.1). Taxonomy (NCBI): domain Eukaryota; kingdom Metazoa; phylum Chordata; class Lepidosauria; order Squamata; family Crotaphytidae; genus Gambelia; species Gambelia wislizenii. Next base: position 374,822,803 of record JAUMIR010000001.1, read on the forward strand.
TCTTTAAAGGACTGTAGAGAAATGATTATTGCTTTCTGTCTCTTAAGAATCTGCTGAAGTCTGCTTATGGACTTCTGTCTCTTTTCACCCCCAATGAAAACAGTTGTTTCAGCGGTGCCTTATGAAAGTTTTACACATTGACCTGTGGAAATGCTATCTTTCATACGTGCGCGAAACCAAAGGAAAGCTACCTAGTTATAAGTAAGTAAATATGGTTTGTTTTTCACTTCTTCTAGATCTCTAGGGCAGTGGCTCTTAACCTTTTCTTTACCAGGGGCCCCCGTTAAATATTTTTTTTGTTGTGGACCCCCAAGACTTAACTCAAGATTTAAACCCTAACAACAACACATGATGATGATGATGATGATGATGATACAATTATACCATCTATTAACCTTCAGAGGCACTAGAGGGGGAGGGAAGACTTTTCTTCTGCTTCTTCTTGCAAATTTGTGGCTGAAGTGGATTGAACAGCAATGTGCAGACCAAACCAGCCTTTTCCTTGGCTTCTGTCATGTGGGCTGAGCAGCCTTCAAGCCTTCATGGAACCCCCTGTTGGTCCACGGACCACAAGTTAAGAACCACTGCTCTAGGGAAAAGACAGGATTAGATAACTCCTGCCAGGCTGATCTCTCTCTCTCTCTCTCTCTCTCATATGTTTGAGTGAAGTGACGTGCTTCAAGTTGCACCAGGAGAGGCTGGAAAGATGAAGGGAGGGATTAGTCTCTTAAGCATAGAGCAGGATTCTGTGTGGACCTGCCTTCTCCTCTTTCTCCTTAGCCTTTACTAGCCTGTCCCTTCTTCACATTACAGTGTTTTGCCACTGCAAAAGTGGAAGTATTCAGAGAAACCCTAGGATTTTCAGGACATTCTCACTGTTCAGTTGCTCACTCTAAGGAAATGGTGCTTTCTCAGAGTGAGGCATCATGAGACCACCTGCTTGGTTTTATACCTTAAAATTCAACAGTCTTGCTAAAGCAGCAGTGGAATAGCTTCTCTCCATGGTTAGTTCACCTATAGTGCCTTATTCTGAGGAATCAGAGCAAGGAATTCAGCATTCTGACATCAGTTGTTAACTGGAACAGAAACAGCAGGTGCAATTGGGAGAATACAGCTGTGGTGGTGATGGGAGCACAGCTGCGACAGATGGGCAGCCCTGCTTCAGGAGCCAAATGGAGTACCAGATTGGCCACCTCTCTTTATGTGTCTTGTCATGGCTCATGTCAGGACTGATCTGATAGTCTGTGGCACAACATGACAAAGGGCTTGACTACACAGGGGGTAAAAAGCAGACTACTTTGGCCTGGAACTGCAGCACATGAAAATTGGACTATTCTGGCCTGGATTACAGCACCATATCTGCCAAAACCCAAATCTGCATTGGGTTTTTACTTGGCTTCCTGTTACTCACACTTGACTCTGAGCTTCAGGAAAATCAATGCCCCAGCAGTAGTGGCCTTCTCTGGAGCCAGAACAGGCAGCTTACTCACGATGGCAGTGGGTGCGCATTCTGTCTTCAGACCATGCGAGTCCTCCTGGCGCTTTGCTTTTCCTGGGTGATTGTGCACTGGAAAATCAAAGGCCCAGTGGTAGTTGCCTTCTCTGAAACCAGAATGGTCGGCTTACTCGCAGTGGTGGGCTGGGCATTAGTTCTGCCTTGAGATTGGGTGAGTCCCATGCCGTTTTGCTTTTCCTGGGTGATTGTGCACTGGAAAATCAAAGGCCCAGTGGTAGTTGCCTTCTCTGAAACCAGAATGGTCGGCTTACTCGCAGTGGTGGGCTGGGCATTAGTTCTGCCTTCAGATTGGGTGAGTCCCGCTGCCGTTTCGCTTTTCCTGGGTGATCGTGCATCAGAAGAGCAAAGCACCAGCAGGAACTCACCCAGCCTGAAAGCAGAATGAATGCCTGCTCTGAACCCATTCTGGTTTCAGAGAAGGTGACTACTGCTGGGACTTTGATTTTCCAACACATAATTGCCTGGAAAAAGCAAAGCGCCAGCAGGAGTTGCCTCTCTGAAGTCAGATCAGCTCTTTCACGCTCCCTCCCACCGGCATGGCAGGCCGGGAAGAAGAAGGCAGATGATGGTGGCCCCCATGTTAGCCGGCCATGCAGCTGGCCGGGGCCGCTGGAGGTGGAGCATAGGGGTGCCAGGCAAGCCACAAACTGGCCTACCGGCGAGCCGTAAGCCCCCTTCCTATTGCTGGATTTGCTAATCCAATGAAGATGTAGTTCCCAAAGCTAGTGCTGGGGCTCCTTCCACTTCATATTCTGTGGTGCAGAGGAGTCAGATTTGAGTAAGACAATAGCTTGAAATCACTGCACAGCCATGGAGCTCATGGATATCTTGGAAAACACCACCTTTTTATGGGCTGGCAACATAACTTATTTGGTGGTTTGGATATAATAAAGCTTTTTTTCTTTTCTTTTTAAAGCTTCCTTCTCTTTAGGGACTTATAGCAAGCCTCCAAACTAAGTTTTAAAGTTCTTGACAGTTTAAAAAGCAACTTGGTGTTGAAGTGAAAGCTGCTTGCAGAAAACCTAGTGCCATTTCTTTTCTTTCATTCATTTAAAAATATCCATCTGGCTTCATCCCATGCTCAACAATAACAACAATAAAAGTTATGACAATGAAATCACAGAAATATCAAAACCAGTTATGTAAAATCCTGTGTCAACAGTGTGAACTTTGAATAAGACCACCAAGAAGAGCAAGTAATGCTGTAATAAGAATAGGCATGTCTTGAATTTCTTTCTAAATATTAAAAGGAATGTGCTGGGAGGTTTTGAGCAGCTTAAGTCTCCTATCTTTTAAAACCCAGACTTTAAAAAGAAATGTGGCATTTCCTGGGGGATAGTTAGTATGAGGGGAAATACTTCAAATGATGTAGATATGCACCAACCTTGCCCATGATCTCCAGTTTCAAGATACTAGCTTTACTTTGAGTTTTAAAAACATTCATGTCTTCATTAGTATGAGTTTGTTTTTTAATAGTATTTATTTAATTTAATAGTTATTCATCGTGTGGTTTTAATAATGCATGCATTTTTCTTTAGAGAGAAAATGGCCCAAGCATATGACTTTGCTCTGGATAAAATTGGCATGGAAATAATGTCGTACCAGGTACATTTTTCAAAAATTCAAATAAACATTTATGATGTTTATGTACTTATTTTTTTTTAAACTTGTGCTCTGCTTTTTTGTCAAAAAGGGGCACTCAAGGCCTTGATGACAAACTAAACTTTCATTTCTCCGATTCTGTATATTTTTACATAGATCTGGGTCGATTACATCAATTTTTTGAAAGGCGTGTAAGTAAACCTCACCTTCTTTCCACTCTATTAATTAATACAATGTTGATATTCATACAGGTTGCAGTGTGTAATTGCTGACATGTTACTGTCTCGCCTCACTATTTAGTGAAGCAGTAGGATCCTATGCAGAAAACCAGAGGATAACTGCTGTCCGCAGGGTTTATCAGCGGGGCTGCGTCAACCCAATGATTAACATTGAGCAACTCTGGCGAGATTATAACAAGTATGAAGAGGTAACTAAAAAGATGCCTGACATTCTAGCTTGATTTAGGTGACAGGTTGTTGCGTGTTACAACTCTTTTCCTGCATTTGTAGCAGGGAGGCTTCTCTGCTGTGGAAAGGTGAATAGATGCTCTGCAAGCCCATTTTTCTCTCACAGTTTAAAACTCATGTATGACAAATTAAGACCTGTAAGCAAAATTGTGCAGAATGAAAAAATGGACCAGTACAATTTTCTAATATGTTGGGGAAATTAGCAGCAATTTGACTTTAGCTATGTGAAAGGGGGTAACAAAGGAATCTTGAAACCTCTGTATACCAGTACTAGCCTGGATGGAATAATTATGGTTTTTATTAAGAGTTCTAAAAATTAACACCAAACACACACACAGTTACACAGAAAGTATTCACATAAGGCTATAGAAAGGCAGTAGGAAAAACTTGGATAGAGGGTAGTCAGAGAATTTGTTGTGGGTTATACAACCTGTTTTGTAGTCTGGAATTCATTGGTCAATCCAGCAGAGTGGATGGAGGAATCTGGGTGGCTAACACAGAGGGACAGAGGGTCCCCTGGAACTGAAGTCTGTGTGCCAGGAGCAGATTTTTAGGGGTCATTTATATTTCCAGATACACCTGAGGGGAGTGGATACTTCATGGGTTAGAACAGTAGATTCCATGAGCCTTCATGGATTGCACAATTAGTTCCCTGGTCTTGGCAATAGGTGGGGAAGATGCTAATGTGCTTCAAACTATATTTAATGTCCAGTGATTGGATTTTAAAAGCTTGAGCAACCTCTGTCTTAAGGTTGGGGATTAATGAGAAGAAATTTCAAAATCAGCATCCACAAAGGATTCATCCATCCATTATCTCCCTTTCCCCCGGGAAATGTGTCCTTTTGACTTTTAGCCTTAGTCTTCCCTAGGGTAAAGCATGACACTCAGATGACCTTTCTGAGACCATCATGCCTTTTCCCTTGTGGAAGGCCACATTAGTGAACCAAATTAATAATATGCCAATTTATTAATACACCAGTTTTATTATATGTCAATTTCTGAGGTCTCTGGCAGTGGGGTGTGAGCCTTACTAACTTGTAACATAGTGACATGACATGCTTTTACACACATATATCACACTGTATAAAACATATAACAATTTAAACCTAAACATAAAACATAAATTTTATTTCTTGCTTTCTCCTCATTGGCTTTGATGCAGTACACAGTTTTCTACCCACTAAACAATTGCCCTTCCCATTGCCCTTTTTATTATATTTATACACTGCCTTTCCTCTAATGAACTCAAGACAGCTTACATGGTTCTCTTTCTTTGCACTTTATCCTGGGAAAGTCAGGCTAAGGAGAAGTGACAGGCCTCAGACCACTGAGGGAATTGTATGGCTCAGCAGAAATGAAAACCTGGAATTTCTGAGTTGTAGTCCAGTACTCAAATGACTGCTATACTCCACTCTGGCCAGCCAGCATGCCATTCTTCATTGGATGATATTCCTTGCAGTGAGAAAGGGTATCTCCCAGTGTACAAACAAAGAGGTTCTTTACACTGGCTGGAAGGTCAGGGCCTGACTGAATATTTCCCTGCCACTGCTTCAGATCAGAGGATGGATTGCTAGTAAAACAGCACCTGTCCCTCTAAGCAGGGAAGTAATCCAAATGCTGGGCACTTTCCCACTCAGGACAGGAGGAGACAGACTTTGAAGAAATTGACAGTATGGTAAACTGCAAGAAAAGGCACACTTAATTTAACTTGTATCCAGTTGTATTTGTTTCTTTACAGAAAAATGAGATAGAGATTTTGGTTTGCCTTAATCAGGTGCTCACCTCTAACAGTGAGGCTTTAGGATGACTTTGGTGCACAAAAGAGAGCTTTTGTTCCTGATTGAGACATTATTAAATAAAACAAGTCTCTTGTATTTTGAGAGAAAGAGGGAATGAAAATCCAGTGCATATTTATTCATAAATAAGTCCCACTGAGCTGAATACACCCATGTAAGCGTGCATAGGATTGCAGAGCTTAAATGTTTATTTTCTTTTCCCAGGGAATCAATATCCATTTAGCTAAGAAAATGATTGAAGATCGCAGTAGGGATTATATGAATGCAAGACGTGTGGCTAAGGTACAGACTCTTTCTTTTTAACTGTTTATTCTAATTAAATGCAGCATTAATATTTAACTGGCAATAAATGACTAATGAAGTGGAGTTGTTAAAGTTTGCTATAAAATATTACTTAGAATTCTGTTATGAATGCTTCACCCTACTACAGTTGCTATTTTTAACTTTTTTTCCCTCCCCTTAAGGAATATGAGACTGTGATGAAAGGTCTAGATCGTAATGCTCCCTCTGTCCCACCACAAAATACTCCTCAAGAGGCTCAGCAGGTAGACATGTGGAAGAAATATATACAGTGGGAAAAGAGCAATCCTCTGCGTACAGAAGACCAAACCCTGATAACAAAAAGAGGTATCAGCATATTTTTGCAGTGGACTTCAGGAAGAACATTTAAAAAGATAACATAGTTGGTATTAGGTGCTGTGGGTATCTTCTTTGAACACTGTCTACTCACCATACAAATCTAGAGGAATGGGCTCATTTAGGTCTCCTTAATTGCAATAGGTTTCATTCCACTTTGTTGTTGTTTTTCTCAAAAGTACACCTACTGGTGTATACTTTGATCTTTTTTGTTATCTCTGAATACTCATGTATACAAGTTTGGACTTGTTCAGATGTTGTTTCAGAACTTTCTAGGACTAGGCTAGATTTCTGACGGTGACAGGTGAAGGGAGAGTGGCTCCTGCCTTCCTGCTCAGTTGCCCTTTTGATCCATCATTGGCGGTACTGAAAGAAACTTTCTCCTGATTAACACTTACATTAACCACAGTAGGCAAGTGCTGAAGAATGTTTGTTCTTTCTTTCTCTTTTGCCTGTGTAGTCTTAAAATACTTGTTTTTCATAATATGTAATCTGCAAGTGGTGCCCCTTGCAGCAGTAATGTTAGGATTGCTCAGGCTGCAAAGACATTTCAAAACCCAGAGTAGAGTAAGAAGAATACCATGTAATTATTCTTGCCATACAAGTGCTAGTAGAATTAATGTTTACTCTTGGAGCAAAATGCAATTTTGTGCTGCATTGACCACCAGAAGTGTCAAGGAAAGAATTTGATTAACAGTTGAATGCACAGGAACCACTAATAAATTTTAATGCTTTTAAAAATTTTGTACTCCATGTTGCTGTTGATGTTCTAATTTATACTATAAGCTGCTTTGAGTCCTGTTCAGGGAAAAAGTGAGATATAAATCAAACAGATATAAATCCCTAATAAATAAAGGGATGGCCACTAGATTTTCCCCTTTTAGAGATGTGTTCAACAAAGCTGAGAACTGAAGGGGCTCATCCATGGATTTTATAAACTGGGCCTTGAAGAGGCTTAACTGTTAGTTAAAAGTTGGAATCATTGATTAAAGCGAGTAGTGCCATGTTTTCTCAGTGCCCTGCTAGATATGTTTATTATCTCTGTGTCTTCTCCTAGTAATGTTCGCATATGAGCAGTGTCTCTTGGTGCTGGGCCATCATCCAGATATCTGGTACGAAGCTGCACAGTATCTTGAACAATCCAGCAAGCTGCTAGCTGAGAAAGGGGTAAGAGAAGGGGTAAAATGAAAACATATTCTTTTTGTTAATTATGTACATTATTATTTAACAATAAAACTGTTGATTCTATCAAATTCGTTTGGGATTGCAAGCAAAAATATGTCATTCAGGGTTTTTTTAAGGTATGTGATATTTTAAAGAAAATTCCTAAGAAAATAAAAGCAATTAATTTTTTTTTTTAATTTGCCATGTTGTTTAGTTGTATTAGATGTTTGCAGCTGGTATGTGCAGAGATGTCATGTTTTTCCAACAGCAGAGGAGGGTCTCCAGTATAGGAAGCCCTCTGTCTGCTGTTGAAAAAAGACCTTCATGGTAAGTACATGAAGTACATGTATACAAACTTGTATACATCCATTCTAATAAGATCCTGGTGGAAGTCTTCTAGCTATTTGGTCCTTGACACATGTGCCTCAGCTTGGTTCAGAATATGCTTTTATATCTGTTGTTTTCACCTTGGCCTTAACCAACTCTTTCCCATTATTTTTCTTTGATTCCAGGACATGAATAATGCTAAACTGTTCAGTGACGAAGCTGCAAATATTTATGAAAGAGCCATCAGCACTTTACTGAAAAAGAACATGCTTCTTTATTTTGCATATGCTGATTATGAAGAGGTGAGTCCAGAGATTCACTGGTCTCTCAAAACATGAGTGTGACCAACTTTTTAAAACCTGCAAAAATTCCGAATTTTCATAGAATCTGATGAACAGCGCTAGTAATCGTTTAGAGCATAAACTGATAAAACTGGGTGGGTTTTTTTCTATTTATGCAGAGCCGGATGAAATATGAGAAGGTGCACAGCATATATAACAGGCTCCTAGCTATTGAAGATATTGACCCCACTTTGGTATGTTTAGTCTTCAATATTAAAGAATAAAATGTTGCTGGTTTTTCTGCATTGATTTTCTCTTGTCAGTTCCCCAGCTGAAATAGATATCTCAACAATTTCTGCTGCACTATGAGCAGTAGACGTAGGATGGTATAAATCTGTGTAAGAGCTCCACATCGCAGAACTGTGCTACTGCTCCCCTGTCACCACCCTCTTGGTGGTTGCCCTCCCCCATGACCATTCAGTTTCTAATAGAGAGAATGGGCGGTGGGATTGGAGAAGCATCTGCTTATGGTGATAGGCACAGACAGAGGACATCTTCTACCAAGATGGTAGTCCTCCAGAGGCTTCAGCAGATGAGATCATCTGTCTGGATCTGGCTATGGGGACACTCCAACCACTTCCGCTCTCTACCAGCAATGGAATGATGGCCCGGGGGGGGCGCTATCACAGAACAAGGGTGAGTGGGGTGTGTGCTTTGGTCATAGCACAGGGCGGAATAGAATACCAAAATCTGCAATAAAAACAAAACACAGACATCTGCAGGTGTAGAATGGACATATACCTGCAGATATTACTAACAGGATACTAACCAAAGAACACCAGAAGATTCAGGTAATGGAGAACTGTTCGAAAGGCAAGAGAACTTGGGAAGCCCAATCTGATGGAGGATGATGCAAACACAACTAGCCCTAGCTGGAGGAAGAAGTATGTGCTTTTAACAGATGCTATATGCCTGGTACCCTTCCTCATCCAGTTGTTAAGGCTACCCATATGTATCCTCAGATAATCAGCAGTCCGAACGATCAGCTATTTTGGAGTGGAAGGGAGACCGAATTTAGTCTGCCTCTCATCCAAACAGCTCATTGCCATGATTGTTGACCATCCATCGGGGTTATGTATGTGCAGCCCATTGCTGGGCAGAGGCTACAAAAATACAGGAGAAAGTGAATTGACTTTAATTTATTTATTCTGTGACAGTTGCTTGAGGAGCACTTTTTCTAGAAATTTTTACAACTGAATGCTGTATAATAATCTTTGCTATGTGGTTTGGGTTTTACCACAAGGACTCAAAGGACAAAGTAAGGTACATTTACAGAGCTGAAGTGGTGTGTTGTTGGGTTTAGCAGCTAGAATACATGAAAAAAGAGGAAGGTTTAGATGTGAAATGACACCATGTCTTTAATGCAGTATTAACTTCTGAATACTGAGCTGCAGCTCAAAGTTCATCCCATTTCTTCAGGTATACATTCAGTACATGAAGTTTGCAAGGCGAGCAGAAGGCATAAAATCAGGCAGAATGATATTTAAGAAGGCACGAGAGGATGCCCGGACACGCCATCATGTCTATGTTACAGCTGCTCTGATGGAGTATTATTGCAGCAAGGTGAGAAATGAAATGTTTGTTTCAGCTCCTGAAAGATGGGTTCTTCCCTCCTCTCTCCACTAATATATGTATTTTTTAATTTGCAGGACAAGTCAGTGGCCTTCAAGATCTTTGAGCTGGGGCTAAAGAAATATGGAGACATTCCAGAATATGTCTTGGCATATATTGATTATCTTTCTCATCTGAATGGTAAGCTCTACTAACAGAGAATATATGACATTGAGTTTTGGGTGAATTCAGTTTCTTGAGATTTCTAGGCCTTCATTGTAAAATTGTAAAAAATGAGCAGTTGATTTGGAACGATCGGTAAAGAAAAAGATTTCAGATGCCACTGATAACCATATATGTATTTTGCCTTGCTATCTCTTCAATAAACTGACTAGATTTTACTGTAGTGTTTCCAATAAAGCTTGTTTCGTCAAGTCTTGTGCCAGTAATGCTAATTATGCTGGGGGTGGGGAGGAATGGCTTACATATGTAAATGAATGTGGGTACTGATGCTTCCTGCAATGCATAGCTATATGTAGAGAAGTGGTATAGTGTGATTGCTAACAGGATAAGTAAGTGGGGTTTGTTTATGTGTTCAAAAACTGGAATTATTTGTTCTTTTTTCTCTCAGTCCCATCCTCTTTCTATAAAAGCAGGACTATGTAATGGTTCAACTGTTCAGTGTTAGAAAGCTGGCATATATAGAGTCATAACAATGGTCCATTTAGTTCAGTGTTATCTACATTGACTGTCAGGAGGTCTTCAGGATTTCAGATAAGGTTTTCCCAGTCCTATCTGGAGATGTCAGTGTTGTACTAAGGATCATTGGTGGATGGGGGGAACCCTGGCTGAATTCAACAATAGGTGTTCACCCTCCAAGCTTTGAGGTTGTCCTACAATGTCCCATGCCACTAGAACCCACAAATCACTTCCAAAACTATCCACTGATGGAGCTGGAAGGATTGCTGTGAGACAGAAAAACGGGGGAAATTGCATGGAGCTACCTCTGCCAATGGATGTTTTGATATGTTCACATAAGACAATATATTTGGAGCACTTGAGTGCTTGAAATAAATATATTATCGTTAATCATTTGATATAAGTTCAAACATTAATAAAACCAAACTCTGAGAACAGTCAAAATTCACAACTGTTCTATAGACTGAGGACATTTTCAGATGACCCTTACTGCGCAAGCAGCCTCCGGAGCAGTAACAAGGCTGCTGCACGGCAGGGGGTCCATTTTGGACAATGCCATCCCTCTCTCGGCATCATCCGTGACTGTTCCGGCTAGCATTGAAGGCGGCCGTGCTATTTTTTACTCACAGACAACTTACATGAGTAAAAAATAGCGCGGCCGCCTTCAATGCTAGCCGGAACAGTCATGGACGACGCCAAGAGAGGGACGGCGTCATCCAAAATGGACCCCCTGCCGCGCAGCAGCCTCATTACTGCTCCGGAGGCTGCTTGCACGGTAAGGGGCGTCTGAAAATGTCCTGAGTCTAATCTGAATGAGGATTTTAGAGAATCAACACTCTAAAGTAGACTTGGAAACTAAAATTGGGGGTGGGGCCATTTCCTTACTTACAACCCTCCACGAGCTGGATGATGTCAGTGCGTTTGACCACTGTAATTTATGGTCATTTGGTCTGTGAGGATGATATTGGGTCTCTGACCAAACATTTTTGCTCCTCTCCTCTCTTCTGTTTTCCTACCCCTCGTGTCTAAAGGGAGGCAAAGGGTAAATAAGAAGTAACTGTAGGTTTTCCGTTGTTTTTTTCTGGGCTGTGAGGCTGTGTTCTGGAAGAGTTTATTCCTGACGTTTCACCTGCATCTGTGGCCGGCATCTTCAGAGAATGGTTGAGTAGGAGTGTGTGTGTGTGGTGGTGGTTATATACTGTGAGCCCCTGTTGAAGAGGATATGTAAATTTGTGTATCTGAATGACTAGTTTCTGGGTGGAGATATGCAAGGAGGATTAGTGTCTGTTTGGCTAATGGTCCATTGTCTGCTGGAAATCCCTCTGTCCCAGGGTGGAGTTCACTTGCATGTGTTAGTTTTGATTTTAGTGTTTTTCAGGACTGGTAGCCAGATTTTGTTTACTTTTAGGGTTTCTTCTTTCCTGTTTAAGTTGTCCAGGTGTTTGTAGATTTCAATAGCTTTTCTGTGCATTCTGACATGATAGTTGTTGGCCTGGTCCAGAATTTCTGTGTTTTTAAATAACATTTTGTGTCCAGGTTGGTTTATAACGTGTTCTGCTATTGCTGATTTTTCTGGCTGGCCCAGTCTGGAGTGTCTCTCATGTTCCTTGATTCGTGTTTGCACACTGCGTTTAGTAGTCCCTATGTAAACTTGTCCACAGCTGCATCGTATGCCGTAAACTCCTGCGGCTGTGAGAGGGTCTCTTTTGTGCTTCGCTGAGCGTAGCATTTCTTGGATTTTCTTGGTTGGTCTGTAGATTGTTTGGAGGCTGTGTTTCCTCATCAGTTTCCCTATTTCGTCTGTGACTCCTTTGATGTATGGAAAAAATACTTTCCCTTTGGGCGAAACGTCAGAAATAAACTCTTCCAGAACACAGCCTCACAGCCCAGAAAAAAACCATGGAAAACCTATGGATGCTGGCCGTGAAAGCCTTCGACTTCAGAAAGAAGTAACTGCTTTGGGTTTCATTCTTAAATGCTGCAGTTGGTAATTTTTAAATGGAATTTCTAATCCTTATTTTAGCTTTTGAATTGTTCTGATTTATTATGGATTTATACTTCTTTCACTTATAATTGGTATGAGTGTTGTAGTGGAGACTAAAAGTGAAACATCTATAAGTAACAGTGGGCCCTTCTGATCCATGGGCTCTAGATCCACGATATCTAGCAACCGCAGATCATCACATTCTGTACTTAAAATGGCAGTGATGTGAATGTGGACGCACTGAAGCTATTTACTAATATGGAACATGAGCATCTGCATTTTTTGTCATCTGCAGGGGGTCCTGGGGCCAAACCCCTGCAGCTCTGGAGGGCCCACTGTATTTCCAAAGCCTTAGATATTAGATTTTATGTTGGGAAAATGTTTCAGATATAATGGGATAAGCAGGCCCAAGTGTATTATTTTATTGACAGGAAATTATGGATTGTATGCAGGGTTTTTGTTTTTTTGTTTTTTGTTTTTTTTTTACTTTTTACTGAAATAAAAATTGTTTAGAAGTATTGTTTTATTTTACCCTGTAATTTACATTAAAATATTTGTAGCTAGTTTTCATCTTCCATTTTTAAACTTTTTTTAAACAGAGGATAATAATACAAGAGTCCTATTTGAACGAGTATTGACCTCAGGCAGCCTCCCACCAGAGAAATCTGGGTAAGTCTTGCCAAAGCTCCTTTGCAAATGCTTGGTTTTGCTGTGTTGGAAGGCCTTTGTATAACTTAAATAATATCATAGATGAAAGGGATTGTTTCAGAGAGCACTTTCACTGAAGTCCTAAATAAGGTGCTGGCGGTTGTGAAAGGGCCATCCACTGTAGGGATTTTCTGTGGTGTTCATACATGCCCAAATGTGCTTGGATGGCACTGCTCACCAAAGAAAATTCATCTCCACTGTAAAGGTAAATATTATATGGACTCCATTGTTGATGAGTAGATTGAGTCTACTCTAGATCTAGAGTCTTGGATGCTTTTTATCTGTATGTGTCCACATACAGATAATGTACAGATAACGTACTCAGATATGTACCTTCCACCCTGCTGTTGTTTCCAGGAGGCCAGTGGCTTCCACAATCTTAGATCCAGTTCTGTGCTGGCCTGAAGCCTGTTCTAGGAGCAGAAAAACTATGGAATAACATAAATCATGGCTAGAGATTTATGGTACAGGTTGAGTATGCATTATCCAAAATGCTTGGGACCCAAAGTGTTCTGTATTGGGTTTTTGTGTTTTGGTTTGTTTGTTGGTTTTTTTGGATTTTGGAATACAGTACAGGTACTTGTATATAAAATGGCATACGGCAGAAATGGAGTTGAAGGTAAACCCAAGGCAGCAGGCGTGCATTCTTTGGGTTCTGCTGCCTCCAGAGAGAGGAAAAGAGAAGAGTGGGAGGAAGATGGCATGGCTGAGTTCACAGACAAACTTTGCACATACGGCAGCCATGGTGGCTGTTGCTCCTCCTCCATCACACACACCCCAGCCAAAGTGCAGTCTAGTGTGTGACACAGCATAGGCTGCTGCTGGCAACTATCTCAAGTCTTGGCCCAGAAGAGAGCCCCATCCCAACAAAAAACCCAGCCCCCCTCTCCTCTCCCCCTTGCTTCTACCACCAGTTCCTTGAACCCGGTCAGTGCCTTTCCTACCTAAGTTTCTACAGATGCGAACCCAGTAATCGTAGCCGACAGTGGTGGCGGGGAGAATGCCATCTGCCTGCTTCTGCCCTTGAGGCAGCAGCTGTGGCACTCCTGTTCACTTATTCAGCTGGAGAGAGATGTGAGGATTTGAGAAATGGCAGTAGGTGTGGATTCCTCTCATTTCACGGATCCTGGCATCTCTCTCCAGCCTCGCAAATACAGTACAGGTACATATGTGATGTAGCTCCAAACATTTGGAGCATGGAACTCTGGGTAAGGGATACTCAGCCTGTACTGTTATAATGTTTATTTGCCAGTGTCAGTGAGAAATCAATTCACATAACCACAGCTTCCAGATACAATATATTGCCACACAGTCATATGCTGCACTTCCTGTCTCCAGTCTGCTTTTAAAGTCCCTCTCTATCCTGCCCCTGTTTTGCCAGAGGCACACCTACACAGGGGACCAGCCCCTTTGGTTATAACTCTGCTAGGGCAGGAAGTGACTGGCCACTGTAGCAGTTTATGCCTTAGATGTAGGAGCCTTCTGGAGCTAAGCAACTGGCAGCTGGGAACAGCTAAGGGAAGCAAATGGTGACTGACCCATGAGTCTGCTGTGACTTCTGATTGTAGGATAGATAAGTGATCAGAAATGCTTGATAGTTAACAGGCCACCACTGGCAATCCCCACAGTCCTCCTCAAGTAGTTTTCATGCCAGCATAGAATTGGCTACCCAGGGGAGCAAGCCACTGGGAACAGCAGAGGAAGCTCTTAGTAGCAGCATGCTGTGGATGATTGCACTGTTTTGATAGTGTATGTCAAATATGAGAGAAGTGTGTTTCCACAAACCTTGTTATTTTTGTCTGTCTACTTTTTGTGTGAATGCATTGCTTTTCTCTAGAGCATTTGTTCTGTTTCTCTCTGTTTCCCTATACAGAGAGATATGGGCCCGGTTTTTAGCTTTTGAAAGTAACATTGGTGACCTGGCTAGCATACTAAAAGTAGAGAAACGGAGATTTACAGCCTTCAAGGAAGAATATGAGGGCAAAGAAACAGCTCTGCTAGTAGATCGATACAAGTTCATGGATCTGTACCCTTGTTCTGCCAGTGAACTTAAAGCCCTTGGTTACAAGGTAAGGAGAAGAGGACTTTCCAGACCAGTACATAAAGGCTGACAAAGTGTGCAAGCCTGCAGCATTGCTAGTTGTATGCCTTCACCATTACTTAACCATGCGTTTTTTATTTAGCTGGTGGTACAGGTTCATTAATGTTTGCAGTTAAACTTCTGACAAATTGGTTTGCTAGATGTAAGCCTTTAGATGACAATTCAAGCTTTGTAGCCGAACATTATCTTTATTTACTTTTTTTTAATTGACTGTTTTGTGACATCTTGTGGAAACTGCTTATATCATTTATTTATTTACTTCTATTTACTTATTGAATTTTATATCCCGCCTTTCTCCCAAGAAGGGATTCATTCTACCATTGGATATGATAACATCATTAGGGTACGCAAGCCTCTCTCCCACGACAAGGGGGCGTGGCATAATAGCCACTGGTAGGGTCTCCCATGCCAGACAGGTCAAAACCGAAGGGTCTGACAAAGAGCGTCAAAGGGCAGGATGGGCTCTCCAGCCTTGTGGCAACCGTCCTAGGAGAAGGAAAACTCCAATCCCAAACCCGGGCAGATGGTGCTCGTCCAACCCTGTAAGGTCAACCATCTAAGAGAAGGAAACTCTAATCAAACCTACGGCCCGAGGACCTCACTGCCACGTCCATGCTTGCAAGGCCACGGCAGATGAATCTCTGGTTTAAAGGGTGAGGCCAGTTCTGTGCACGCTGCGCTCCACCAGAAAAATCCATTGCACAGGCTCGAAGGACAAATCCATTTCCAAAAAAGCCCTGTAGCGACTGGCGAGGGACGAAACCGGCAGGTGTAAAGATGCACTGGAAGCCGCAGCCCCAACCCTGCATGCAGGCGGTTCAGGATATGATAATCATAAGATAAACTGTTTATAGGTAGTGGTTCACTAAACACAGTGGGAAAGGCTATCTAATCCAGCCCCCTACCTAAACCATCTTGAAAGATGGACATCCAGCTTCTACTTAAATGTCCAATGAAGGAGACATCACCACATCCAATGGTTTTCAGTGTTTCTGTAGCATTTCAAGTTGGAGTCTTTCCTAGTCCTACTTAGAGGTGCTGCAAATTGAATCAGGGTCCTTTTGCATGCAAATCTGAGCTATGCCTACCCCCCCCCCCGCAAGTATTTTTCAGAGCCAAAAGGTTCAGTCATCTAAATTCAGATGTAAGAATCAGTTGCAAAACTCACATTGATTCCTGTAAGAATAATCTTTAGTCAAAAAATACTGATATCAAACCTTCACTTTTATCAAATTATTTATAGCTAACAAATTAGCTAACAAATTTATAACATATTTATAGCTAACAAATTATTAGCTAACACACATTGGAAACTGTTTAATGTAGTGTAGATGTGTAAATAGCTATTGCTTAAAATAATTTGTAAGCCGCTCTGATAGCCTTGTGGCTGAACAGCGGGGTATAAATAAATAAATAAATAAATAATAACAGAATGGCTTCTATTATCCAGACAGCTAAGGCAGTTACCTGTACAAATAGTTATGTCTGTTGCGCCACAAGCATACAGAACTGAAAATTTAATAGGAACCTGTCTTTTAATACTATACATTGTTTGTTATAAATCACTATCGGTAGACTTTCATTCAAAAGGCAGCTCATAGAATTTAAAATTATTAGAAGCAGGCAGACCATTTTCCCACTTACGTAGAAATGGACAAATTTTGTTAGATCTGAACAGCTGCTTCAGGAAGCCCTTAGTGATGCTCCTCTTGCCTATCTGTCCAGGAGATTAGATGTTTTCATTAAAAAACAACAACACTGTAACTGATTCCTGCTTTGTCTCAGACTTATGTTAAGAATAGGAAGCGTCACAGCCCTGGAGCAGTGTTTCCTAGC
The DNA here is from genome assembly GCA_030847615.1 of Gambelia wislizenii. Taxonomy (NCBI): domain Eukaryota; kingdom Metazoa; phylum Chordata; class Lepidosauria; order Squamata; family Crotaphytidae; genus Gambelia; species Gambelia wislizenii. Next base: position 374,839,531 of record JAUMIR010000001.1, read on the forward strand.
AGCAGGTATAAAGGCTGGAACCAGGGCAATGTATGCTTCTTTTCTTTTCTATATGCCTTTCCAGGATGTTTCTCGTGCGAAGCTAGCAGCCATAATTCCAGATCCTGTTGTAGCTCCTTCAATAGTGCCTGTACTAAAAGATGAAGTGGACAGGAAGCCAGAGTATCCAAAACCAGACACTCAGCAGATGATTCCATTTCAGCCAAGACATTTAGCACGTAAGCTGATCTCTAAGTTGTGTTGAGAGAAAAGAAAAACTTGTTCTCTGCCTTGTTGAGACTGACCCTTAAAAATACCCTTGACTTTATAGATCATTTGCATTCAGACATGCATTGAGGGACAGTGCAGTTTAGGTTTGGTGGACAACTTGAATATTTAATATGGTCCTAGATTAAAATATCAGTTCCTGCCATTTCCTAAATTGGAGCCAAATACAATAAACAAACATTTCAGACAGAATAAACTGTCTCTACTATTTTTGTTCATTCTTGTATGTGTTCTCTAAGAATCCAGTCAAAACTTCATTTCTCTCAGACAACCATCACTAGTCAAAGTGTTTTATTGCAGAGGTAAAGAAGTGAACAGGTCCAGAATCATTGCCAGAACTGTTTGGCAGAAAGAAAGTGTAGGGTTTAGAATCAGAGGCTTGACCCCCTCCCTTTCATTCCCAAGCCTTCAGCAGATGTGTGACCTTGGAGATATGCTGTGAGCTCCCCAGGCCTGGAGAGGTACTCCCATTCCAGTCCCCCTCTCAACATATAAACAATACCCAGACACCTACTGCACATGACAGGAACCTGGCTGGACTTAGGCTAAGTGAGGCCTGGTTCAGACAGGATTCCTGACACGTTCTTTGTCAGATAAATCACCTAAATTAATGTACCATAATTCCCATCAGTGCTAATCTTGTTGTTTCTTTTTAAATATAAGATATTTTGAGCTTTGTATATTACTTTATTACCTCCTAGCTCCAGGTTTACACCCAGTCCCTGGTGGTGTGTTTCCAGTCCCACCTGCTGCTGTTGTTCTAATGAAGCTTCTCCCACCTCCTGTGTGTTTTCAGGTTGGTAACAATATTTTAAAAAGTCTTACAGGCTTTGTAATCTCCTAGTACACTGCTTCATTGTATTGTATTGTGTTATACTGTATTAATTATTTAGATCCCATCTTGAATCAAACCGTCTTAGGGTGTGGTACAGAAAGCAAAACCAACATTAAATAGTTTGAATTAATTTCAAAACATCTATAATTGTTATATGGTAGCTTTTCTTTCTTTTTTTTTCCTGGCAGGGCCCATTTGTGCAAGTGGATGAGCTCATGGAGATTGTCAGGAGATGTAAACTCCCAGACAGTAAGTTGTTTGTGTGTTAAAAGACATATGGTAATATCAATAAATGGCACTATATTCCTGTCCTATTAAGCTTTTTGGGTTGCCTGTTCAAGGTATTGCCAAATCAACAATTCAGGGGCTAATGGTAGTGTTATACATGGATGTAGGAATATTTGGTATCTGTATTAAGTAGAATGCAGTGGGGCTAATATGAACTTGTGGTAGAAACAGGAGAAATGACTCTGGATACTCCTGTAAGGTAAAAAAAAGAATAACTTACGTTTATTGTCTCAGGAAATCCATCTTAGGATAGTAAAGAAGATAGGCAAAAGAGGTTGAACTACTGTATACTTTGTTAGAAGAGCCCCTGAAAGCTGGCTCTCATGTGTAGCTGTAAGCTAGCATTCATTGTTGGGGTTGGAGCCTCATGGATGCTCCTTCCAGACAAAGGGACCAAATAGGCTAATTAAGAGAAGGGGAAGTGATATCTGTAGGTGAGAAGGAAGCAAAAGACTTGAGCACATAAGACTTTAGAAAGATACAGAAGGGTGAAAACAAAGGGCAGGCATTATCTAGACTCCCCTCTCTCACTAATCACTTTCCAACTGTTGATGCCTCTTTGTTTCCAACAAGGGACTGGGTCCCTATCGGTCATTTTGTGGTTAGAAGGGTTCCTTCCCTTCACAAAAGGCAGTACAATCAAATAAAACTCCCAGAAGTCCCACGCAGCTTGGCCAATGAACAGGGGGAATTCTGGGAGCTAAAATCCAGAACTTCTGGATGACTAAAGATTGAAAACCACAGGTGTACACCACACATATGTGCATACCTTGAACAAACAAAGGCTGCCTGTGCAGATATCACTATCATAGAGGAATAGTACTCTTAAAACGGTATGGTTTGACCATGGTTTACCATGGAAAAATAACATACAAACAAGCTGTTGCTGTTGGAAGGATATGTTCAACTATAGCGTATCCCATATGTTTGAAGTATAGCTCTTCATCAAGAGCAAAATCTGTGTTACTTCCATATTAGAGAAGTATCCCCAGTCTTTCAGATATTTAAATGATTTGTCAGAGGATTTCTAGTTCAAACAGTGAATTATTATATTGACTATTTTTTTTCTTGGATAAAGAGCTACTTTTGAAACATACAGGGTACCTTCATAGTTTGAATATATCTTTTGGGAGTTGCTACAGTTTGTTCTTTTGTTATTTTCTCTGACAACTTAACACATATAGATTTTCAAACAGTTTTCAGACAATTCCTAATCTCTTGCCAGCTGAAAATTGTTTAGCGTTCCTAAGAATTAGAGTTTTCCCAGAATACATACAAGAATATGTGTCACGTTATCGCCACTCTTTTGGAACAAACTAGTCACATGTAATTCTGAGTCATTATGGAATTTTAATGACTGTTGCACAAATGTATTATTTATAAAGCCAACAATTGTCTTCCCTGTTCCAAAGCTGTAGATGAAGCTGTAAGGATCATAACTGGAGGCTTGCCTGACCTAACAATGGAAGGGAACGGACCTTTAGAAAATAATGCCCTCTTAAATAAATCTGTCAAAAGACCAAATGAAGATTCAGATGAGGAGGAGGACAAAGGATCAGTGGTTCCTCCCATTCATGACATTTACAGAGCACGACAACAAAAGCGGATCCGGTGAGACAGGTTGCAAATAGAACTGTGAAAAAATAAAGGACTTGTAACATTTTTTTCTTCAACAAATGAAATGTTTAAGAGATTGGAGTTTCTAACATGCATCTTGCGACTGAAGTTATTTTGTTACTGTGGTGCCTCTTTTTTACCAGCTGGTTCTTCATCAGAAAGGAAGAAAGGCAGATGAATCTTAGAATGAGCAAATTTGAGCTCTGGCAGAAACTAAAGGTTTTTTTAACACAAACCATGATAAATGTCCGAATTGCACTTCTTTGCTCTTCAAATATATCCCCATCTGCCACATAAAATCTCATGGGGGTTCTAACAGTTTTATTTTAAAAACTGGATAGCTTATAATTGTGAAATATTCTAAATTCACACGTCTGGAACACAAGCAATTGTTCTCAGTTTGCTCATGTAGTGTCTGTCCTGCCTTATTCTTTGTTTTTATTTATGGCAGAATGAATGGAAGCTGTTTTGTAGTTTAAAATGGAAAAAAACCACATTCCTTTCAAATAAAGGAGCTCTATAATATCATGCCTCATGCTGCTTTATTTCTAGCACAGTAGAAGTTTTAACTATTACCAACATAAAGCAATTCAAGGTATTGATGGTTGGGACAGAGTATCTGTGGGGGTGAAGTCAAAGGCTTTCACGGCCGGCATCCATAGGTTGCATCAGAAGATGCCAGCCACAGATGCAGGCAAAACGTCAGAAATAAACTCTTCCAGAATGTGGCCTCACAGCCCGGGGGGAAAAAAACATGGAAAACCTATTTGTGGGGGAACCACCACTACATCCAGAGGCCTGCCAGTTTACAGCATCCAGGACAGAATTTGGAAAGTTGCAGCTTTTCTCCAATCCTTTTACTGGCTTATCTCTCTCATGAACTGACAGGCTGACATCCTGCATTTCTGTTATGGCTCCACAACTGCTCCATATTCAGCTATGCTATGTATTCATGATCATGGCACTATTGCCACGATCAGAAACTCCACTCCCTGGAGTTTTAAGATGGGTTTTAGCAAGCAGTTCTTGTCAATCCCTTGTAGCTAAGTTTACAAGGACGATGCAGGATCTTAGCCATCCTCTCTAAACCATAGGTGGGCATAGTGCATCTCTCCATATACTGGACTGCATCTCCCCTTAGCCCTAGCCAGTGGCCAAGAAACACTGGGATCAGCGTCCAACTACATTTGGAGGACCTTGTTTTGCCCATCCCTGCTTTAAATTATCTCTTGCACTGAAACCATAGGAAAGGAAGCATTATATTTTATTTATTTATTATTTATTTATTTATTTATTTATTTATACCCCGCTCTCCAGCCACAAGGCTATCAGAGCGGCTTACAAATTGTTTTTAAGCAAGAGCTATTTAATCAAGGAGCTCAATGAAGAGCGCTACCATTTGAACAAAAGACTGGATCCACCAGATTCCAAACCACTTTGTATGTGCCCCATGGGAGCATTTTTGACCATATACCTATACCTGGAGTTTTCCACAGCTATACCAAAGACCTCTGCTCACCCCGTTGACTTCAGCATGGGTTATGATTGCCCTGTATTTTATTACTCATACTTTGTTTCAGAGAATTAATATCAGCATACAGATGACTGATACAAAATATGCATTGTTCATTCTTGAAATGTCATCATTTCATATTCAGTCTTTTCAAATATACAGTGATAGCACTTTTACAACCAAGAGCTGGACAAGCTGACTTTTTTCCATTTTTTTATCTTCCTCTCTTCTAATACAATCCTGTATATAGCTAGATTTAAGCCTCCTGGAGTTAGCTAATTATTCCCACTGTGTGACTACTTGGTGGAGGAAAGGTTAGGAAATTTCATCTTTTCCAGTTGACGTGTCCTGATCTTTAACTCCTGGAGTAACAGGTGGGAAGATCAGAACTTAACTAGTTCACTCTTCAAATGTTCCAGTACAGTTCTCTGTTCAGTATACATAACCCACATGCATACATACAAAGCATTTCTTTTAAACTGTGTATTTATGTATGAAAAAATGGGACAAACTGATGGGTGAGCACATGCACAACTAACAGACTGGAATTTCAGTACCCGACTGCATATCACTTGTAGCCATGAGGGGTCAGACATCTGCAGCTTCCAACCACATTTAGACACTTTGCTACAATTCTACAGAACTCAGGGCAGTAGCAGTTAATGTTGTGGATCAACAAAGGTGTGTAATCAAAAACTTCAGCTGACTGCTTGCTCCATGTGGTGACTGGAAATATGATGTTATGCATCGCTGGGCAACTGTGGGAGAGTAGGGGGCTACTTTAGCCCTCCAGCAGAATTTAGAGGGCTTTACCTACTTCAGCAAAAATAAGTCAATTCTTGCCCCCAAACACCATGTTCAACATGAGGGCATGTTTTCTTGTCTTCCTGGGTCCCTAGAGGGCATCTTGGGGTGTTTTGAGGAAAATAATTTTTTTTTTATTTTGACCCCTTGGGGGAACCAGTGTGTGGGGGGGGGGAGGTTTCCAAATATGGAAATGCCCCCTAGAGATAATTTTTGAGCAAAACTTGTTTTGAAGGAAGACCAATTTTTAATCCCTGAGGAGCACAAAGCCAGTCTTAGGGGGCACACTTAGCCCACCCCTGCTGCAGTCTTTACCACATGGCCACCAGTAGTCCAAATCAAAGCACCATGGGCAGGGGTAACCATTTATGGCCCTCCTGGTGTAGTCACCATGACCAATGGTGAGGGATCATAGGAATTGCAGTCTAGCAACATCTGGAATGCCACAAATTTCCCACCTTGGACTGTGGGCCAAATCCAATTGCCTGACCCGACTATAGTTGATCTACTGTATCTAAGTTGCTGAATAGTAAGTCATAGAATCATAGAGTTGGAAGAGACCTCAAGGGCCATCCAGTCCAACCCCCTGCCATGCAGGAATACACAATCAAATCATTCCCGACAAATGGCCACCCAGCCTCTGTTTAAAAATCTCCAAAGGAGACTCTACCACACTACGAGGCAGTGTATTCCACTTCCGAACAGCTCTTACTGTCAGGAAGTTCTTCCTAATGTTTAGGTGGAATCTCTTTTCCTGTAGTTTGAACCCATTGCTCTGTGTCCTAGTCTCTGGAGCAGCAGAAAACAAGCTTGCTCCATCCTCAGTATGACATCCCTTCAAATATTTAAACATGGCTATCATGTCCCCTCTCAACCTTCTCTTCTCTAGACTAAACATGCCCAGCTCCCTAAGCCGCTCCTCATAGGGCAGGACTCCAGACCTCCCACCATCCTGGTTGCCCTCCTCTGGACATGTTCCAGCTTCTCAATAACCTTCTGGAATTGTGGTGCCCAGAACTAGACACAATATTCCAGGTGAGGTCTGACCAAAGCATAATACAGTGACAGTATTACTTCCCTTGATCTAGACACTATACTCCTATTAATGCAGCCTAGAATCACATTGGCTTTTTTAGCTGCTGCATCACACTGCTGACTCATTTGTATGTAAACCATAGTGATTCAATAATGCTCTCTAGTGGGAACTAGCAATTGATTTAAGACTTGACTCCTTCCTTTTGAACAAGGGGTTGGGTAAACGTCAGGCTTTCAGGATCTATTTTTTACCAGAACCCACCCCACCCCATAGCTGTTAAAAAGATCTGAGTATAAAAGACAGAATGGAAGAAATCTGAGCCCAGGGATTTGAAAACCAAAAAACTGAATTGAGCTCATAATCCTTCCAGCAGACAAATCTACTTCCAGGACCCACACTTCCAAGCTTCCTTTTTTTCTACCATAAAGCTTACTTTATGGGAACATTACAGGAAGTCAATAACCGTTGCTGTCTACTTCAAATAATCCAGATACACCAGTAGATTACAACGTACATCCACTATAGTTTCAGAACACTTTCCTTTACTTGGAACAGTGTAAAAAGGGCATGGGGAGAGGAATGTAGTAGCACCTTTAACTCATTTCCATTTTTGCATATGCTTTTGTGGATATAAACTCACTTCTTGCATAGATATAGGATGGGGGAGACCTGGCTGAATGAGACTACGTGCGAAAGGGATCTAGGAATCCTAATAGACCACAAGTTGAACATGAGTCAACAGTGTGATGCGGCAGCTAAAAAGGCCAATGCGATTTTGGGCTGCATCAATAGAAGTATAGTGTCCAGATCAAGAGAAGTAATAGTGCCGCTCTATTCTGCCTTGGTCAGACCTCACCTAGAATACTGTGTCCAGTTCTGGGCACCACAATTCAAAAAGGATATTGACAAATTGAAGCGTGTCCAGAGGAGGGTGACTAAAATGGTGAAAGGTCTGGAAACCATGACTTATGAGGAGAGACTTAGGGAGCTGGGTATGTTTAGCCTGGAAAAAAGACGGTTAAGAGGTGATATGATATCCCTGTTTAAGTATTTGAAGGGGTGTCACGTTGAGGATGGAGCAAGCTTGTTTTCTGCTGCTCCAGAGACTGGAACACGGAGCAATGGGTGCAAGCTCCAGGAACAGAGATTCCACCTCAACATGAGGAGGAACTTTTTGACAGTAAGAGCTGTTCGGCAGTGGAACACACTCCCTCGGAGCGTGGTGGGGTCTCCTTCCTTGGAGGTCTTTAAACAGAGGCTGGATGGCCATCTGTCGAGGATGCTTTGATAGTGATTTCCTGCGTGGCAGGGGGTTGGACTGGATGGCCCTCGTGGTCTCTTCCAACTCTGCAATTCTTTGATTCTATGATTCTATGATTCTTTGGATGCAGTCCACACTTTAACAGTTCTGGAAGGACTGCTCTTAATCTAACCTTTTCCTTCTGAAACCTAAAATTTATCCATAGATATATATATGTGTGTGTGTGTGTGTACTTGTGCTTCAAGTCACCTGTCAACTTATGGCAACCCCATGAATTTCATAGGATTTTCTTAGGCAAGGAATATTCAAGAGGTGGTTTTGGCAGTTCCTTCTTCTGAAATATAGCCTACAGCCCCTGATATTTATTGGCCCTAATTAACTTCCAAACTCAGATGGGATCTGGTGTTTTTAGGGTATTTAGGCCCTTACACGTAAGATACGGGAGTGAGGGACCAAGAAAAACCTGCAACTACCACAAATAGTACTAAATTAACAAGAAAGAGAAGCATAGAAACCAGAAGGACCACTGAGGTAATTACTAATTACTTGCAACTGCAATATGTGAACTACTGCCAAAAAAAAAGTGTATTTATTATTGATGAGTTACAGTCTCACATTAATGGTGCACAGAAAGTAAAGAGAACAGCAACATAAATACTGAAGAAAAAACATCAACAGGTTTACATTATTAACAGTTTCAACAAAATACATAAATACATACAATTCAATGACAACAGAACACTGAATTTCCATCTATTGTGTTTTTCCACCTTTTATTTCCAAGGCTGGTACAACAATCATACAAGTAGAGGAAGTCTAAGAAGTTGCATTTTCCAGAGTCCTGTTGGGACTTCCACAGGCAGGGTGGAATAGAGAAAGTAGCCATGTTTCCTTCCTTTCTATTACAGAGTGTTTCTGGTGTACATTGCCCTCCCTGGTTCTTGGGGTGTTTGGGGAATCTACCTGTAACATACCCCCATTCTGTTGCCTTTGCCTCTACTAACATCAGAGAAAGGGAGACCGGGAGGGAGAATGCAAATTCGGGATCACCAGAGGTGTGGACCTCTTTTGTTCTCTGTCCACAAGAGAGAGCTTGCAACACAGCCTTTAAGGGTGCAAATTACTTAACCCAGCAGCACTTTCATTCTCTCATATATGTGTATGTATATATGTGTGTGTATATACACACACACACAGAGAGAGAGAGAGAGAGAGAGAAAACAAATGTACATAGGAGCTTGGGCCCAAACCAACAATTCATTTAGAAACAGGGACTTTTAAAAATTTTGATAATTCAAGATGAACAGGCATGATTCAACTGGTTTCAATGGGAGAAATTTAAACAAGTGCTCAGTTTTCCTACTGGCATTTATGAAGCTTACGTGTGTGATGAATACATTTACTCATCTGCTTCAGATATAAAGTTTTACTTGTCTGTATCAGCATAGCATGCTACCCACAAATAATTTTTTAAAAACCCCACAACTCTATCAAAAGAGATTTTAGTTTTCACACTTTGTGATAAACTCCACCTTGAATCTATAGAATGTCTTCCTTGTGAATACTGAAGTAGAGAAGAACCAGAAAATACTCTACAAAAATAGTTTATATATGTTTTTGGTAGAATATCTGCAGAGTACAGAAACAAAGACTATAGAAAAAGCCATGGCTGACAGAAAGACTAAGAACCTTGACTTGCAGGCTACATATAAAGTGCTTTATCTACCAGTATCCAGGTTTTGAGTATGCAGAAATTTTAAGTTACTGTTACAGCTGTTAGGACAGGTGTTAAGAACCATATAATTTAGCACAGAAAGAGAAGTTTACTAACCTCTTTCACATCAAAGTACATGCTAACAGAATGGTTTCACCAGTTATAATTCTACTCTTACAGGTGGTCATATTTCAAAGAAACACACCACTAGCTTTTGCTTTGAGTTTAAGAAGCTGGAACATTTTCATGTATTTTTTGTATATCATTGGAGAATCCATTCTGCTCGCAGTCACTGCTATTAAATTACTGAAACATCTGACAGGAAAGCTATTTTCCAAAGGTGTTTTCCCCCCTATAGAGAAAAATTAACCACCTTGATCCAGTAATAATGTTTCATGCACAGAAGAAGGCTTCCTCAGATGGACCTGCTGTGGCACAACAAAACAGACAACTGCACAAGGAGCAAGGCGGGAGGAAGTCTTCCCACACCTCTGCCCCTCTACCCAGGTGGCCAGAAGAAACAGGGCAGGGTGTGTGATGCAATCTCAGCACCATTCCAACAGCAGACTGACATTGTCATGGCTTCGTCAATGAAGTCCTCTGAGCACTGATAAACTCAGGGAGGAAGGGGGAGTCAATACAATTCACTGTCACTCCACATCACCTGCTTTTCCCCTCCCCTCAAAAGTGCCCAAATTTATCTGCTCCATCTAATGTTTCACTCAGAAATTTCTGAACGAGTCTGTGCTGTGGGTAGGTGGGGGAAAGCAGGTGACAAGTCTGAGTGTGGATATGCCCAAGAGATAAAGGAGGTAATGAAGGGCCCTTCTGCTTTGCAACCCTGACAGATTTGACAAACACAAGTGTTAAATGTGGGTATGCATCCCTCTACCACCCTATTCTGGATTGAAGCCCTGTTGCTTAGGGCATTGTACAAAAGTTTTCAGTTCCGCATTTTTCCATTTTCCACACAGCTACAGTGATTCTTCTTTATTCAGTATTTTGTTGAGAACAGCATCATAGTAAGGGCTGAAGACCATCTTGTTGTAGTTGACAAGACGGACATACTTGACAGCAATTTCCTCCAGCTCTTTCTGAACAGGGCCTAATCCACCAGGGATTGCAGGAAGGGATTTCTGATAACCAGAAGCAAGATAACTCTCCAAAAATGATTGGATCCTTGAATCTTAAGAAAGGAAGTAAGAAGTTAGTAAGAATTACTAAGTGATCCTAGCTTCCTCTTGACAGGTCAAACCACACATATGCATAGATGAGTCCATTATGCTGCTGCTTTCTGTTTCAGAAACCTTATCTCAACCATAAACAATCAAATTCTGAGTTCTTTTACTCTTTACTCTTCAAATATTCCCAAGTATCTTGACTTCCTTATCTCAGGACACTACTAGCCCTATTTTAAAAAAAACAAAAAACAACTTACATTGTCTGCTCTCCCACACCTGTCATTTCAAAAAATCACTGGAGAAAATCCTTTATTCTCATTTACATTTTCTCCCTGGTATTTCACCTTCATCTCCAAGTGGATAAATTAACCTTTTCATACAGCTCCCCCCCATATGTGGGACCGGTACCACATTATCCGTTGTCCAAAAATATGGTCTCTCTAAGCATTTCTTAGGTCCTCCAGCACAACTCCATGGCAACTTCTGCTGGAGGTTACATAGAGTCACAGTGGAGATGCCTAGAGATGCAGTGTCTCTAGGCATTTCCTATGCCCTCCAGCATGATTCTTTGGGTTCACTATTACCTGTGATTTCAAGTATTTGCAGTAAATCTGGGAACATATCCCCTGTGGATATGGCGGGTTACCTGTGTTTATCACAGAATCATAGAATTGTAGAGTTGGAAGAGACCACACGGGCCATCCAGTCCAACCCCCTGCCATGCAGGAATCACGATCAAAGCATCCCTGACAGATGGCCATCCAGCCTCTGTTTAAAGACCTCCAAGGAAGGAGACCCCACCACGCTCGGAGGGAGTGCATTCCACTGCCAAACAGCTCTTATTGTCCGTCAAAGGCAAGTGATTTCCCTGCCCAAAAGGAGTATATTCACACATACTGAATGCATTTTTCCACCATTTTACAACAGTGAGATACTTTTGTGTTCTCATATCTTTTGACTTACAGATTTCATCTAATGACTAGTGAAAGAAAAGACAGCCTCCCTCATACAAAACAAATCTTGGTCTAGTAAGCATACCTATTAGTTTGCATACAGTGTTATCAGGGTTGGCCAGAGCTTGGACCTGTCCTTTAAGCGCAGTCTCTTTCTCCAGTGTGAAAGGTGTGTGTCCATGTTGGGAAAGGCTACTGTTAACTTCAGCACAAATCTTTTCACTTATGACAGCCAAAGCTTCATTCAAGTTGAAGGAACTAAAGAAAGAAGAATTTGATTCTTTAAAGATAGTGTTTGAAAAATCCATGTGCTTTAAAGCTATAAAACAACTTTGAATTCACTTAGGCCGTTTTGATGCAACACAGTTATAGCACATTGCAAAACTACAAATTCCAGTATCTCATGTGTGGCCCTTGAGGCCTCTTCCAACTCTATGATTCTATGTCGTGTAAAAGGGGTCTTCATTAGGTAACATATGACAATCAGACAAGATCACAAGCCATGTGAGCATCAGAAACTTGCAGAGTATAGTGGCTTTAGTGGGAGGAGTCTTTACATGTCAAATACTGCTTTTTAAAAATAAAAATCCTGATGGTGACACATCATGGCATAATTTCACTGGAAGTCCAGGAGGGTGGCAGCTGTTCCTTTTTACAATTACAACTGAATGTTTCTCCACCAGCACTCAGACACGAATCTTGGCCTATTGGATTTGTGCCCACACAGACATGAGTGGAAGGAGAGAATTTTTATGTTAAAAGGATTTTTAAAAATTCTCAGCCAGCCAGAGCTCCCAAGGCAATGCACAACAGATAAAAAAATAGATTTTTAAAAACAGGAAGTTTAAACAGTCTCAAAAGCCAATCCTGATTTTAAGGACTAGCGGTCCACAACTAGGACTTAATCTAGTTTACAAACTAGATTCTACTATAAAAAGGAACTGAGTGCATTTTAACTGTCCATCACATATCCACTGTGGAGGACTCAATTATACGATTCCCTTAGTGCTGTATTTTGAAATGACATAGTCCAAAAAGAGCTATACCATGTGCTTATTCGGAACAAGCAGACTGCCTCCAGATTAGAGACGCTCAGCAAGCTCGCGCCAACATTATGAAGCCCATAATACCCCTTGGTTTGGAGATAATTTATAGACAATGAAACAGACTACATGATGGCAAGAATGCAAGTGGTGCAAGTCTCAGAGCCAACAGTCAAGATCAGCAAGGATTCTTTGTTGTGTCTATTATGTGACAATGAGGCTGGCAGAAAAAAATTGTATTAGGCTTCTAGTATTGCATCTTCAACTTGCTGTCCAGCAGAGTTTTTCTGAGTGGTGAGGAGCCTACTGGGACTGGGCCCAGAAAGACCAAGAATGGAACCCTTGGTCACCTGCTATGAAAAATTCGGCAGGTACTTTGAGGAGAATGCTGCTCATATTCAATCAGAATTTGATGCCACAGTTATTACAGTCTGGGGAAGTATCCAGTGTTCCATCTGATCAGGTTTGGGGGTGGGGATAAGTTTTAGTTAATATATGGATAAGATGCTTGAATTAATCCCTCCCCCACCACATGTAAGTTTCACCCTTGTCCATCATGTCTGATAAGACTGGACAGAGGTATATTGATTCAGTGGGTTGAGGAAAAAAGTAAATGCCTCACTGCCTGGTGGCTTGGAGGAGGCTGTAGTATGTTTTTTACTGAAGAGGACATCCCTGGACCCAGAGGTTTGTAAAAATGGCTGCCATTTCACTAATACTCCCTATCTGGGCAAAGTACTTAAATGTATGGTGACTGTGCAGCTTCCAGCATTCTCAGAACAAAGGGATTATCTGGACACATCTCAGTCAGGTTTCTGACCAGGGTATGGTACATTAGTTGCTCTGACTTATGACCAACTTTGAGGGAAATACAAGGGGATTGCTACTGGATCTCTCAGTGACTCCTTTAACATGCTCTGTGTTCTTGAAGATGACTTGGAAGCTGCAGCTGGTACAAAACTGCTAGACTGCTCACCAGCGTAATGTAGACTGAGAAACTATATAACACAAATGTTGCTTTGACTGCTTCCAACCTCAATTCAAGTTGCTTATGATGAGAATTCAAGGCCCTGGTGCAAAACATAGCAGGTGGACTGCAGATCAGAGTACTGTAGAGAACACATGCAGAAGTGTTCTTAAAGAAATTACACCAGAGTACTGTAGAGAAACCATGCAGAAGTGAATATGCTTCCAGTCTCAAGTCTAGGTACTTGTGATGACATTCAAAGCCTCGACTGTCTTGAGATCTCAAATCCATGAAAGAGTGCCCCTCCCTATATTTGCCTGCTCAAGGACTGAGGTCTAGTGGAGGGGCCCTTCTATGTCCCACAGGTGAGAACATGCTACATATACACACAACAGCAGAACGATACACTCTGTATACACTGCATGAGATCTGAGGAGAGGACCTTCTCAGCTGTGACACCCTAGTTATGGACTGCCCTCCCCACTGGAGCTCCAATTGATGCTTTATTCTGGTGTCAAGTCTAAACATGGCTTTTTCTTAAAGCTTTTATGGCCTAATTGATTTTTTCCAAAGCATACATACAAATGTTTAATCTGTTTTAACCCATTGAATTGTTTAATATGTCTTAGTCCATTTGAATTACTGTATTTTTAATTTACATTTTAAATTGTTTTAAAGTGCTTAAATTGATTTTACTTGTATGTCACCCTGAGATCCTGTGATATACAGCAAGATATAAATATTTAAATTAAATTAAATTAAAAATATCAATGGGCAGTAGTATTGCCTATCACTTTCAAAGCACTCCTTGGGGAGGGGAAGAACATTATGCATGGACCCTTTCTAAACAGACCTCAGCAACGAGCAACACTCACACTCACATCACAAAGGAGCCCCCAAACTGTGTGATACTCACGGAAGGTTTAACCCTGACAACAGTACTCGGGTAATCATTTTGAGCTTGTCGGGAAAGCCTTGCAACCCTGAAAGAACTGTGCCTGCAGCACTTAATGTTACCAGAAGAATAGCGCCAGTTAAAATAAGCTGGTCGAGCTCCAACTGCATTTCCTGGAAGCGGCTTTGGTCCATTAGCACAGTCTATTAAAAAACATCAAGAAAACAAAGGACACTTAATTCAGACTGCAGAATGAATGGCAAGATACTGTTAAGAAATAAATGGCAGTATCACACAACATAATGCAAAGGGGTTTATTGTAAGTTTCACCTAGGCCCAGCAGCAGGTGAAAGGCTGTCCCTCCAACCCAACTGCCAGCACCCTGCCCTTGGAAGGAGAGAAGAGGCAGGCAGAACTCCATCAGGTCTAGGCCCAGCAGCAGGTGAAAAGCCCTCCTGCCAACCCAAGTGCCACCACCTTGCCAGTATCTGCTGGATTTAATCCCTGTCCCCACTGCCATTCCTTTTTCCTCATGTCTTATTTAGATTGTAAGCCTGAGGGCAGGGAACTGTTAAATTAACAATTTGTAAGCCGCTCAGAGACTTTTGTGGCTAAAGAGCGAGGTATAAATACTCTAAATAAATAAATAAATAAAGTTGCCATTAAATGGTTAATTATGAAAACCACTTTCTAGCTGTAATTCTACTTTCTCCCATTTTACTTTTAACCATTTTTATATCAAGAGCACAAACAAAAGAACTGCACTAAGGATGCAGTTTCAAATTGGTCCTACATGTGGCTGCCACTACATGGCAACTATTCACCTGCAGAACTGGTGGTGTTTTCTCGATAACACTGCAGAACTGTGTTCCAGAGCTTTTTAGTAGTACACAGAAAAAAGCATCAATGCTCATGGCAGCCCACTGTATATTAACTGCTTTGGATACTATTTTAAGCTGTGTGTTCAGTGGAAGTGGTAGGGAGATTCTTTACTACATTTAAATACAAGATGGCGATTTTTAAGAGCATCTGTTGTGTTTACTTTTTGCATCTTGTAATAACCAAATCTACAGGATATTCTTCTGAGGACTAATTACAGGTACTATGAAATTAGGGGAAATCAACTGTTCCTCCACTCCATTTAAATATTCAGTTACCAAAGTCATTGGCAGCTCTCATGGTGAGCAGTTCCAATTCACCTCTATAAGGCTACCATAGCCATTTTTATTGTCTAAATTCTAGAAAAATATATTCTAGATTCTACAAAATAAACAATTGGCAATGTACTAGTGAGTGACAATGGCCAAGCATTGATAATACTTTATCCTCTTGTAGAATCCATTAAAGAAAACCGAGATTGTAGAAAGACGTGGCACTGGGCATCACATTGATTCCAACAGCCTAAATCCAGTTGCTAAACCCAAATAAGGCAGACTCATTAAATCAACTGGATTTATGTGAATGTTGATTTAGCATTCTGCAGTTTATTAAATGGGTACATTCCAGGTGGAACTAGCAAATGGATTAGGCCCTTTATTGCTTGGTGGCATGCAGCATCCAAGGCCATCTGCTTCCTAGCTGGCTGTGATTAACACCCTTGGCTGGCAGAAGTCTCCTCCAAGGAAGGAAGAGGCAAAGTGAGATAGACAGAAACATAAGTAATGCAACAGCAATGGCTAAACTGGTTATGCAGCGTGTCCTGAGTAGATACAGTTATTCCTCAACGCACGTCACACTTTTGCAGGGTGCACCATTTGGTTCTCTTCTATAAAGACAAACAAAAGTAAACAGAATTCAATGGAAACCTGCCAGGTTCACAGGACAATAAAAGACAACATTGGCCCAATGTCATCTTAGCCACAGTCTGGAGGTTGTAAATCTACAAGGAACTCAGATCACTGGGTGCAGAATGCATGTACAGGTGAATCAAATGTTCTGACTTTTTTATTTTTAAATTTATAGTACTAGAAGGACACTGATATGGGTTGCAATTTCCTAGACATAAATCAAGAAACTTCTCATGGAACACAGTATTCTAGGAATCAAAACAAATGGTGATCCACCCAAAAATAATTAATCTGCAGGAATTCCATTGCTTATTCCAACTCGTATAAATGCCACTCTTACATTTTAAAGCCCTAAATGGCTTCGAACCAGGTTATCTGAACGACTGCCTACACACATATAATCCTGCCCATATGCTGAGATCCACTTCAGAAAAGTTGATGTGCCTAATTAGTAATTTCATTCCTGCTCATTTGCTCCTTCCCCTGTCTGCACAGGGAGCATGGTGAACTTTGATGACTTTCTTTTTCAGTGCTGACTTTAAGACAGAATGACTGCATATGTGACACAGCAAAAATAGTCAGTTGCTGTTGTTGTGTGTCTTCAAGTTGTTTCTAACTTATGGTAACCCCATCACAGGGTTTTCTTGGCAATATTGGTTCAGAGGGGCGTTTCTCTTTGCCTTCCTCTGAGGCTGAGAGAGTGTGACTTGCCCAAGGTCACTCAGTGGATTCCCATGGCTAAACAGGAATCCAAACCCTGGTCTCAAGAGTCATTGTCCAACACTCAAACAACTATACCATGCTGACTCCTAAAAACAGTCAGAATGTCTATTTATTTATTTGATTTATATCCCATTTTTTTGCCAGCATGAGAGAAATGTAAATCAAAACCAGTCCAACTTCCTGCCATGCAGGAAATCACTATCAAAGCATCCCTGACAGATGGCCATCCAGGTCTTTAAATAGAGGCTGGATGGCCATCTGTCAGGGATGCTTTGATCATGATTTCTGTATGGCAGGAGGTTGGATTGGATGGCCCTTGTGGTCTCTTCCAACTTACAATTCTACAATTCTATGATTCTAAAACAAAACGGATAAAACAGCATACCCACTGCACATTCTTTACCCCAACCAGTTAAAGGCAGAAGGCCTGTTTAAATAGGAAGTTCTTTGCCTGGCGTTGTAAGAGAGCGCAGAGGGGGACCAACCAAGGCTCCCTTGAGATGGGAGTTCCATGGCCATAGGAGCAGCCACTGACAAGGCTCTCTCTCGCTCTCCTTTTCCATTTTCCCTTGGTCTTGTTTGTACATCACTTTGGGAGGACATAGTTCTAAAAAGCAAACCTAACCCCTATATAAATCCCATATAGAAGCACACAGTTAATTATTTACTCTGCAGAAACGAATAGATTCTGTACAGATGCCAGCTGTGCATAAATCTTAGACAGGGACCCTTTCAAATGGTTACACAGTTTTAATGAGCACCTCTTAAAAACCAAAGAATCTCTGTAGTTAATAAACTAGAGACTGGACCTACACATTATACACTGCTTTGGCGGGCAGCTGTCAGGCAGCTGTCATGTTTGCTGTTGCTACTCTCCTCCCAGGATGGACTCTGGATAAGCACCACCACAGAGGGATGCAATGAAACATAGCAGCAACTGCATAGCAGCAGCAAAAACAACAGCTGTCTGGCAGCCACTTGCCAAAGCCACATAGGGCTCTGGTGGCCACTCAGGGCAGGGGTGGCGCCTCAGCCTTTCCGCACTCTCTCCTTCCTCTTTCTCCCTTCTGGCTAAGTTCCAGTCAAGCTTTTGCCTCCCCTACTCCAATGCTGCTTTTGCGCTCAGAAACCACCATGGGGCACATGCTTGCTTGCTTGCTTGCTTGCATGAGGCCGCATGCACCTGTGGACCACCAGCTACCACCTTGCATGGAGCCTTGCTCTCTCTTTGGTCTCCCTTTTCTTCTGCCTTTCCACAGCAAGTTCCTGAGGAGGAGGTGGAGGAGGAGGAGGCGGCAGTGGTGGCACCTTCCCTAAACACTCATTCTTGCAGAAGGAAGCACTTCTTCTGGCCCTTTTTCAGCCTGGTCTCCCATTCCAAGGAGCAACTACTCCACCACAGCAGAGAAGCTCCAAACAAGCCATCTGAGAGACAGCAGAGGGGGGCATTGCATCCTTCAGGCTCTTCTGGCACAGAGTAAGCTCTCAGATTCTCTCAGCTTAGTCCATGCGGAGAGAGACTGAAATAAGTACCCACCCCCTCTGCTCTCTCCACCACTCCGGGGAAGCCCCAAATGAGCCAAATGAGGGAGCAGAGGGGGGCATTGCTTCCTTCAGGCTCTCTCGGCATGGTCTTCAGCTCCTGAAAGAACCAAGGAGCAACTATTCTGCCCCAGCAAGGAAGGGCCAAAGAGCTGCGCCCATTACTTTCCCCTCCAGGCATTCCAAAAGGCAGAGAGAGTAGAGTAGAGGGAGAGAGTGGAGGGGACTGGTGCTTCTTTGAGGTTCTCCCAGGACAAATTAATCTCTGAGAGAACCTAAAAGAAGCACCAACCCACTCTACTCTCTCCCTTGTGGTGGGGAAGTGCCAAAGAGCCACCACCACTGCTTTTCTACCCAGGCATTCCAAAAGTACTTATCCCCCCCCACACATACCATTCTCTCTGGTGGCCTTTTGGATGCCTGAGCAGAAAAATGGTGGAAGCAGCTCTTTGGAGCTTCCCTGTCACAGTGGAGAGAGTAAAGGGGGTTTTGATATGATCTCGACATATCCATGGGTAATATCAAAATCTTTAATTTTGGCTCCAAAACCTGCCCTCAATTTATACGTGAAGTTGAATTATATATGAGTATATAAAGTAAGTTACCTCTGGAAATGGTTTCTGTAGATGATTCCACTTGAGCAGCTTAAGATATGCAAAGTTCTGTATAGCAACAGGGCACAGCACAGCAGCTCCACTGGTAGACATGGCACCATCATCCACAGCAAGTGCAGCTTTGGATCTCAAGTCATCTGTAGCTTCTTTCAGCCATGCAGTGACAAAATCTAAGGAATCTGTTTTCAAGTGAAATCACATCAATTGAGACTCACTTATCCAGAATTCCGAAATCCAAAATATTCCAAAATCCTAAGTAGTCTATATGCGTGGCTGAGATAGTGACACCTTTGTTTTCTGGTGGGTCAATGTACACAAAGTTTGTTTCATGCACAAAATCATTAAAAATATTGTGTATAAAATGACCTTCAGGCTATGTGTATAAAGGTGTACATGAAACATAAATTCATGTTTAGACTTGGGTCTCATCTACAGGATCTCTCATTATGTATATGCAAGTATTTTAAAATCTGAAATATTCCAAAATCCAAAATACCTCTGGTCCCAAGCATTTTGCATAAGGGAGACTCAACCTGTATGTATTATTATGGTCAAAAACCAGTCAGGGAATCTGCTTCAAAAGAGGAGGACCAGAGAGACTTACTAGAGCACTTTCTTATGAACCAATTACTCCTCCTATTTATTTAAAACGTTTTTGCAACACTCTTCATCAAAACTGATTTTTAATGTTGTTCACAACAGGCCTCTCTCTCTGACAGAAAAATACTGAAGGGAGACAGTTTTAGGGTTAAGGCAATGCAAAGCCCCTTTCCTATAGCCATTTTTTCCTGAGCTTTCAATCAACTGAACATTTTTAGGTAACTAATTTGATGTTAACCTCGAATCAAGCCACTTAAGGAATATAGGTTTTCTGATAAGCCAATCCTAAGCATGTTTCATCCAGAGCAGGTCTACTGACTTCATGTGGTTTTTCCTCTGTTCCTGTGGAATTATTCTACCAAATTTCTCAAATTTAGGGCTGAACATTTACATTTGTATCAGCTTAACAAGAGCATTTTAACAACAGAAGTAAATCATCTGGCAAAGGAAAGCAACAAAATTCATACTTGGCTGTTTCTCATACAGTTCCTGAAATTTCTTCCTTTCATATTCAACCGATTGCTGCATTAAATGTGGCCTAATGCTACTGACAGCAAAGTTAGCCATGTCCATTTTCATCAAGTCCAACACGGAGAAAATTGCTCTGTAAAAAAACAAAAAGACATTGAACATTTCAAGCAGGTGCGCATTTCTATAAGATCTGTATGACTGGGATGTTAGCAATTTTTCAGCTCAGTTCTCAGTTACTATGATAAATATGGATTGGAGCAGTATACACTTCAGATTGTAGGGTGGGGGAATTTACATTATTACATGCTTTATCTTAAAAAAATATTTTCCTGGTGAAAACTGCAGGTGAAACCAGAATGTTTTCTCTTGTCATCTAGTTTTCTATGTGGATTCTCTTCTTTATTATTATTTTTAAATCGAAGATCATTTAGTCCCAAGAGCCTCCACCTCAGACATAAAAGGAGACTGATACAAGTTTACTCCAAAAAAGAGAATTAGATCTCAAACACAATTATATGGAGGTATAAGCATAAATGAAAGGACAGTGGATGGTTATACGAATTTTGTAAGGGAGATAAACAAACAAACAAAAATCATAACCACACAGCTTTGCTAGATGTATCCTTAGTCAAAGGAGCAGCTTTTGTTATTATTTCCTACTTCCAGCAATATTCTTCCTATACACACACACACATATATACGCATTCAATATTATATGCAGCACCACTGTCTATCAAAAAATATTCAGATATTCTAGCAAGCCTCAACTGAGAAAGTGCACCTCCATAGGAAATCATACCAATACCTGAACAAGGGAACAATTTCATGAATGTCTTTCAGCTTCTTAATTTCCTCATCTCTGGCTGGAGCACAGAGCGTCCCCATCATTCCAATGATGAATTCTGCCAGCTTAGAAATATCAAGTGCACCATTCTCAGCCTCCTGCTTTATCAGCTCTAGATCTAGAGCTTCCGTAATCTGATTTCTTAATCTAGTATGACCAGGCAGCAAAAAGGACAGGAGTGTCTGAAAGAGACCAATGTACCTTCTATTAGCTCCTAACAGTATTTCACTGCTGTACCTACCAATACTGTTCTAAAGCAAATGCCTCTTGTGCTAATATTATATTGCCATGAAAAGGGATATTTTATTTATAAAAATGAATGAAAAATTATTACCAATTTAGTAAAGGTTTTCATTTATGAAAGAAATGTGTGGGTTGTGAGGGCAGGAAATATCTCTACAAGATTGGTCCATGCATGGGCATATACGAATGACCTCTGATTGCTGGGTATAAGGCTTAAACTTTATGTTTGGGTCTGCTCCATGTCCTGGAATCCCATGCAATGCCTCTTATGCACAAAGTTTTTCTCAGGATAGGGAGATCTACTAGGAAGAAGCAGAGGGGAGAGGAGGAGATGCGTGCTTAAGCCTTTGTTCACCTGTCACATTTTGCCTGCCAGCATTCCAAGATTCTGCTTCCAAAGCAAATATAGAACTGGAATTAAATTTGGGGGCTTATATTGCGGAAGAGCAGCAGGGGAAGGAAAGGTTAAACACTCTTCCCGCTGCTAGTCATGACTTCTCTGCAAAACTCCCCCTACTTATGCCAGTTTGCAGAGAAGAAGGAAGACACAGGGTTTCGTGATACGAAGCATAAATGTTACTGCAAAAAAGGAAGGAAATCTCTTGTTCAGTTGATAGGCTTCTGTGACTAATGAAATTCAGTTGTGGCTGATCAATATTAAAACTCCCTGCCATCCTAATTTTGGAGCACTGTGGGGCATGCACAGTAAGTATGATAGCTACAAAAATGATCCAGATCTTATCTACCACCCATGTATGCCCCTAAGAGAAAAGTGTTTCTTGTGGAACGTGAAATAGATCACTATGGAAGGAAGGATATAAGTTAAACAGTTTACACCAGACTAAGGAAATAATATTTACCTAGAATCTAAGTCCTAGATGTATCAAGATGGTTTGTTCTTCAAGTTGCTATCCCCAACTGTAGCTAATCAATTGTTTCTGTGAGCCTCAAAAATAGAATGTATTATTATTTTCTTACCTCTTTGATTTCTCCCACAAGTTTAATTGCATGATCATAAGATGGTGGGTCTTCTTTTAACTGGGTTTCCAAACAATCCCAAAAGGCTTTGTGGACAATATCTCTCACTTGTTTTTCAAGGCTGGCAAGCAATACAACAGTTGATGAAAAACAAACTGTAACTCTAATATAAAGCCAAGTATAATGAGTAAGTGAGACCTGGGAAAAAATAATCTGACTAGCAGTGAATGAGAACATGACTTGGCTGATATTAAAGTAATGGGGGGCGGGGAATCTCCTGGCAGTGAATTTAATGGGAAGCTGTCTTCAATGAGAAATTATAATTCAGAAAGAATGGACAAGAAATAATCCATTGCCAGAATAAAAGACAAATTGATGGAGCAACAGAAACCAAGTGAATGCCACATTGGTTACTTACCGTGAAGGTGCATTCTTGAGGGAACGGGGTGATACGGGTCCTTTATCTTTATCTCTGGGATTTCGTCAGTCACCGCCCAGGTGTAGCAGGAAGTTACATCAAGCCTTTAGATATTCAAATTTCTTTGTCCTTATCTCCTCCATCCTGGAGCCACGAGGCCAGTTCACTGACTAGCAAAGCCCTGTAAAGGCTAAAGAAATCGATTAATCTAGAGTAGAGCTACCACCAAATAAGGAACCGGATAAAGGAACTCTATGTGCAGTCACGGGGTGGGGTAAGGACCCGTATCACCCCGTTCCCTCAAGAATGCACCTTCACGGTAAGTAACCAATGTGGCATTCTCTGAGGGAGGGGTGATACGGGTCCTTTATCTCTGGGACATGCCCAAGCATAATTCATTAGGGTGGGAGTGACTGCAGCTGTATTGGCATTAGTCCTTGAGGACCTCCTGGAGCACTCTCCGGCCAAAGGTGGCCTCGGCGGATCGAAACTTATCCACCTTATAGTGTCTGATGAAGGTGGATGGAGTGCTCCAGGTTGCTGCCCTGCAGATCTCTGCTAGGGACGCGTTGGTAGAAAAGACGGCGGAAGTGGTCGTTGACCTAGTAGAGTGCGCTGTAACCCCGGAAGGTCTGGGGAGTTTGGCGGAGTCGTAGGCTGCGAAGATGCATGTTTTGATCCAGGTGGCAATTGCTCTCTGCGACGCCCTGGACCCTAATGATGCCTTGGAGAATGACACAAACAGGGCATCACAGCGCCTGATGGGGGCCGTTCGATTAATGTAGATCTTTAGAGCCCTCCTGATGTCCAGTTTGTGCCAGAGCTTCTCCCTCGGATGCGAAGGATTGGGACAGAAGGAGGGCAGGATCATAGGTTGTGAAATGTGAAACTCGGAGATCACCTTTGGTCTGAATGACGGATCTGGGTGAAGAGTTACAGCATCCTCGCTGAACTAGCAGAGGTGTTCCCTCACCGACAGGGATGCTAGTTCTGACACTCTTCTCGCCGAAGTGATGGCGACTAAAAAGGCAGCCTTGATGGTGAGAGTCTTGAGCGGTATCTTTTGTAATGGCTCGAATGGAGGTTTCATCAACTGTCTGAGGACTAGAGACAGATTCCATGAAGGAAACCGATGACGTACTGGGGGTGATACGACGGAGGCACCCCTCAAGAATCGCCAAATGTGTGGGTGCGCAGACAGCCGACTCCCGACTTGTGCTGTGAGGAAGGCTGAGAGCGCAGCCACCTGTCTTTTCAGTGTGTTTGGTCGGAGGCCTGCTTCGAGGCCTGTTTGTAGGAAGGCGAGCACATGCTTTACTGAGGCTTCCTGGGCAGCTAAGTGTTGGAGGGCGCACCATCTTTTGAAGGCCCTCCACGTGGCTTCGTGTATCCTTCTGGTAGATACACGTCTTGACGAGAGGAGGGTACAGATGACCTATTCGTCGTAACCATGGTCTCTTAGGACTTGCCGCTCAATCTCCATGCTGTCAATTGAAGCCAGCTTGGATCTGGATGAAGAATCGGTCCCTGGTGAAGCAGGGCGGCTCTCTGAGGCAGGCGCCAGGGATCC
This sequence comes from Gambelia wislizenii, assembly GCA_030847615.1. Classification (NCBI taxonomy): domain Eukaryota; kingdom Metazoa; phylum Chordata; class Lepidosauria; order Squamata; family Crotaphytidae; genus Gambelia; species Gambelia wislizenii. Next base: position 374,863,695 of record JAUMIR010000001.1, read on the forward strand.
CGAATGCTCATTTCCATCCGCTCGGAAAACCAAGGTCTCCGTGGCCAGTGAGGTGCCACAAGTACCGCTTGTGCTCTCTCCTGGCGAATCTTCCGGCACACCTTCCCTATGAGGGAAGTGGAGGGAATAGGTACGGTAGGCCTGCCGGCCAAGGGGATCGTACAGAGTCTGTCCCCTCGGCATTGTGATGGTGGAATCTGGTGAAGAACCTGTCCGACTTTGAATTTACCTGTGTCGCGAACATGTCTACATCCATTGGTCCGAACCTGGACTTGAGCTGGTGGAATACCTCGCCGTTCAGTTCCCATTCCCCCGGAAGGACTGAGTGCCTGCTCAGGAAGTCCGCTTGCTGGTTGAGGTCCCCTTGTAGGTACTGGGCTGTGAGGGACCACACCGTCTTTTTCTGCCCAAAGGAGGATGAGATCTGCTTCTTGTTGCAGGGATCTGGATCTCGATCCCCCTTGTTTCACTATGTACGAGCGGGCAGTGATGTTGTCCGTCATAACTGTGACGTGCTGCCCCTTGAGTACTGGAGTGAAATGTTGGAGGGCCAGTCGTGCTGCCCGCAGTTCCAGCCAGTTGATGCTGTGTGCTTTCTCCTGCGGGCTCCAGAGCCCTTGTGTTACTTGTCCTGGCAGTGTGCTCCCCATCCCCGTAGACTGGCATCTGAGGTGACTAGGATCGGCTGGGATATCGTGAATGGAGAGCCTTTGCCCGTTGAGTTTGCGTCCACCAGGTCAGGGAGTCTCTCACATGCTGTGGGAGAAGAAGAAGTGGGGACTTCCTCATCGCAATCTCTTTTTGGTAAGGCATTAGAGAGCTCTGCAGAGGCCTGCAGTGGAATCTGGCCCAGGGAACCACTCTGAAGGCCGAGATCATGAGGCCCAGTAGTCTGGCCCGTAAGGACAGAGGGACCTTCCTAAATGCGAGAACTGTTCGAGCCTCCCGCCGGAGGACCTGTCGTCGTTCCTGCGAAAGGGTGATCCTGGAGTGTAGTGTGTCTATCTCCACACCCAGGTGGACGATAGAGCGGGCAGGAGACAGACTGCTCTTCTTGAAGTTCACTAGGAAACCGTGACACTGCAGATAACGGATTGTGACCTGTAGGTCTTTCTCCGCCTTCTCTAGGGAGGAGGCCCGGAGGAGGATATCGTCCAGGTAGGGGTACAGGTATATACCCTGAAACCTCAGATTGGCGATCAGGATTACCAAAACCTTGGTGAACACCCTCGGTGCAGAGGCCAGGCCGAATGGCAGTGCTCTGAATTGGAAATGTTGATCTCCGGAGGCAAAGCGACGATACTGCCTGCTGTTCTCGTGGATCATAGTGTGCATATACGCATCTGAGAGGTCAAGTGAGGCTAGAAAATCCTTGGGTTGCAGGGCCTCCCTGATTGATGAAAGTGTCTCCATTCGGAACCTCTTGTAGGTAACGCTTTGGTTGGTGTGTTTTAGGTCCAGGATAGATCTTAGACTGCCGTCCTTCTTTGGTACCGTGAAGAAGAAGGAGTACACGCCTGAGAAGCGCTGAGAGGTCGGGACTTCTTCTATGGCGGGAATATCCCTTAGGTGGGCTATGGCTTCTGATAGGTTCGTTGCTTTCTTTGGGTCCTTGGGAACGGGGGCTGGGAGGAGTCTGCCCCTTGGTCTTGTGTCGAACTCGATTTGGTAGCCGTGGGTGATCGTCAATATTACCCACCTGTCGGTTGTCGAGTTCAGCCAGGACGCAAGGAACGGACTGAGTCGGCCGCCCACCGGGGGCGACCCCGAGTCAGGATTGTTGGCGGGGGGGCCCCCGTTGCTGCTGGGTGATCCCCCTTCTGTTGCCGTTAGGCGGTGGTCCTGAGGGCTGCCTGCTAACGTAGTTCGGCTTGACCCAGGCTGGATGAAAGGAGTTGTAGTTCCGCTGCTTTCCGAACCCTCTGACCGAACGAAAAGGACCGAAAGGGTTGAAAGGGACACTTGCCACTCTTTTTGTTCGACTTCTTCAGAGTAGAGGGCATTGCCATCTTTTTGTCCTTGGTCTCTACGAGGATGCCCTTTAGGGCCTCTTCCCCGAAGAGTTTCTGGCCCTTAAACGCAGAGGAGGCCAACGCAGCTCTGGTAGTGGCGTCGACCTGCCAGTACTTTAGCCACACTGATCTCCTGGCGAGCACCAGGGATCCAATTGTGCGGGGAGAGAAGATCATGGCATCCTGTGCGGTGTCTGCTATGAAAAAGAGGGTGCGCAGAGACCTCAGGTGAGACTTATGGAGCACATTTGGGTCGAGTTCCTGGATCTCCATGAGTTCCTGCAGCCAAACAATAGCTCGGGATAATAGTGATATGGCCAGGGTGGACCTGACTCCGCACGCCGAGGAGTCGTGTGTTTTTTGATAGCCGCGTCAGTTCTTTTCTCATCTGGGTCTCGGAGGGAACCTTCTCCTTCCTTCGGAGCCAGACAGTTGGAGACAAGAGAGGCGACCGGATTTTCGACCACCGAGGAATTCAGTAGGTCTAGGAAACGTTGGCTGGTGTTGTAGTATTTTTGGGCCACGGTGGTACCCCTCCTTCCCAGGGATGGTTTTTCCCATTCATTGGTCACCAAGGACCAGAATGCCTCTGGGAAGGGTAGCTCAGGCTTATTTGGGCGGGAGGTGCGCATCACTGCCGCCGCTTTCTCATTGGAGGACGACGTTGACGGAGATTGGTCCGAGTCAGGTGGCGAGATCTCCGGGGTTGACATCATCTTGGTTAGGAGAGGGACGTACCACTCCCCCTGAAAAAGATGATCCATGTATTCCTGATCCACCACCTCGGAGTCGGTTATTTCACCCTCTTCCTTGTCGGTGTGGTCCCCGTCGTCCTGAGGTTCCGTGCCCCTTACTGCTTCTATAAGGGCACGTTCCTCGTCTGAGCCTGCTGGAGACTCTTCTGAAGAGTGGTTGGAAGGGGGGTCTTTCCTCTTTTTGCCAGTGCGCCTGTGGTTAGTGGCGCAATTGTAGTGCCCCTGTCCGAGGATTTGGCTTTCGCCTTTCCCGGTCCTTTGGGCTGATGTGGTTGCGCACTGGTCGCCCGGTCCTTGGGTAAGGAACCCAAGGCCGAGGCGCTGGTGCTTGGCTCCTCGGATGATTCCTCGTCCGAGAGGAGCGCCTTAGAGAGTAGTTGTAGGGGTGCCTTGATGGCCCCCTTGCGTTTCGTGCGGTGGCCCCGCTTGGTGGGCGCATTCTGACTGGGTTGGGTCGCTGGTGCGGTAACCCATTCAATATCAGCTTCCTCCCCACTGGATGGATGGAGGAACACGGGAATACCCTGGTTACTTCTGGCAATGCGGCATGTGTGGCCTGATATACTGGGGCCTGGACGGCTGAGGCCTGGTACACCGGGAGTTGGAGCCCTGTGGGCTGAATGGCCTGTGCCTGGTAAACCAAAGGTAGGTAGGCCGGGGCCTGGTTCCCAAGGCCTAAGGCCTGTGGGGATGAGGCCTGGAGGGGGGGCGGCTGGGTTGGCAGGGTCTGGTGAGCCGGGGCCTGATGGGGCTGTTGGGACGGAGCTTGGGTAGGCTGGGCCTGGGGTGGCGCAAGCTGGGCCCCCAAGGCCTGTGGGACCACCGACAGGGTGGTTGCGGTCCGCAGGGGGGGGCTTGTGTGCTCAGGGCCTGCAAGGTCTGTGCCCCTGCGTCTGGGGGCTGGGACTTCTGGGGGGGCTGGTTTTGGGCCTGAGTCCCAGAGGGGTCTGCCGGCGGTGGGACTTGGGGCCCGGAGGACCGGGTGACTAAGGTGGCCGGTGGGTCCCGATCCGGGAGCGACCCCTCTCCCCCCGATGCTTCGGCCATGGTGCCCGGGAACGGAGTGGTCTCCATGGGGGTGGATGGGTCCCCGCTCCCCCCATTACCATCAGAGGCCCCGTTTGGCGTCCAGGTGGGAAGGAGGCCCGAGGTCCCCAGGAGTAGGGAGGGCACAATGCACGGGGGAAGGGCCAGGTCATCCCCGCTCCCCCCGGGGGCCCCCTGTACCTTACCGGGGACTCCTGCCCCCGTCCACGAATGGCAGCAGGGGCCTGGAGTGTGCCAGGAGCTCCAGAGGGGCGGGTGGTCAACCGCAGCCCCGGAGGAGTCCTCGGAGGCCGCCTTCTTCCTTGTCTGGACCGGCCTCTTCCGCGGCTTCTGGGGCGCCGATCCTTCCAGGGCCCTCCCGGCCGTGATGGCCTGGTGGGCCTTGCGGGCCGCGTTCCTTTGCGGGACCCCTTAGTGGGAGCCGGCAGCGGCAGTAATGGTGACCGCGGCTCCCATGCCAGCGCTGGCCGCGCTCTCAGAGTGGCCGCGGTCGAGGATTGCATCCCCGGCCACTCCGGAGTCTTCTCCCGCTGTCCGCTGGGTCTCCTGGGCCTGCATGGCCAGTAGAAGCGGGGAAATCGAAGAAGGAGATGGGAGGGGTAAGAAGCAGGAGCAGGCTAGACTGAGCAGCCGCGAGAGGAAAGGCAGAGGTGTTTTGTTTTGTTTTTTTTTTTTAAAAAGGCGGGAGATTCAAAGGGAGAAAAGAGACTGAGGAGTAGAAGGAAGTAAAATGGAGCTAAAGTAGAGAAGGAAAGGCAAACAAAGAACAGGATAGATGGAGGAGATTTCTCAGCTACCTACTGGGCGAAGCAGGAAGTTAGAACTGGCCTCGTGGCTCCAGGATGGAGGAGATAAGGACAAAGAAATTTGAATATCTAAAGGCTTGATGTAACTTCCTACTACACCTGGGCGGTGACTGACGAAATCCCAGAGATAAAGATAAAGGACCTGTATCACCCCTCCCTCTGAGAATGTTCTTTTCTTGATAGCATTGGGATAGAAGGGACTGGGACATAGCTGTCAGAGGGCCTGAAGGGCTATATCACACCAGCATTCAAAAATCCCCTGCTTAGATGCCTTGGGTCTCGGTTATACAAGCTATACGTCCAATAGCTTTGCTTCCTCTGCCAATATGCTGATATTCACTGAGTAAATATGTAACAAAACCACAAGGTGTTCTGTATTTCTAATTCCTATGCAGAGAAATGTTTTTTATTCATATACTCTTATTGCTGGAACCCCTCTCCATTGACACCCCCTTGTCGTGGAAGAGAGGCTTGCGTACCCTAATGGTGTTTTGAGCTATGCTGGCAGTGGCATAATAGCCACCGGTAGGGTCTCCCATGCCAGACAGGTCAAATCCGAAGGGTCTGACAAACAGCGTCAAAGGGCAGGATGGGCCCTCTAGCCTTATGGCAACCATCCTAGGAGAAAGAAACTCTAATCCCAAACCCAGGCAGATGGTGCTCGTCCAACCTTGTAAGGTCAACCATCTAAGAGAAGGAAACTCTAACCAAACCTATGACCCAAGGACCTCGCTGCTACCGTCCATGCTTGCAAGGCCACAGCAGATGAACCTTTGGTTTAAAGCGTGAGGCCAGTTCTGTGCACACTGCACTCCACCAGAAAAATCCATTGCACAGGCTCGAAGGACAAATACAATTCCGAAAAAGCCCTATAGCAATAGGTGAGGGACGAAACGGCAGGTGTAAAGATGCACTGGAAGCCGCAGACCCAACCCTGCATGCAGGCGGCTCAGGACTTTGGTCGCTTGAGGCTGACCTGGGAGATGACAGTCTTGTTCGGCAGCATCTTGAACAACCAAGCAGGCTTTTTTAAGGAGAGCACTGGTTGCTCCATATGGAGAGGGGCCTAGAAAAGGTGGCCTAACAAAAGCTCATCCCCAACTACCTGGTTGGCTAGCCGCGGCCACCAGGCATCTTCTGATGCGGTCAAACCAAGGCAAAGAAACAAAGGCACACACCAGCCTCCAAAGGTGTAAATAAACTGACATTTGCATGCTGGAACATCAGAACCATGCGAGACTCTGAAGATAGTGGACGGCCTGAGCGTCATTCTTCTCTAATAGCCCATGAACTATCACAACTTAATATTGACATCACTGCTCTTCGTGAAGTTCGTCTCCATGAGGAAGGCAGCCTTAAAGAACATGGCACCGGCTACACACTTTACTGGTCTGGCAAACCCAAAACCAAAAAACATATTTCAGGAGTAGGTTTTATGATTAAAAACTCCATTGCCTCCAAACTCGAAACTTTGCCAACAGAACACTTTGATCGCATTATTTCCTTACACCTCCCACATGTTGTTCTCTTTAGTATATATGCCCCAACTATGCAAGCCGACCCTGTAGAGAAAGACAAATTCTACACAGACCTACGCCAACTCATACAAAAAGTCCCTGTAGAAGATAAAATTATTATCCTTGGTGATTTCAATGACAGAGTAGAAAAGAACTCTGAAGTCTGGAAAGGTGTCTTAGGCAAGCATGGTGTTGGAAATTGCAATGATAACGGACGCCTCTTGCTAGAGTTCTGTGTAGAACAACAGCTGACTATTGCAAACACTATCTTTCAGCAGAAAGGTAGCTTGAAGACAACCTGGATGCATCCCCGATCCAAACATTGGGATCTCATTGACTATGTTCTAGTCCGCCAGAGAAACATTCGCAATGTCCGTCATACTCAAGTGATACCCAGTGCAGGATGCCAAACAGATCATCGCCTCGTCAGATGTAAACTAAATCTTCATCTTAAGTTCAAACCTAAGAGGGGTGGCATCTTAAAAGAAGAGAATCCAAGTCAACAATCTTCAACAATCTACTATGAGAGACAACTTCCAGCCAAACCTGCAAACAAAACTTGAAGACCACCCTACAGATCCTTCTCCTACAGTGCTTTGGCAACATCTCAAAAACAGTATCCTCCAGTCTGCAGAATAATCCTTCGGGTTCTCCCACAAGAAAAATCAAGACTGGTTTGATGAAAACAACCAAGAGATCCAGGAGCTGTTGGCAAAGAAGAGAACTGCTCACCAGGCATACCTCGCCCAGCCAACTTCCCATGTAAGAAAAGCAGCTTTCGGTCTCACATGTAGTAAATTTCAACAAAAACATCAACAAAAAAACAGAACAAGTGGTGGACCAATAAAGCAGAAAAGACACAACGCTGTGTGGATCTGGGTGATCTTAGTGGATTTTATGAAGCTCTTAAAGCAGTGTTTGGACCTACTTATCAGGTCCAAAGCTCCTTATACAGTGCAGATGGTCAAACATTAATTACTGATAAAGCCTCCAGCCTGAATCGATGGGCTGAACATTTTCAAAGTCTCTTTAGTGCCAACCGAATAGTCCAAGGCTCAGCTATCCAACATATGATACAAAAACTGATGAAAAATGAATTGGATATAGCTACAGAAGAGCTATAGTTCGTGAGCTGCTCTTCGCTGATGATGCTGCCCTTGTTGCCCACACAGAAGCAGCTCTGCAGCACCTAGCATCCTGCTTCGCAACAGCTACAGAGCTGTTTGGGCAGGAAGTCAACCTGAAGAAAACGGAAGTTCTTTACCAGCCTGCACCACAGGATGAACACCATTATCCCCACATTGCTGTCGGCAAATCTGTGCTTAAGTCTGTTCAGCAGTTCACCTACCTGGGAAGCATAATCTCCTCAGATGCCAAATTGACAAAGAGGTCGATCACAGATTAGCAAAGACAAATAGCACGTTTGGAAGACTTTACAAAAGAGTCTGGAGTAATAAACACCTGAGGCGAAGCACAAAAATCAATGTGTATAGAGCCATTGTACTGTCTATTCTCCTTTACGGGTCTGAAACATGGGCCACCTATCGCCACCACTTACGACTCCTCAAATGCTTTCATCAGCGCTGTCTACGCACAATCCTAAATATACACTGGACTGACTATGTGACGAATGTTGCTGTCCTTGAGCAAGCAGGGATCACCAGCATTGAGGCCATGATATTGAGAACACAGCTGCGCTGGGCAGGGCACGTTTCTAGGATGGAGGACCATCGCCTCCCAAAAATAGTACTCTACGGTGAACTCCTCACGGGTCAGCATAAGAGGGGTACTCCAAAAAAGTGATACAAGGACTCCCTGAAACAACATCTCAGGCTCGGCCAAATTGATCACCAACAGTGGTCCGCCCTGGCCTCACATCGGAAGGCATGGAGACGCACTATCCACAATGCTGCAGCTTTATTTGAGAACTCACGCCGAACAAGTCTTGAAGAAAAATAACAACGCAGAAAGAATCACAACCCAAAAACATCATCCAAGGAGACCTTCTGTTGTGCTTTCTGGAACTGGACGTGTTTATCTCAGATTAGCCTTTCTAGTCATCAGCCCGCTTGCAGAAAGTGTGGGATGAGTCCTTCCTGAATCTTCGTTTGCAAAGAAAAGCCAGAGAGGAGATTGCTGGAACCACCAGCTGTACCCCTGCTTGTTGTACAGACAAGGTAGTTATTTGCTTAGTCTTTTCTGATTGTAACAATGGACCCCTTACCTGTTTTCTGGCAAATCAGCTGGCTTAATCTGAAAGCCTCCATTGACAACAATTTCATGGGCTAACACCATGTTAGTAACACCTTTTGCTGTTTCCATCAGTTCCTCCACTGACACAAACTGCTGGGGACTATCTGTTGGGAAATGAGAGGCACTTCAGTAAAATATCCTGTTGGTTTAAATGTTACCAAACTAAGGTTCAACTTCCTCATTCAAAAGCAGAATTGTCCCTGAAACACAGGTTGTGTTATGATCCGAAGAAATCTAACTATTTCTGATGCATAGAATTTCCTATTCCTCTTGGTTGCCACAAAGAGATTCTCAGGAGGACCCTCAACTAGGGACCTGATCTCATCTGGACTCACCATGCCTGTCATTTATATTGCAAACAAACAAACAAACAAACAAACAAACAAAAACCCAATTAATTAAACTTCAAAGGCTTGGCAAAGTACAGTCATTAGGATGTTTTTGAATTGCAGTGCCCAGCATTCCTCAACAGTGGCTACACTGATGAAAGCTGCAATCCAATAATATCTGGAGAGGAGCATTTTGCCAACCCCTGCTTTAAAGCAATGGAGTGCTTTACTACTTTGGTCACTACTTTGCAATATAAACTACAGGTGCAAAGTGCCTGAGATTGATTGGGATTATGCAGGAAAAGAAGTAGAGTCCTCTTTGCTAGGTCCCATGATTACTCTAGGGTAAAACAGAGAGAAAGACATAGATAGCAGCTAATGTCTGCTTTTGCCCTAAGATTCATCACTTCTCAAAAATGGTTATAAAATTATGCTTATTACCATCAATCAGAATATGACATATTTAATCAATATGGGACCATAAAGTGTGGTTTAAATGCTATCAATCATGTTTGAAGTAGCATAAAGATGTGAGCTGTTAGTTCTGTGCAAAGAAATCTGACCCTGCCAAACACAGGGGATGAGAGAGAAAAAGAGGAAGAGAGAATATGCTGTTTTATATCTGGCCTTCTGAAGAAAAAAAAAAGATTTTGGGGTTGTCTAGACGGTGAAAATAATTATAATAGAAATGGCAGAGAATACCTTTTGTCCCAACAAGATCCCATAGTGATTTGCCTTGTTTAAAAGGAGGGGGGGCCAAAAACTCCAAAAACTGTGGGGGGGAAGCCTTCGCGGCTTTCCCCAAGGTTTTTAAAATAATCTGTGGAAATGCGGATTACCGCTCATTTGGACAACCGATTCGTATCACAGTACGTTCTCGGCAAGGGAGGAAGTGGAAAGCTGTCTGGTCAGACGTGTGTGGGGGCAGGCTTGCTGGCAATGAAATGGCTAGATGTGCCATTTTGGAGTTTTGCATTGCTGATTGTGGACTTTTTTGCTGTGCTCAGGTGACCAAACAGCTTTTTAAGCAGAAGGTCACACTTGCACACTTTTGATTTGCAGTTGGGGAAAAAAATACTGCGCAGCGGCAACAACTTGTTGAGAATAATAATGCCAAGTAATTCACTCTCAGCCACCATGTTGATTTTGCAGACATGCCTGCGTGTGAACTTCAAACACTGACAGCTTCGCATACTAGCGATTTTGCTAAAAGACCGTGGAGACAAATGAATGCTGCTGCGATTTTGCATTAATGTGCAGGAATCAGAATTATATCCTCCTGTCTAGACAGCCCCTTGGTAACAAGAAGGATAACGTGAAGGCTGCCAGGTGGGTGGCATGTGTATATTAGTAAAGATCCCTCATCCCAGGATGATGTTGAACCATGAAGAGCACTGGAAAGGCAGTCTGATAAAAGATAAGTTATCTTGGCAAACTACCTAGAACTCATGACCAATAAAAGTCAGTCCTTTCAGTAAGATACATGAGAAGAGGAAAGCAGGAAGAATCTGTGCTTCAGATTCAGAAACCTCAAAACCAACATTTCCAAATTGGACTACTTCATGTAATCAGAGCAAGGATTCATACATTTAATCCTGGGTGTCAAATTGAAGGCCCATTTCCTCAGCATTCCTTGGAGTATGACTAATGTCATAAAAAGGGATAGAAAGCCCAATTCTGGGTTTTTTTACTAGGATTCCTTTAAATAATACATTTTATTGAAAGGGGGAAAACCTCAAATAGTTTGTTCAGAAAATGTTCCATTTAAAATGTGAAAACCTGAGTTGTACAAAACAGAACAGGGAAACTACTGGAAAATATTTCACTTGTAATGAGAGAAAATAATGAGTTCCAAGTAATAATTCTGCTCACCCTCTGGTGTGTTGCCTCCACTAGGAGTTGGTGTATTTTGTCGAATCTTCTTCCTGACTGACTGTTCTGAATTGTCCAAGCTCTCCTGTTGGTTATCCTCCAACTTGTCTGATTTTCCCTCACCTGACATGTCTTGGTCCTGGGACATTCTCAGGTTTTTTAACTAAAGGAAGGAAAAAAATTAATTGACTCATATAATCCCATCATGGTGGCCAAATTCTCTGTTAAACTGTTATACAACTAATTTTCACACCTAATGCAGTTGTTCTAATTTAGATTGTAAGTCTGAGGGTAGGGAGCTGTTTTTGTTGCTGCTGTTGTTCTTTTTCTTGTAAAGCACCATGTGCAGTGATGGATGGCACTATATAAATTATTGTTGTTGTTTAAATGTATTACAAGAAAGTAAATGAGAATTTAATTTCTGTATGTTAATTTCCAAAAGACAAATATAGAGAAGTTAGGCAGATGTATTGAAAGACAAATGGAATATTTTTTGAGAGTGTGATTTCATATATTTAAAAAGTGGTAGCATTCACATCCTATTAAGAGCAATAATGGGGTTGGATTACAGTACTTTCTATTCACCAAAATATACTTTTTAATAAAATTAATCAGATTAAGAACCCATAAAATACCAGTCAAACTGGATACTTTCAAACTGGTAACTTTTAAACTTTAACTTGGGAGTAGGGGTTAACTATCTAAAAGAAGCATCCTTGTGCACATTTCATTTCATTTATATCTGCCTTTTTCACAGTCTGGGACTCAAGGTGACAACAGTTAAAAGAAACATAGTTTAAAAAATAAACCAAATGCAAAAATTACAAATATAATTAAACAATCCATAAAATTAAAGCCAGGTTAAAAAAACGTAACCATTAAAGACAACAAATAAACAAAACACATATAGATAGTACAGCACAGTTTTGCAAGGCCCTTTCCAGGGAGGCTTGTAGGCAGTCTTCAACCGCCTACTAAAATAAAAAAAGTCTTAACCTGCCTGCAGCAAGATAGCAAAGAAGGTGTCAGGCTAACCTCCCTGGAAAGGGAGTTCCAGAGCCTGACAGCATCCACCAAAAGGGCCTTTCCCCATGTTCCCACAAGATGTACTTATGTAGGTGGTAGGACAGAGAGAAGTCCTGCCATAGAGAATTTCACATAATACAAACAAGTAGCTCTTTAGTAACATTTTTAGTGTCTTCCTTCCTGCCCACCTCCCAAAAGAGTTAAACAGTGTAAGGAAGTGTATGTTACTGAAATGTACTGTACTATCTTAAAAGTCTAAAACTAATCACTAGTCCTACCTTAAGACTCATAGATGCCTACAGTCCTACATAGACTCTATGGAATTTAGTAGGGAGGTAGGCTAAGCAGGGCCACTTATAGTTAATACTTGGATGGGATGACACCAAATTAGGAGGGGTAGCTAATACCCCAGAGGATATGATCAGAATTCAAAATGACCTTTACAGATTAGAAAGCTGGGCCAAAACTAACAAAATGAATTTCAACAGGGGGAAATATAGGATACTACACTTGGGCAGTAAAAATGAAAACCACAGATATAGGATGGGTAACACATGGCTTGAGGGCAGTACATGCAAAAGGGATCTAGGAGTCTTAGTGGACCACAAGCTGAACATGAGTCAGCAGTGTGACGCAGCAGCTAAAAAAGCCAATGCAATTCTAGGTTGCATCAATAGAAGTATAGTGTCTAGACAGTGCCACTCTATTCTGCTTTGGTCAGACCTCACCTGGAATACTGTGTCCAGTTCTGGGCACCACAATTCCAGAAGGACATGGACAAGCTGGAACGTGTCCTGAGGAGGGCAACCAGGATGGTGGGAGGTCTGAAAGCCACGCCCTATGAGGAGCAGCTTAGGGAGCTGTGCATTTTTAGTCTGGAGAAGAGAAGGTTAAGAGGGGACATGATAGCCATGTTTAAATATTTGAAGGGATCTCATACTGAGGATATTTGGAAGACTTTACAAAAGAGTCTGGAGTAATAAACACCTGAGGTGAAACACAAAAATCAGTGTGTATAGAGCCATTGCACTGTCTATTCTCCTTTATGGGTCTGAAACATGGGTCACCTATCGCCACCACTTACGACTCCTCGAATGCTTCCATCAGCACTGTTTACGTACAATCCTAAATATACACTGGACTGACTATGTGACAAATGTTGCTGTCCTTGAGCAAGCAGGGATCACCAGCATTGAGGCCATGATATTAAGAACACAGCTGCGCATGTTTCTAGGATGGAGGACCATCGCCTCCCAAAAATAGTACTCTACGGTGAACTTGCCACGGGTCAGCGTAAGAGGGGTGCTCCAAAAAAGCGATACATGGACTCCCTGAAACAACACCTCAGGATCGGCCAAATTGATCACCAACAATGATCCGCCCTGGCCTCACATCGGGAGGCATGGAGACGCACTATCCACAATGCGGCAGCTTTATTTGAGAACTCACACTGAACAAGTCTTGAAGAGAAACAACAATGCAGAAAAAATCACAACCTGGAAACATCACCCAAGGAAACCTTCTGCTGTGCTTTCTGCAACTGGACTTGTCTATCTCGGATTGGCCTTTTTAGTCATCAGCGCGCTTGCAGAAAGCGCGGGGCGAGTCCTTCCTGAATCTTCGTTTGCGAAGAGAAGCCAGAGAGAGAGAGAGAGAGAGAGAGAGAGAGAGAGAGAGAGAGAGAGAGAGAGAGAGACTGAGGATGGAGCAAACTTGTTTTCTGCTGTTCCAGAGACTAGAATACAGAGCAATGGACTAAAATTCCAGGAACAGAGATTCTACTTAAACATTAGGAAGAACTTTCTGCTGGTAAGAGCTGTTCGGAAGTGGAATACACTGCCTCCGAGTGTGGTGGAGTCTCCTTCTTTGCAGGTTTTTAAACTGAGGCTGGATGGCTATCTGTCGGGAATGATTTGATTGTTTATTCCTGCATGGCAAGGGGTTGGACTGGATGGCCCTTGTGGTCTGTTCCAGTTCTACGATTCTATATTTCCTCTTGCCTTAGTCCCCCAAAGACCATCATTAAAACTGAACTTGTCCCCTAATCACCATACCCACAAGTTTTGCATTTCTATTGCTATTCACACATACAGCCTGCTCATTCATAGCTATAAAGGCCTGTTCCTAGGCACTTTACTCCATGCATCTGATGAAGTAGACTTAAGTCTACAAAGCTTATACTATGAACTTCTGTCTCTCAGTCTCAAAGATGCTACAGGATCCCATTGCATTTAATTCAATAGTTTAATTTGTAACACTTAACTTAAACCTTATTAACTGACCTTCACTATTATCCTACCTAAACAACTATTGAAATTCAAATATTTTTGGCTACTGAAAAAATACAGTATTTATCTGGCATATAAAACTCATATGCCATACTTGTTAAGTATTTACTACTTACAAGTCAAATCTACTAAAATGATTCCAGGTCAGATTAGAACACTAGAGAACTGCAGAAAAGTCAGGAATCTGTTTCATTTCAAATTTTCTTCAGGAAAAGCTTTGCTTTCAGATCTTAGTGATATCTTTTGTAAAAACAAACCACCACCACCCAACACCTCTATTTTTTGTTTGATTTTTTTTAAAAAAAATTTAAGACTTTTTTGCTAAAATCTTGTTTGCCCAAAAAACAACATTTTATAGGGGAAAATGTATTTTATGTAAAAAGACAGTTTTCTCCACAAACAAAATATTCCAATTTTTAAAAAATCTTGTGGTGACTATTTTTTCAACAGGATGTCTCATTATATCAAGACACTCTTTCTTGTAATTTGTGAATACTGTACATAGTCTTTCCATTCCTACTCATCACTCAGGACTCTGAATGTATGCAGCACAGCACAGCTCAGACAAAACCACAGGGGTGACATCACCTCAAACAGAACACTTTTTTGGAAGACAATTCACCCATTCATCTACAATTCACTGAGCACTGAGATAAACAATATTTGAGGATGTCAAAACATATCTCTGGTTTTCCCAAGAAATATTGATGTGGATGTGATATTTCTTCTCATCAGTCTTTGACAGACCAGAAAATAAATCCAATGTTGTAGAGACCATCAGAAAGGTAGCTGTCTGTCTGTTTAGCTAACCTAAAAGGGACATCAGCAAAATGGCTGCTGGAAAGGAGGAGGAAGAAGAAAGAAATGCTCAACACAACTCTTGCCATAGAATCTTGCCAAGTCAGTAGCTATTCACAAGTAGCAAGCAGAAACTGGCCAGTATGAGTACGTAAATTATTAGACTGCAAGAAGCAAAGTGCAGCCTTGTAGATGCAGACCTTCTCTGCCCCATGTTTCTCTCCATAGGCTATTTTGACCAGGATGGATGGGAGTTGCAGTCCAGCAACATCTGGAAGGCCACACCTTTTCCAACCACTTTAGACCTTCAGAAATTCTCAGATGGGATTGTGTGACTGGTAAGTGAGGAATCTACTTCCAGTTAAGTTAAAGCAGCATTTTATGTAACAACTGCTCGCATCTCTGCTATAAGGATGCTTGTTTGTACCAGCCTTGTCTTTAACCAGTTACATTTATGGTTTTCATAAATGTAGGATAAAGTAATGTGCCTTCAAGTTGCCTCTTGACTTATCGTGACCCCATTAATTTGATTTGGTTTTCTTAGGCAAGAAATACTAAGAGGTAGTTTGTCACTGCCTTCCTCTGAAATATACCCTAAAACAGTGGATCTTAACCTTTTCTTTACCAGGGACTCTCTTTAAATAATGTTTGTTGCTGCAGACCCCCAGGACTTAACTCAAGATTAAAACCCAAACAACAACAACAACAGCACAACTACACCATCCATTAACCCTTCCCTCAGAGGCACTGGAGGGGAGGGAAGACTCTTCTCCTGCTTCTTCCTGCAAATTTGTGGCTGGAGCAGATTGAACAGCAATGAGCAGGCCAAGCCAGCCAGCCATTGCCTTGGCTCCTGTTGATGTGAGCTGAGCAGCCTTCAAGCCTTTGCAGACCCCCGTAAGGACATCATGGCCCCCTGGGGGTCCACAGACACAGGTTAAAAACCACTGCCCTAAACCACTTGGTGCTACCTGGTAGTCTCCCATCCAAGTACTAACCAGGCCTGACCCTACTCAGCTTCCAAGCTCAGACAAGATCTGTGTCTTCAGGGTATTTCAACCCAGATAAGAGAAGAAGGGAGAAGTTCAGCCTACTACATTTCAGTACTAGACAGAGAGGATAATATTCTGCCTCCTTCTCACTCAGCAAACCAAGTGGGCTACAGGATGCATGGTGTGCTCCACCCATTTTATTAGTAGTGACCCTGTCATAATCTGCATGCCAACTTATCAATTCAACATTATAAACTGAGACACAAGTTCTCTGTTGTCATAAGATTCTGCAATGCCTTTAAATATTTGTAGACAAGTGCCATCAAACATGTTTTGGGAATATGGTGTGAATAATATTGTGTTCTTTTCTACCTGGTGGATCACAATTTATGCCCACCACATGTGCTACTTTGCCTACAATAGTAGACTGACACTAAGACAGTGGAAGAAGAACAAACCAAAGCAACAGCAAAAAGGTCTCTTTATCACAGGACAAACTGCTGACACTTGTCAGGAAGACCATGGTGGATAATGAAAATATAAAGTAACCTGTGATCTGTGTTTGAATTTTGAAAATATTAAGGTTCACAGAACTGTAGTCACAGCTTGTTATACATTTCAGGGCTTACCAGCCTTCTACATTTATATGCAGTGACTAATTTCTGGGTTCTGGTAGCATCATTACCCATGAGTAAAAATGTTTGCAGGCTAATAACTTTGGGTTGCTAATTTACAAGACTGTGCTTTCCCCTTGTATCAGTGGAGTTTGAAAGTTTAAACCTCATCTCATAACAAGACAAACAGTTATTCAGACACATGAACATGGAATATTTGTAAAGAGATGCCACATATTTAGCAGGGCACATAACCTCACAGTAAATCAGGAAGACCAACACAGAACATTGGTCATTTCACATATAGCATTTTAGCATCAGGGATACAAAAAGAAACATATCACTAATACTGTTTTTGAACATGAGCACACACAGCAAAACATGAACTTTATATGATAGCTATTTGAGAACTCACGCCAAACAAGTCTTGAAGAGAAACGACAACGCAGAATCACAACCCAAAAACATCACCCAAGGAGACCTTCTGCTGTGCTTTTTGCAACCGGACTTGTTTATCTCGGATTGGCCTTTTTAGTCATCAGCGCGCTTGCAGAAAGCACAGGATGAGTCCTTCCTGAATCTTCGTTTGCGAAGAAAAGCCAGAGAGAGAGATATGATAGCTAACACAAACATACATTGTCTGTCACGCACCCACTTTGAGCCCTGCTTTGGACTCACAACTTTGGCTTTAAGTCCAGTCTCTAATTAATGGCTGTTGCTGCTCCACAAAAGAAGATCCCTTGAGTGAACACATCAAGTGAGAGCCGTCTCTGGAAAACCCTTCAAGGTGAGAAACCTTGGCCAATTGTAAAATTTTAGAAGCCACTCCTAAATACTGAGATCTGAAGAAGAAGTAAGTACTGGACACTAAGAACAATCCGATTCAAAACCATTTGTCCTCTTTTCATTCATTGTTTCCATTTCTTTTTCAGAATTACATTGGGCCTGACAATAGAAACAGCACTTACTATCCCAGACCTTTCAGATAAGCAGACACAAAATGTGTGATCCTTCAAAGAAAGCAATCTCCTGTGTAAACATAGGCAGATTTATTATTTTTTTAAAAAAAATTAGAAGATAATCCTTTAGTCTCAGTGTCAGAATTTGAATGTTATACCTATGTCCAAATGGTAAAATTATAACAGGCACCTACTTTTCATTTAGTGTTCTTAGAACAAGCCTTCAATATATATAGGAAAAGGCAGAAAGCCAGCAAAATAATGTGCTTCAAGACTATAATTTCTAGACCAATAAAAAGCCAAAGAGGAACAAAATGCTTAGGTTTTACAGAGAAAAATCAAAAACACCATTAAGTAAAGGACAGATTTGAAAAGATGCCTATGTATCTGGCCTTCAAAATATCCAGAATTATGTAACTTTTAAGTAGACCGTGTTTCTTTAAATGCAACTTACAAGTAAATATGCTTGCAAGTGTACATTCTTTGGAATGAGGGCCTAATGAGGTCACAGACAGTCACAGACTATGCCACAATTTTAAAATGACAATTCCACTGGTATGACCTGTTTTCAGTTCTAATTATTAATTAAAATAAAACAATGTTACTAGATATACCCATGATTAATGCGCTTTTAGAGTTCACAACTCGTTGCTCAGGGTCCAACAGTGTTTTGAATCGCTGGGCTGTCCATAATTTGCCAAGCTGAAAGATAGCAACCCTATGAGACACTGGATTTTTCTGAGCACATTCAGTGGCTGAATGATGCCAATGTGACCAACTCAAACTGAATTTGATGGGCGTGATGGTTTTTTCTAGTATGTTTGGTTGGCACTGCAACTGACGGTTAGACTAGACGACCCTTTTAACTCTGTAATTTTATGAAGCAAGGCCGAACTGAAAACGGCAACAATTAAGCAGAATAATTTCAAGATAGCAGTGAGAGACAAGATGTTTGAGTGACCTGGGTCCAGCCAGATCTGTGCAAAGCACTAACAAAGGGGCTAGTGAAAGTCCAGCATGCACAGCAAGGAATGGAAAGCTGTATCCACTCACTAACAAACAATTTAGTTCTGAAACTGCTTCACCTCAGTAGTAGTTTTAATTCAGTACTTGTTCTTGGTTTCAGAGCCTCAGAGGAGGGATGTAGGAACAATTTAGGTGCAGCAGATACCTGGACAAAAAGAAAAGACAGAGAAGAGTCAGGCTTAAATCCAATTTTAAGAGCAGACTGATTCAAACCCCCAAACCCAGTTGTGTTAGTATTAAGCTACCAAGTTCCTGTTTATTCAGTGTGTCTACTGTAGTTGGAACTGAGAATTGAATCTAGGCCTTGGTCTCCTATCCATGCAATACTTTTAGTCATTGCTTTTGGTTTTTAACATGGATGCTGTGCTAGACTCGGGCCTAAATTTCCCTTTTAGTCTTGACTAGAGTAAACATGTTGAATCCATTAGATTTATCTACATGTTGACTCACAGTTCAACAACTGACTGAATGGGTCTACTCCAGATGGGACTAACCAACAGGATGCCAGCCTTGGTTTTAATGCACAGTTCTTCCACCTTTATGTGTAGTGCCTTCAAGTCACCTGTCAATTTATGGCAACCCATAAATTGCATAGGGTTTTCTTAAGCAAGGAATACTCAGAGGTGGTTTTGCCAGTTCCTTCCCCTGAAATATAGCTTACAGCACCTGGTATTTCTTGGTGGTCTCTACCCTGGTTAGCTTCCAAGATCAGACAGGACCTGGTGCCTTTAGCGTATTTAGGCCCTTAAGTCTATCTACGAAGGTCCTCAACCTAATTATCACTGAGATGGCATAACTTACACCACTTTGGAATACATGATGGATTTAACATGAATTAATGCACATCCACATGAAAAAATAAGCACACACACCACCCCAAACCCTGAAAATGGGAAACTAAAAGGGGAGCAAAGTTTTCATCTGGGCTTCTTCCTTCTGTTCTCACTTTCTGTATGAAAAATGCTCCTTCCATTGATCCTTCACTTCTTTACCACTAAATTTTAACCCTCAACATTTTTTTCCTTTTCATCTTAGTATCCCTTCTCCCTCTTCCTCCTTATCCTCACTTCCCTGTTTAACCCATCTTTATTCCTTCCCCAGACTGGGGGCTTGTTTTTCCTCCCCATCAAATATCTCTCTCTTCCATCTTCCTCTT
Organism: Gambelia wislizenii; assembly: GCA_030847615.1. Lineage (NCBI taxonomy): Eukaryota > Metazoa > Chordata > Lepidosauria > Squamata > Crotaphytidae > Gambelia > Gambelia wislizenii. The sequence continues at coordinate 374,883,145 of JAUMIR010000001.1, forward strand.
TTCCTCATGATATTCTACCTTCTACTTGTTGATTCAGGTTTTTTTTTCTTTTTTTATCCAACATTTTTCCCTGGAAGCAATGGGGCTTTATTTCAGTCAGGACTTCAAAGACCATAGTGTCAGAAACTTTATCAGCATGGTGTTGGGGGGGGGTCACACCAAAAGTACAAGTGAGGGGGAGGCAGCAGCAACAGTAACAACTAATTGTGAGTATATATAGAATGTGTTTCCTTCTCTTCTAGTTGATCACAACAGGAGACAGTCATTAAGGATTGGGTACCCAGTTCAGAAACTATATTTTCTAGGTAGGTTTAAGCCCAGACAGTTCTCAGGTAACAAGAACCTGAAAGGAAGACAGAGGTGAAGACCATGGGCTCTTTCACACTACACAACTATAGCACTACTAGCTGGACCTGGTGTACCATACGCCATTAAAAAACTCCCCAAAACTTGCCCAGTAGACCTCACAGCAACTCTGTAAGGTAGGCTGGTGGATTTGAATTCCCCCTTCCCGTCCCCGCCACTGCCGCCACCAGCTGACTGTCTGGGTTCTGTCGCGGTGGTAGCAGTGGTGTCCCGCTGCTACCGTCAGTAGTTGACTGCCTGGGTCCCATCGCAGCCCGTGACTGGTGACTGGCAGGGGGCGGGCTTGTGAGACTGGGTTGTAGATGCAGACTGAGTGGCAGAAGTGGATTGTGAGGTAGAAAGTGAATTTGCATGTGGGTGGTGATTGGTTGGGTGCCTTTCCTGAGCAACCAATCAGCACACTGGGAGAGGAAACATACCCAAGAGTTGGAAACATACCCAGGCCCATTGTACATACCCAGGCCTTTTATATATATAGATGATTCCACTTTAATTGCCATAGTTACGTCTTATGGAATCCTGGGATTTGCAATTTAGGAAGACTTCTCTGCCAGAGCACTCTGGTGCTTCACTAAACTGCCAAGATTCTGCAAGAAGCAGCCATGGCAGTTAAAATGGAATCACATATACACACACGTACAATCATATGTACATTTCTGTCAGTGACCAGTAAAACAAATGGAATCACAGTACTACAATCGTGTAGTTTGAAATGTCCCCTGAACACATCGAGGAGACCAGGATCCTTCCATTCATGTCTCCATTTCTTCCTACCACCCAAGTTCTCCCTCTGCCTCATATTAATAGAAATAAATTAATAAAGTTCAAACCAGGTGGAGTCATAATAATAACCAGATAGCTTTGTTACATTAAAATAAGCTTATGCTTTTTCCCACTCACCCTTTCTACTATGACAAAACAGCCAGTGAAAGTACACAAGGGCATAGAAATAAAGAAAAGACAAGCCTTTTGTAGAGACCCCCATTATATTATCAAACAGTTGCTGCTGCATGCACAGCAAACAGGTTTTTCCAGAATGTGTCCTGGAGTTGGCCTAAAGCCAGGGAGGATGAGATGTTTCTTGGTTATTATTATCTTACAGCATGACTAGGCTCTTTTCTAAAGATCTCTGTAAACTATTATAAATTTGACTACTCAAACAAGCAGCTAACACCAAGTTAAGAATGCGAGGTTAAACTATATTCTCTACACACACACTCCGATGTAGTGCATACAAATTTCTATACAGGTCAACCCCCATATCCACAGGGAATATATTCCAAAACCCTCTGTGGATACCTGTAACCGTGGATAATAAGGAACCCTATTATTTTCAGTGAGACAAATACAGGAAAGTTGACCATGGAATCACATTGGGAGACCTAGAAATGCCTAGTGAGAACATATTTTTTTCAGATGTGGATACATGAAACTGTGGATACCGAATCTGTGGATACGGAAGTCAACCTGTATAGATTAAAAGAATTCGGATAGGGTTTGCAACCGAAAACCCTAAAAAAAAAAAAGCAATACTAAAGAACTGAAACATTTCTTCTTGGTGGGGAGGGAAGGGTTGTTTCACAATTATATGTTCTAGGCAACTGGGATGTTCTGAAACATGGAAAACAGGTTATGTTATATACATCCTTGATCAGAACAAAACATCCCCTATATATCCAATACCTGAAAGGTTTGAGGAGGGGTGAGAATCACAAGGCCAACTCCTACAACCACTTAATGGAAGTAAGCCCCATCGAACTGGAACCACTTAATGGAAGTATGCCCCATCGGGACTTACTTCTAAGTATTTACATATAAAATTCACCAGTACTGAAACGATGGCTAGCAACCCATGAACAAAAGTTTAACTCATATCCATGTTACCCTTCAATTAGGGCGTGTTCACCTTCGGGAGGACTGCTTTAAGAATGATAAAATGGTGGCATTCCTCCCTCGCCCTCCATGCCTGCTGACATCCCAGCACTGGCAGCTGTGCAGGGTCTCCCTGGAGCAATGAATGCCAAGAATGCTGGAGGTGGCAATCCGGGCCCCCACTGACTGACCCAGCGCTTCCAGAGCGAGCAGAAGCGAAGCACCCCCCCACCCCCACCCCAAGGCCAGTTTTGCTGCAGCGCCAAGCCTGAGGCAAGTGGGGGAGACAGTGGGGGGTTTATGGCGCGCCTTGACAGCCGAGCCTCAGCCTCCCCTTCTTCCCAGGTGAGCTCCCGCTCCATCCTGGGGGTGGTGATGCTGGACCTCTCCCAGCATTGGCACGGGTTGCTGAGGTGGGGGAGAGCCTCCTTTGTTCCCTTTGCCACACCCTAAGAAAGTAGGAGGTCAACCTGGTAGCAAACAACAACAACAACACCCCAACATGCTACCAACAGGGTCCCCTGGCATCTTTGCCTCCTGGAGGAAGGGAAGCAGCGCGCGGGAAGGGACTGAATTGGGTCTGCGAGGCATGGCGAGCCCCCCATCTCTCCTCTCCTTTCCCTCCTGCTTACCTGGGGGGGGGGCGTCTTGAGAGGAGGAGGCTTCTGGCATCCAGCGACCTCCTCTAGATGCTGCTGCTGCTGCCTCCTCCTCGCTGCCGCCGCCGCCGCCACCCCCAACTGGGGCAAGGAAAAGGGCGGGTCGGCCACAATAACCACCACCACACAGGCGAGGGGCGGGAAAGCGCGGGGCCGCTCTCCTCACGGCCGGCCGGGTGGCTGCAGAGGGCCGGAAGCGGCCGCTTCCTCGAAGGGCGCCGTCATGGCTGTGCGCGGCGGCCAGAGGCGGAGAGGGGCTGGCCTGGGCAGCCGGAGTCTAAGCGGCTGCGGAGAAGCCGCCACCAGGGGTAGGAGGCGGATAATGGGCCGGCGAGGCGCGCAAGCAGGGCCGGTTTAAGGAACTGGGGGGCCTCCTGCAACGCTTGGGGGGACATATGTTTATCTCAGGTCAATGTAACCTAACCTAGTCACAGTACAGGATATTCAGATTACTACTTTTTCAGAAGGAGGGTTACGACGCCCCCTCAATGTCGGGGCCCCTGTGGCTGCAGGTGCTGCAGGGCCCTTAAACCGGCCCTGCGCGCAAGAGGCGGCGGCGGCTTTTTCTCCGGGACCCTGAAGGTGTGAGGGGGACCCAAGGCGGCTCCTTCCCGGGTCTCTTCCTTCCATCTCTCCCGCAGCCTCCCGGCTTCCCTGCCCGCCTCTCCGTGGACGGTCCGGGGGCCGGGAAGAGAAGCCGCAGCGTAGATAGGACGACGATGACCGCGCCATCCCCGCTGGCCTCTCCAAAACACGGGGACAGATTGTCGTCCGGCCAACTAATTAACGCCTGTCTACACTGCAGAAATACAGCAGTTTGACACCACTTTATCCACCATTGTCAGCTGCTCTTGCCACACAAAGGGCAGCCTCCGGCCCACAGAAACAAGCAATAGACAGGAGCGGTTTCTTGATGCAGGAATTTTATTATAGACAGTGGCTGGGGGGGACAGAGAGGCCGGAGCCTCAGCAAAAACAGATATGACTTGCGCACAGGGTGCCTATTGATCAAGTTTTCAAACAGATTTTATAGTCTTCTGGAATACTATTTGTTTCTCTAGTGACCTATTCGCTTTAGGAACTCTCAATTCAAGCTAAATCCTAATTATGGCTGTTTTTATTTAACTAGGCAGCCAAAGCAATTTCAAATTGTTCTACTTTTGTAGCATGAGGAAAGTATATAGATAAGAAACCAGAAAATCTTCCCAGATACATTTCTTCTTCTTCGGGTCGACATAACCTGCGATACAGTACCATTCTCTGATCTCTGTTTTCAAGCAAAACACTTTTAATTGGGGTTGGGAGAGAGCCTTTTCAATGAGTAATCTTTCTGCCCTTCCTGGCCTACTAGATTTAATAAATGGCTGCTCATCTCAATTTTAGACAGGTCTCTGACTATTGGTCACACAATAGATCTATCCTATGGAATCCTAGTCTCTGTCGTTTTGTAAGGTATTTAGCATTTTCTATCAGAGAAGCGTGGTGCCTCACCAGACTACAAATACCAGGATTCCAGAGGAGAGACCCCCCCCACTCTCTGGCTTTTCTTCGCAAACGAAGATTCACAAAGGACTCATCCCACGCTTTCTGCAAGCGCACTGATGACTAAAAAGGCCAATCCGAGATAAACAAGTCCGGTTGCAGAAAGCACAGCAGAAGGTCTCCTTAGGTGATGATTCCAGGTTGTGATTTTTTCTGCATTGTCGTTTCTCTTCAAGACTTGTTCGGCGTGAGCTCTCAAATAAGGCTGCAGCATTGTGGATAGTGCATCTCTAAGCCTCCTGATGTGAGGCCAGGGCAGACCATTGTTGGTGATCAATTTGGCTGAGCCTGAGATGTTGTTTCAGGGAGCCCTTGTACCGCTTTTTTGGAGTGCCCCTCTTACGCTGACCTGTGGCGAGTTCACCGTAGAGTACTATTTTGGGGAGGCGATGGTCCTCCATCCTAGAAACGTGCCTGTGCCCTGCCCAGCGCAGCTGTGTTCTCAATATCATGGCCTCAATGCTGGTGATCCCTGCTTGCTCAAGGACAGCAACATTCGTCACATAGTCAGTCCAGTGTATATTTAGGATTGTGGGTAGACAGCACTGATGAAAGCATTCGGGGAGTCATAAGTGGTGGTGATAGGTGACCCATGTTTCAGACCCGTAAAGGAGAATAGACAGTACAATGGCTTTATACACATTGATTTTTGTGGTTCACCTCAGGTGTTTATTACTCCAGACTCATTTGTAAAGTCTTCCAAATGCGCTATATGCCTTTGCTAATCTGTGATCGATCTCTTTGTCAATCTTAGCATCTGAGGAGATGATGCTTCCCAGGTAGGTGAACTGCTGAACGGACCTAAGCACAGATTTGCCGATGGCAATGTGGGGATGATGGTGTTCGTCCTGTGGTGCAGGCTGGTATCATAGAATCATAGAATTGCAGAGTTGGAAGAGACCACGAGGGCCATCCAGTCCAACCCCCCTGCCATGCAGGAAATCTTGATCAAAGCATCCCCGACAGATGGCCATCCAGCCTCTGTTTAAAGACCTCCAAGGAAGGAGACCCCACCACACTCTGAGGGAGTGTGTTCCACTGCCGAACAGCTCTTACTGTCAAAAAGTTCCTCCTCATGTTGAGGTGGAATCTCTGTTCCTGGAGCTTGCACCCATTGCTCCGTGTTCCAGTCTCTGGAGCAGCAGAAAACAAGCCTGCTCCATCCTCAGCGTGACATCCCTTCAAATACTTAAACAGGGCTATCATATCGCCTCTTAACCGTCTTTTTTCGAGGCTAAACATACCCAGCTCCCTAAGTCTCTCTTCATAAGGCATCGTTTCCAGACCTTTCACCATTTTAGTTGCCCTTCTCTGGACATGCTCCAATTTGTCAATATCCTTTCTGAATTGTGGTGCCCAGAACTGGACACAGTATTCTAAGTGAGGTCTGACCAAGGCAGAATAGAGTGGCACTATTACTTCCCTTGATCTAGACACTATACTTCTATTGATACAGCCCAAAATCGCATTGGCCTTTTTAGCTGCCGCATCACACTGTTGGCTCATGTTCAACTTGTGGTCTACTAGAACTCCTAGATCCCTTTCGCACATAGTCTCATTCAGCCAGGTCTCTCCCATCCTATATTTATGCATTTCATTTTTCCGCCCTAAATGCAGTACTTTACATTTCTCCGTATTGAATTTCATTTTGTTAGCTTTGGCCCAGCTCTCCAGTCTATCCAGATCATTCTGAATTTTGATCCTGTCCTCTAGGGTATTAGCTACTCCTCCCAATTTGGTGTCATCTGCAAATTTGATAAGTATGCCCCTAATTCCCTCATCTAAGTCATTGATAAAGATGTTGAATAGCACTGGGCCCAGGACAGAACCCTGTGGCACCCCACTGGTCACATCTTTCCAAGACGAAGAGGAGCCACTGCTGAGCACCCTTTGGGATCGGCCGGTCAACCAGTTACAAATCCATTGAACAGTTAACTTGTCTAGCCCACATTTTACAAGCTTGTTTGCAAGAATGTCATGGGGAACCTTGTCAAAGGCCTTACTGAAATCAAGGTATGCAATGTCCACAGCATTCCCTTCATCTACCAAGCTGGTAACTTTATCAAAAAAAGAGATCAGATTAGTCTGGCATGACTTGTTTCTCTGAAACCCATGTTGACTTTTTGTGATTATGGCATTGCCTTCTAAATGTTCACAGACTCTCTGTTTAATGATCTGCTCTAGAATCTTCCCTGGTATTGATGTCAGACTAACTGGACGATAATTGTTGGGATCCTCTTTTTTCCCCTTTTTGAAGATGGGAACGACGTTTGCCCTCCTCCAGTCTGCTGGGACTTCTCCTGTTCTCCAGGAGTTCTCAAATATTATTGCCAATGGCTCTGAGATTATATTTGCCAGCTCTTTTAATACTCTTGGATGTAGTTCATCTGGTCCTGCAGATTTAAATTCATTTAGATTAAGAAGGTATTCCTGTACTACCTCTTTACTTATTTTGAGCTGGATTTCCCCTATTGTGTCCTCTGTTCCATTATCCTCAGGTTGGTCCTCCTTTTCCTTTTCTGAAAACACTGAGGCAAAGAAGGTGTTGAGTAATTCTGCCTTTTCTCTGTCCCCTGTTAGCATTTTGCCATCTTCTCCACGTAGCAGCCCTATCATTTCCTTCTTCCTCCTTTTGCTGCGGACATACCCCCAAAAAACCTTTTTATTGTTCTTAACCTCCCTAGCAAGCCTGAGCTCATTCTGCGCTTTAGCTTTTCTGACTTTACTCCTACACGTGTTCGCTATCTGTTTGAATTCTTCTTTGGTGATTTCCCCCCTTTTCCATTTCCTATACATGTTCCGTTTAAAACTTAGCTCCATTGAAAGTTCTTTAGTCATCCATCCTGGTTTCTTGAGACACCTCCCATTTTTCTTCCTCAATGGTACTGTTTGAAATTGTGCCTTCAGTATCTCCCTTTTGAGAAAGTCCCATCCGTCTTGAGGTCTCTTCTCTTTTAGTATTCCTGACCATGGGATGACCCCCAGTATTTCCCTGAGTTTATTGAAATCAGCTCTCCTAAAGTCAAGAATGCGTGTCTGACTATGCCTGGCTTCTCCTTTCCATTGTATAACAAACTCCAGGAGAACATGATCACTCTCACCTAAGGATCCCACCACTTGCACCCCATTAACCAGGTCGTCTCTGTTGGTTAGGATCAGATCTAAAATAGCTGACCCCCTTGTTGCCTCTTCCACCTTTTGGACCATGAAATTGTCTTCCAGGCATGTAAGGAATTTGCTAGACCTTGTAGTTTTGGCTGAGTTAGATTGCCAGAAAATATCAGGATAGTTGAAGTCACCCATCACTACTACATCTCTCCTTTCTGCATGTAAAGAACTTCCGTTTTCTTCAGGTTGACTTCCAGCCCAAACAGCTCTGCAGCTGTTCCGAAGCAGGATGTTAGGCGCTGCAGAGCTGCTTCTGTGTGGGCAACAAGGGCAGCAGCAGCAGCGAAGAGCAGCTCACGAACTAGATAGTTTAGAGTCTTAGTGTGAGTCCTCAGATGGCTTAAGTTAAACAAGCTACCATCAATACTGAAAATGTTCAGCCCATCGATTCAGGATGGAGGCTTTATCAGTAATTAATGTTTGACCATCTGTACTGTATAAGGAGATTTGGACCTGATAAGTAGGTACAAACAGTGCTTTAAGAGCTTCATAAAATCCTCTAAGATCACCCAGATCAGCACAGCGTTGTCTTTTTTCTGCTATATTGATCCACTGTTTGTTCTACATGTCTCACAGTTTTTGTTGAAGTTTACTACATGTGAGACGGAAAGCTGCTCTTCTTACGTGGCAAATTGGCTGGGCAAGGTAGGCCTGGTGAGCAGTTCTCTTCTTTGCCAACAGCTCCTGGATCTCTTGGTTGTTTTCATCAAACCAGTCTTGATTTTTCTTGTGGGAGAACCCGAGGGATTCTTCCACAGACTGGAGGATGCTGTTTTTGATATGTTGCCAAAGCACTGTAGGAGAAAAATCTGTAGGATGGTCTTCAAGTTTTGTTTGCAGGTTTGGCTGGAAATTGTCTCTCATGGTAGCTTGTTGAAGATTGTTGACTTGGAGTCTCTTCTTTAAGATGCCACCCCTCTTAGGTTTGAACTTAAGATGAAGATTTAGTTTACATCTGACGAGGTGATGATCTGTTTGGCATTCTGCACTGGACATCACTCGAGTATGACGGACATCGCAAATGTTTCTCTGGCGGACTAGAACATAGTCAATGAGGTGCCAATGTTTGGATCAGGGATGCATCCAGGTTGTCTTCAAGCTATCTTTTTGCTGAAAGATAGTGTTTGTAATTGTCAGCTGTTGTTCTGCACAGAACTCTAGCAAGGGGTGTCCATTATCATTGCAATTTCCAACACCATGCTTGCCTAAGACACCTTTCCAGGCTTCGGAGTTCTTTCCTACTCTGGCATTGAAGTCACCAAGGATAATAATTTTATCTTTTACAGGGACTTTTTGTATGAGTTGGCGTAGGTCTGCGTAGAATTTGTCTTTCTCTACAGGGTCGGCTTGCATATTTGGGGCATATATACTAAAGAGAACAACATGTGGGAGGTGTAAGGAAATAATGTGATCAGAGTGTTCTGTTGGCAAGGGTTCGAGTTTGGAAGCAATGGAATTTTTAATCATAAAGCCTACTCCTGAAAGATGTTTTTCGGTTTGGGGTTTGCCAAACCAGTAAAGTGTGTAGCCGGCGCCGTGTTCTTTAAGGCTGCCTTCCTCATGGAGACGAACTTCACGAAGAGCAGCAGTGTCAATATTAAGTTGTGATAGTTCATGGGCTATTAGAGCAGAACAATGCTTAGGCCGTTCACTATCTGCAGAGTCTCGCATGGTTCTGATGTTCCAGCATGCAAGCATCAGTTTATTTACACCTTTGGAGGCCGGTGTATGCCTTTGTTTCTTTGCCTTGGTTTGACCGCATCAGAAGATGCCTGTTGGCCATGGCTAGGCAACCAGGTAGATGGGGATAAGCTTTCATTAGGCCACCTTTTCTAGGCCCTTCTCCATATGGAGCAAGTAGTGCTCTCCTTAAAAAAGCCTGCTTGGTCGTTCAGGATGCTGCCGAACAAGACTGTCATCTCCCGGGTCAGCCTCAAGGGACCAAAGTCCTGAACCGCCTGCATGCAGGGTTGGGTCTGCAGCTTCCAGTGCATCTTTACACCTGCTGTTTCGTCCCTCGCCTATCGCTACAGGCCTTTTTCGGAATTGGATTTGTCCTTCGAGCCTGTGCAATGGATTTTTCTGGTGGAGTGCAGCGTGCACAGAACTGACCTCACGCTTTAAACCAAAGGTTCATCTGCTGTGGCCTTGCAAGCATAGACGGTAGCAGCAAGGTCCTTGGGTCGTAGGTTTATTTAGAGTTTCCTTCTTTTAGATGGTTGATCTTACAAGGTTGGATGAGCACCGTCTGCCCGGGTTTGGGATTAGAATTTTCCTTCTTCTAGGATGGTTGCCATAAGGCTAGAGAGCCCATCCTGCCCTTTGACGCTCTTTGTCAGACCCTTCGGTTTTGACCTGTCTAGCATGGGAGACCCTACCAGTGGCTATTATGGCACCACCAGCATAGCTCAAAACATCATTAGGGTACGCAACCCTCTCTCCTACGACAAGGGGGCATCAATGGAGAGGAGAGAACTATAGTGGATAAAGGGATGTCAAACTGCTGTATTTCTGCAATGTAGACAAGCCCAAAGCAGAATGCTGGTTTTCAATAAAACTCTGGCTGAGCATTGATGGTGTTTTGGAGAGAGAGGTATGTGTGTGTTGGATTAAGGGGAGAAAGGAAAGGCGTGGAGGCTACAGCCATAGGGCATGGTAGAAGATGAGCCACCTGTAAACTATTTTAATGTGTATGTTATCAGGAAGCTTTATTCGCTCTTCCCCCAGTCTGGTAAAGTAAATGTCTTTGAATGCCCCGTGCATTTATTGAGACATCCAGCCCTGCAGTGTGGTTTACTTTCAGCTGAGTGTGCTTACTTAATCAGTGTATAATACTATGGACTTTTTCAAACGGGGTAAAAAAAAAACCAAGGAGGTCGGGAGAAGAACGGGGCTGTCATGCTTACAGAGCCCCGCAACAACAACCTGAAGAGGGATGCACAGCTATTTAATAAAACTTCATATAAAACCCATACTTCACAGAAACAGCAGTCAACACTAGTAAGAAAAAGGCAGATCCATAAAAACAAACGCAACAATGTTCTGCAATAATGGCAGACACACACAAGGCTTCATATTGGAATCAAAAAAGACAAAGCTGATGCTAGATCGGCTTCTCTTAGGAGGGCATTTTGGACACATGGTGACTCAACTGAAAAGGCCTTCATTGGCCACCTGTTAGTGTGACAGGACTTTCATAAATGCAGACTTAAACTAAGTTTTTTTTAATGGCTAAAACTCTTTGTATTTTACATTTTAAATATCAAAATTTGGCAAAAACAATATGTAAATTTCAGATTTGCCAAGCTCATACAGTGAGAGACTGGTTGAGTTGAGAACCTAAGCCTAAATCCAATTCTTGGGCCTAATTAGTCTCACTGAAACAATGGGGTTTACACAAGTGTTAATTTATTGAGACACCAAGCCAATACACCTGAGGGGGCACATAAGAGTGACTAAATATCTAAAAACAGAGGACTGGTTCAATTGATTGAATCTGTCTATGCAAGGTTTCTCAGCCAGGGTTCCTAAAACTTAGGGTTGCACAAGAAGTTGCTAAGGGTTCCATGAGCTGTAGATATAATTTTTATTATAGACCTGAAAATTGTTTCAAGGGTTCCACCAGGGTAATAAGGTTGAGAAAGGTCTGTCTACTGTATCTAGGACTAGCAACTAGCCTTAGGCTTTTAGAAGAGCTATGGCCTAAGTCAAATAAGGCACAAGAATCCATTGTGTTTAAAGTGCCAAACTAGAACAACCTGTGTTCAAGCTCCTGGATGATCTTGGGCCAGTGATCTGCAACGGCTTAGTTCACTGATGGCGAACCTATGACATGCGTGTCAGCACTGACACGCGTAACCATTTCTGATGACACGCGGCTGCTGAGGCAGCTGCATGTCGAGAAGGATGTTTCATTCTCGGCTCCTGCATGGCAGGATGCTGCTCCTGAGGATGAAACATTTGCAACAAGAGTCTTGGAGTTAGAGCCTAACTCTAAGGACATTTTCAGACACAAAAAAGTCATCCTGAGGGATCGGGAGAGGTACGCAGCTGTTAGTTTTTGGTTTATTAAATACAATGATATATAACAATTATACATTTATGTTATTTAAACTATAAATATCATGAAATAATGTTTTTTTTCCTGAAAGTGACACACCGCCTGAGTTATGCTCAGTTTTTTTGCGAAGTTTGACACACCAAGCTCAAAAGGTTGCCCATCACTGGCTTAGTTTGTAGGTTTGTCAAGCAGAGAGTGTAGGAAAGGACTACACATGCCAACCTGAAGTACCTGGAGGAAGCGTAGGACTAAAAATTTAAACACAAATAGAACATGATCTCCTCAGTTTGGGGTAGTAGATTGATTAATTGGGAGTTTTGTAATAAATGTCATGTACTATGTGTATAGCCTGAATACTCTGAAGGTACCAGATCCTATCTGATCTTGGAACCTAAGCAAGGTCAGGCCTCATTAATCCTTGGGATGGGGGATGACCAAGGAACACCAGGAGCTATAAACTATATTTTGTTGGAAGACAAAGACAAAACCTCTGACTATTCCTTGCCTAAGAAAATCCTATAAAATTAAGGGGGCCATCATAAGTCGACAAACGACTTTGAAGGAACATACCTGAACACACTGTGCGGATCTTAATCTGATCTCCAAAGTCTTAATCTGATCCCCAAAGTTAGTTAAATCCAATTGAATCAATGGATCTCATGCTGGAAGAAAAGCAGGATATAAAACAGTCAAATACAATTTAAACATGTATTTATCTAATGAATTATCATTGATTCATTGTGTATTCTAGTTGGGACTAACAACTGGATTTAGTCCAGTTTGTCCTGGACTAAATTAATATTCAGGTCACATTGTAGTTGTTAAGAGGTCCTGTGTGTGCTCTCTTTCTTTATAAATTAAACACACACCAGTGGATTTGAGCTTTAAAAAATAGCTAATATGGAACTGAAACCTGTCCGTTAGGGGAAAACATTTATGAGAGCAAAGCCAATGGTTGTGTAGAGGCAGCTGATGTTACAATTAGTATCTGATATTTTTTCATCCTATAGCTGTTCTTAGGATAGTGAGATAATGGGTTATAGGGGAAATTGGTTTTCTTCACTCCAGGTAATAACTTTATTGTCCAGAACACAAGTCTGTCACTGTCGTCCTGCTAGAAGAATTCTTAATGTTCTTAGTAGACTTCTGTGATGGAGCCATAGGGATCCTTTTTCCTCAGTACGTTCCCATCCATGCTGGATGAGAAGAGTCTTCTTTAGTCCAGCATTTTCTTCACACAGTAGCAAACCAGTTGCCCCAAAAGGGAAGCTCATCAGCAGAACATGAGTTCAACTGCACCCTCCTGCTTTCAGCCACCAAGCTACAGAGACATACTGCCTTTAATACTGGAGGGGCTATAAATCCACTGTGACTAGTATCCACTAATTTTTAATCATTCATCAAATTCAGATGGCTTCTGTTCTCTTGTGGATCTGAATTATATTTTACCACTGCCTGGAAATTTCCCATAGCTCAAACTTGGTTTCCATCCAGAAAAGAATGGGAACTATTGTGACAGGATTGGCTTAGCGCAGATAAATAACAAGAGCAGGTCAAAAAGAGAAGTGATAGCTTTTACAGAGATAATCATATAATAAACTGTTTTTTACAGGTACCAAAGAGCAGCCAAAAAACAAACTCCAACCATTAACCAATTGCCTAAAAGGGAGCAAAGTCTGAATCCCCAAACATTTTATATAAAGATACTGAAGGAAAACTTCAGCAAACCCTAAAGGAAAAAAACGACATGGTTTCCACATAACTTGAGGTTATTATAATCAGCCATTTGAACAAAAGGCCAAAAATGCAGGCCCAAGCTGCAAATGATACCCTCAGGCAAGAAAGCCAACCATGGGACAAAGCAGTTACTGAAATGCAAGATACCTTCCAGAATCAGATTGGCTCAATCACCACTGTGTATTCATTCAGTAGACACCCAGGAGGGTGATACTGGCTTCAGCTGTGCTACTGTACTACGGTACCTAGCTACAGGGTTTTATACAACCAGGTAGCACTTTATTCCTATGATTCTCATGCCTAAGAGGTAGTTTCCTAGCCCTTACTTTTACAATCATTTGACATGGCTAGACTTTAGGGCAAGTTACCACAAGTCAAGCCAAAATTAGGATATACTACTCTACCATGCAGTATAATACTTAGAAGTACAGGGAATTTTATAAAGTCTTTCTTAGGAAAAGCTTTCACAAATAAAGATGTCAGGTTACTTTGGCACACCATACATTTAAAACCAGCAGGCGAAATCTGGAGCACACATCACAAAAGTTTCCTCCCCAATAAAGAAAATTAAAAAACAAACAAACAAACAATTACCAACACAGGGCTCTGCCAGATTGGTCTAAAGAAGAGTGAGTTCTCACAATATAGTTGCTTGGGATTTGCTGCTTGATGTTGCTGCCACATCAGCTTGATCCATTCTTTGTGGCTGTTTGCAGCAATTATCTTGAATCTACACTAGGGCTCTTCCAAAGTTTTTTTTTTTTAATGGGGGCATGGTATGCCGAGGGAGACCCTATGGTTTGAAAGACAAATGTTCTCCTCTCAGTGAGTTTTTATTTCCCCCCCCCTCAGCGTTACATTGCAAAAGTACCATTTTACAGATGCACTATAACAATATACTTCTGAAAAGTTTTTTTTTTAAAAAGCAGTGAGGAGGAAAATATATATATATATATTTTTTGTTCCAATAGGTCTTGGAATTAGAAAGAAACCCACTTGAGAGTGGGAATAAAATGTTGTAGCTGGTGACAGGAATTGTCAAAAAAATAGTCTGGGACAACCATAATCTCCAGCAATCTCTGGGCACATTTGCTCTGGCTAGAGGAGTCTATAGCCTCTCTTTCAAAATCTTGCCAGGCTCCATTTTGTTTCAGGGCAATTCCCTGCTTGGTTAACAAGAACAAACCTGGCTTGATATGCCATGGAGAAGCAGCCAAACAAGGAGACTCAGGTTCATGGTTAGAAGAAAATGACAGACTATGTTTGCCTCAAACCAGCAATGTCATCAGTAAGGAAATCACCTTCCTTCCCCTTAGTAGTGTGTATGTGCAGCAGTCACTGACTGCCCATGTAGCATTTAATCTCTGTGTTGGCATCATGAGCTGGAGGTAAGGGGATGCTATAACACATACGCAGCATCTACTGCCTGTCTCTTGTAAAATTCCCTTGTCAAGCAGGAGATACGAACAGGGCACCATTATTTTTAATTTGTGGAGTAGGAAGAAAAAAATTCTATAGCAACTACCAACAATAATTGACTGCCAAGTCCTGCTAGAACAAGGACTTGTACTTCAGTTACCAAGAGAAAATACACAAATCTGAGTTAACAAAGCATCTGACAAAGAAGCTCCTTTTTACAAGACTTTTTAAGACCTTCCCACCCCTTCCTTCTCATCCTCTGACTAGCTAGAATTTTTAGCAGCATTAGCATTGGGAGGATGCTGGAGGGGGGCTGGAGAAGAACAGGTTGCTTACCTGTAACTGAGTAGTTATCTGTGAACTCACACAAATCGGTCATCTGTGCCTACTCAGTGCATCTTTCGGAATCTTCTAGAGCTATGTAGTATGTGTTTTGGTGGTAGCCCCTCCCACCTTTGGTGCATATGACCAACATGCTTACCACCTAAACCCTCAGTTCCCTGGACACAGAAGCAGTAGTCCAGTACCAAGGAGAGTGGGCACAATGGGATGAGGATGGGTGGGGTTCTGTGAGTTTGTATTCTTTGTGGTCTCTGTGACTCATGCAAATGGGAGATTAGCAAGCTACTAACCACAGGAAGAGGGAGTGTCATGCCATACATGAGAAGAGCACAGCCTTCCCAAAAGAAGCCTCGACCTGGGACCTTGCATCTAGTCTATAGTGTGAAATGAAGGTCGAAGGTTGGAACCAGGTGGCAGCTCTGCAGATATCATGGAGCGGGACATCTCTCAGCGAACACCACCACCACTCTGGTTGAATGGCTGCTCACTTGAACAGGAGGTTCTTTCTTTGCAAGTTCATAGGCCAACTGGATTGTGGCTGCCACCCATTGGAGAAGTGGTGGACAGAGACAGAGGCAAACCTTTTTGATGGACGAGTAGCAAAGGAAAAGCCTCTATGATTTCTGACAGGTGGCTGTACAGTCCACATAGAAAGCCAATACTCCAAAGATCTGAAATGGGCTTCTGCATAAACACAGGGAGCACAATGTCCTGATTGATGTGAAAGGCAGAGACTATCTTAGGAAGGAAGGAAGGAAGGAAGGAAGGAAGGAAGGAAGGAAGGAAGGAAGGAAGGAAGGAAATGCCAGGTCTAAGGATGAATTTGTCCTTGTGAAAATGCAGGTTAGGTGGATCAACTTGCAAGGCACAGAGTTCACCTGCTCTCCTCGCTGAGGTTACGGCCACCAAGAAGGCTGTCTTCCAGGTAAGTAGCGTCCGATCACATGAGGCCATAGGCTCAAAGGGTTTCCTCAACAACTGGGGGAGAACCAGCTCAAGACTCCAGTGAGCTGTAGGACCTTGCACAGGGGAGGTGTTTATTCTTGTATCCTCCTAGAATCTTCTTGACCAAGGGGTGTAGAAAGCAGGAAGGCTTGCCAAGGTTTTGTAAGTTCCAAGAAATCACAGACAAGTAACATCTAATCGATGAAAGGGAAAGTCCTTTGTCCAATAAAGACACAAGAAAGTCCAGAATGTGACCAATCTGCACTTCCACCAGAGAGACACCCTGAGGTGCCACAAGTCAAGGAATTTGTTCCATTCATGATAGCATGAGCGTTGAATGGAAGATCTCTGTGCTGCATCAAACACATGTCTAACAGACTCTAATAGACACTATACGCGGTCAGCTTGAGCGTCTGCAGGTCCAGATATCTCACCTTGCCCTCATGAATGGTGAGATCTGGACGAACTGGCAACCTGATGAACTCTCCTCAGGATAAGTAGATCAGAGAGGCAAGCCAGGGCTGCCTGGGCCATTGTGGAGTAACCCAAATGCATCTCTCTCTGTCCCAACATATCTTGGGTATCATCCTGGTGACCAAGGACAATGGTGGAAAAACACAATGGGACTTCCTGAATTGAAGAGGAATGCATTGCCTATTGAGCCCTTCCCTTGGCGGGCTCTGGAACAGAAGATCTCACACTGCTTGTTCTGGAACAATACAAATAAATCTATGGCCAGCGCACCCCACTTCCTGAATATTTTGCCCAGGTGTAGTTTCAATTTATGACAAGACATGGGTGCTCTGCTCAGAACGTCAACTAAGATGTTCTTCCCTGGAGGATGAATAGTGGATATGAGAATTCCCCAAGGAATCCACCAATTTCACAGAAACACTGTGAGGCAGAGCAGGGAAGCTGACCTCATCCCCCCTTATTTGTTTAGATAGAAGACCACAGTGTTGTTGTCAGAGACCACTTGAACCACCTTACCTTGTAAGGTCTGTTTGGGTGCCCAAAAAGCTTTTATAACTGCCAGCATTTTCAGAGTGCTAATGTGGAGAGTACTCTCTGGGAGACCAGCAGCCTCTGACCATCAGCCCTGCAAAGTGGGCACCCCAGCCTTCTAGAGAAGCACATGTAGTGACCACCACCATGGGCTGCAGAGGAAGGAATAGCATTCTGGCCTTGACATTTTGGCCACCCATCCACCATCTTAGAGAGCAGTGCATGCTCCTCAGAATTGTCAGTCTCTTGTGTGGAGAATCTGTGAGAGGACTGAAACACAAGAACCAGTCCTGCAGAGGTCTCAGTCTGAGCCCTACAAAAGGCATCCCTGAGGTCACTGAAGCCTTTAAGTCCTAACAGAACCTGAACATCTGTGACATGCATTCTTTGAGTCTCCCATACCAGGAAGACTTTGTTCTGGCTATAAAACTTCTAGCCTGAAAATCGCCACATCCGGTGCCACTTCCCACAGCATGATCACTATGGGATGCAGCCATACAGTGCCATTTCAACTGGAAGTTAAGACTTCACCTCCTCTTTGAGTATGGGTGAGGGAGAAGTGAGGCAAAAAACCCCAATGGGGGTCTTCTAAAAATCTATCATGTATCCCCTTCTGATGATATCCAGTATCTATGAATCCGAGGGGCTGGAAACCCAGGCAAAATGGAATCTTTCAGCTGTTATGGAAAGATGGAAGGTGAAGTACAAAACCACCATTCTCTGGGAAGTAAAAGGTGCTGTTGGCTGAAGTCCTGGTGCCTTTTCCTGAATTGCTAGGGTCTATATCTACCATATCTACTATACTATACTATACTATACTATACTATACTATACTATACTATGCTGTGCTACTATATCTATATCTAGATTGTAAGCCTGAGGGCATGGAACTGTTAAATTAACAATTTGTAAACCGCTCTGAGAGCCTTTGTGGCTGAAGACTGGGGTATAAAAACCCTAATGAAACAAAATAAAAATATCAGCCGAGGAGCCTTTTCCGAGGAAGGAGCAGGTAAAGCGACCGTTTTTTGCTGTTGACTGCTACCTGGACTATATTAGCATTGGAATGCCAGTGTATGTCTGGACTTGGGGAATCTGGCTCTTGACAAGACTGTGCAAGGGAATGAAGGCCAAATTTTCTGGCTGTGGAGTATATCTTGTGGGAATGCTCAAATATGTAATCAGTCAGCATTAAAGAGACCTCCTTCATCAAAGGGAAGAGCCTCGAGTATAGCTCTGGTGTGGTGTGAAAGACCAGAGGTTCTTATCCAGACACAATGACAAAGTGCAATAGCCTCTGCCAAGGCCTTCCTACTATAGTTAGTGGCATGGCTGGCTGTGGCAATCTATAGGGCCTCCAACCTGTGTGCCTCTGCTTGCATGATGATGGTCAACCTGCGATCCTCCTCTGAGAACTTGTTCAAATACGAGGACATCTTCTCACACAAGAGTTGCTGGTACCCATACAAGCTCTGTAGTTTTCAATGTGGAAAAAGAGGGCGGTGGTGGAATAGAGCTTGTGCTTCATAGCATTAAGTTTCTTTTCCTCCCTATCTGGAGAAGCACAATGCAGCTTCTGTGAGGTTTTTGACTGGGCAGCATCCATGATGATGGAGTTCAGTTTCAGATGCTGGACAAGCCACTCAGAGCCTGCTTCCACTACCTTATAGAGACCCTCTATCTTCTTAGAGGTCAAAAGGATGGAGAATTGAGTTGTCCAAAGCTTCCTAATGATCTGAAGAAGATAGGGAAGCAGCAGTATAGAGCCTGGTACAGAAGCTTGGCTTTAAATGCTGGAAAACCAGGTCTGATATCAAGGGCTCTGCTTGTTTCACCTGCAGGTCCAGTGCTTTAGCCATCTGAAGCATCTGGATCAGGAAAGGATTGGACATCATCTGTAGGAGAAGCAGGATCACATTTGCCTACTAGTGCTGGAGGGGGATCATGGCTAGGTAAGACAGAGGATTCCAAACATAAATCAGAGTCGCCATCTGAACTGGAAGATTCCACATGGACTGAAGGCTGAGACAGATGAATTGGAGAAAGCAAAACAGAATGAGTGCACAATGAATCCAACTCCAGAACTATCATGGGTCTCGCTGTCAAGGGGTTTGGTGACTGAGTGTGTGCCTGAGTTGCGAGCGTGGGCCTGGGTGATGAAGAATGGGGCCAAGCAGAAACTGTTGCAAATGATACTGACCCCCCGTACAGAATCTTGATGTCAACACTGAGGATGGTGAGAGTCATAAAAGTCATGACAATAAGGGTAATCACAGTCCCTGCAGCAATAGTAGGCAAGGGACAGAGACCTGTTGTACCATAGTAGTGATATGGGGATTCCCATCTGGATAAGCCATATGGGTACTTCTCACAGTACCTGCCTACAACAAGCAAAGAAACAGCAGTTGCCTCTATAATCCCTTACTGAGCATTTGTGAGCAGCAAAACAGAGAGAAAAGTAGAAAACAGGTTCATTTGCCATCCCTATATATAAAGTATTTTACAGGCACCATTTGAACTTAGAATGCTGAGTACCTGGCTAAGTCATTTATATCCAAACAGGTCCATTAGCACAGCTAGCTCAAATCTACTTCATCATGGTGAGAACAAGAATGCAAATTGAAGATATCCAAGCTGAGTTCTGCATTCTTATTACCTTGACAATATGTTTTGAAGTCAGTTGCCTTCTGACTATTAAAGAAATATTTGTGCTTTAGAGAGATAATGAACTAAGTATGAAGTGAAAGGCATGGCAACAATAAATATAAAATAGAAGCAACAACAGTAGTCTCTTGGAGAAGGAATATTTTCAATAGGACACACACTGGAAACTTTTACTCACATTTGACCTATTAAGAACATTGGCCCTAAACTCCTATGGTTCAACACAATAACATCTACTAATCATCAGTCTTCCTGAACAGATGCAAATTCTTGTGCCCATGTATGGTCAGAAGCAGTTGCATAGTACCAATGCTGATTTACAATCACCCTTCTTACTCAGAGAAGGTACACTGAAACCTGCTGTACCACACTCCAGTAGATTTCTACTACAGATTTATGGGGATGTTCCCTAGACCATGACCATACTTTTATAAATGTTTTAAAACTGTTCCTTCCAGATCACCATCACCTGCAGTTTTATATCTGCAAACAGAAAAGCCAGTAACAAGAATTTGTTAGTAATTCTAATGGCGGTGGTGGCTGCCTGCAAAAAATCCCAAAATCTCCTTTTTAGCTCCTTGGCATCCAGTTAATTGTTTTGTCTCTATATGAGTAAGGCAGTCCACACAACTATGGTCCCTGTGGATGGATTATATTTTTGAGCGGGCACTTAGTCCACATCTTGTCCCATTTGCAAAAAAAAAAAAAAAGTAATCTGAATCCTAATGTATGTTAGTATTTCATTAATGAGTACAATTAAGTAGAACAGACAATAAAGAGACAGCTGTGTGCCCATGGATCATCTGACCCAGACATGTCCTAGAGCGGGGATGGGTAAAATGCAGCCCATCGGCCACATATAGACCTCTGGGCAGTTTTTGTAGTGCACAGGGGTCCTTTTTTTTGGCTTTACTTTGCAAAAAATAGTATTTTATACAAATACAAACACACACAAACCAGAATGGCTGCATAATGCTCCCAAATGCACTTTAAGGGTGTGGGGGTACACCCCCAAGGTACAAAATAATTTAATTATTTATTTAATTGTCTGCCACAAAATGTCCACTGGGGTGTTCATTTCCACAACATTTTGCAGGGGCCCTGGGCCAATTTACACCAAGGAGAGCCTTTTTGACCCACAAAACATGGTGAAAATGCCCCCATACTACCTAGAGGTGTTTAGGGGGAAATATTTTTAAATGTTTTTATTCAGGAGCAGGTACAGCCCTCCAAGGTTTGCTAGGGGGCTAATGTAGCCTCCTAGCCTTCCACAGTTGCCCACTCCTGTCCTAGAGCAACACGTATCACCCTTTGTGTAGCAAGCACATAGCCCAGCAAGCATGTAGCCCAGTTCTTTTTCTAAACTCCACCATATTCAGTAGGGCTTATACTCAAGTAAGTGGACACACATTCACTGCTTGAGACTTCATAGGAAGACATGTGCTTGTATGAATATAAATTCAGACACAAACCTGGGAAAGTTACCCAATCAGTAGATACACAGTCATCAAAGGACTGCAGTGTTCTATTAGTTCAAGGTCAACCTGGAGCTGTCTGACAAAGACAGATCAATTAATTGTTGTAGTCCAAACATGGTATTAAAAGAGATCTGAGAGAGAATGTTTGTCTAGTCTACACCATTTAAAAGTTTCATTGTCTCAAGTTTACATTAGTGTTTCAAGAGAACTGTGAAATGATTATAAACATTAGACCTAAATTTTGCTTCTCAACCCATTTTTTCTTTTAAATAAAGAGAATTAAGCACATTTCTCCATGATATTATCAGCAGCTTTAATTCTTTTTAAAATAGTGTTATTTGAGGTGGATTCCACCCATATTTACAAAACAAGTTTATTTAAGTACAATACAACCCCCCCCTCAAAAGATACAAAGTGTTTCCAAAGTCTTGAGCATTGGTCATGCCCAACAAATCAAAAATTACACGGTCTCATCAGTACCCCTCTCACCAAAATACTGCAAAAAGATAGCAGGATTACTAGCATAGAATTGATCCAGCAACTTCTTTCGTTCTTTGGCAGAGAGACTGGAATCTTCATCAATTGTTTTTAGCAAAGAGACAAGTTCTTTTTTTGTAGTCTTTTTAGCACTGTTGTGATACTCGCTTTCATCAAGCCGCTGGCAGAAAGTGTATCCTAAAGTAAACAGGAAAACAATCATTCACAGAAGCCTAGTAGTAATTCTTATTATTTCTACAGAGCTTTTCCTAAGTGCTCACACTACATTCATATATCCACAAGAAAGGCTATTACTACCTCTATTTGAAGGATTATGGCCAAAGGCTGTTTATCTTTCATAAGGTCCAGTTTAATGGCTTATGACCAGCGACAGATCTGGATTAGAGTTTTCCAGCTTATGTCTTTCACCAACACAACAGTCTGCTTCTCAGTCCAGACCACGGTGGCCATCTTCACATTGGACCTCCTATTCATCATTATGGGCTGCGCTACTGCCATTGTTCTTGCCATTGCCACCGAAGTTTAGTGATAATGGCTAAAATTTTCTGCAGGGTAGAACACTCTATGGTGAACCACAGAACAGGAGAACAGACCATCCCCTTCGGGAAGGGAATGGGGAGAAGTGGAAATTTACTGCTGCCAATTTTTGATGGTGCAGTTCTGGTGACAGTATCTCTAGCAAATGGGGGAGGGCAGCAGGGCCCAAAGAAATGGACAAGAGGTTTATGCAGCCTGAATACCATATTGCCCAAACTTCATCTATATAATTACTTTTTTAATTAATAGCATCATGTTTGATGGACCCATGCATCACCAAACAAACCTCTGCACTACTACAATTTCATTAGCACCACAGATATATGTTTTATTGGTAATTCTCTTTATCCCTTTGCACTATGTGTGTGTCTGCATAAACATTTAAGATATCAAACAATCTAAATGTACAAGAAGTTTATTTATGGTTCATTTATTTGTTCCTTTTCCACAGTGGATTGTGTCCAAAGTGGGCCAGTATAAGCACCAGCTGGTTCTCAAGGTTACTAAAAGACTATAAAAATAATGGTTACCTGTATTGAAGCTAGAATCTTTCCCTTGCTGTATGGCTACAAGTTTGTCACTAACCATTTTGTGCAGTGTCCCTGGAATCTTGAATGAAGAAAAACAGTCCAATAATCAATGTTTTGTAGCTCAACAATCACTGAATAACAAGCTGGGGCAGAGGGGAGATTTTCAGGCACTTACCTTTAAGACGTCTTTTTGGTAGTCCACCAAAAACAGAACCAGAAGGTCTGTTTTTCCTTTAGATAAATTTCTGTTGTCAACTATAGCTTTAGAGAAAGTTCTTTTCACAACCATCCGGTTATCACTCTAAAAGATGGGGGCGGGTAGGGAGCAATGAATGAAAAGTTAGTACAAGGATTCCCGCTTCATTTGCCACATCCACCCAACATCCACCCTCCCTTTTGAAATACAGACACAATCTAGTTGTCAATTAATAGTTTGCTTTTTAAGACTACAGCAAGCCACAGATGCCATGTGGATTTAAGTGATTCTAAACATTACATGAAGTAAGGCAAATCAATTTCATTTGAAGAAGAATAGCTGAAAAGAATAAAAACATAAGGTTACTTTCCACCCTAATCTTTAATACTATGGGAGTCCCTCCAGTGTGCATGAGAAACCCATGCTGTGGCTCTTTCTCACTTCAGCATTGCTGTTTCTCAGGAGGGCCCATGCTACCACAGGAAGAAATCATGACGTGGGCTCCTAACATAGCATCGTTTCCCCCCAGGATTAACAAGGTGTAAAGGAAGGAGCCATGATCTGGCGGCATCCATGTCACTAAAAACAGCATTAGAATCTGCCCACTTAGCATTGAAAGCTCCTCCCATATCCAAGTGGCATTTGGGGCCCATTCAAGTGATCACACTTGCCTCTGTCTGCAGTTTAAGATCAGAATGCTGAGCTATAACAGCCATGAAATAAAGAAGCCTCCTGAATTCCTCTCTTGTTGGGCTATCTAGTAACTTCAAGTAGAGCTGAATTGCTTCCAGAGCTTGATCAGTCTTTCCATTAACTGGAATAACAAAACAAAAGTTAATAATTTTTTAAATGATGTAGTTTATGAGGAACAGAGAGGAACAGAAACATTATATAGTTGTCCCTCCACATTCACGGATTTGGCATCCACGGTTTTAAGTATTCTCCGCTTGAAAATATTCTTTAAAAAATAATAATCCAAAAAGCAAACCTTGATTTTGCCATCTTATATAAGGGACACCATTTTGCTGTGCCATTGCATATAATGGGACTTGAGTATTCACGGATTTGGGTATTCACGGGGGGTCCTGGAACCAAACCCCAGCAAATGTGAAGGGACAACTCTATTGCTGTTCTGTTGAAACACCAACAACTATACCACCTCAAGCTTGTAAAGCTGGGTAGTAAAACACACTGTTACTATTAAGCTACAATATGTACATTTTAAAAGAAAACTTTTCACTCCATAAATTGAATACACAAAATAGTTGCCTGCTGGTTGGAAGAATGTAGCTAGTCATTTAAAAAATTGGAATAGATGGCCACTGAAGGTAGCCTCTCCCCTCACCCCACATTTGAACAGGCTTCCACCTCTTTCTTACTGTAAAGATGAATGGGTTTTTCTTCTCTGGTAGTTACTTACATAGAATGAATTTACATTTGATATATAAAACTTTTGCCCTGTGCATCTTGAACTAAAGGAGAAGAGTGGTGGCACAGATCCAATCTCCACTGAATGTACCTTATTTGAAGATAGGTATCAGTTCAGGACAGGATATGTCCTGCCTCCTAGGCTTTGGATACTTAGGCTCCTTCTGTTCCTTAGTGGAAGGGATGAAAGCACAGATACCAAGCCGGTAAAAAAGGAAGTCCTTTCTTAGATAAAGATTTGCTAAATGATGGACTTTGCTACCACAAGATATAGTTGTGGCCACCAACCTGAATGGTTCTGAAAGGGGAGTAGACAAATTTGCATGATGTAGTGGTTTGAGAGCCAGTGTGATATAGTGGTTTGAGCTTAGAACTGGACTCTGGGAGACCAGGGTTTGAACCTCTGTTTGGTCATGAAAAGCCATTTGATGACTCCCTCAGAGGATGGCAATGGCAAATCCCCTCTGAACAAATCTTGCTAAACAAACAAACAAACCCTGTGATAGGTTCACCTTAGCATTGCCAGAAGTTGGAAATAACTTGAAGGTGCACAACAAGAAAACTAAGAGCAGAAAGGACTATCAATTGCTGCTAGTAATAATGGATATATACTACTTCCTGTATTAGAAGTACAACTCTCACTATTATTTGTTAGAGATCAATAGTAGGAAGGGGTTTGTCCTGCCCTTTGATTTCACATAGACATCTGGCATGGAAACAGATTGCCAGACTAGACAGCCTTTTGTCTTAGTCAGCATGGCTTTCACATTCTTGAGGTTGTTTGAAGATACCATGGCTCTGAAGCTCCTCCTTGGCTTGGTCAGTGAAAGAAGTATTCGGAAGACTCATTAGCTGCATTAGTTTGAATCTTCTTAGCCATCTTAGTGAATATATTAGTGTACCAGTACTTAATTGTACTCCTATTGCTTCAATTTAGTGCTCTCATTTATAACAGCCAGGCTAGAGATTAGATGTAGATACGGTTGGTGAAGATGATGGGTTTATTGGCAGGGAGGAGAGCAACCACTTGAAGGGCAAGGGACAATCTTATCCCTGTAGCACTACCCTCTAGCAAGCTGTATGGAGCTTCTCCAAGCAAATGGAACTGATGTCATGTCACTTTCAGTTTCATGTCATCATTTCATCATCTTCATAATATTTATTTCTATCCCACCTTTTCCCCAGTTTGGGACTCAAAGTAGCTTACAACAAATTTAAAAAAATATTATTAAAAATTCACAAGATACAAAAGATTTTTGGCTAAAAATAAATGTTATTTTAAAGTCTCTTTTTCATTGGGGTGGTTCTGGGAATGAGGGGGGCATCAAAGCAAACCACCATATTTTCGAGTGGCTTTCTTGGGAGTTTTGGACAGTTTGGGGACAAGAAAAAAAGTCCAAAAAATTCAAACTTTTTTGGAGGGGTCAGGAGGCTTGGAGGTATCCTGCAGGCTCCAAGGGCTGTTGTTTATATCTATATCCATCTCCAGGAGCTACACCTTTCCCAACCCTGCCTTCAAAAGGTAGTCTAACATATTTTAAAATAATTTTTCTTCTGTAGTTTTTCCTGCTTTGGTGAAAAGTAATGCTGCTTGCTGATGATGCAGAAGAATACATGTATTTGTGAATACAAGCTTTAAAGCCTGGAATTTGGAAAGTGAGCATACAAGAAGAAGAAAAATCTACCCAGATGCATTTCCTGCCACAAAGATAATAAA
Source organism: Gambelia wislizenii (assembly GCA_030847615.1). Lineage (NCBI taxonomy): Eukaryota > Metazoa > Chordata > Lepidosauria > Squamata > Crotaphytidae > Gambelia > Gambelia wislizenii. Next base: position 374,909,308 of record JAUMIR010000001.1, read on the forward strand.
TTTGTGAAACCAATAGCTAACTAATCTAAATGTTCTCAGTATATCATTATCAGCAAACTTGCCTGCTACTCCATTTCTTACTGAAAATATGATGCTTAGCAAGATAGAAAACATTTTCAGAAAACTGCAGTGTTGCCTATCATGTTCCACACCTGCAGATCTAATTAGTATTCTAGCCATTCACTAGCTGTAAAATAATTAGTCCTGACAGATTGTTGGCAGATTACTGTATTCATATACAGGTATATACTTTTCACTTCAGTAAGCTATTTTGCTTTTCAATAATTTCCATCATGAAGGCAACAACATTAACACATAACCATAGTTTATTTGAATAAGAATAGTACCAAAATATAATTGCTATGATGAACATACAAGAAAAGCAAGTTCAGCAACAGCAGTATAGAATCTTGACCATAACTTGATCATGCTGCCCCTTTTTTATTTAAGTTCAGAGGAAGCATTTGTGTCTCCAGTCACAATTCAGACCTTTGCCTGAAGGACTCTTTGGGAAGGGGGCAGCACTTCTATCACCACAGAGGAGCCATTAAGATGCAGTACCTAATGGGACAACCCTGTCCCTTAATCCTATCTCCTGACTCCAGTTTTTTCTCGCTGTATTAGATTCAGCCTACTGACCACGCACAAAACACTTGAGGGTTAGAACCTATCTTCCATCATCTTTTGGGGCTCTTCCCACTTACTACTTTGGCTTATTTCCTTGGCCCAAGAGTACACACAGAAACCACCCCTTTCTCTCTGGATGGCCCCATTTCACAGTGCAACTCACTTTGCTGCTAGAGGTATGGAAGCCAAATTAAGTCTTTGGCCTTCTACTGGGCATTCCTTGAATATTCTGGGACTTACCTAGCAGTTCTGCAATTCCAAGGTGGATATCAGGTGCATGTTTTAAGAGTGGCTCCTTCTTTTGGCTGTAGTGTCTTCCAATAGTATCAAACAGCAGCAGTTTCCCTATTTGGACTTTGTCAGGTCCATCAGGCAAATTTCGGCTTACATCAACCACCATCTGATCAGGGAGATACTCCAAACAGTCTATTGCTGCTGACAGCCATTCATCTGTCCTAGAAAAGGGGGGAGAATTGAGGATGTTACTTCTGTCCCAGGTACTAAAGACACTGTTCCAGGAATAAGGTCCATTGAAACCAATGTCAAATTAGAGCCAAACCAGGTGATGTGGGAGATTTATGAAAGGGTCTCCTGTCTGCATAGACCCTCTCTCAGTATAATAAGCAAGTAATGTCACTGAAAATGTGATACTGAAAATGTCACTTTTATTACCCTGCATGATTATTATTATTATTATTTACCATCGTGGTCCAATGAATAAATCAGTGGGCTTTGAAAGCCAGTGGTTGGCCTCAGAAAGGTATCACCACAGTGTATGCTTTGGATCCTGTGTTGTTATTGTTTTTCAAAGAAAGATCAAGGTACAATTCAGGCTGAAATTGCAGTGCTAGAGGAGAGAAGACAACTTTTCCTATGTACCATTCTACTGGGGCTCTTTTACACTACACAGTTATAGTACTATGAAACCATCCTACAGAATCCTGGGGTTTGTAGTTTGGTGAGCTCTCTGGGTCAGAATTTTCTTTACCCCTCTCTTGACAGCAGATCCCAGGATTTCATAAGATGGAATGACAGCAGTAAAAGTGGAATCATAGTGCTATAATTGCGTAGTGTGAAAGGGCCCATAGGTTAAATACCCCTTTCCTCAAGACCCTCTCCTCTCTGTTTAAGTAAGCAAGTGAACCTTGTCTGAAAATCAGTTTTCTTGCGTTCCTGTTCATATACTTAAATACCTACTGAGAGTCACCAAAGGCTTTGAGAATCTCTCGGTCCAAGAAGTTGTTTGTAATGATGCTACGTTCAGTTTCTTGCTTTGTCTGTAGAAATCTAGCTCCTGTCTTCTGGTACTCAAGTAAAGAGTCAAGCAGTGGAAGATCTATGAGTTGCAGAAGGCGTGCAATTGTTTGCTCTCTCCAGACTTCGTTAATAACTGAGGCAGGGAGGGAAGGAGGGAGCACAAACCAAACAGCAAAATTGTTAGCAGAAGTTATTTCAGGAACAAAAAGCAATCCAACTTTTCAGTATTTGTCTTAGAGCCCAAGAGTCTTAATACTTCACTGAGAGAATACTTAAAGGATCTACTTTCTGTTGTATATTGACAACTTCAAGTGCCCTTCATCAAAGTAAAAAGGTGACTAATAGCAATTTATGCAGCAAGCAGCAAGGATTTTAAGATATCCAAAATGCTTTACATTCTTTCCTGTGCCAACTGCAAATGATCCTTTCTGGACAGAGAATCCAATCACATAAATCATGCTAATAAGGATGCAAAAAGAAAGAAGGCCTTGTTAAACCCTTCCTAGCTGGAACAATGACATGCTTAGCTTCAAGTGCCCCTGAAACAGTGAAGGATTCCACAGCTGAAAAGGAAGAACTTGTCTGCTGGTTAAATTTCTAATCATTACTATGTTCTGCACTATAGAAAAACAATAATGTTAATGCTGGGTTTTGTTTTCGCTTAGAAAAAAAGAAAATAAAAAGGAAATAAAAGAAAAGAAAGGGGTGGCAGCAACAAATAAGAGCCATTTTGTTTAAATCAGCTACATATTTAACATAACTGGAAAAATGGGAACATTTGCAACACTGGTGGCTATTATGCCACAGGCCAAGCTCAAATTAGGAGAAAGTACCACTGTGGTAATGTTCAGCCCTGTACCCCTTCCATTTCCTTGGGGTAGTTTTTCCTCCTGTCTAATAAGTGGGGGAAGTAAAGGTGGCAACAAACACATCATTGGAGAAATGCACAGAAATGGGTAATCTTTGTTTCTATTAAGGGTCCTATCTTCTCAAGAGCTGCCTGTCAGGGCTATATGCCATCAGTAGAAAATCTTGGGAAAATTACTTTTTTTGGACTACAATTCCAGGAATCTCCCAGCCAGCAGTGCTATGGCCATGTTTCTTTAAGCTCTGATGAAAGGCTTACTTCCCTTTCTCTCTCCATCCCCTCCTGCAACATGCCCTTCTCTTTCTCTCTCTTCCATCTCCTATTTCACTCTTATCAGAGGTTTGAACCAATCCTTTGCTGCAGGTTGTCCTCCTCTGGCATACACCACCATTGCCTCGTTTTCTCTTCAGATGTGCCACAAACTCCTATTCCCTGTGACGGTTGTGGCGTAGGCCAGTGGCTGAGGCCCTTGCTAGAGGTTGGAAGGCTGATTTCTCATGACTGGTAGACAACAGGCAGCTGTTAGAATTCAGCAAATGCATTACACAATGTATTTATTTTATTTTGTGCACTACAGTATCTTTATAATGGCTATTGTGGCAGGGGATTTAAATTTACAAGGTTCCTCCAGTTTAAAACCAGGCAGTTATTCCTTCTGTTATTTACAAGCAGTTCTGAAATCTTTACATCACTTACCTTGGCGAGACAAATTTGAAGCGATATTTACTTGAGGGGAACTAACAGGCTTTAAACTCAAGTTTTCCAAGAGATCCTCCAAGCTCTCTGCTTTCACAGGTGTTGTGCTAAGTAGTGTCATTTTCTCCTGTCTGAAGCAAGAAAAGTAGATGATCCAAGTACCTGCAGTTTTGCCAGAAAGTTTCTGATTGCAACAGTTGAGACAAGTCTCTTTATATAAAACTTTGAACACAACATTACCCTGGTTAAATGGCAAAATGAAATACTAGTTGAGGTTTCCCCTCTCCAAAAGAAATAGAAAGTAGGAAGCAGTGTTCATGTAATGCAGAAAGTGTTTATATTTGTTGTCACCTTTTGATTAGCTTAATAACAATGAAGTGGATTTTGGAATGTTTCTTACAGTCCAAACGGCTACCTTTTCTTTCTAATGAAGGTTAGTTAACCAAACAATCAGAACCAGATTTCCATGACGAGTAACAACAGGTGTATTTCCCCATCTCCTTTAGTTTTTACACAGAGTACCAGACTGGGGAAACTGAAGTACAGCTCCCTGGCAGAGGGAATGGCCCCCCATAGGCATGGACTTCTATTTGACTTCATTTTTCTAAAGGGCTTTTGCTGGGCCCTACACAACCTGGTGTGGGGGACATTGCAAAACTGTCCTCACCCACAGGGAATGGGAGCCATTTGAGGGGGAAATATTTTAAAACTTCAGGGGTGGGGGTATGGTTGGGCACAGCGCAGGGGGTGCAGACCCCCTAGGTCCCATAGAGAGTCAATGTGCCCCCCCAAACCCTGGCAATTGCCCACCCCGTCTAAAAGCAACTCTGCTGTCCCTGCAGACAGACATAACCAGATACCACACAGACCTCAGAAGTGAAGTACAGTACAGTACTTTTTAATCTGTATACAGTATGATCTGTATACACTAGGTTCAAATCCACACATACGAGATTATTCTCTACGCACTTGGACTAGGGGAAATCCGCAGCACCACAAGTGGAATCACTCCAGCAACAATTCCAGTGATAAATAAAATGCCCTTTCAAAAAGAAATGGGCTCCCAGCTTATTTATATTTCATTAAGCTATACAGTCTCAATAAAAGGGAGACTTCTAACAGTCCCCCACTCTTAAATGCCTTTGGAACAACTCACAGGATTTCTCAGAGATAGACCCTGATTTCTACCGTTACACTAAGCACAGTTCAGTCAGCTTTGCTGCCCTTTTCTATCCAGTATGTTACTTTTGTTGGTTAAACCTAACTGGTTTTATTTCAGTTCACTTCTCAATCACATGCCCTAAACCCACAGAACCAAGCTGTTCCAGCTCATTTCTCCCCAGTGTTTCCATACCGTAAGAGAGCACAGGATCTTATTATATAGAAAATAATGTGCATTAAATCACCAGACACATAATTTTTCTAAAAGAACCGTGTACATTTATACAGAAGTAACTCCCACTAAGAGATCCAGTGTTGTATAGTTTTTTAGCCTTGGAAAAAACTGGGTGATCTTGGACAGGTCATACCCTCTCAGCCTTAGAGGAAGGCATCCTCTGAATAAATCTTGCCAACAAAACCCATAGTAAGTCAGAGTTGGCTTGAAGGCACACAACAACTACAAGAAAAGTCCCACTAAGATCAATGGGGTTTACTCCCAAGATAAGTGGGTATAGGACTGCCTCCCAAATTGCATATTCTACTATCATTTTAACAAAAAAGCACACCAGAATGAAATTCAATTTATTCATCTATAGGGCCTACCACAGTGAACCAAATGAGTTTACTTTTGACAGCTGAGAAGGGAGTAATTTATAACTTAATATCTTTTTATGGGATAGGGTGGGGTGGGTGGTGCTTAGGGATTTTACTCAGTATTGTTGTATTTTAATTGTTGTACACCACCCCGATTGTTTTTAACAGAGGGGCAGGGCAAAAATAATGATAATAATAACTTAGAAAAAAGAAGCATGCCAGTCACAGGTCTTATATCACATACAAAAGACCATACCTTTATGTTCCTTCTTTATGTACCATATGGATGCATACTCAAAAAACATTTAAAAAATGGAATGTTCACTTCATCCGTATGAAACATACTGAAATAACTATCTGCTCTTTAATTATTCTGTGTAAATAAGTCTTGACCTCAGATGCAGCATTTTCCACACTAACTAGGATGATGAAAACAGTATCCTACCCAAGAGTGTAACTGCAGCCAAAATGCTGACAATTAGTTATGCTTATGTGCTACTAAAATTCAGGTGTAATTATAAATTCTCCCTTGCACTGGGGCTTCTATCCGCAGCAATTTGCAACTTAGATTAGCCATTATATTATGGGTTTGTTTTGTTTTTTAAACTATTTGTAATTGCACTACACCAGAATTTCATAAACAGAATTGATTTAAAGTTGTACAATATCATTACATGTAATCACAACTCATATTCACTATCACCAAGCATATCAAACAAAATAGAAGGCAGAATGAATTTAACAGTATGTATCAATGGAAACAGTTTTTTAAAGATATAAATCAGGATAATTCAAATTATATAAATTAGGAGTGAGCTGCTGTGAGCCAATAGCTTTTTGGGATTGCAACTCCCATGAGCCTTCAACACTGACTCTGCAGGTTAGGGCTGATGGGAACTGTAGTCCAACATCATTAGGAAAGCCACAGTTGCCCACCCCTGTTAGATTTTATTCTATAGATTTTTAAGTTTTATGAAGAATGTTACAATCCTGCACCCATTTATTCATTCTAGTTACACATATCCAGGCTCAGGGCCATTCATGTACATATCCTTAAAGAACAGGGGTGAGAATTGTGCAGCCTTTCAGATGTTGTTGAACTGAAACTTCCAACAGAGCTAATGGTGAAGAATTCTGAGAATTCCACTTCAACAGCATCAGGATTCCCACAACTATTAAAGAACTTAGGAATGTAGCCTGTGTCATTGAAATCAATAGGGATACTCAAACTGTAATGTGTTTTAAGAGCCAACACAGTGCAATGGTTTGAGTGCTGGGCGAGAACTGTGAGAGAGCAGGGTTTTAATCCCCACTTAGCCATGGAAATCCACTGGGGTGACTTTGAACAAGTCATACTCTCTCAGCCTTAGAGGAAGGCAATGGCAAATATCCTCTGAATAAATCTTGCCAGGAAACCTTTATGGTTATATATCAGAGTCAATCTTAAAGCATGGAGTAATAACAAAATGTGTTTAAAAACTAAATAACCCAAGGTGTACACCCCTAGGTCCCCTTAAAGTGCATACTATATTTTAATGTCTAGGTTTCATAGTCTTGGTGCTCCTCTGGCTTTTCTTCGCAAACGAAGATTCAGGAAGGACTCAGTTCTTCCTAATGTTTAAGTGGAATCTCTGTTCCTGGAATTTTAGTCCATTGCTCTGTGTTCTAGTCTCTGGAACAGCAGAAAACAAGTTTGCTCCATCCTCAGTATCTCTCTCTCTCTCTCTCTCTCTCTGGCTTCTCTTCGCAAACGAAGATTCAGGAAGGACTCGCCCCGCGCTTTCTGCAAGCGCGCTGATGACTAAAAAGGCCAATCCGAGATAGACAAGTCCGGTTGCAGAAAGCACAGCAGAAGGTTTCCTTGGGTGATGTTTCCAGGTTGTGATTATTTCTGCGTTGTCGTTTCTCTTCAAGACTTGTTTGGCGTGAGTTCTCAAATAAGGCTGCAGCATTGTGGATAGTGCGTCTCCATGCCTTCCGATGTGAGGCCAGGGCAGACCATTGTTGGTGATCAATTTGGCTGAGCCTGAGATGTTGTTTCAGGGAGTCTTTATATCGCTTTTTTGGAGCACCCCTCTTATGCTGACCCATGGTGAGTTCACTGTAGAGTACTATTTTTGGGAGGCTATGGTCCTCCATCCTCTTTGTCAATCTTGGCATCTGAGATTATGCTTCCCAGGTAGGTGAACTGCTGAACCGACTTAAGCGGTCATCCCTTCACATTCGCAGGGGTTAGGGGCCAACAATCCCCGCAAATGTGAAAAAAACGCAAAGAAGAAATGAGCCTGTGGCTTTCCACCCCAGTCCCTTCCCAAGGCAGCAACAGGCTTCATGACAAGCCCCTGGCTGCCTTGGGAAGGGAGTGGGTTGAAGCGGAAGGGCGCCAGTGGCTTCCCACCCCACCTTCCCAAGGCAGCGACAGGCTTTGTGAGAAGCCCCTGGCTGCCTTGGGAAGGGAATGGGTTGAAGCGGGAGGGCGCCAGCGGCTTCTCACCCCGTCTTCCCAGCACAGCGACGGGCTAAGCATTGGGAAGGGACGGGGTGTTGAGCGGCGGGGGGGCAGGTGGCTTTCCACAAATAATCGAAACCACGAATGCGGAAGTCACAAATGTGGAGAGGCAACTGTAATCCATTTTATTGTAGGCAAGTGGGGCCTTTACAAAAATACTGCAAATGCAAAGTTCTTGTTCAGGGTACCAGACAGCTAGCCCACCATGCCCTTTTCTAAAGATACTCTCATCCATCCCTGCTCCATTACAGTTTTCTGTTTTCTTCCTTTCAGCAGTTAGCATTCCATAACCACTGTTCATCTTCACAGTCCACCCCACTGGACTGTCAGTGTGTAAGGGAGCATTCCTCCTTTTTCCTAAACTTTGTAATACTTCTGCAAACCTTGGAGTCTCCCCAAGCCTGCTGACAGCTTCCTGTTGTGTGGGGGTGGTGCTATTTTGGCTATGTAAGGAGAAGAGCTACTGGTATGCAGAATAATTTATGTTCCAATTGTATCATGCAGAGTAATTTACAAACTTCGTTTACATTCATTCTTCTTCCCTATTTGCAATTTACAGTTAGGGAACAGAGGCTGCAAACCTCTGCAAACCAAAGTAGCTTTGTAGTTCAATCCCAAGAGAATCCCAAGAGCACCAGATCCAAGTACTTACTAGCCTGCAGAAGTCAGCCATCTTGGTTCAGTTTTAAGCATTCAGATCAGGCTTCCAAGTGAATTAATTCTTACCTGCCTGAAATTTTATGACCATTCAATTGTCTTGTCTATATTTGGGGGCGGGGGAATACGAACACGTCTGAAAAAGCAGGCGTTCGCAATGATGCAATCTGTCTTCATGGCTTCATGGCCAAAAGAGCCTCCCTAAACTCTGCATGACTCCTAGTCAGGATGACAGCCGCAAGTGATTTACTCCCAATTTTAAATCTGCCCCATTTTTTTTAAGTTTCCCATGGTGCACACAACTGATAGTTAATATTTACGAAAGAAAGTTTCCCAGTTTGCTAACCCTGCCCCTATGCTTGTCCAGCCAATCAGATTATGCTGCCTGTTCATATCTGTGTGAATGCAAGTGTTTGAACAATTGCACATTTACATGTTGTACGGAGCTTTTTAAAAAATCCGGATGACACACATGGACTTTGTGGTGGATTTGACTGCCCCTCTTCTAATGACACGTATTTACACACATGTCCGTATGAACAGATTGCTGTACATTCATATCCCGTTCATATTATTTTGACCATATAGACAAGACCAATATATGAATCTTTCATTCCCTAAGATCTTGAAAGTTCTCTTTTTAGTGCCCCTGCATTCCGAAGTAAGACAACTACTGACAAGATATTGGCCTTTTTGGTAGTAGCACCCCAATTTTCAAACACTTTACCCAGAAACATGTGTTTGGCGCCTTTAGTTCACAAGGTTTTAGGCAATTGGTAGAAACACCCAGTTCTCCCAAGCTTTTAAATTAAAAACTGCTTTCATTACCTATTTGTTATTATGAAGATTTTTGCTTTTATAGATGTTTCTGTTTTAATTCTTGCTTCTGCTTTTTTATTTTTGCTTTGGAAAACTACTTTTTTTGTACTACAACTCCCAGGTCCCATGCTGGCTTTGATTTCACTGAGTCCCCCCCCCCTCCAGTGGAGTTCATAGCCACTTGAAAGTTTTAATGCTGAAAGGCAGCATATAGATTTTTAAAGAAATAAAATAAATTCTATTTGAACTGGCAAAGGCAGTGCAAGTTGGGAAGCCAACTTCAGACCACATATTCCTTTTGCTGGAATAGTTTTCATTGTGAAAACCTGGTGATACAAATGTTCCCTAGGGCAAAATTGTCAACCCAGAACTCAGAGCTATATTTCCATTGTCTGTTTAGATGAGAAATTAGAACATCAATCACCTTTTCAGAAACAGTGGGGAACTTGTCTTTCTGCACCCCTTGAATGGGCACCCAGTGAAATAGTAATGATCATGAGTAGGTATTAGATGGTAAGGTAGAAGCCTCACTTTGCTGTGCTGAATACTATAGTTACATTGCAGCCACCGAACAAAGTCCACACAGTGAGTTTTGCAAGAACACACAGATCGTCCTCAGTTGTTGACTGCTGAACAGCTTATGCTCATACTTTTGCTTCTTCCCAATCCCACCCCGGCTCCTTTTTATGCTGTATACACAGTGCTAGGGAAGGCAGCCAGCTCATGGAAATACAAAGTCTATTGTATTTAGGACCTTTCCAGAGCACCTCAGAAATAAAAGGCTACATGCACCAACACATCCACAGCAACAAATGAAGTTTACTTCTGAATAAACCTGTACAACACATAGTTATTAAGACAATAGTCCTAAGCAAACCCACTAGAACATCCCAATGAACTCTACGGTACAGACCAGTGGCTCTTAACCTTTTCTTTAATGGGCCCTCTTTAAATAGCTTTTGTTGCTGCAGACCACAAGACTTAACTCAAGATTTAAAACCATAACAATAATACTTGATAATAACAATAATATAATTGCACCATCTGTTAAACCTTCCCTCAGAGGCACTGGAGAGGGAGGGAAAACTTTTCTTCTGCTTCTTCCTGAAAGTTTATGGCTGGAGCGGATTGATATCTTGGCTCCTGTCACATGGGCTGAGCAGCCTTCAATCCTTCCCTCACCCCCTGCGAGGATATTGCAGCCCCCTGGGGGTCCGTGGACCATAGGTTAAGAACCACTGGTATAGAGAATAAGGACTCTCAGCTCCTGGAGCCAAGTCTTACCCTCCTGAGGTCCCATTTGGGACCATGACCCTTCCCATATCATCGCTATCTGGTGGTTTTCCAGATTATTTCCATTCTTACAGAGTGAAATGCCTCTCCTAAGGCTTGTCTACTAGCAATAAAGGAAGCCCCCACTTATCCAACAGGTTAGGGACTGCACCAGTGTCAGAAACTAGAATTGGTCAAAAAGCAGAACCCATCTAGGAATGAAGGAATTATGGTGGCTCACGTGGGACGGCCTACATGTACCCATGGGTGCCTGTGCCACTTGCAAAGTCTCTTAGCCAGCATGGTGACGCCTCCCACCCAGCTCACTTTACAAGCAGTGCACATATGTGCAGCCAGTCCCAAGCAAGTCTCTGCAGGCAAGAACTGTTGAAAGAGTGTATTCCTCATCGAATTAATGGAACTTGTCTTTAATCTGCAAGCATCAAAAGAATGAGTTGGAAATAATGAACCGTTGAAAGGTGGGGGCTTCCTGTAGATGCTTTAAAGTAAAATATGCTGTTCCTTTGGTCCAACCCATACACCCTTGGCCTTCCATAGTGACATGCCCCTGAGAATATCTCTAAAATTTAACTCAAACTTTAGACTAAAGGAGGTTCCTCACCCTTGCTACATAAGATAATTCCAAGGAAGTATGGCTAGGATTACCATAGAATCATAGAGCTGGAAGAGATCACAAGGGCCATCCAGTCCAGCTCCCTGCCATGCAGGAATACACAATCAAATCATTCCCAACAGATGGCCACCCAGCCTCTAATTAAAAACCTCCAAAGAAGACTCCACCACACTACGAGGCAGTGTATTCCACTTCCAAACAGCTTTTACTGTCATGAAATTCTTCCTAATGTTTAGGTGGAATCTCTTTTCCTGTAGTTTGAACCACTGCTCCGTGTCCTAGTCTCTGGAACAGCAGGAAACAATCTTGTTTCATCCTCAGTATGACATCCCTTCAAACATTTAAACATGGCTGTCATGTCCCCCTTAACCTTCTCTTCTCCAGACTAAACATACCCAACTCCCTAAGCTACTCATAGGGCATCACTTCCAGACCTCCCACCATCCTGGTTGCCCTCTTCGGGACAAGTTCCATTTTTTTCAATATCCTTCCTGAATTGTGGTGCCCAGAACTGGACACAGTATTCCAGGTGAGGTTTGACAAAAGCAGAATAGAATGGCACTATTACTTCCCTTGACTAGACACTACACTCCTATTAATGCAGCCTAGAATCGCACTGGCTTTTTTAGCTGCTGCATCACACTGCTGACTCATGTTGAGCTTGTGGTCTATTAAGACTCCTAAATTCCTTTCACATGTACTACCATCAAGCCAGGTGTCACTCATTCTATACCTGTGCATTCCATTTTTACTGCCCAAGTGTAGTATCCTACATTTCTCCCTGTTGAAATTCATTTTGTTAGTTTTGGCCCAGCTTTCTAATCTGTTGAGGTCATTTTGGATTCTGATCCTGTCCTCTGAGGTCCTCCTAATTTGGTGTTACCTGCAAACTTGATAAGCATGCCCTCTATTCCCTCATCCAAGTCATTGATAAAGATGTTGAATAGCACTGGGCCCAGGACAGAACCTTGTGGCACCCCACTAGTCACTTCTCTCCAGGATGAAGAGGAGTCATTGGTGACTACCCTTTGGGTTTGGTCAGTTAACCAATTACAAATCCACGAAACAGTTGTATTGTCTAGCCCACATGTTACTAAATTTTTTGCAAGAATATCATGGGGAACCTTGTCAAGAGCCTTACTGAAATCAAGATACACTACATTCACTGCATTCCCTTCATCTATCAAGTCTGTAACTCTATTTAAAAAGAGATAAGATTGGTCTGGCATGACTTGTTTTTGAGAAATCCATGTTGACTTTTAGTGATCATGGCATTCCTTTCTAAGTATTTACAGACTATCTGTTTAATGATCTGCTCTAGAATCTTTTCTAGTATTGATGTCAGGCTGACTAGGAGGTAATTATTTGGGTCTTCTCCCTCACACACACTTTTAAAGGGGAATTATGCTTGATTACAGCTGGTACCCTTCTGGACTTATAGAGCAGAGTGGCTAATGGAAGGTGAAGCCAAATTAGCAGAGCCAGCTAATTCTGCATTTATCCCCTTCTTCTTCTTCCCTTGCAACAACACTGCAATAGAAGTCCTTAACATGTAACACAGGTATGCAGAACCTTCTCCCCCCCCTCGATGTTTCAGACAATAACACCCCAAATCCCTTACCAAATCCAGTGGCTACACTGGTTGGGGCTTCTGGGGAGCCCCCATTACAAGTTAAAAAAAGAGAAGGTTTAGGGATTGGATGTTGCCTGGATCATGAGAAACGACACATGAGAGGTGAAGTGATAGCCATCTTATCTGAAGGGCTGCCATGCGGTAGATGGAACGAGCTTGTTTTCTGCTGCCCAGAGGACAGGACCCAAACCTATAGATTCGAACTACAAAAAAGAGATTCTACCTGAACATTAGGAAGAACTTTTTGATAGTAAGAAGTCTTTGACAGTGGAATAGACTACCTCAGAAGGTGGTGGACTCTCCTTCATTGGTTCTTTTTAAGCACATGTTAGATGCCACCTCTTTAGCTGTCGGTTCTTGCACTAGCAGGGGGTTAGAGTAGATGGCCCTTGGGATCCCTTCCAACTCTATGATTGTGTTTTCTGACTACACAGCTGCAAGGTCCATCCCAGAGAGAGAGACTTCGACAGTCATCTTCTATAACTGGACATGCTGATGGCCTGCTGTCTTCTCATTCTTTGGGGATGAAGGATGATCACTGTACTGGATTCTGAAGCAGAAATAAAAAGGGTGGCTGGTACTGATAGTCTGCTCTGCTGACATTCCTCTCAACTTTACTTAGGGAAGGAAGAGGACCCAAACTCAGAGCAGCCTGAGAAGGAGGTTCTTTGTCAGGGTCCAGGCCAGAGAGATGGAGAAACACAAACTTTTGGTGCCAGGTTGAACAGCTTCTTTGCACAAAAGAATACAGTAAAGCTTAAGCTGGGGGAAAAGGGAGATTTACTCTAGTTGATCCTATTGTAGCTGTGTGTTCTTGCTTATAACAGGTAAGGTAAACCACAGCTGCCTCCAGAATCCCTTACTGAGCATGTGTGAACAACAATATAGAGAAAAATGGGATAGAAACCTGCCTTACCAGCATGTTAAAAAACAAAAAAAAAAGCAACATAGATCTATCTGTAAATTTGGAAGTTAAAATGGAAATCACAGGAAAAATGGAAGCTGGTGAAAGAAACCTTAATCCCTGGATGCGTTTTGGAAGAAACTTTTAGGTGATCTCTATAAGGATAAAAAAATGTTGTTTCATTTCACATGTGCATATTGTTAATTTTGAATAAAAAGTTGGCTGAAACCTGTTGAACTTTTCTTTTTTGTGGTGTAGGAACCTATCCCTATTCATTCCATGTTATTTCTGCCAGTAGTACCAATTTTTCTTTTAGGGAAATACAGTTATCCCTCCGTAGCCACAGATTTGGTATCCACAGTTTTAAGTATTCATGGCTTGAATATATTCTTAAAAAAATAATCCAAAAAGCAAACCTTGATTTTGTCATCTTATATAAAGGACACCAGTTTGCTATGCCATTGCATATAATGGGACTTGAGTATTCACGGATTTTGGTGTCCTGGAACCAAACCCCAGTGGATACCAAGGGCCCACTGTAATGCTCAGGAACACATTGGCTTTAACTGAGGTGTACCTGTATTATTCTTCTGCTAGAAATAGTCCCAGTGATCTTTCATGGTGTCTTGCTAACTAATTTACATTTAGCAAGAACAACCTTGCCTCAAATTCATTTCCTTACTCTCTCACACACACTCTTTCTTGATCACAGAGAGAACATCAAGCATTAAAGGGCTTGTAAGACAATTGGCAAGGCTCTCTCCCATCCCATTCCATGGTATTTTCTTTTTGGACTGACTTTTGGAGATTAATTGGTTACTGTAGAAGAACTTTTTAATAGGGAGCTCTATGTTTTAAATGTTTTTAAACTGTTTCAAATTAGTGCTATTTTTAATAGGCAGAAAAAGGAAACTGGTCTCCACATGCTTATTGATGGTCTGAATTTATTCTTTAAAAAAGCCCAATGTGTTTCGGCCTGTACATAAACTGATTGGCCTTTTCATGGGCTACAATAAAAATTAAAATAAATACATATATTAGCTTAAAGTCTTTTACAAAAGGTCAACACAAAAATAGAAATATTATACTTATACAGTAGATACTAGGTTAGTATTAGATTACTAGAGGACACCAAGACCCCTAAAAAAATGAACAGGGTGATCATCTTTCTAATTTAAGATATAGGAGAATGAGTGCTCCCCTTTGGCAAATAATTTTGAGGAACTACAACACGGCATCAGATCTCATCTGAAAAAGATGGTTAACAATGATGAAAAGGTTTTGATAAGAAAGGAAATGGAATTATTTTTAAAACTGAAAACTTTGACACCAAGAGGTCTCAATGAAGATCTGGATCTCCTTTCATTAATGTAAGCGTACTCCCCTCTCTGGCTTTACTTCGCAAATGAAGATTCAGGAAGGACTCATCCCGCGGTTTTTGCAAGCGCGTTGATGAGTGACTAAAAAGGCCAATCCGAGATAAACATGTCCGGTTGCAGAAAGCACAGCAGAAGGTCTCCTTGGGTGATGATTCCGGGTTGTGATTCTTTCTGATTTGTTGTTTTTCTTCAAGATTTGTTCAGCGTGAGCTCTCAAATAAGGTTGCAGCATTGTGGATAGTGCATCTCTAAGCCTCCTGATGTAAGGCCAGGGCGGACCATTGTTGGTGATCAATTTGGACGAGCCTGAGATGTTGTTTCAGGGAGTCCTTGTATCACTTTTTTGGAGCGCCCCTCTTACGCGAGTTCACCATAGAGTACTATTTTTCGGAGGCGATGGTCCTCCATCCTAGAAACATGCCCTGCCCTGCCCAGCGCAGCTGTGTTCTCAATATCATGGCCTCAATGCTGGTGATCCCTGCTTGTTCAAGGACAGCAACATTCATCACATAGTCAGTCCGGTGTATATTTAGGATTGTGCGTAGACAGCACTGATGAAAGCTTTCCAGGAGTCGTAAGTGTTGGCGATAGGTAACCCATGTTTCAGACCCATAAAGGAGAATAGACAGTACAATGGCTCTATGCACACTGATTTTTGTGCTTTGCCCCAGGTGTTTATTACTCCAGACTCTTTTGTAAAGTCTTCCAAACGTGCTATATGCCTTTGCTAATCTGTGATCGATCTCTTTGTCAATCTTGGCATCTGAGGAAATGATGCTTCCTAGGTCGGTGAACTGCTGAACGGACTTGAGCACAGATCTGCCGACAGCAATGTGGGGATGGTGGTGTTCGTCCTGTGGTGCAGGCTGGTAAAGAACTTCCGTTTTCTTAAGGCTGACTTCCAGCCCAAACAGTTCTGCAGCTGTTGTGAAGCAGGATGTTAGGCGCTGCAGAGCTGCTTCTGTGTGGGCAACAAGGGCAGCAGCATCAGCAAAGAGCAGCTCACGGACTAGATAGTTTAGAGTCTTAGTCTGAGCCCTCAGATGGTTAAACAAGCTACCATCAGTATGGTAACGTATACAGATGCTGTCTTCTTCTTCAAGCTCTGCCGTAGCCCTTTGAAGCATCATGCTGAAGAAGACTGTAAATAAAGTTGCAGCAAGAACACAACCTTGCTTCACTCCATTAGTTATTAGAAAGGGCTCTGAAAGAGCATCACCATATCTGACTTGACCATGCTGGCCCTCAGGTAGCAAGATAATCATTTTAAGGAATTTGGGGGGACATCCTAGTCTTTCCAGGATCTGCCATAGACCTTTTCAACTCACAGTGTTGAAGGCTTTGGTGAGGTCAACAAATGTTACATAAAGTCCCTTGTTCTGCTCTCTACATTTCTCTTGCAGTTGTCTAAGGGCAAATACCATATCTGTAAGTATTCCTATTGGCTTTGAAGCCATATTGGCTTTCAGGAAGAAGTTCTCACCCCACATATAAAAAACAAAAAGAATATGGAACTTTTCAGTCAGATTTCATAAGATGTCTTTGAAACTGGTTACACCTCATTCTCTAGGTCCTCCCTTATTTCTGACCACCTCTTGAAAGGTTTAAATTTAAAAAAAAAAGTTTTTGTCTATATAAGTTGACCTCATGCATAAGTTGAGGGCAGGGTTTGGAGCCAAAATTATGGAGCCAAAATCCATGACCCATGGATAAGTCGAGGATAAAACTTTGGGGCTCAGCACAGGGCTCCTCAAATCCCTCAGGGGGCCAGCCCCCGCCGCCATTTTCCCACTCAAGCATTCAAAAAGGCCTTTCATCACTCTACAACCCTAAAAGAAGCACTGACTCCCTAGACACTCTCTGGAAGCCTTTTGTAATGCCTGGGTGGAAAAATGGTGGTGACAGCAGCTCTTTGGCTCTTCCCCACTGCAGCAGAGAAGTGACTTCTGTCCTCTGGGACAGGGAAGCTCCAAAAGAGTTGCAAGAGAGAGTGAGCAGAGGGGGGTGTTGCTTCCTTCAGGCTCCCGGAGCGTAGTCCTTGCTGAGAGAGCCTGCGGATGGACTATGGTTAGTCCCTCAATCTTTCCTTCCTGCTCCCTGTTTCTGCTCTTCCTTCATTGCTTTTGTAGGAACAGGGAAAGCTCTGACCACAAAGATCCACCACGGCTGGGGGGAGGGGGGAAGCAGGTTTGCCAGATTCAGGGGGTCATTTTTGCAACCCCTGACACCCACCAAAAGCTGCACTACCCCACCACTGAAAGCAGCAGCAACAGCTGATATTCTACATCAGCTACTTATTCACATCTGACAACTAACTTAATATCTCCTGGTCATAGCCCCCACATCCCCCAGGCCAGAATCTTTGGTGCGCACCCTACCTACTGCTAAGGTTAAGGGCAGTGAGATTTTCTACAGGATTTAGGATAAAAATGAAAATAAGTCAGTTTAAAGGATGACACCAAAGTAATATTTATATTAATTAAAAAAAACTATATGGATTTACATAATAAAAACTTACACTGGGTCCCCCTCCTAATCCTGGGTGCCTGGGCCCCCACGCTAGAGACCTGTTATCCCCCGTTATGGGGCCATGTTGGTCACATAATACCCACCCTGAGTTACCCACTATGAGTCTTTGTAGGAGGGACATGCTTACTGATTTCTGCAAGATGAGCTTGAAAGACTGCCTTAAGGAGAATGGCAGTGCCACCCCATGGGCAATTTCAGAGGCAAACACAAGCAGGCTGGCAAGGGGTAGCCTAACCTCAGTTGGCAACACCCTCACTGTCCTGAGGGGTCAGTCCCTATTGGTTCTGGTGTGGATAAGCTGAAAGCCAGTGTGGCGTAGTGGTTAGAATGCTGAACTACGACTCTAAAGATCAGAGTTTGAATACCTGCTCGGCCAACCCTGCTCAGCCTTGACCTTGGTGACCTTGGGCAAATCACACTCTCTCAGTCTCAGAGGAAGGCAAAGACAAACTCCCTCTGAACAAAGCTTGCCAAGAAAACCCCATGATAGGTTTGGCTTAGGGGCACCATAAGTAAGAAATGAGTTGAGGGTGCACCACCACCACAACGGATAAGCTAAAATAACAAGAAAAATGCAACAACCAGTTTTCCGCACTTCATTTGGAACTAACCTTTGATGTATAAAATGGTCACAGTCTTTCCCAAAGGGCCTGTTCACTTGGTTAACAGCACTGGGGAACCTGTAGAGGCTGCTACTGCTGTCCTCGAACACAGATCGTTTGTCTTTTCCAAAGACTCGGGTGAAAACTGCCTCAAATACTTTGTGGTCCATCAACACCTGACACACTCTCACAACTTTAGTCCGGGAAATATCCACATTACCAAAGTATTTGTTCTGGAGAAGGTGGGCATAGACAATGTCCACTGCATCCGAACCAATGAAGCAGTCATTATAGCACTTCAGGTTTTGACGCCGCTTTTTCACTTCGACTTGGGTCTGAAGCGTGTTGATAATGCTGCTCCAGACGTACGTGGCTCCAAATGGTCTCTGTGCCAAGCTGAAACCTAGAAAAGCAACGCAGGTGAATTATTGCCAAATACATGCTCAGTTCTGCAAGTTTATTACAGACTTATCCAACCTACTTTTAAAAACATTTCCTTATGTGTACATAAGCTACGAAGGAAATATCAGTTGGACATGAAGGTCTCAGCCCTCATTTATTGGTGGCATGTTCTATCATCATTTCTTTGAGGTTGCTAATAAAAACAATAGTCGTGCCCCACATTCTCACAGCATGAAATTTTATTTTCGCCAAATGATTAGGATCTATTGCAGTGCTGAGTGCTTCCTGAATGAATGTCTACAACAGGGCCAAGAAACCAGATGTTGCTGCATTCAGATTCCCATCAATCCCAGCTAGCCTGTTCAATGATCAGACATAATGGAAGGAGTAGCTCAACAGTATGTGAAAAGCACAAGATCCTCCACCCTGGGCTGAAGTACAGTACTGTTCTAATGTGCCTTAAAGTTGACTCTGACCTACAGTGAACCTATAATAGAGTTTTCTTGCCAAGATTTCTTCAGAAGAGCTTTGCCACTGCCTTCCTTTTAGATTTAGAATGTGACTTGCCCAGGGCCACCCAGAAGGTTTCCATGGCTGTGTGGGGATTCGAACTGGTCTCCTGGAGTCCTTGACCAGCACTCCAATTGCTATACCATACTGGGACAGAGCTAGCTATTTTCTTTACATAAGTGCATACTGTCTTGAAACAAGACTAAATAAAGACACAAAAAAGACACAAACATTGGTGCCCATGTAGACACTACTGTGTTATTTATTGAACAGCACTACACTTTACTGCAGAACTTAGAAAAGTTACTTTTTCAACTACAGCTTCCAGAACCCTCTAGCCAGCAAAGGCAGGCTTGGAGATTCTTGAAACTGTTATCAAAAGAATAAATTTGTCAAGCTCTACTTCATCAGGTTTTTCTAATATCCATGTTTTACATACACTTTTTAAAAACGTACTATTAGGAGAAATAACTGTGGTGCACAGTACTTGCATTACATGCAGAAAGTTCAATGCCTAGAAATTTAAGTTGGAAAATGGTATTAGACAGCAGGGCTGAGTCTATCTACCCAAGGCTTTGGAGAGCAATTGCCAGTCAACATGCTGGCAATCTTTTCCAACCCTGGTGCCCTCCAAATATTTTGGAATCTAGTTCCCAGCAGCCTTAGCCAGCACAAGGGATTGTGGGAGTTGCTGGTGTTCCCTAGCTTCAAGAAGAGAGAAGAGAAATAGATAGAATAAGCAAGTCTCATATGATCATTAATGATACTTTGACAATGGTAAGAATACTGCAGGAAAGCAGAGTGAAAACAAAACAGTACTGTATAAACACATCTAGGACAACAGCTTATCATTCTGTGCTGGGATACAATTTCAAATTATGTGGTGCAAGAGAGAAATTTAAAGAGCTCTTGACTGTACTCGAGTTTAAACTGGCAAAAAGCTGTGTGTTCTAAAACTTTTTGTTGAGTTTGCTAATTATACCTTTTAGGCATATCAGAATCATATATAGCAGCATGGATTGTTTATTATTAAAACAAATGCCTCTGACATACATACCTAGGGCACACTCCCATTTAATTCTTTATGGCAGCAGTTTACAAATGTGTAAAAAAGAATCCCCAAACATAGACCTCAAGGATAAATGCTCCTGAGGAGCAGTCATGTTGGGCTGAGACACTGGGGTGGAACATATAAAGGCTCTGCTTGAAACTTAAATTGCACCTCTCTATACTGTGAAAATCAGGTCAGTAAAATTAATATACTGCAATCAATTCTGCATAAATGAAAGATAGTTCCATTTCCTACTTTTATAGCCACTCTACAATGAACTAAGTAGTACAGCTTTTCTTACTGTTTATACCTAATAGTATCTAAAGATGATTATATTTGTTGCCAACATTTTAAACAGAAGCAATTTCCCAGCTGGTTTCCAAACTGATAGAAGATATAGCATCTCCAGAAAAAAAGTTCCCAACAGATTGAGTTCTGCACATTCCCAGTACCTCAGCTTTCCAAAAGAAAGGGGGAGGGATTTTTTTTTTTTTTTGCACTGTAAACAGCAATTTATTAATGGTTTGCTTTTTGTTTTACAGATGGGAGCAAATACCACATAAGGAAGACAGGAAACCTGCAGAGTAACTTTTGGATGCCTCCGGCCATTAGTAACTTTAAGCAAGCAGTTCAAGTATGGGGAAGGAGGAACCAATAAATTACCTGTTGTGTTTAAAAAGGTGAAGAATTTTTTAAAGGAACTAATGCAGAAAAAGAGGAGTACAAAACAAGATAGAACATCTTTTGCAGAAAGGCTTCTTTCCATGGGAGAAAAACTCCAGCTAACCTTTGAAGTAAAGTTAAGAGAAGCAGCCAACTGGCTCTCTGCATGTGAGACCAGCCTGCCTATTGGCAGGTCAGGAAATGTCAAACATACCAGAACTGGGAGAAAGGAAGCCAATGCCAAAAGCAGTCATGTACCACAGCCAGCATCGCCCCAGGGCAATAACTGAAGGGGCACACACCCACCCCCACATTTAAAAGCGACAGGCATTGAGCTGACTGAGGCAGCAAGTCACCTCTGAGACAAAAGCAGAAAAGACAGGTAGTGCCACTCAGTCTTTCTAACACAGTGGTTCTTAACCTGTGGTCTGGGGACTCCCAGGAGTCGCCAATGTGCTCACAGGGGGCTCCACAAAGGCTTGAAGGCTGCTTGGTCCACCTCCTCCCTGCAGTGGAGCAGCCAGGTGACAGGAGCCAAGGCAAAGGAGCCCTGGTGGCACAGTGGTTAAATGCCAGTACTGTAAGTCACCACATTGCAAGTTCGATTCCAGAGGGCTCCAAGGTTCACTCAGCCTTCCATGTTTCTAGGTCGGTAAAATTAATACCTGGCTTGTGGGGGCAATTAGCTAACACACATTGGAAGCTGCTTATTGCAGCGTAGATGTGTAAACTGCTATTTTTAGCCGCTCTAATAGTCTTGTGGCTGAAGAGCGGTGAATAAATAAATAAAATAAAAATAAAAAAGCTGGCTGGCTTGGTCTGCACATTGCCATTCTATCTTCTCCAGCCACAAACTTGCAGGAAGAAGCAGAAGAAAAGTCTCCCCCCCCCCCACCTTCAGTGCCTCTGAGGGAAGGTTTAATGGATGGTGTAATAGTATTATTATTATTTTAAATCTTGAGTTAAGTCTTGGAGGTCCACAGCCACTAAAGATATTTAAAAGGCGCCCCTGGTAAAGAAAAGGGCTAAGAGCCATTTTCTAGCAGATTAAGGCTACCTAATTCCCAGAAGATAAGAACAGTGCTGATGGGGGAAGCCAAAGGGCCATCATTTAAGCCCAGCAGTTTGTTTCCAAAGGCGAGCTGCCAGATAACTTCCTAGGAAAAGACCGCCATCTCTGCAGAAAAGGACATTCCCATTCTCTTTTTCTTCTCTTCATGCCCTTCACCACCTGGGCTGATAGGAGGCAGCTGAGCGAAAAGGGGGAACGTCCTCCCTCCAGCGTCGCCCCAACCTCCCCTGCCCTCCCTTCCTTCTCAGGGGTTAACTCTTCTCCTCCAGCCCATAGCTACTCCCCCCCACCTCCAGTCTGGTCTGTAACCCCCAAACCTGTGGTTACCTGGAGGCTTGTTAGCTGGACTATACACGGCGCAGAGATTCAAAGCTGCCGCCTTTTCCTTCACGGTGGCCATCGCGCCAGCCGGTCTCTGCGAAGGCGTCTCACAGACCGAGGAGACCGAGAGTGGGGTTGAGGGGGGGGGAGACCAAAGGAAATGGGCGGGGCCGATCTGCAGAGGCCATCTCCTATTGGTTCACACTCGTTCTGAGGGCGGTGCCTACTGTCCAGTTAACATTCCAAACAGGGGGCGTGAGAGGGGGGGGGGTTCTCTCGTGCGGAGCGTTGCTGTGAGTTTCTTTTAGCTCGTGCACTGCGGGGGAGGTTCCACTCCTAGTCCACTCCCCGGTTAATGAAATAATGCAACGGGTCTTAATCTTTTCTTTACCAGGGGTCCCCTTGCAATATCTTTTGTTGCCGTGGACCCCCAAGACTTCACTCAAGATTTAAAACCATACTACTACTACTACTACTACTACTTACAGATTAGCAAAGGCACATAGCGCATTTGGGAGACTTTACAAAAGAGTCTGGAGTAATAAACACCTGAGGCGAAGCACAAAAATCAGTGTGTATAGAGCCATTGTGCTGCCTATTCTCCTTTAAGGGTCTGAAACATGGGTCACCTATTGCCAACACTTATGACTCCTTGAACGTTTTCATCAGCAGTGTATACGTACAATCCTAAATATACACTGGACTGACTATGTGACGAATGTTGCTGTCCTTGAGCAATCAGGGACCACCAGCATTGAGGCCATGATATTGAGAACACAGCTGCGCTCGGCAGGGCACGTTTCTAGGATGGAGGACCATCGCCTCCCAAAAATAGTACTCTACGGTGAACTCGCCACGGGTCAGCGTAAGAGGGGTGCTCCAAAAAAATGATACAAGGACTCCCTGAAACAACATCCCAGGCTCGGCCAAATTGATCACCTACAATGGTCTGCCCTGGCCTCACATCAGGAGGCATGGAGACACACTATCCACAATGCTGCAGTCTTATTTGAGAATTCATGCTGAACAAGTCTTGAAGAGAAAATACAACGCAGAAAGAATCACAACCCAGAAACATCACCCAAGGAGACCCCCTGCTGTGCTTTCTGCAACCGGACTTGTCTATCTCGGATTGGCCTTTTTAGTTATCAGCGCACTTGTAGAAAGTGCAGGATGAGTCCTTCCTGAATCTTCGTTTGCGAAGAAAAGCCAGAGAGGGGACTACTACTATTACCTGATGATGATGATGATGATCTCTCTGGCTTTTCTTCACAAATGAAGATTCAGGAAGGACTCATCCTGCACTTTCTGCAAGCACGCTGATGACTGACTAAAAAGTCCAATCTGAGATAAACAAGTCCAGTTGCAGAAAGCACAGCAGAAGGTCTCCTTGGGTGATGTTTCTGGGTTGTGATTCTTTCTGCGTTGTCGTTTCTCTTCAAGACTTGTTTGGCGTCAGTTCTCAAATAAGGCTGCAGCCTTGTGGCTAGTGTGTCTCCATGCCTCCCGATGTGAGGCCAGGGCAGACCATTGTTGATGATCAATTTGGCCAAGCCTGAGATGCTGTTTCAGGGAGTCCTTGTATCGCTTTTTTGGAGCACCCCTCTTACACCATCCATTAAACCTCCCCCCAGAGACACTGGAGAGGGAGGGAAGACTTTTCTCCTGCTTCCTGCAAGCTTATGGGTGAAGTGGGTTGAATGGCAATGTGCAGGCCAAGCCAGCCAGCCAGCACCTTGCTTCCTGTCACCTGTCCACTCCACTGCAGGGAGGAGGTGGGCTAAGCAACTTTCAAGCCTTCACGGACCCCCTGTGAGGACATCATGGACCCTGGGGATGGGGGTCCTCAGACCCCAGGTTAAGAACCACTGAAATAATGTACTCCTGGGAGGGATCCTGGAACTAATTTTAAGGTGTGGGTGGGACTCAACATTGGCAAGCAGGTAGTTATTAAATTTGCCTGGGGGAGGGGGATTACTTTATCCATTGTCATTGAAACATCCTTAAATATGAAGACTATTACACGCAGGAGTCTTCTGGGTGTGATAAAATATGTTACCAAAGAAATATTCATTTATATTATGTGAGATCCCCTGTGGAGGGACTTGTCTCTGTCCCACCACATACAGAAGTACATCTAATGGGAACACTGGGGAGGCCCTTCTTGGTGGTTGCTCTCAGCCTCTGGAACTCCCTTCCCAGAGAGGTTAGCTTTCTTGCTATATTTCTACAGGCAAGTTAAGACTTCTTTATTCCAGCAGAGGTGACCTTGCTTAGCTTTCAAGATCAGGATACAGGTTGATCCCTGTATCCACAGATTCCGTATCTATGGTTTCACATATCCATGTCTAGGGAAAAAAGTTCTTTCTAGGCATTTCTAGGTCCTCCAATGCAATTCTATGGTCAACCAGGTATTTGTCTCATTGAAAATAATAGGGTTCCCTATTATCCATGGCTTCAGTTATCCACGGGGGTGGAGTCTTGGAACATACCCCCGTGAATACAGGTGTCAACCTATGTTTAGGCCCTGGGAAATCCATATTAAGGTAGTATCTCTCCTGGCTTCAGTCTTTGATGCAGATGCATCCAGAGTTTAGGCAAAACTCATCAAGCGGACTCTGTTGGACATTCTCACAGGTCACGTAATGTTAGAAAGACTTATGTCTTAACTCATGAAACATTCCTTCTCCAGTGAGTGTTTTCAGCTGAATTCCTACAGATTTCACATTGAAGACAAAACTTTGCATTTTCAAAGTTAACCACTATAGTTATCTGACAAGCCATATCTCCACATCTGAGCCTGCCTGGCCACTGAGATACTCAAGGGAAGGCCCTTATCTTAGTTGCATCACTTTACAGTTACTGGTAGAGATGCAAGACAGGGCCTTCTTGGTGACTGCCCCTAGGCTCTGGAACACCTTTCCTAGGGGTTGTCCAATGGTGAAAAAACTCCACATGGAATGTGAAGAAAACCCTACCTGTCCTAATGTCATTCTGTGTGATTTCGCTGCATTGTGAGGAGGGGGGGGGCAAAAAAGGCCAAAAACCTTGCCAGAAAAGTCTTTGCGGCTTTTCCCGTTACTTTTTTAAAACGACGAGGGAGTACGCATTCCTGCTTGTTAGGACAAGCAAAGCCCAAATCTGATTGGCCAGATGAGTGCAGGGGGTGGGGATTGCTAAAAAGGCAAGCACCTGCTGCTTCCATGTTTGATTTTTGCCTCAGCGAGTAAGTGCTAAGGCGAGAAAATGGGGTGTTCAGTTTTTTTTCTTTTGAGCTCAATTTAAAAATTGCTCAATTGCACCTTCGACATCGTTTTGAAAAAAATAAGGATGGTGACAGCAAATTGAGGTAAGCCCAAACACAAATAAATCACTTGCAGCCTCCATGTTTACTAACGGGCATGCAAACCTTAAGGGAGCAGAAAAACCATTAGGACAGGTCGCAGCTGCTGCAAAATGTCATTAGTGTGAGTCATTCCTTTTTTTATGGGCTTATATAGACAAGCCCCTAGATTGGCTAAACAGCCACCTCCTTGCAATGCTTTAGTCAGCAGGCAGACTTTTTTTACTGCAACCAGGCCAGTGTTGTTTTTTTTAAGGGCTTTAGGAGTTGCTGTATTGTTTTTACTCTTCTAACTTGACTGTTTCTTAAACTGCTTTCTATCATTTTTCACTGCTTGTTTTTTAAATGTTGGTTAAATTCCATTTTAATGTTATTTTTTTGTATACAGTTGTACCTTCATATTCGATGGGGTTTGGTTCCAGGACCCACTGTGGATACCAAAATCTGTGAATACTCAAGTCCCAATATATGCAGTGGCATAGCTAAAAGGTGTCCCTTATATAAGGTGGCAAAATCAAGGTTTGCTTTTTGGATTATTATTTTTTAAAGAACATTTTCAAGCCGTGAATATTTAAATCCATGGGTACGGAGGGACAGCTGTAGTTTAAATGCATGCTACTCCAAGTTGTAGGTCAACTTGAGGTCCACGATTGGGGAAAACCTAGCACTAGCAATTGCACTGATCTCTCTCTCTCTCTCTCTCTCTCTCTCTTCTTTGCAAACGAAGATTTAGGAAGGACTCATCCCACGCTTTCTGCAAGCACGCTGATGACTAAAAAGGCCAATCCGGGATAAACAAGTCCGGTTGCAGAAAGCACAGCAGAAGGTCTCCTTGGGTGGTTTCTGGGTTGTGATTCTTTCTGTGTTGTATTTTATCTTCAAGACTTGTTCAGCGTGAGTTCTCAAATAAAGCTGCAGCATTGTGGATAGTGCGTCTCCATGCCTCCTGATGTGAGGCCAGGGCGGACCATTGTTGGTGATCAATTTGGCTGAGCCTGAGATGTTGTTTCAGGGAGTCCTTGTATCGTTTTTTTGGAGCGCCCCTCTTACCTTAACCCATGGCGAGTTCACCGTTGAGTACTATTTTGGGGAGGCGATGGTCCTCCATCCTAGAAACGTGCCCTGCCCAGCACAGTTGTGTTCTCAATATCATGGCCTCAGTGCTGGTGGTCCCTGCTTGCTCAAGGACTGCAACATTTGTCACATAGTCAGTCCAGTGTATATCTAGGATTGTATACAGCACTGATGAAAGCGTTCGAGGAGTCATAAGTGGTGGCGATAGGTGACCCATGTTTCAGATCCATAAAGGGGAATAGGCAGCACAATGGCTCTATACACACTGATTTTTGTGCTTCGCCTCAGATGTTTATTACTCCAGACTCTTTTGTGAAGTCTTCCTTGGGGAAAAGATTAGCACTAGCAATAGCACTGATATTTATATACTGCTTATCAGTACTGAAGCACTCCCTTACATTGTTTTTTTTTTTTTTTTTAGCTAATTGCCCCCAACAAGCTGGTCATTTCTGTAGGTAATTTTACTGACCTATAGGACTGAAGGCTGAGTCAACCTTGGAGCCCTCTGGGATCAAACTCATAACCTTGTGGCTTGCATTACTGGCATTTAACAACTGTATGATCAGGGCTCCCTATGGGAATAGGGGAAAATAATACGGACAATAATAATCTAGTTGTGTATGCTGCAGTCAAAGGTTGTGATGCACTGGTCTGTATTTTGGATTTGAAAAGCGACCTCCTCCCCCTCCTATTGCAACAGAGTTCTCTTGTTAATTTCCAAATAAAGCTTGTTGCTGACTATGGTTAAGGCAGTTCCTGTTCCAAGCCTAGTGCTGAAGTTAGGCTGAAATGGGTCCATTTAATTAAAAGTGGCAACACTGCCTATTCATTTTCCCATAAAGGTTGTTGCTTGTTATGGTTAAGCAGTTTCAGTTTCAAAGCTGAATTATATGAAATAGGTTTAGTCAATTAAATTAGGCAGCACTGCCTTGTTAAATCAATTGAGATAACAGCACATTTTAACATCCTCTGAAGCCTGGACTTACCCTAAACATTATCAAGAATTGGAATCCAAAGAGAAATTACAGATCATTGTGACTGAATTTGGGAAATTTTATTTTCTAGGACTTGTTGAAACAAGTGTCATCACACAAGTCTCAGTTACAACGTTCAGGATGCTTATACCTACCGTACAGCATTTACAGGTCCCAGTAGCAGCATAGCATCATACACAGCACACTATTGATCAAGGAACAATTCCCCCACCCCCAGTGGTTCATGGTGTGTCAGAACATAAAGAATTAGGCCAGCACGTAATGAACTGAAATCTGTGTGGACACTGCAGCCTTTTAATCTGTTTTATTTTACAGTGGGCCTGCTGTATTGGCAGGTTAACCATCTGTGGATTGGAGTGTCCACAGATGACCAAGCCCCATATTATCCAATGACTGTGTGTGCATGTTGCCGCATCAGTGCAGTCATGTGGATGTACCGCTGCATGATGCCATATGAGGCTAGAGTATCCACTGACATTTCAGTCCATGGGGTGCGGGGAACCAATCCCCTTGCGATAGGGAAGGGCCTACTGTACTAAAGACAAACCAGATAATTCTGTATAATTCTTGCTTCAAAAGTAAGTCCCACCATGTTCAGTGATTGGATCTAGACTTGGTTATGCTTAGAATAGTCCTACTGGTTTCAATAGGTCTACTTTGCAATTAAGTCTGGATCCAACCCAGTGAGGAATACCCTTAGGTATCTATACACAGAACTGGCATCAAAAGAAAGCTGAAGGAATTTGTCATAGCCTATGGCATTTTATCCCAAAGGAATTATGTGAACAAAGTGTATTTTTTATACTTCCCATGGAACTCAATGGGACTTATATTTGTCTTTGTGGGGCAGGGGCACTGAACTGTACAAAGTTTGAGCTGGCCTTACTTGTGGCAAAACAATTTAGAAGCATTTAAAAACCCTTGTGTAACAACCAATTGATTAATGCTCAAAAGATGGTAAAAAAAGTTTGCCTGCAAGTGGAATAGCAGTGGAGGGTTTTCTTGGTGGCTGCTCCCAGGCTACTGAATAGTCTTACGACCTATGAGCAGCCACCAAGAAGGCCCTCTTCCACATCCTCTCCAAAATTTACCTAGAGGAAGTCTTCTCTTGAGGAGCTCTTAATTTAGGCATGCTCATTTACAAAGATATAGGCTTCACATAGCCTGAACGGGGAATTATTTGAGTACAGTTCAAAGTGCTGGTTATGATCCAAGCTGAATAGGGCTTTATAAGTTATAACCAGCACTTTGAATTATACCACAATAGGAAAAGCCATATCCTATTTCTTTTTAGTTAGAAGGATTCCCCACACACACACCACACACACACACAACTGGAAATATTCAGTTATCCATTTCTGAAGTCTCGCTGATGTAAATGCAAGAATTAAATATGTGCTGTTATGTGTTTCAAGTCAACTGACTTACAATGATCCTATCATGGTGTTTTTTTGTCAAGATTTTTTCAAAGGCAGTTTGCCGTTGCCTTCCTTTAAGGCTGACAGTGTGACTTGCTCAAAGTCACTCTGGGGGCTTCAATGGCTGAGCAAGGATTTGAACCCTGGTCTCCCAGAGTCTTAGTCCGACATACCACAGACTGGCTTAAGTGTGAAGGCTAGATGGGGCCATTTTTCTCCCTTAAAAAAAAAAAAAAGAATAGAAACAAGTTTGTCTCATCCTTTATCTATTATACTTTTGGTGTAGCCTTAATTTCATAACTCTTCTTATTCTTTTTACTTGGTACTTGGGAAACAAGCTTTGACTGCCATATTACTAAGATGTCTTTAAATAAACTGTCCAAATAGTCATTGGATCTTGAGTTCTGTATCAATGTTATTCACCATAAATATTTCATAAACATTCCAGCTATGTTTTATTGGCCCCTCATCTGCATCTTATTTAATCATGTGAACAATGGTTTTATTCAGTCAGAATAGAGCCACTGTCAAGGATTCAGCACAAGGAATACATTTTAAACAGTTGCTTATAAAAACGTGTTCTGTACCCATTAACTTGAAGAGGAGACAAACTGACTTTCACCATACTGCAGCTCAGAATCTTACAAGCTGGCCTTGAGAAACCAGGACCCCTATTTGTTAGGCATGATAATGGTATTAAGTAGAAACAAGTAACTACTGCTCAGCTTTCAATATGATGACATTAGGAACAACATACTAATGCAGTACACATTATTTCAAACCAAAGTTGACCAAACAATTATTTCAGGCTGAACAATAAATCATTTAATAGTATTTTTTTGGGGGGGGGGAGTGTTTTCACTTTAATGAGTTTAGTAACATCAAATCAACAATACATAAAATTGTGACT
Source organism: Gambelia wislizenii (assembly GCA_030847615.1). Taxonomy (NCBI): domain Eukaryota; kingdom Metazoa; phylum Chordata; class Lepidosauria; order Squamata; family Crotaphytidae; genus Gambelia; species Gambelia wislizenii. The sequence continues at coordinate 374,939,208 of JAUMIR010000001.1, forward strand.
TTTCCATAGCTCTATACATTTATTGTGGACCACCTAAAAATGGGACTAGAAAGCATCTCTCATTAGTCCCAGACTATTTTTTTTGCATTATATAGAGGATAGGTATTATCATGCATTTGTGAACATTAACTTAAATAGTATATATATATATATGTGTGTGTGTGTGTACTGTATAATAATATACAAAAAAGTATGTTAGTGTATGATGTCAAATGTTGAATTGTCAACTATATATCGATCTTCAATTTCCTAAAGGTTTTGGCTTGTTCATTTTTAAATTAAATAGTTGTAAATTATTAAATATTTAAAATATATTTCCTCTATGAAGACTGTTTATTGGAAGACACTTTCGAGTTTCCTTTGTAACATCTATTACTTAAAGCAAAGGGAAAAAAAATTTCCAGGTAAACAATGTTTTAGAACTCACTTGTATAAATCATACAATCAACAGCTTGAAAAGAGCACGAGGTGTGCCCTCTGTTTCTGGACTGCACCTCCATCAGCCCGAGTCAGCACAGCCAATGGTGAAGGATGGTCAGAATTGCAGGCCAACATCTGGGACACCACATGTTCGCCTCTAGATTACAGAATGTACAACTTCAGTAATGAGAGGATAAAACAATGCTTGTTGAGATGGCAACCTAACCAGGCAATAATTTCGAGCTTGCTCTGATACCAGTTGTTACATTTAGGTTACTAACAATTTGACATTTACTGTGCCTCTGTAAACTGTCAGTTCTGTATTCTTGTGATATTTTCAGAATGAATTGGCCTGAGTTAATCTTGCATGTACTATCTCTGGTAAAGTATAATATGTGAATCAATTATACCCCAGAATAAAACAGAAGTCATTTCAAGAATTTCAGTGTATGTAGCTGACACTTCCGTTGTAGAGATCTTTTAAAACTCTTGTGAGTATGCTGATTATTTTGCGAAGTATCTCCAGTAAATACAAAATTACCATTTATAGAGCTTCTTGGAAGGAAGATAATGGAGAATATAGTTTACACTACATAATTAATGGCCAACTTCCATGTAGTGCCTTAGCATATTGAGAAAACGGTATTGTGAAGAGCCAACTATTTCTTAAGTAGGATTGCTGTTACTCTGTCTCCTCGGTGTTAACATTCAGTTTAGGAATTTTTTCCTCCTTTCATTTGTTGACTCAAATACCTAAAATCCTCATTGATATTTTATTTTGCACAAATGGTACAGCTTTTTCCTAAAATTGCTGTATTCTGAATGACTGCCACATTGGCGTTCCACCTTTTCAAGGGAACCCTGTGTTTCCCTGCAAGCTTATTAAGGGTTTCTCAAGAGAAAAAAAATCAATGGCTGTAGATGATTGTGCCTGAAATACTGTTGCAGTATCACCACCAACTTTTTTGTGCAATAAATAGCAACACAAGGTATTCATATTTTCACACATAGTGACGAGGATCAACAGGCCTCACCCAGTACTCTGCATAAAACAGTGTAATCTGTAACATGCATAGGATTGTGCTGTCAGCTTTTTCTTTCATTTTTAGTGTGAGTAGGTGGCAACTTGAGAACTACCATGGTGTAGTGGTTTCAACATTGGACTATGCCTATGGAGATCAGGGTGTGAATCCCCACTTGGCCACTGAAAGCCACTGGGAGACCTTAGGCAAGTCAAACTCTCTCAGCCTCAGAGGCAAAGGCAAACCCCCTCTGAACAAATTTTGCCAAGAAAACCATGTCATAAAGTTAGGGTCGTCATAACTTGGAAATGCCTTGAAGGCATACAACAACAGATGGCAACTTTATAAAGTGAATGTGATGTAAGAAGTACCTTGAGATTACAGAAGTACTGCACAAAATATTTCCAAATTCTTTGCCATGCAGAGATGTTTTGGGAAATACACAGAGTAAACAAGGCAGTATGAAAGTTCTCTGAGAAAGAAGACCTGTCTAGTAAAATACGTAACTTTTCTGCTGTACTTTGTAATCTCAAGGTGCTTCTTACATCTCCTCCACTTGATAAAGTTGCTACCTGTTGTGTGCCTTCAAGGTGTTTTTGACTTATGGCAACCCTAAGGTGAATCTTTCATGGAGTTTTCTTGGCAAGATTTGTTCAGAAGGGTTTTGCCTTTGCCTTCCTCTGAGGCTGAGAGAGTGTGACTTGCCCAAGGTCACTCAGTGGGTTTCCATGGCTGAGTGGGGATTTCGAACCCTGGTTTCCAGAGGCATAATCCAACACTCAAAACACTATGCCACACTGGTTCTCAAGTTGCTACCTACTCACACTAAAAATGAGAGAAAGCTGACAGCAGAATCCTTTACATGCCTAGTCACAAAATAAGTGCCAATGATTTCAGTGTGGCTTACTCTTAAGCAGTTATAAGGCAACATTCTGAAACTACAATTTATTCAGATCACAATGTCTAGTTATTTTAGTTAAAACAGAATGTTTCTCAAAACAATAATACCTTAAGAACCTAAATCTGGGGCATGGTTAGAATGAAAGACCTCTGACAGTTTCATTTATTTTCTTTAAAGAGGAACAGATAGAATACTAGGTATCTAATTGTATTCTTTGATTGCAATTTTATGTAGGGCATGTTATAGCTTATTTTATATACAAATATTAACTCTTCATATGTTTCAAGTATACTGTATAAATTAACTAGTGTTGAGATGAATGCTCATTTGTTGTAGAAAAACCTTTTGGTTTATATTTGTGAATGTTCAGTGACTGACTCTTCTTAAGTCTTTTAATTCTAAAATATCTATTGACAGATCTGCCCCTTCCATACCCTCCTACAAATGAATAGGTTATTTGCGCGATATAACAAATAACATTACATCTCTATTATAAACACACTTTCTAATCTCCTAACACATAACTTCCTTTTACAGCACGAGACTCATATCAACTCAGAAGTAAGTCACAATGAGGTGCAACCTTAAAATAGGAGTAGAAAGTTAAAGTACTTTAATATCCAGGAAATGTATGCATGCTGAGGCTTCCACAATAATTTTAGCAGTATCATCTTCCTTGCAGAGAGATGTAGGCCTCAGTCATTTTTAACTGAGGGTCATGATGCAGCCCTAAACACTGTATAGAACCAGGGGCTGTATGATAGGAGCTGCAATCAAACATCAGGAGTGCCATACACATTCCCTATCCATATTTCAGACTATCAAACTTCCTACAGAACCAGTAAAATGTGACCCTTCAGATCTTGTTGGGACTGCAATCCCTATTATCCCTCACCATTGGCTATGTTAGCTAGGGGTGACGGGCTGTGCAGTGCAACATCTGGAAGGCCATATTACCCACTCCTCCAGTAAAGGTTCTGTGTATGCAGTCACAGTAATACAACCTGGGTTTTTCAAGGCAAGTGGAGTACAAAGAAAGTGCAAGACAAACACCAATGGGGAAATTTATCAAAATTTCATTGACTCTTTCCTTCCCCTCAGAGAAATGAAACGAGGAGTACCACATCCAACATAAAAAAAAACACATTTTTTTTTGAAAATACAGAAGCTGTCTATTATCATAACAGACACATCACGATCGAAAATGTCCTTTGATCACTTTGAAATCCTAGTTTAATTGCTTATAATCACAGCCCTTCATTATACTTTACAAATCTAAGGTGCAATGAACATATGTACAACTAAGGAAAAGACACCATGCTACATACAAGAATATCCTGGTTGGCTAGTGAATAAGGAGACCTGCCTTCTTGGCTGAAATTAAGGCACTAAGTGGCAGTGAAAGGACAAATGAATTATTTCTATATGTTATCTGACACAAGTACAATACGTTCAGTCTTTCCACAAATCTGAGCAGAAGACTTCTACACTTTGAATTAGTGACTGAGGTAAGGCATTCTGTTGGCAAATAAACAAAGTTTCCTATTGATTTGAGCTTAATATAGTTGTAGTCTGAGACTACTGGTCCTATTCAGAAAGACAGCTACAAAAGTATGTCTGATGATTTCAAAAGGCACCAAGAAGCAAACAGTTCTGCCATTACCAGTTCTTAAAAAAAAAAAAAAATCACTGTCAGCTGTGTTCAACACTGCATATATTTTATTCAATCACCAATCCCTATTGTCCAGAAGATGAATGCAATAGCTGTTCACTGAGCCATTTAATAAGAATTTTCATGTATAAGAAAATAAAATGCAGTGTTTAAACACAACTATATTTATAAAGCAAACTTATAAAGTCTAGTATGTCTTATTCCTGGTTAACACTGAAGCAAACCTGTATAAACAAAGGATTATCTCAAGATAATATAGTTTACAATATGAAATTAATATATAAAATGAACAGGATTTACTGAAAACAATGAGAAGTGTATTACAAAGATACATGAAACAACTTTAAGCCACCATATTTTCTTTGTGAAAAATACAACTATTAGTGAGATAAAATGTACAATTGATTTTTTCCAAAGGAGGAAAAAAGCACAGTATAAAGGAAAAAATTCCCCCCCAAGCCCCCCAGGAAAAATAGTTAAGGTCATTGTTTTTCATTACAATATAATTTGACACAAAATACCAGTCATAGGATTGCACCAACTCCATGTCCAGTCTCCTGAACATAACAGCAGTAAAAGTAGTCCATAAAGCAGATTTTGTGATGGCAATTATTCATATACAGAATTTCCTGTCATACTAGCTCTGTCTGAAAAATGTTCAAGACTCTACTTGGTAAGCCAGACAAATGTAAATATTTACCATCCAGATGCTTCCTAGTGTTTAGAATCAGAAAAAGCCATGATATCTTGTTATTCTCATCACAGCCAAAAATATATATTTCATGCAAGCTTTGATCATCTGTCAAAAATAAACGCAAGTTATTTCAATACAAGAGTTTACAAAATAGAAAAAAAATCATTCTTCAATTTAAAAATGCAGTGAGGTTCCTTTTTAGTTTCGTGTGCATGGCAGCTTAATTTTTCCACATCAGAAGCCCATGAACCAAGAACACCACAAATTCTTCTGACTTAGACTTGAGCCTGGCATCATCAGTCCAAGCAGAGCTTCTCTGACCTTTCAGTTTTTGTTGACAAATGTGACAAAAAAACAGTGAAGTCGGGGACAAAGTTTGCTATGAACATTTCTGCTGTACATGATTCAAAAGTTCACCAAACTTCTCAAAGAGGTCTTCAACCCATTTTAAATTTTTCATACACTTCTGTACAATCTCCTCCTGGCCTAGATCTGCATTCTTCTTTTGAACAGAAGAGATCTGTTGACAGAGCAAAAGATAGGTCACCATTGGTCTGCTAATATTTACACGTTTGCAGTACAGTACTCTTTAGCCACAGGTCTTACATTTTAACAGTCACATTCCTATCTCTGAGAATATTTAGTTCTATTTTGTTACAATGAACAACTACTAAATAAACAAAATAAAGTTTAGTGTTAAAGAGGAAATTCCTAATAAAATTAAGGTGTTTTTCTTAAATGAAGCACCTTTCCCATACTCATGAATCACCTGCAATGTTCAATTAAGTTGTGCTTTCCAACCACAGATTTTTTTATTGAACTATAACTCCCATCATCCCCAAGCTACATGGCCAAGGTTGGGAGCCACTGGGGCTTTTTCAGAACTTGAGAACCTGTACATTTCCTTTCATGCTAGACTCACACAAGTATAATCCCAGGATCAATGCTATATTCCATCCTTGCTCAGTGGGAGGCTAGCCCTACCGTGGAGTGGGTAGCTGTTCACTACTAGTTGTTGAAACAAATAAGGAGTCAGTGGGTGCCATGGACAACAGCTGCTATAAGCTTCACAGTGAAAATGAAAACAGGTACCTATATTCTTCCTTCTGTTTCATAATGCAGTGGGAAAGAGTTAAATGCTTCCTCCACTAGAGTCAAGACCCACATCTGGCTTCTGCCTCTTTTACTTTTTATAAAAATGTGGGGAAATCAGATCTTGAATCTCCAGGGCAGTTTCCATTTTGGTTCTACAAATACCTGTGAACCAGACTCTTGAAAATTAAAATATCCTGACTGGCATCACTATTGTCAGTACTGAGGTACTGACTTTGCAGTTTTAAGAGATGCCTCTCAGAAATATTGGCAAGTAGGTTCTTTATCTGATCTGTTCATATCTTGCTATTAATTTTGCTATGCAGGAATAGCTGATGGATTTTCCAATGACTTAAAAATGGGCTTTCATGCTAACCACCCCCCCACACACAAAGGAACTATGGCAATATTTCAGGTGTTTTAGGGTACAGACCCACAGCTTGGAATTAAATATTTCAAATAACAATGTTAACATGTAATTTGCCACTTCTTAGGGTAAAAATACCTTTTGTGAAGTAAAGCAACAACTGGTAATATTGGTACCCTTATATAATGAGTAATGTTTGCTTGTTACTTAAAAGTTACTTTTGGGGAAATCCTCTGATGGCACTCTTTGCCATTTCAGTATTTTAAAAGCAATTGAACTTTAAAATTTCAAAATTTTCAGAAGTGCTATCAAGTTATTTTAAAAAGAATATTCCAAGCTCTGTATACATCCATTCAAAAAACCTTTGAAAATCCTACGATAATATCCCCAACAAATCTATTTTTTTTGATAATTTAGAGTATAGTTTCAATACAATTACAGTGAGCCCTCAGCATCCGCTGGCGTTTGGTTCCAGGTTCCCCCATGGATATCGATATCTGTAGATGCTCAAGTCCCATTATATATAATGGCATAATAAAATGGTGTCTCTTACACAGAATGGCAAAACCCAGGTTTGCTTTTTGGAATTTTTTTTTTGGAAAGGGAAGGAATATTTTCAAACCATGGATGGTTGACCCTGTGGATATGGGGGGGGGGAGAACTGTATTAGATAATACTGAATTGCCTAAGATGATTGATATATAAATCTGATTTTCATATTAATTTTACTGCATTAGATCATGAATACAAACAATGACATCATAAACTAAGGACTCACCTCTACTTTACACCTCAGAAACATGTGGTATTTGTAATGATGGAGTGAATGATACAGAGAACACAATGGTATTTTTTCTGGATCTACAGCAAATTCCTGTACAGACAAATTGTTACTGTTAGCTACAAGAGTAAATACAAACTACAAGTTTCTAATAAATTATTTTGACCATATATAAATACAGGGCATTCTTGAAAGTATTCATTTCCCTAATTATGCATTAAAATCACAGATCTGCAAATTGTAACAAACTACAGTCTATCTCCTCCCTTCATTTCTTCTTCAATACTATTAAAGCAACCTTTCTAGCTTTCTCAGTCTTTAAGGGGGATAAACAGTGGATTGATCAGATTTTTTGAGATTTCTGAGTTTTACTATTTTTTGAGATTACTGAGTTTTAGCACATTACTGCAGAGACACACTGCCACAATTTGCGAAGTCCCTATCAACGATGCTATTCTGTAAGGCACAGGGCTGAGGAATTTCTTGCCACCTCAGGTTGTTGCAAAGTCCAAGACCTGAGGGCAGGGCTGGTAATACTGAAGAAATAAGGATACATACAAGATGCATATTGTAAAGAAAATTGTGCATAGCAATGAGTATTTTTCATTAAGGCTTTTAAAAAGTTGCTGACTGATGCAGAAATGGGACATGGAAACATGGGAAACTAATATGGATGGAAAACAGGCTGATTTCCTGTCCACCCCTCATTACACATCACATCTGCTCACCTTCCTTTTGTGTCCACACACATTTTTGTTTCCTAGTCTTGGTCTTATCTGGAATGGCAAGCTGGCAAGAGCTGACTTGCAGGGTCAGACTACTGACACGCAAAAGAGGAGAGTCTGATCCTTTGCACCACTTGGAGGCTCAGAAACTAAAGTCCCCTACATCCTAATACTATTAGGAAACCATCTTACTGCTCATTAATTACTAACTGAAAATCCCAATTTCCTATATGCTTTTCCTACTAGTATGAACACACAAAAATACACCTATCCAGTGTTCAGTATCCTCTGTTCAGGATTAGCACAAGCTAACGGACCCCCCCCCCATTTTTATAAATAATTGTTTTAGCTGCAAATATGGGTTTTGTTTTGTTTCCTAAGACTATAATTATTTTTGAACCCTGGAATCATTGTTGTTCTTCACTTGGGAACACCTCTTGGCATTCATGTTGCTTTCCCTTCTTGCTGGTTCCTGCAGCTTGTCCACACCGCGCAGTACCAGGGCTACAGAGGGAAATGGCTCTACCATGAAAGTTACTTCAGTAGGGGCACTCAAAAGCGGCAAGTACTAAGAATAAAGGCAGCCACAGGGGAAGACGGAGAACAAAGCTATTATAAGCCATGACATTATGACTCATGATATAAAGGTCCTGGCTCAGTCCTAATGGAGTGCACATTTCCAGTCTTTTACTCTCAGAGGCTTTTTAAAAAATTCTACACTGTAACTGTCAGGATCGGTCCTAGATGTGATCTTCGCCTGACAACTTCAGTTCTGTTGTTTTTCTTTGTGGCTAATTATGTTTCCATTCCTTTGTACATAGTCTGGGAGAAAGGAGGATATGTTATCTGTTTGTAACTGTCTTGATTAAAATTTTGCATTGGCCTTTGCCATGAGAAAGTATGGGATGTACCCACTCTCAGTGGGAAGGGGGAGTGTGGATGATGGATAATCAATAACTGTATAGTCTGCCAGATTATGTAGATTGTAAATACATTTTAACTTAATGCTTTGAAAATAGTTTTCATTCTAAGCAATCAACCTTATAGTGTGAACTCTTTAGATTGATGTACCAATGAAGCTTACTGTTTAACCCTGAACCTGCTGGTTCCTGAAGCTGGAGAAGCTGCTACATGACAGCAATATCGCTATGTTTTTAGAATGTAATTACTTCTTACACTTCAAAAGAGAAAGATAAAAGAAAATGAAACAAATCTATTTGTTTTTAAAATTATGTTATATTATTAAGGAACCAAGTGTACCTGAAAAAATACAACTCAAAGGCAGCTAATTCAACACTTAGAGAACATGTACACAAAGCAATGAAGAAAATTCTGGGATTGGTATTAAGAGTTGCATTAGAAATAAGGAAGGAGAAAAACAATGTATATACACACCTGTGCTAATTTTGTAGTTGCTTTAGAAATCTTCAGCGTTTTCTTATTATAAGCTTTCCCATTCATTTTGATTCGAGAAACTGCACTCACCCCTGTTTTTGTTTTAGAATCACGAGTGATTATAGTCAGTTCAGGAAAGCTTTCCAAAGCAGCCTTAAAACAGAGCATAAAAGCACCAGATTACTGATTGTGCAGGATTTTTCTATAGAAAATCTGTTAAATTGATGTGCTAGAAATTTAACTAGAATCCTTTTATAAAATGAGGCATAAAAAGCACACACACAAAAAGTTTATGAGAGAGAAATCATGATTATCCAGGTCTTTAAAGTGTCTGGAGGCAATGCGGCAAGAGACAATGTCTGGATTTAAATGAAGATGAAGATTCATATTATGGTAATTGATGAGTAGAAAAAAAGCTCCTTTTCATTTGAAAATGCAGGATTATAGGTAGCCAGCATAATTGAAGATAAAAAGTAGGATTTTATATAGCTACTTATTTGACTTGCATTACTGAACAACATTTTCCATAACAATTCCAAATAATAAAAATCCTACAAATGGCTAATAAAAAATATTTTAAGTACCTTGAACGAGCGCTCCAAACGTAATTTTGAGAGCAACCTTTTTCTATTGTCATTTAGCATGCCATCAATTTTTCTCATGTGTGGCAAAAGCAGCTCATCTAAAAAAGAAAATGCAATTATGTTTTACAAACTACAATGCACACATTGTGCTTTCTTACTGAATGATCTTGATTGTATGATCATTTTTAGTTGGATGTACTGGTGGCATTCAATGTTACAAGTAAGATCTTCTCCTTCCCCTTCTAAACTCTGTTCCAGAAAGCCCATCATATGCAGATATGAAGACATACAGGGGGAGGAAGAATCCAACCCAAGATTCCATTGTTCACCACCCTAGCTTCAAATGGATGAAGGATGGTTTATATCTTAAATCTCGCAGGAAATATTTACTGGTTGAATTGCTCCTATGAGTGGAGTCCCCCAAAACTGATCCCCCATGGATGGGAAGGGCCCACTGTAATTATAGTTTCCTGCAAATGTATGGGTAAAATGAGCCCAAACAATATCCATCTCTAAGAAATTATCCACCATTTACACACCCATACTAAAATAAGTTTATATCAACTCAGATACATCATGCAAGAAGCATGGAGGAACCAATAGCATGCACTGTATAGATACCTACGGACAAGAAACAAACTCAATAAAATATATCCAGATGGTTCAAGCAAATAATCTCCTCCACAATGACAAAGACCACTAGTTCCTTCTTGGCATCAAATATAAATGATTACAAACATGAATTAAAGCAAGAACAACCAGTCTCTAGAAAGATGTTTTTGATAAAACTTTACCAACAGTATGTCTAGTCTCCCTGCCGCTTCTTGTGGCCATTTCAAGAGTAAAACAAATTAAGGCAATATAATTAAGGAAATATATCTTACAAACAGGATGTTTTTCATTTTCGTTTTCATTATCAATTAATTTATTATTTATGTTTATAAGGCACCTACAAAACAAGTCTCCAAAGATCATACAATTTTAGAATAGGACAAAACCACAATAATATTTTTTAAAACCCTAAAAATTCAATTCAAATACAACATAATAAAAATGCAAAGACAAATACAAAGGCAGTGTGATACAAACATAAATAAAATACAAATACTGCAAACAATTTGAGAACATTGATATGACACTGGTTCTTGGTGTCGGACCAGCAGCCAGTGACCATCAAGTCCAGAGTGTGGGCACCCCAACTTGACACAGACATGTCTGTAGTGAGGATGAGAGAAAGCATAGGGTAAACAAGGCAAAGGGTCTTGTGTGGGAGAGATCGGTCCACCAGTGGAGGGTGCAACGTACTGAGTGAGGTGCCAAGAGGAACATGCTTGGACTGTGTTGCTTGGGACTGAAGTGACTCAGGAACCACTTCTGAAGAGGTTTCATCCAGTCAGGCGAAGGGAATGACCATGACAGTTGCCTCCATGAGAGTGAGTAGAACTTGAGTGGATCTGGCCTTGGTGCAACAATTCCATAAGAGCTCCTGTACTGAGGTCTTCTGTGCGCATGTTCTGTTCTGTGGTAGAAATGCCCTATACTCCATGGAATTGAGTGCTGCCTGATATAAAACAGATATAGCAGGATGGATGTAGCAAAGACTTCTCCCAATTTATCATGAAGCTTAGGTCCTGAAGGAAGGAAACCACAAGGTGGAGTCCTGAAGGGTTATGGAAAAACGGTAACGCCTTTGATCCTTAGGCAATTCGCTACAACAGCCAGACATTTTGTGAAAATCCTTGAGGCCATTATGAGGCTGAAGAGAAGAATATGAAATTGAGAATGTTTCAGCCCGATACAGAATTAAAGGAAGCATCTGCTGGAAGAGTGGACACTGATATGAAAGTAAGCATCCCACAGGTCTACTGAGGTGACCCATTCTCTATTGTGGAGGAGGAGAAGGATATTTGACAGAGTAATCATCCTGAATCACCTTCAGGGCATGAAGGCATTAACTTCCCTGAGATCCAAGATCAGTTGCAAGTTTCCACTCCATCTGGGGATTGTGAAGTACCTTGAATAGAACTGGATAGATGACAGGGATTGCTACATTCCTGTCTTGCTCTATCACATCCTTCTGTAGGAATGTAGCAATCTCTTGGTTAAGAGGGGCTGAAGGCTGTATGTATCTGGAGGTTCCCAGCAGGGGCATTTCATGGAAGTCTATGAAATACTCTTGTCAAGTTATCTGGATGCCATCTGCTGAAAAAGGACACTAACTGGTTGTGGAATGGAAAGTGGGGTTGGTAGCTGCTTGGTGAAGTGGAAAGTCAGAAACAACATTTGCAATCATGAGCCAGCTTCCTGGCAGAAGAGCAATCTTTTGACTGACCATAAGTTGAGAAGGGGAGGAGCCTTGACAGGGAGTTCCGGTGTGGTGACAAGGGGGAGAACGTGAGATCTATTTAGGCAGTATGGCTTAGCTTTAGCTTGTTAAGCAGGATGGGACTATATTTCTTAGCCACCAATCTCATTTTCTGATTGTGATCCAGCTTCTCATCTATGGAAGAGTGGAACAACCCTTGTTCGTCAAATGAAAGGTCTTCAATGGTTGACCTTGCCTCATGGATTAGACCTGTGGCATGTTTATGATGACCTTTGCACTACAATTTCGGTCTTTCCCCAGTGGGTCGAGGGAGGAGGCAGGTGGATCCTCCAGAGATGAACAACCTGATTTAGTCTGATGATGCCCCCCCAGTGGCAAAACCCCTATCAACCCCACTAGGAAGCTGAGGAGCAGGTATAGCAGGGTGTTGAGTAGAAGTGACTTCACACTGATGTTGAGATGAAGGAGGCTGCAGTGGAGTTGGGGCAATAGGGTTTAGAGGCCTGGCTTCATAATCTTCAGCTGGGAGTATGCTGGCGCTCTTGAGGAAGGTCAAGATGACAGACCTTGTCAGACTGTGCGTCTAGATCTCTAGCAACCTTTTCTAAGATCTGATTCTGAAGATGATGGGGAGACGCTGGTGAGTGAGAATGTGAGACGAAGATGTGTGTGGCTCCTGAGTGGAAGGACCCAATGCAACTCAGGGTTTCAGAGTCTGGTCCTTATCCTCCTTATTCTCAGGATCCCACTGATGTCAAGGAGGATGGACATTTTTTCATTTTGTAGCTGTTTCTCTAGGGACTTGCCTGGCCTAAGTGGAAGGTCTCTGGATTTTTGAGCTCTGTAAGAGGGCTTAGGAGCCTCCCTTGGTGCTGGAATTGATTGTCCCAATTTGTCCTCCAAGGAGGTTTGAAGGAGGGCATGTAACACACAAAGTGCTCTGACTGTTGTCCTATGGCCGAAGCAGGGTGTGAGCTGTATAAAGCAGCTTATTCTGGCCTGCAAGGGCTGAAGTCCAGAGGGCCCCTTTCTACTGCAGAGCTTTAAGGAGAAACTTGTTATACTTTGCTTGCCAGTGGACACGAGTCAACTGAGAGGTCCTTGCTCAGACAGAGGAAACAATATGGCTGATTGCCAGAAAATGGAATCTTCACTCCACATTTGAGACACTTCTTGAGGGGTCATAAGCCCCCTGAAGCAAAAGAGATGAAGTGAGAAAAGCCAAAATGCTGAGACTTCCTAATGATCCTACCATGATGGCACACAAAAAGGAACTGGATTTCAGCAGGAACACAAGGCTTACATGTTTGCAGGTGAGGGGGTGGAGTTACTGCCAAAACACAGCTCTAGAAGTTTCCATGAATCTTTGTGAAGACACAGAATAACCCATATGTATGAGTCACATAGACCATAAAGAACCAGTATTTATCCTAAGTATTCTTAAGTATGTTATAATAATTCTAATGTTTATCTGCTGAAGTACTGTACTACTATTTTTGTGAACAATAATTACTGTTTAAAATGAACTAGTATTACTGGCTATTCGCTTTAAAATTCTTCTCAAAGGTTTAGGTAACCCTCTAAAACAGCATTCAGTGAAGTACAAGGCAATTTTCCATTCATGTACAGAAGCACTCTGCCCATGTGCATGTAATATGGATCCTATTTAATAGGTAGCAAAGATATAATACTGTAAGCTGTAATAAGATAAAATAATCAAAAGATTGAACACTGTACCATTACTCTTCTCCAATGCCAGCATAGTATCTGGATCCAAGGCGATGCTAACAAGCAATTCCATGTAACTCCTAAACGTTTCCTTCATAGCTCTGGTGTTCAAAAAACGAGCAACAACAGGAGCTGGAGGCGCAGTGTCTAAAATATCAGAAACATAAGTATTATTTTCTAATTCCATTTTAATGCCATAAAGGGATTTATTTTTTTATTATGACTCTAGTGACCTCTAGTGACCACTCAAAGGAATGTAAGTGCACCAAGATTACTAGGAGATATCCTAATTAGGATTAAGTTGTTAGATTCCTAACCTTGCACTAAACTTCAAATAGTTTCCAAAAATACAAAATACATTGAATTATGGAAACTAAGATTAAAATGCTGGAGCAGTTACATATAAGCTAAGAAAGTGACTTCAGTTACTAGTCATAATTTCTAATTTTCATGGGTACGTCTTAATTATGTTCTTCTTAACTATGTCCTTCTGAAACACAGTTCTTAAAATCTTCATTCTAAAAAATCAAGTATATTCTATATTTTGGAAACCACCATCTGAAATGAAATGAAATATCAACCCATGCCTATAACAAAGAAAACAGTGAGGCTAATTTATATATAAGCTTCTAAACAGTTATCCTTAGTAAAGACCATGGTTTAGCAAAGTTATTTTTTGGACTACAGTTCCCTAGGCTGCATGGCCAGGCTGGGAGATTATGGGAATTATAGTCATTAAAAGGAGCTTTTCTGAACTTCAATAATGACACAGGAGCGGAGACACAACAGTACATTTCTTCATCATGGCACAAACTGAAGGACCACAGCTGAGGGAACATGTGATGTTGGTGTGGGTTCTGAAAGTGCACTCTCCACTTTCTTTTTCATATATACAGAAATGCATGGAGGAATTGTCTGCTTAAGGCTGCAATGATACTGCATCATAAAGCAACATAGAGAACATGCTGCCTTCTTAACATGTGATCACATCAAAATTGTTATGGGACTTGACAGCAAAGTAATTTCAGAAAGAAAGAAATGTCCAACATTCTACAAACACTTGCCAGGAAACACACAAATCACTTAACATGCTATAAAAATGCATAAATAGAAATATAATTACTTTTGACATGGCGGAGTTTACCTTCCTCATCTCTCTGGAGTTGAGGAGTAGCAGGCAATTCTTCCTTCCATGTTTTCCGTTTCTTTGGTGGTGGCTCAGCCTTTATCTTTGGCTGTTTAACTTTGGGTTTTATTGATGAAACTTTTGTTGTTATTGTTGTAGTTTTTGGTGCTGGGGGATCAGGAACTTTGTTGATGCTAGTGCTTGGCTTACAATGAACAGTTCTACAAGTGAAAGAGAGGAACATGAACTAATTGTTACATATACAAGCCTGTAGGGGGGAAAGAGCAAAAACTGGGCTGTATCCTATGAAATCTGTAAGAGAAAAAGGAGGCACATCTCAAGACATTGAAAAGATAGTCTTTTACTACTTAAAAGTCTGACTTACTTCAACATACAGATACTCTTAAGCTTTCCTTCTGGCAGTAAATGGTTTTGGATTTCCTGCAGTTTTTATTTTCAGTGGCCCTCTGAAGAAAGCATTAAGAACATCCATAAGCCAAAATGCATTAGGCTTTCTAGCTAATAAAAGAACACCTTTTCAGCATCTTGAGATGTGTCTTCTTTCTCTCTTATACAAATACAAGCCTGGCTTCCATTCACTTCACTTAGGTGATTAGTTATAGTTTGGCGTGTACAGTTGTCTCTCCACATTTGCAGCTGTTAGGGGCACAGGACCCCCATGAAAGTGGGAAAACTTTGGGGGCCATCTGGATGCTACTTTTATTTGTTTTTTCTTTACCCTTGGTCAGCTGCTCCACCACCAAAGGGTTTGCCTCATCTTTTGATTTCTGTTCCGGTATTTTCTTTCTCGTCTCCATCTTGCTATCTTTCTCTGCCCTGTTAATTTACATTTCTTAAGTCTACACCTATCTTTTAAAATGTCTTTGCCAGAGAAGGATAAAATAGGTCTGGTTGGTATGATAGGAAAATTAAAACTGTCAGAGAAGGAGAGGCATATCAGAAAAACAATGCTGACTCCTGCATGGTTTGGTTGGCACATGGGGAACAACCCAGTCATTGTGGATTGATCCGCTGTGCCAACCTGAGAATCTTTCTAGCCCCCCCCCATATTTAACACACACACACACACACACACACACGTATGATCCACAGATTTAACCCACACCAAATTCATATGTACAGTATACAATATATTTCAATCCACAGTGGGGAACACACCAGCTGCCCACTTCTGCCTTTGAGGTGGTGGGGTTCCTTCACAGGACAGAAGAAGGTAGCTAGTGGGGCTGGCCACTACCTCTGCTGTTGCCCTATGCCATTTTTAATAGGGACTTGCAAGCTTTGCTGCACATCCACAGTTTCTTTCAGTCTCAAGAGGCTTGCAGAGAGACTGCAAATGTGGAGTGAGTCTTATAAGTTTCTATTAAAAATGGCACAGGGCAGCAGCGGAGGCGGTGGCAAATAATCCACGAATAACCAAATCCATGAAAGTTAAACTCGTGAATGTGGAGGGATGACTGTATTATCACTTCTGCATTATACGTACTGTATATAACTTTTAAAAAACCAAACTCCTGCATTCATGTGTATGTGCATGCATGAATAAACAGTTACTCTCAACCAGCAGTAGATAGTTAAAGACTAACTGTTGCTGATGGTATTCTTTGGTTGCCAGCAGATGTACCAGCTTTGCCTAGGTTAGAAAACCTTAGACTTCATTCCCATGAAAGCACTCTTGCTCTTTTCCTCTGATCTCTCTTCTTCCAACTTTCAACTCTTTTTTTCTCTCACTCTTTTCCTCCTCCACCAACCCCACTACTCATATCATTTCCCCTCTTCTCCCTTCACTTAACATGTACCAGGAATTCTCTGCCTCTCTCTTTCAACAGTCCACAGAATTCAGGCCCATGTGAGAGAAGTAGCACATAGAGCTACCCAGGGGCATTGCAAAGAAGTAAATCTCCCAGGCCTATCTACAGCTTTGTTTCTCTTACAATACATCTGACAACTACTGATTGAACCTGGAACTGCAGTCTTTTTTGTTACATACCTTCAATCAACTCTGACTTATGGTGACCCTATCACATGGTTTTTTGGGCATGATTTATTCAGAGGATATTTACCATTGCCTTCTTCTGAGGCTGAGAGAATATGACTTGCTCAAGGTCATCTAGTGCCTTTCTATGGCTGCGTGGGAATATGAATCCCTGACTCCCAGAGTCCTAATTCAACACTCAAAACCACTACACATTCCTAGCTCTTAGCGCAGACTACATAAATTTTTATTAAATAAACATCATTATTCCATTTCAATCACAAACTAATCCCAAACCCATAGTATCTATTCTAAGTTTCATGGCTAGGTTTCAGTCTAAGAACTAAGCTGGAGACAGACAGACACATACACTTTATTATAGAGTGAAAAAGAAGGAATACTGGCTTCCTGACCAACAGAAAATGCACTCTATAGAAGGGACTGAAAGGGAAGTTCACAGAAAGATACCTATCTGTAGCTCAATGGCTTGAGAAAAAGCAAGAAGCAGTATACTATTTTTTAGAAGGAAAACCAAGTAAAATTAAGTTATCATTAATTATCAATGAGAAAGAAAGAAATTGATCCAATTCAGATGACCATCCAAACCACAGTTTAGGTCATCTTAAATGATCCTGAGGGTCACAGTCATGGTCCAACACATCTTGAGAGCACCAGACTGGGGAAGTCTGATTTAGATTACGGTAATGCCAATAGGCTGCAGTGAGCACTGGTTTTGCATGTTTCTCTTCCCCTCTTCTTTGCATGCACCTCTGAATAATTCTCAGTTCTCAAACTTTATATGTAATGAGGAAACTGGGTTTAGTTAAAAAAAATGATAACCAAAGCTTTCACTCTTCTCATTTCATATATGCAGCTCATTTATCCCAAATTTAAACCAGGCTGCTATGCTTTCAGATTATTTTAGAACAAAGTATTCAAAACATGTATAAACACAAATTATGGATAGCCAACATTCTAATAAAATACAAGAACTGAAATAAATGCATTAAAAATATAAAGCATGTTAGTCTCAATGTGTTCCTGCCTAAGTTTTAAATATGGTCAGAATTCAACATTTTAAAAAACTGTATCAGAATCAAATACCTTGCAGACTGTACAGGTTTATTTCTTGGTCTCTTGGAACACACTCTGACATATTCTTTCTTGTTTGCATTTTCTATGAACTTCACATACACCCGTTTGTACTTTAATTTTGCATCCCCAAAATACCCAAGATACTGCAACAAGCAAAAACAGAGACATAGTTCATACAAGCATGTATACTGCATATCTTATTTTATACAGCCAACTTTAAAAACATCACAATCTCTTGTATTTTAGTCTTAGTGCAAGCAGCATGCTGCCTGTGCAATGGGTCCTCCCTAATTATCATTGCAACTCAATGTGCCTACCTATTCCTATCTTGAGAGTCTTCCAAAGAAGAGCTAAAATGTGGCAAAAGTTCTGCAGTAACTGGGGAAACTAAAGAAAATTGGGTGGAAGCAGCTTCCACAAACCAAACTTTCATGTGTGAACAGTCTGAGTGGAACTCAATAAACAGAGATAAATTTATCAAGATGCCTCAATAGTCACTTTCTACACATGCCATTTAGCCTGAAGGCTTATGTGCAATCAGTCATGCTAGTTCTGGCTGCTGGGATAGAAGTAGGTAATGTGTATTAAACTAGAGTACTCCTCCAGTTTAAGATATTCATTCATAGTTTGGAAAATAAAGTGTGATTTTTATTCTTTGGTGAAAGAGTAAAAGACACTGTCCCTTTCCCTTTCCTCCCTTGCATAGTCTGAAGTGGTTTCTGATCATTATGGTACTATACCTCATTTGAAAGTCACACAAGGTTATGATCATTATGAACTAAAAAGTGGGGAAAGTACACATTCTCTGTCATCAAACCATTGACACTCACCTTTGAAAGTGACTGTGAGAGAGTGGATATGTGCAATCGGGTACAGACAACATAAATAACTTCTGGACCTTCATCCCTCACTGTCATTTCTAATCTTTGACTAATGTAGATTCTAATCTACCATAAATGCTGTTAGTCTGTAAGATACCATAGGAAACTTCATTGAAGTTTCAGGTCAACCTTTTCTGTTTTATTTTTATATCTCATCTTACACCATTGAGAATCTCCTTGGCATAATATGATTAAAATGGAATCTTTGTACTTACATGTATCCTTTGTACTTACACTGTTAGTAACTGCAAATTCCCTTTGTCCATCTCGTACTTCTGGAACAAACTTTTGCAACAAAGCTTTTTGAACTTTCCAGATAGCTGGAGGTTCTGTTCCTGTTTTTAAAGCAGCCTATAAAGGCCAAAATGAAAAGTAACAATTTCATTTTCAGAGCTACAATAATTTCAACATGTAGTCTTATAGTCTAACCAGCATTTCAGGTTAAACTGAAAGGCACTGGTTTGGCCAAGGCACTACCAAGGATATGAACATAATTTGGTTCAGCTGCCGAAGCAAGCATCATTTAGAGCACAGGTGAGCAATTTAGGTGAGTTGGGGTGGGGGGAATTTTGATCCCTTCCTTGACTACCTGCTGCAAGCCACATCCTGTCAAAAAATGCAAATGTCTACTGCAAGACTTTTTAAAAAATATAATAGGAAAAATATTCCTTTGCCTAAAGCATTTTGCTTTTCAGGAGAACAGCCATTCATGAAGGCTTTTAGAAATATGATTCTCCTTCTTTTGAATACTTTGTTGAGTAGCAAAGGTGTGGGATGGTGGTTCAAAAATAGGACCACACACTGTTTAGGCTGGTGGGGCTGCTTATTCCTGATTTAGAGGTCTCACTTATAACTGTATATTGCTGTCATTTTCAGTCCTCTCAGCTCCAAAACCTGACAGTTCACTTTCATCTCCACAGTGTAGCAGCCTCAGAAACTGAAGTAATGGCCTAATTATTTGTGAGTTCAAATATCATACACAGCTGTATCCATCACAAACTTTTAAAGCACTATAAATCATGGCTTCTACTTTTGGTTTCCTGGCTAGTTGCAAATCATGGTTTATCAACTCAGACATTATATCAAATCAGTTACATTTCTTTAACTATGTTTGGACATTGTATATGAACTGGATCCCTGGCTGTGTTTGGGTGACTGACTCTAGGCTTAACAAGTCAATATTATGCATGAGCTCTATTTACTCACCTTTTCACAGTGTAAGAAAGCCCCCAGAAAGTCCCAATTAACCTCAGTTACATCCAAAATGGGAACTATGGTTGATGGCTTTCAATCAATCCATGATATGCTAATTTTAAAACATTATTTCTTATTCTGCTTAAACAGTTTTTTTTGTTCAGATGCAGCAAGACGTTATAGTTAACCAGAAACAAACAACTGGGTACAGATGAAGAATACTAACACGTCTCAGATGTAGCATGAGACTTCGTCCTAATCTGATCTCTCTCTGACAACCTATTGTGAAACTGAGAAATAATGTATAAATCTTATCAACCTTCACCATTAATCATTTGAAAAGAATCATATATATTTACAATAATGAGTTTTTTTTAAGCTGGAATATATTTAAGAAAACAAAAAGGGAAATATAATACATAATACCAGAAAATATTATTTGACTAGTGCTTTTTCTTAAATTACTAAAAAAAATTGATGGATTACCTTTAGTAATTCTATATCTTCAATCTTCACTACAAATTCATCACGTTCTCTATACATGCCCTCGCCTCCACTGTCTCCACTGTCATCCTCAATATAGCCTTCTATTGCAACAGTTGCCTGCTTTTTTGCTAACTGATCTATAACAGCTTTCTCCTTTTCAAGTTGTAGTGAGTAGGTTTTCACTTCAGCATCTTGCATGGTAATAGGTAAACTGGAAGGTTCCTTCTTTACAGTAGTATTGGTGGTAGTTTTAAAAACAGTTTTCTCCATTCCTGAAACAAAAAAAATCTTAATTTGCTTAATTTAAAACTGTGTGTGTGTAAACAAGATAGTAAACAATTTTAAAATTGTTAGTACAAGGCGCAAAATTCAACTGATGGCATTCAACTGATGGATTGGCATGCCGCCCATTTGAAGAGTGAAATCCCACATTTGATAGATTTGTTTTACATTTAAGATTACTGCGGCGTATAAGAATGGAGACTTAATTTTTTCCCTAGAACAAACCCAATTTATGTATAAATTGTGACTATGAACTACATATAGAAGAAATTATATATGCAGGTTGTTCAAAAGAAAGAGGCAACACACACACATCTTTTTAGGTGTATGATATTTATGTTGCAGGTAAACCTTAGGCTGATTTGAGGGGGGAGGTTAGAGTTCAATTTGTTGCTTAAAATAGGCTATTGAGACTTTATTTCTAATATTATTTTATTTTTAAAATTTCTATACTGCTTATCAGTGCCAAAGCTCTCCCTAAGCAGTTTATAACATAAAAACAAGTAAAAAAATAAGACAATTAAAACAATTAAAAAGTAACAATTAAAATTATTTTAAAAATATATACAAGTTACAACAATAAAAATGATAAAAAGCATATAAAAACACACCCTAATAAAAGCCTCTGTGCCTGCAACTACAAATTAAAAGCTTGCTGAAATAAAAAGGTTTTTGCCTGCTGGCGAAAAGAAAGCATGAAGGGGGCCAGCCTAGCCTCCCAAGGAAGGTGTTCCAGAGGGTGGGAGCAGCCACTGAGAAGGCTTAGTCAAACCATTAAATATTTTAAAAATAAAACACAAAATGATTCTTTGAAATAATTCAAATTTTTAAAATGTCTGTAGAAGAAGTTTAAATCTTATCCAGTCAAGACAACTGTTTCCCACAGTAAGTGGCTGAACATGAGAGCACTTCCAAAAATGTTAAAAAAAAAAAAAACCACCTAAATTTCAAAATATCTTTTAACTCCCACAATTCTAGCTATCCTTAACTATAGCTAAACACTGATACCTGATTACAGTATTTTGAACAAAAATGAACCATGTCTATTTTTGCTTAAGCAGTCTTTAACCTACAGGCATATATTTAGCTGTAAGCACAGCATAGTAATCATTACCTGACTTTTTCTTTTTATCAGAATCATCAGTCAAAGTTGACAATGCAGATGTAATGCTCTTCTGAAGATCCTGGTTACCTCCTACTGAATCTTCATCAGAAGAAAAGGAGGGTAATGCTTCTGAATTTCTCTTCGGTTCTTCATTACCCTCTTTGTTTGAACTTTGAACACTGCCTTCAAGAGATGCAGGAGCTGCTGGTACTTGGGGTTTTGAAAGACAAGGTGCCCTAATAACTGGGGTAACAGGCCTCCTGACACGATTAGGCACACGCACGGCAGGAACAGAAAATTGTTGTCTGGGTCCAGATTTTAGGAAATCTAAAAAAGATGCAATGAACCCTGTTCTGACTTCTGGTTGGTTTTCTTCCACTTCTTTGATTTTCTGCCTCATTTTTTCTTGATGTTGGTAAGGTTCATGGGAACTTTCAGGAGCAGGAGAATAGGGCAAGCTGGCATCACTTCCTCTTGAGTTCTGGCGCTTACATTGTCCACTTCGCTTAAGTTGCTTCTGATTTGCATCATCTTCATTTTTAATTTGATTTTGTCCCCTCTCCTGTTTGTGAAGATCTTCTTGTGTAAAGTCTTGGCTCTTGTCTTCAGCTTTACTGTTTTCATCTCCTGGATGTTGCATAGATAGTGAATGTAATGGAACTTTAACCTTGCTTCCTGTCACAGTGTCGTCACCCTCCATGTTACAATCCCTGCTCAATCTTGTAGTCTCTTCATTTAGAGTCTTACCACTCAAAACATTTAACACACCATCCATGTGAACATTATTTTTACCTTCAGAATCATTATTTGTGCTAGACTGCTGCTTAACTAGGCCAGAAACCTGTTCCTGCGTTTGCTCAAACTCTGAAGTGGCAACTCTAGTAGAAATGCTTTGATCTGGAGTCTCAATATGTTGTTCATCAATGCTTCTGTTTTTTGGCACTGTTGGCACTGCTGTTAGATTTAGGGTAATCTGGCCTCCATTCAAAGAAATATTATTTATGCTCAGGGGCTTTCCAACTACTGCTGGTGAGGAGCTGAAGCTTGGAGTTACATGTCTGACATCTGTTGTCTGGAACTGCACCTTAGAATTATCTCCATTTTCAACTGACTGCATTTCTTCTTCACTAGATGTTGATTTGGCAAACTCAGATGTAGTTACACCACAAGCAGCAGCTGTTGCTGCCAATATATCATCTACATTAGATAGTATATTCCTCTCATCATTGAGCAGCATAGATTCTGGAAAACATACAGAACTAAGGGTAACAAACTGATTCTTAGATTCATTATTTGGCTGCACAAAATTTTCTTTTGATGTCAAGTGTTGTTGCATTGGCTTTGATGGCTCAGAAATGTCCATTTTCATAATGTCAGAGCTTTGAGGATGTAGCTGCTGCTGAGGATGTCCTCCATTACCCTGAATCAAGTGACTATCCACCTGAAGGAACTGGTGAGTCATCTGCTGAGAACTCTGAATGCGCTGCACTTGTGGAGAAACTTTTGTGTGCCCTAAGCTAGATTGCAGTATTGACTGCTGTAGCATCTGTAAATCACAGGCAGGATCCAAAAGTACCTGTGCACTAGGCAAGCACAGCTGATGGCTATGCCTTATGGCTTGACTGTTAATCTGTGTTGGTGTACTAATGATGTGGCCCTGATGCTCTGAGGATTTAGCTTCATGTACCTTATGCAGAAGAGACTGCTGCTGGCTTAGTTCTTTGCCATCCACATTTACTTGGGTGGCTGGCAATAAATTAGCTGCCTTTTTAATATCATGGCTTACTACATTAGTGATATGGCCAATTTGCTGGGTGAGCTGGGCCACAGAGCTAACCATCCTTTCCTCCTTTTTTGGGCCCTGAAGAGTAAGCCCAACAACTTGATCTTCAAGACGAGAATTACTTCTGATTACACTTTGAGAATACCGAGTGTCCATTTTGGAAACTTTGAAAGTTGTATCCTGAGTGCTAACTTCATTATCTGCTAGCCTTTGAGGGGAGGAATCAAGGGATGTTTGCTGTTGCAATGCCTGCAAATCCTGCACTGGGAACTGATCATCTTGTTTAGATGTTTGATACGAATTAGGGTCAGATTTCCTTTTAATATATGTTTTTGTATCTGAGGAAGATCTGTTCTGCAATGCTTGTGAATGAGCTGGCATTACAAAAGTTGACTGGACAACTGGTAAAAACTTTTGAGACTGTGGAGAGGACTCTTGTGCCTGAGAATGTAGAGAAATATAGCTCTGGGGAGGGCTAGATGCTGACAAGTTTTGAACATGAGAAGAGGAAGAAAATGGGAGAGATGGTGATGTTAATGTTAGAGACTGCCCTGTTGTATATGTTTCTGAAGGATTAACTACTGATAAAACCTGGGATTGAGATGAATAGATAGCCTGTGATTGGCTAACTGCTGACAAACCCTGAGAATGGCTAGAATAGTTTTGAGATTGGCTGTCTGAAAGCTCCCTTGTCTGTGCAGAGTAATTATCATTTGAAACTGAACTTAATACCTGTTGCTCAGAAGAATAACTAAGTGTCTGGCTATCAGAAGTAACAGCTTGGGACTGCCCAGCAAAAGCAAGAGTTTTGTACAAAGGTGGCAGCTTCTCAAGCTTGACAGCTGAGAATACTTGCGCATGACTGACAGATGGCACATTCTGTGACTGTGTTGAAACATAATTTTGTGACTGGCTTACTGATAACAGGCTTGGAAGCTGTGCTGTAGAATAAATTTGTGCTTGACATGCTATTACAGAATTCTGGCTCTGTGCAGTTTTGGAATAGCTTTGCGTCTGCACAGCAGGGGATATACTTTGTGGCTTGGGGGTCTTTGTTGACCTTGGTGGCTGCTTTGTAGAACACAGTTTTGCTTTTGTAGTACACACTGACGGGAAACCAGGTGATGGAATTGCCGATGTATATGACTGAGCAAGTTCCACTGAAACTTGAGAGGTCTTCTGCTGTGGTCCACTATTGCTCACCTGAGTAGCATCGGCAACTGGGCTACAAGATAGGGATGACTGTTGAGATGTATCCTGAAAATCGGTTCCACTTGCATTTGATAAAAAATTTTGTAAGGAATGCTCTGAACCAGTCAGTTGTGCCTGAACAGACTGTGTGCTTGAAGGCCGCTGATGGTGTTTAATGACACTACATTCTCTCTGCAGTGCTCTTTCAATGGAGGCAGTAGAACCGGTAAACAAAGTTGAGCTATACACCTGTGGAGCTGGCTGAGCACCTCCAAGTGATGAAGGCAACAAACTGAACTGTGGCTGCAATAGATGTGGTGCAGATTCCTGAGCAGAGCGATATGTTGAAGACTGTGGTGGTATGCTGGTACTTAACACAGAACTGCCCAAGCGCTCAAAAGTCAGTGCAGCTGGAACAGTGCCTTGGGATGTCTTGATCTGCAACAAAGGGTCATGAGCAGTTAAAAGCCCATTGGATGTTGCACTGAAAGTTGCATCCTGAAGTGTTAGAGAAGGAGTAGTAGCAAAGTTTCTACTGCTAAAAGCATTGGGATGCTGATAAGCTGAAGTTGGTGGAAAGGTTCCAGAAGCTGGCAAGGCTCCAGTAACAAAAAGTTCTGTTGATGAATGCATACCTGTTTAAAAAGAGAAACAGAAAGAAGAGTATGATCACACATGAACCAAGACCACTTCTGACCTAACCATTTTGTTTAGTGTGAAGTCAAAGGCTTTCATGGCCGGCATCTATAGATTTTCCTTGGTTTTTTTCCAGGCTGT
The DNA here is from genome assembly GCA_030847615.1 of Gambelia wislizenii. Classification (NCBI taxonomy): domain Eukaryota; kingdom Metazoa; phylum Chordata; class Lepidosauria; order Squamata; family Crotaphytidae; genus Gambelia; species Gambelia wislizenii. Next base: position 374,964,831 of record JAUMIR010000001.1, read on the forward strand.
GAGACTGTGTTCTGGACACTGCAGACTGGGCCAGCCAGAAAAAGTAGCAGTAGCAGAACATGTTATTAACCAACCTGGAAACAAAATACTATTTGAAAACACAAATTCTAGACCAGGCCAACAACTATCATGTCAGAATGCACAGAGAAGCTATTGAAATCCACAAACACCTGGACAACTTCAAGAGGAAAGAAGAAACCTTAAAAGTAAACAAAATCTGGCTCCCAGTTTTGAAATACAACAGAATCAAAACTCAACACTTACAAAAGAATTCCACTCAGGGACAGGGGGATTCCCAGCAGATAATGGCCCATCAATCAACCATTAGCCAAACAGACACTAACGAGCCTTGCATTTCTATACCCAGAAACAAACCATTCAATTACACAAATTTACATATCCTCCCCAACAGGGGTCCATTGCATATAAACTCCACACACACACACACACACACACACACCTACACAACCATTCTCTGAGGATGCCAGCCAAAGATGCAGGCGAAACGTCAAAAAGAAACTATTCCAGAAAACAGCCTCGCAGCCTAGAAAAAATCCAAGGAAAATCACTCTGTTTAGTCTTGTAGGTACTTGCGCTTAGAACTGACCACATTTTAATACTCTTTTTATGTAATATACGATGATGAAATCATTGCCTTCCTGGAATATTTTTTTTACTCAACTTTTTCTATCTTTCCTCCTTGCTTCTGCTTACTTGCAGTTCAGGAGTGAATGGATGTGAACAAACAGAAACTTCATCCAGATAAGACAAAGATAATGTTGGTTGAGAAATCTGGCAGTGTGAATGATGTCATAACAGCCTGTTCTAGCTAAGGCTGCACTTCCTGTAAAAGGGTAGTGCACACCATTTGGGAGTATTACATGAGCTAATGCTTCCTCCAGACATTCAGATGGCAGCTACTAGGAAAGAAAGACTTTCACTTTGGCTATTGAACCAACTACGGCTTTTTCTGAAGAAAGCAGACGAAGACTTGGATGCTTTAACAGCATAAATTTTGGATCAGGACCAACTTCCAAAACAATACGATGCTGGGACTTTCATTACAGTTACATCATCATTGTATGTAAGCACTAGCCTGATTGCCCTAGGCAAATGTATGGAATTCCATGCAGGACAATGAGACTGGGGGTGCATCTACACTGTAGAAATAATGCAGTCTGACACCACTTTAAGTGCTGTATTGCCATCCTATGGAATTCTGGTATTTGTAATTTTACAAGGTCTTCAGACGTCTCTGCCAAAGAGTGCTGATGCCTCCATAAAGTAAAAATCCTAGGATTCTGTAGGATGGAGCCATGACAGTTAAAGTGGTGTCAAACTATATTATTTCTATAGTGTAGATGCACTCTGGGGGAGGAAGGATGGAGTAGTCCAAATCTCTTTTGCACCCAGAATAAAAACCAAATGGGCTTCAAGAGCAGGGATCCACATCCAGAAAAGAATTACAGCAGGCTTATTCAAGAGGAGTAGTATTTTCTCTCTTCTGCCAGACCTCTGAGCACTAGGTTTTCTTTTGGGTTTATTTTGCAGGTAAGTCTTGTGGGCTTACTCATAAGGCTGAATTACATTCTAGGCTTGGCTATGGTATATATGCAGTAAATTTTTCTCTACTTTTGAAGTTCATATGTCTTGACCAAGTTACAGTGCAGTCTCTTCTCAATAAATACATTCTCGTTCAAGATAGCAAACTAAGTTGTTTCCATATTTAGGAGTTCTTGAAAGTGTACAGCCGAATTGCTCCTTGCTATAAGTGTGTTACAGTACAAGGCTCCCATGTAAGAAATTGGCATTTAACAAATTAGCAAGTCACTAATTTAATGCTATACAGTCGTCCCTTCACATTCGCGGGGGTTCCGTTCCGCGGACCCCCGCGAATGTGAAAAATCCGCGAATAACAAACACCCCTCCCCCTCCCTCCCCAGGCCTTCGCGGGGCCTTGCTAGGCCCCGCGGAGGTCTCCCCGGCCCTCCCTCCCTCCCTCCCTGCCCAGGCCTTCGCGGGGCCTTCCTAGGCCCCACGGAGGTCTCCCCGGCCCTCCCTCCCTCCCTGCCCAGGCCTTCGCGGGGCCTTCCTAGGCCCCGCGGAGGTCTCCCCGGCCCTCCCTCCCTCCCTGCCCAGGCCTTCGCGGGGCCTTGCTAGGCCCCGCGGAGGTCTCCCCGGCCCTCCCTCCCTCCCTCCCCAGGCCTTCGCGGGGCCTTGCTAGGCCCCGCGGAGGCCTCCCCGGCCCTCCCTCCCTCCCTGCCCAGGCCTTCGCGGGGCCTTGCTAGGCCCCGCGGAGGTCTCCCCGGCCCTTACCCCTCCCTCCCTGCCCAGGCCTTCGCGGGGCCTCCAGGGGTCCCGCGGAGGCCTCCCCACCCCTCCCCAGGCCTTCGCGGGGCCTCCGGAGGGCCTCCGGGGGTCCCGCGAAGGCCTCCGCACCGCTCCCCAGGCCTTCGGAGGGCCTCCGGAGGGCCTCCGGGGGTCCCGCGAAGGCCTCCCCACCCCTCCCCAGGCCTTCACGGGGCCTCCGGAGGGCCTCCGGGGGTCCCGCAAAGGCCTCCCCACCCCTCCCCAGGTCTTTCACGGGGCCTCTGGAGGCCCCGTGTCGCGGTTTTGGGGGGGCCCGGGGGGGCCCTCCCAAAACCGCGAATAACCGAAACCGCGAATGTCAAGTTCGCGAATGTGGAGGGACAACTGTAATCTTATAATACAGGACTACCAAGAAAGGGTTTTTGTAATGGATGCAATGAGAATAAGCATCAGTTAGTGTTAATGACACAATGCTGCAAATGGATACATCATCAGTCCTGGGAGACCTCACTGTAAGCCAACCCAACACTTGGTGACAGATTGTCACTTACCAATGTGGTATAACAATGAAGGTGTATTAGTTTTGAAAAAGATTTTACAAGTGGGTTATATTGTACTTAGAAAGCAACAACTGTAATAGCTCAAAGTAGCAGTTTAATTCTACTGCAGTTACAATAACTAAGAAGGTTGCTAGAATGCTTGTTTAACAAAAGCATTAAACATTTTATGTGTAAATAATTTCTTAGAAATCTATGTCTAAATGAAGACTCTTTGGAAAGAAGTAGTCACTTTGAAGTCTAACATTATGATACTAAGTTATTTTTAACAGAAAAACAAATGATATAAGGACCAAAACCTAGGAAAATATCACCTGGCTGCCAAGTTGGAGCTCGAAACTGTGGTAAGAGAGTAGTTCCTGAAGAAACAGCTTGAGCATTGCGGGATTCAATTGCAGAGAGAAAATTCATAACTGAAGTTTCTTTAGTGCTGGTACTGCTACTGTGCATAGTGTTATCAAAAATGCCAGACAGACCTACATGAAGAACAAACATGTATGTTTGATTATGTATACTATAAATTACATAAGAACATGTATTAATGGGGGCTATACAAACATATTTAAGGGTTCACTCACATGTTCATCGGCCAGAAAGCTCGTTTGTGACACTCACTGGCTGATCTTAGGGTATAAATTGTTTCTCAACCTAACTACACAGATTTACATACTGTAAGGAAACTGGGGGAGCAGGAAGAGAAGAATGTAATAAAATGTTAGAAAACTGGGTGTGGGGATTATCCAAGTAAAAATCCCATTTATTTTATAGTGGGTGAAGGTAAACTGAAGCCGAAGAGATGCTTTTCACTTATTTCACCTCCTCTGTAGAGCTTTGTGCATTCCTAGTTATTCTGGGTTGTTCAATTACTCTCCCAATCAGTATGAGAGCTGAAACGCTGCCGGGAGAAGGAATAAGAAAGAAAAATTACTTCCCCATACACACCTTCACTTAGTGGATGAGTTGTCTCTAGAACTGAGTTCCTTCAACTTGTGAAAAACCAAATCTGGATCTAACACGTTAACCGTAGGACCAACATTCATTTTAACACTAATTATATGTGGAGTTTTGCACTTCCATGCTTTAAAGACTGATTTGGCTCTTTCAAGATATTCTACAAATCTAGGAGAGTCTATAGAACTACGGTAGGTGTTAGGCACCAAACTATAATCAGTTATAAGAACAGCCTTCTGTAACAGGGGTTTTGGAAATAACTGCATATTTGGCCCTCGTATGTTTAAAAATAGCCCACATCCAAACAGTATGAGAAATTTGATCTTTTAAGAGAGCAGATAAGGGGGAAGCAAGGCAAGATAATAATCATGAGACATTAAGCCAGATTTATTAGTCTGACAACCTAAAAAAGTATTGGACTACAATTTCCATCATATCCCAGAAAGCATGACTGTCGGCCATGCTGGGTTAGAGATGTGAAGGCGTGGAAAAAAACCTGGAAAAACAATGGATTTTTTTCATGTTTTTTTCTGAAGCCATTTTTCTCCCTGGAAAAAAACTAAAATTGATTATGGGAAAATGTAGTATTATGGGAAATTTTCTTTTAGAATGATGAACAAAATATTTCAGACAAGGTATACTTATATTTACTCTTGCCCTCCTCCATTATATCTAAAAACTATGTACAGTATCTCACATCATTGCAGTGTCTGGTCTTGGTTTCCTTAGTTCTTCATAAGGGAAAAAGTGTTTTTTGTCTGCCTGGCATTATGGAGGACTAGAGGAGACAAAATAATTTTCTTTGTTTTATTGATAGTTTCTTTGGCTGTATTGGGTTGTCTACTCCTCCTTAACTGGCAAAATCAAAAAGTTCCTCATACTCCAGGTGTATTTACAGTTCCAGGCCTTGTAGTTTCATGTAATATTTTTTTTAATTAAAATTTATAGTTATTTTGTGGATAACTGTACCTTATAATGTAACAAATACACCAAATCAAATTATACATAATGTATTTTATGTTCCTAGTGTAACAAAGTGATTTTCATTCTTGACAGGATGTTAACATTGCACTTTCTTCATTTTTTTCCTGAAAATTTACACACACACACACACAGAGCTTCAAAATTTCTAGAGCTTTTACATCCCTGTCCTGGGTCATGTGAAGGGCACCAGGATCCTACACTGGAGAGCATCTTAAGCTGGGACAGGGAATTTCTATGGGCTTATTCCCTCCAATCAGCTACCCAGTATGGTTCATGTTTTGCCTAATCCAGTCTTGACAATATAGACACTTCCTAACATGTTGCTCTCTTTCTATAAAGGGGCCTGTAAGCTTTGCACTGGATACAGCCAAGTTTAAGCTTTCAATGATGTTTTATTGTGTATGAAGGGCCAAATTTTAATGCTCTTTTTTTCTTGCCTTTCTGGTTCCCAGGGATCTCCAGGCCATCGGGATGCCACCTGATGAGTCTATTTCAATAGGATGAAGATAATTCCTCCATACAACATGCTAACTACATGACTCTTCATATATGAGGTTCTACAATGACATTACCCAGATAGTGCAAATAAGATACTGGAATATTCTCTTGAAAACTGATTCAATACCACAAAAGATTCTATGATACCCACAACTGATTTCATATTAAATTGATGAAAGTATTCATCAAAACTGAAATTTCAGAATATATTATTTATTACCTGCAGGGTGGGGTGTAGTAGCATATGCAGGTAGCTGATGAGAAGCTGCATATGTTTGTCTGTGAAGAAGATCTGCTTCTGAGTGTGATTGATGTCCTCCATAGCTTAAACTGGGGAAAAAGAAGGTAAAGCCAGACACAGTAATGCATACTGTAATGACTTGCACAGAAGCAAGTCATTCTACACAACTATCTCAGAAGTTACTGTCTTCTTATAGGCTACATGCTGCCCAACAAGAGATGAATAAGGTGAAGAGGTGGGGGGTAGGGTGGGGATATAGATGAGAATGTTTTGAGGATAAAGTGAGGAAAAATAGGAGAAGGGCTCTGTAAGGGATTGAGCTCACTGAAGGAGAAAGTGGGTATCAATGTAACTAATAAATACATAAAGTTTGACAACCTATTAAAAAGATAGAGGAAAAATGTCAAAAAGGTGTGAAGTTAATGATTGATCTGCAGAAGAACAGTTATTGTAATTTAAGATCCTTTCACATCAACACACCAGTAATGAATTAGTTTACAAAAAAAAAAAACCAAAACCAAAACAGCCTTTGAAACATAAACAAAAGCTGAGATTTGTTTCCTTTACTTATGTTAAAGACTAGTTAAACAGGTTTGACAACAACTATCCTGCAGCTCACACTGCTAAATTTGTGAGCCATTATTCTAGTCTGTAATTCTGTGGCTCCACATACTTGAAGAGATGGAATGAAAAGAAGTCTTAAAATGTATTTAAGAAGGCAGGCATATGATAAGGGGTCCATTAATTTTGGCTACATCTCATCACTCAAAGGGCTGGTCTTATCTCTGACCATGCACCATCTCCGAATCAGGGATTTGGGAGATGGGGGGGGGTGCTCTTGGAATCATGCCCTGAAGACAAGCAGCTTGGAAACACACTAGAGAACAATTCTCCATTTTCCCTTCCATTTCTAAGAGGTGTGTGTATTTGATCTCTTTTTCCTTGGTAGAACTTTGAGGCTCCTCAGGCTTGCCACATATCAGTGGAAATCTTGCCATAATAAGCAAAATTGTTCATATCTGTTCAAGAAAGGCTAAGGATGTTGGGAGTTGTAGTCCAACCCATTGGAAGGGCACCAGGTTTGAGAAGGTTGAAACAGAAGACCAATTTAACGCATTCTCCTTTATGGGTGTTTGGCCTTCCTGGATGGAAATCTGAGATGGGGTGTGTGTGCAACCATGAAGCTGCCATCATCTGTAAGACTACAAGTGTGTGGGGGAGCATCTAAACATGACTTTTCCCCTGGCACTGTGTATCTGCCCTTCTGAAAGTAATATTCAAAGACACAGATAGTCTTGTTTTCAGCATAAAAAGATATAAAGAAATCCTGAAGCATCTTTGAGATTGAGAAAAATACATTTCCAGTACAAGCTTTTATGGATTCCAGTCCACTTCCATCAGATGTTAGATGATTTATCTGGTAAAGTGGACTGGAGTCCATGAACACTTATACTAGGAATGTATTTTTCTGTCTCAAAGGTGCTACAGGATTCTTTTATTTCTTCTTCAGAAGCAAGTCATTCTACACAACTATCTCAGAAAGTATTGTCTTCTTATAAGCTGCATGCTGCCCAACAAGAGATGAATAATTTTCAGCTATTTTGAAGCAACAAGGGGGAAAAGACTGGCAGTATGAGGAAAGGTACGAGAGAAACAGGGAGAGATTTATTTCCTTTATTTATGAAGTTATTACAATTACCCCTCACCCTCCAGGCTCACTAAATACTAATTTTGTGCCATGGAACTGTTTAATCAATCTAATTTTCTATGCTATTATTCTCAACAGTTTCTGCTCTTTTAGTGATCCTTCACTTTTATCAACTTCATGTATGACCAAACCCGGAAACTTTGCCCAGATTGCAACAAACATTTCACTTGCATAAATCAATTATGATTTATATAAATATAAATATATAAATATAAATCTCAACTTCATATTGTATATCGAAATACAGTATACACCATTCTTTCACATTCTGCAGAGAATGAAGGAAACAGAGGCAGCTGAAAAGCTGAGTCATCAGGGACTGTGTCAAAAAAAGGTCTTGGCTACCAAGTTGCAAATATGCCTGACAGAATTCTGGACCAATTACCTAACCAATCATTTATTTATTTATTTACATTTTAAAATTTCTTTCCAACATGAAGTGATATATTCTTACTAATCAGAAAGCAGGGAACATAGGACAGGTAGGACTATACAAACACCTTGCCTTTTATTCCTTATTATGAAACAAATGATTTCACAGCGAATCTCTCACCCATTTTTTTTTTCAATTTCTCAGGAAAAACATCCAAAAGAAATCCTTAAGACCATTGCCCTAAGCTTCCCAGGGTTTTCTCCCAAGCCTTCATATGAGACACAGAGTTATTTCAATTTTTAAAAATGACTCTTAGCATTCTAGGAAGTTATCAGTAGCATAACAGTCAGTAACAAATTTAAAATGCCATATTCCAGTTTGTATTACTATGGAGTATTTTCAAATAACATCAAGAATAAGCTCTCATATTTTAATAAAAACGTACTGCATACTTGTCATTCAAACTTTATCTGAAATGTGTTTTTTGATATGCCAGTGTGGGAAAAGAAATCCATTAAATGGAACAAAAGGTCTAGTGTAGCACTGGTATCATCTTACAGGTTTTGAAATTAATACAAAGTTTATGGCCATGGTCTAATGCCAGCAGTGGAAATCATGCAGCCCTCCAGATGTTGCTGGACTGCATTTCTCAGCATTCCTCACTGCTGACTAGTCATGCTTGTACATTGTGTGTGCGCGCGCCATCAAGTTGCCTGTCGATTTATGGTGACTCCATGAATTTCTTAAGGTTTTCTTAGGCAAGGAATATTATTCATCTTGATTGCTCATGTTCTTCCTTACCACTGTTTTGGTGCTGATGGTTAAACAGTGTCAGTCTAATGGCTGGTGTTTCACTCCTAACTTCTAAAGGCCCTGAAACATTTCTTATTTAATACAATATATTTTTCTAAATATATAAACAATTTCTCTTAACATAGCTATGTTTGCAAGTTACTCTAAACCAGAACTTATTTGACAAATTAGGATGTGAATATATAGAATGGAGGCGCACACAGCCTCATTCACTCCCAATTCACTCCTCCCCTCCATGACAGTCAATCAGACACCAAGAAGGGAAAACCTTCTTGTGCATTCTGAATCAAAGATTATGGTGAAGTGTGCCTAAAAAAATGACTTGAAAGCAAGCTTCAAACCAAGATGCCAGCCACAGATGCAGGTGGAACGTCAGGAATAAACTCTTCCAGAACACAGCCTCACAGTCCAGAAAAAAACCACGAAAAATCAGAGTTTGTTACCAGATTGTGAATTCTGGCTTTCTAAGGGCAAACTAATCCATAACCTTGACTTGACTCTCAAGAAGCTATGTCCTGTCTGATTAGTTGGGTGAAGGGGAGCAGTGAAGTGGGAGGTACCTGAATGCTACACTCTAGTTTAAGTCATACTTTTAGCTTAATATGATGGGCAAGTTGGTAATTATGAATTATTAGGGAGCCCTGGTGGCGCAGTGGTTAAATGCCTTCCATCCTTTCGCATGTCGGTAAAACGAGTACCCAGCTTGTGGGGGCAATTAGCTAATACACATCCAAAACTGCTTAATGCAGTGTAAATGTGTAAATTGATATTGCTTAACAATTTGTAAGCCACTCTGGGAACCTTTGCTGCTGAAGAGCCGGATATAAACACCTAATTAAATTAAAAACTGAAAAAAATTAAAACCTAGTGTCAAGCAGATAGACCTATCTTAAAATTGCACCAACTCAACTATTCTGAATTTTTAAATAATCCCTTGGTTCCATTACTTGATGTGTAATTTCAGAAAAAACAAAGATAGCTTTTGCCATTTCCTTAATGTGCTGATTAAATAATGCTTGACAACCAATAGGTGAAAATTACAGGAATCTCCTGTGTCAAAAACAATGCCAAAACAAAGTGACATACATTTTATTAGTAATAACAATAATGTGTTTGTTTTTATTCCATCTTTTCCCCAATACCGGGCCTCAAGGGACCTTGTAAGATAGTGAAGCAAATATGGATTAAAATACATACAAAGACCACCCAGTCAGCCTGACATCAATACTAGGAGATTCTAGAGTAGATCATTAAACAGACAGTTTGTAATCACTAAGAAAGGAATGCTGTGATCACTAAAAGTCAACATGGATTTGTCAAAAACAAGTAGTGCCAGACTAATCTGATCTCTTTTTTGATAGAGTTACCAACTTGATAGATGAAGGGAATGTTGTGGATGTAGTGTATCTTGATTTCAGTAAGGCTTTTGATAAGCCCCCCCCCCCCATGATATTTTTGCAAAAAGTTAGTAACCTGTGGTCTAGACAATGCAACTGTTCGGTGGATTTGTAATTGATTGACTGACCGAAACCAAAGGGTAGTCACCAATGGCTCCCCTTCATCCTGGACAGAAGTGACCAGTGGGGTGTCACAGGGTTCTGTCCTGGGCCCAGTGCTATTCAACATCTTTATCAGTGACTTCGATGAGGGAATAGAGGGTAAGCTTGTCAAGGTTCCAGATGACACCAAATTAGAGAGGTAGCTAATACCCCTAGAGGCCAAGTTCAGGATCCAAAATGACCTCAACAGATTAGAAAGCTGGGCCAAAACTAACAAAATGAATTTCAACAGGGAGAAATGTAGGATATTACATTTGGGCAGTGAAAATGAAAAGCACAGATATAGGATGGGTGACACCTGGCTTGATGGTAGTACATACAAAAGGAATCTAGGAGTCTTAGTGGACCACAAGCTGAACATGAGTCAGCAGTATGATGCAGCAGCTAAAAAAGCCAATGAAATCCTAGGCTTCATTAATAGGAGTATAGTGCCTAGATCAAAGGAAGAAATAGTGCCACTGTATTATACTATGGTCAGACCTCATCTGAAATACTGTGTCCAGTTCTGGGTACCACAATTCAGGAAGGATATTGAGAAACTGGAACTTGTCCAGAAGAGGGCGACCAGGATGGTGGGAGGTCTGGAAGCCATGCCTTATGAGTAGTAGTTTAGGGAGCTGGGCATGTCATACAGAACCCCCTTGCCATGCAGGAATACATAATCAAATCATTCCCGACAGATGGCCATCCAGCCTGTTTAAAAACCTCCAAAAAACTCCACCACATTCCCAGGCAGTGCATTCCACTGCCAAACAGCTCTTACTGTCAGGAAATTCTTCCTAATGTTTAGGTAGAATCTATTTTCCTGTAGTTTGAACCCATTGTTCCGTGTCTAGTCTCTCTGGAGCAGCAGAAAACAAACTTGCTCCATCCTCAGTATGACATCCCTTCAAATATTTAAATATGGCTGCATCACAGGCGCAGGCTCAGAGGGAAGCCATAGCTTCCTGCCAAGGTAAATGAAAGGATTTTTTCAATAGTACGGAAGTTGGTCAGTCTATTTGTGACCCCAAATTCAGTTACCAGACCCACAGTTTAAGAGCCTTTTCTCTATCTATAATGACTTCTTTACTGTAGTGGCTCTGCCCTTTCCAAATCTGGTTTTAAAAGAATAGTCCCTTAGTCACTTTTATGAGAGTTCTGCCATCCACAGCTGGTGCCTGAGTAGCTGACTGACCAGGGGGTTACTTGGATTACTTGGTCAGTTTCCCCCAATTGGCTAAGAGCTATACAGTATTACAATTCTCTTTCCATTGTTCTGAATTAAAAAAAAACACCTCATTTTGCATTTGTACCATTAAATCTGTTTTAGGCAAACCAGTCTTTTGCCTCAGTTATGGGTCCGTGGCTGCTTCCAGGAAGCAAATCACACACACACTCATTCTTTGCCTCCTCCCTATCCTAGGCCATTTTCAACTTGATGGAGTTGAACCCCACAAGAAAATCAAATGAATTATGTAGGACTCTTCCCAAGACACTAGAGGAGCCAATCAATTGTTTACAGCAGTGGTAAGCAAGTCCAACAAGGCTGAGAGCCATCATTCTTATTTGGCAACCAGTAGGGAGGTTGCTCATTCAGAGCAGGCTGAATGAACAAATGAAGTCACTTACATCTTTCCATTTAAAAATACAGTTGCCCCTCCACAGCCCTGGGGGGAGGGGGGAGGGCCGGGGAGGCCTCCATGGGGCCTTCGGAGACCCTCCGGAGGCACCGTGAAGGCCTTGGGGGGGGGAGGGCCGCGGAGGCCTCCATGGAGCCTTGCGCGGCCCCGTGAAGGCCTTGGGAGGGAGTGGAGAGAGCTGCGGAGGCCCCGTGAAGGCCCTGGGAGGGAGTGGGGAGGGCCGTGGAGGCCTCCATGGGGCCTACGGAGCGTCTCCGTAGGCCCCATGAAGGCCCTGGGCGGGAGGGGGGAGGGCTGCGGAGGCCTCCATGGGGCCTGCGGAGCATCTCCGTAGGCCCCATGAAGGCCCTGGGCGGGAGGGGGGGGCGCGGAGGCATCCATGGGGCCTACAAAGCATCTCCGTAGGCCCCATGAAGGCCCTGGGCGGGAGGGGGGAGGGCCGCGGAGGCATCCGTGGGGCCTACAGAGCGTCTCCATAGGCCCCATGAAGGCCCTGGGTGGGAGGAAGGAGGGCCAGGGAGGCATCCATGGGGCCTTGGGAGGGTCTCCGGAGGCCCCGTGAAGGCCTTGGGAGGGAGTGGGGAGTCCGGGGAAAGCGACTATGGGGCCTCTGGAGGCCCCGTGGTCACTTTGGCAGGGGAGGGGGGGCAATCAATATTTGTGGATTTTTCACATTCGTGGGGGTCCGTGGAACCGAACCCCCACCAATGTGAACGGACGACTGTAGTACATATTTTTAATACCTGTTCTTCCGAAGCCGCGATGGAGAGCCCTATTCTGGCGTATAAGACGACTTTTTAAGCTCTCAAAATCTTTTCAAAATTAGGGGGGCGTCTTATACGCCGGAATAGGGCTCTCCATCGCGGCTTTAGAAGGATGGGTCGTGGCTGGATGGATGGGGAGAGGCTTGCCAGCACCCACCCTTCCTGAAGCTGCGATAGGAAACCCTTAAGACCAAACCCCAGCCAGCCACCCACCCCTCCGTACCCCCCAAGCCGCAATCGGGACCCTGATCCCGGCTCCGTGAAGGGCGGGTGTGGGCTGGAAGCCCCCCTCCACCCTCCCGCCCTTCACAAAGCCGCGATGGGTGGGTGGTGGGCAGGGCTAGCATCAGGTTTTGTGGGGACCCGTCGTGTGTGAGGCCATCTCGTGCAGAGCCCCAACTTGTGGCAGCAGTGGCTCCATGAGCACCAGCAAGTGCTCCCCACCACCACCACCACTACAACAAAGGGAGGGGAAACAAGGAGGAGGAGGACGGGATGGATCTGCCGCCAACGCAAGTGCCTGTGAGGCATCTCCCCTCTGGCGCCTGCAAGCTCCGGCTCCTCTGCTGCCTCCTCCGCAGCTCCTCTCCATGGCCGGGCGGGAAGGGGGACACGCCTAGTGCTGCCGTTGCTACCACCTCTGCCACCTCCTCTTCCTCGCCTCCCCCGCCTGCCCGGGCCGCCGTGGCCCATTCAGGAGGTGCCCATGGCCACCCTCCTTGATGCCACCAATGCAGGCATTGTGGCCCAGCCCCACCACCGTCACAAAGCCAATCCAATCCAAGGGGCCCCAGGGAGGGAGGGAGACCCCCCACCCCCATGCAGCAAAGGGGAAGGGAAGGAAGGGGGGCCCTCCCTCCAGCGAAGGAGATGGGGAGGAAGATGGACACCCTCCTCCTCCTCTCCCAAAAGAGGTCCTCCCTCCCTCTGTCCCATGGCAACCCTAAGGTAAATCTATCATGAGGTTTGCTTGGCAAGATTTGTTCAGGGGGGTGTTTGCCTTTGCCTACCTCTGAGGATGAGATAGTGTGACTTGTCTAAGGTCATCCAGTGCCACTAGTGGGTTTCCATGGCTGAGTGGGGATTCAAACCCTAGCCTCCAGAGTTGTAGTCCAAATGCTCAAACCACCCTTCCACCTTTAACTAGTGCAATCAGAGGTGGGAATGCTTTGATTGTGTGTTCCTGCAGGGCAGGGAGTTGGACTAGATGGCCCTAGTGGTCTCTTCCAACTCTATGCTGTAATTCCATTATTTGCCAGTTTATCAGTGGTTACTGCATTACACTAGTGTTCTGGGCAGCAACTAGTGGCCTATGGGGGGAAAATAATTAGAATCATACAGTTGGAAGAGACCACAAAGTCCAACCCCCTGCCCTGCAGGAATACACAATCAAAGCATTCCCGACAGATGGCCATTCAGCCTCTGTTTAAAAACCTCCAAAGAAAGAGACTCCACCACACTCAAACAGCATGTTGCACTGTTGAACAGGTCTGTCAGGAAGTCCTTCCTAACAATGTTTAGGTGGAATCTCTTTTCCTGGAGTTTGAATCCATTGCTCCATGTCCTAGTCTCTGGAGCAGCAGAAAACAAACTTGCTCCATCCTCTGTATGACACCCCTTCAAATATTTAAACATGGTTATCATGTCCCTTTTTAATCCTCTCTTCTCCAGGCTAAACATACTCAGCTCCCTAAGCCGCTCCTCATAGGGCATGGCTTCCAGACCTTCCACCATTTTGGTCACCCTCCTCTGGACATGTTCCAGCATCTCAATATCCTTCTTGAATTGTGGTGTCCAGAACTGGACATAGTATTCCAGGTGAGGCCTGACCAAAGCAGAATAGAGTGGCACTATTACTTCCCTTGAACTAGACACTAGACTCCTATTGATGCAGCCTAGAATTGCATTGGCTTTTTTAGCTGCTGCATCACACTGCTGACTCATGTTCAGCTTGTGGTCCACTCTTTCTTTTCTTTGAGGAATACTACACCATTATGTTAATTGCTAATAAACAACAACAAAAATATGTTAGTGCCTATAATATTGTTTTTTTAACTGAATTATTGATGGCAAATTATGTAATAATCTGAACATCCTGTACTGTGAATAGGCTAGGTTACACTGACCTGAGATAAATATATGCCCCCCCCAAATAAAGTGTTGCAGCCCCCCCCATTCCTTAAACAGGCCTGGTGGTGGGTGGAGGGGGGAGGTTGGAGGGGGGAGTTTGGGATATACTCGCCGTATAAGAGAAGGGGGTGGTCTTATACGGCGAGTATATCTCAAACTCTATATTTTAACTTAAAAATTGGGGGGGGGGTCGTCTTATATGCCCAGTTGTCTTATACGCCGGGAATACAGTATTTATTTTCCTCTAACTTTATTCTTTCTCTCCTCACCCAAACATTCACTGATTACTGACCACATTATCTTTAATATTTATTTTAAGCATTTTAATTTTAAAAATTATTTCGTTATTTCATTGCATCCCCATTCAAACTTTTGGTCTTAATTTGCATTTTAAGCATTTTTAAAATGATCAACTGCTAATAATTGTCCTTATAACTTATTGTTTTGCTGCAAAGCAACAGCAGCCCAAAGCAGTAAATGCAACAATAGAGGGGAGGGGAGGGCAGTGAGAGAACATGATCTGCGGATCCTGGATACTTAAGAGCCCACCAGAAACATAAAGTTCTCTGGGGGCATTCATAAGAGCATCTTCATTTGTGAAGAAAAGCCAGAGAGAGAGACTGAAGAAAGAAAAGTATGTTATATTTCCAGGAAGGGAAACAGAAAAGGTAGGATAAAGAAACTTATGTCAGGGGAATGAGATAATGACTGGAATAGGAGGGCAATAATTTTGAGCTCTTTTAAGTTTTATTTTTATACCTTTTAAAATTTTTACTAGTGATTTGCTACCAAATCTCAGCAGCACCTTCTCTGGGGAAGCACTAAGGACATTTTAAAGGCCTTGGAAGTCACTTGTTAATGGGTTCCAACTGAAGGCACACAATAACAACAAACTAGATAGCTCTACTCTTTTACTTAGGGAATTTTTTGATAGGATTTAACCAACTAGGCAGTAGTTTGAGCCTCCTCTTATTGACAAAAATCACAAATTAGAATTTTAAAGGCTTAACCACCAACAGACAATGAAGAAAGCTGTTATGAAAAAAGCCCAGCTCATTTGACACGTGGTGCTGGAGGAGATTTTTGCAAATATGGACTGCCAAAAAGGTAAGTGGATCCTACAGCAAATCAAGCCTGAACTCACTAGAAGCAAGAATGACTAAACTGAAGCTATCATACTTTGGGTGTATTGTGGGGGAAAAATACACACTGGAAAACGCCCCCCTCCCGCCACAATAATCCTGAAAAAAGCTGAAGGCACTAGGAAAAGAGCAGGAGCACATTACAGACAGAATGACACAATAAAGGAAGCCACAGTCCTAAATTTGCTAAAACTAAGCAGGACTGTTACCGTATATTCCAGCGTATAAGACGACCCCCCCAATTTTTAAGTTAAAATATAGAGTTTGGGATATACTCGCCATGTAAGACGACCCCTCCTTCTCTTATATGGCGAGTATAGTTGTCCCTTCACATTCACTGGGGTTTGGTTCTAGGACCCTGGTGAATACTCAAGTCCCATTGTATGCAATGGCATAGCATAATGGTGCCCCTTATATAAGATGGCAAAATCAAGGTTGTTGTTGTTATTATTATTATTATTATTACTTTTTTAAAAATAGTATTTTTTATTAAAAATACTCCAAACTTCTTATAATAAAACATTCAACTTCTTAGTTCTACATTGTGATATGACACTTATATGTCTATATGAATTATAATTCTACACATAGCACAAATTACAATTTATATAGTTCCCCCTTTTTTCAACTTCCCACCCAAGTTACTAGGATTAGTTTTTCTATGAGTTATCATTCCTAAACATACACTATGCAAGATAAAGAATATTTTCAAGCGGAGAATACTTAAATCCGAGAATACTCAAGTCCCATTATATGCAATGTCATAGCAAAATGGTGTCCCTTATATAAGACGGCAAAATCAAGGTTTGCTTTTTGGATTATTTTTTAAAGAATATTTTCGAGTGGAGAATACTTAAATCTGAGAATACTCAAGTCCCATTATATGCAATGGCATAGCAAAATGGTGTCCCTTATATAAGATGGCAAAATCAAGGTTTGTTTTTGGATTATTATTTTTTAAAGAATATTTTCAAGTCATGAATACTTAAATCGGTGAATGCCAAATCCGTGAATATGGAGGAACAACTGTATATCCCAAACTCCCCCCTCCAGCCTCCCCCCTCCCCCCACCACCCATCCACCTTTCCCAAAGCCGTGATAGGAACATCGATCATGGCTTTGGGAAGGGCGGGTGCTGGCTGTAAAGCCTCCCCCCTCCAGCCACTACCATCCACCCTTCCTAAAGGAATCGAAGGCGGAGAAGAGGGGCAAATGTAAGGGTGGCTCGAGGGGGGGGGGCTTTCCAGCCAACCCACCCCTCCCCAAAACTGCAATTGGGAGCCTGATCGTGGCTTCGGGGAGGGTGGAAGGGTGGCTTGAGGGGGGGCTTTCCAACTGATACCCACCCCCTCCCCAAGGCCATGATTGGGAGCCCGATCGCAGCTTTGGGAAGGGGGGAAGGGTGGCTCGAGGGGGGGGGCTTTCTAGCCAACCCACCCCCTCCCCGAGGCCGCAACCGGAAGCCCGATCGCAGCTTCGGGAGGGTGGAAGGGTGGCTCAAGGAATGAAGATGGAGGGAATGGGCAGCGGCCGTTGCAAACCGCTGGATTCGCCCTTTCTTCCACCTTCCAGGAAAGTGGAGGAAAGGGGCGAAAATACCCAGTTTGCCTCATCCGCCCCCCCTTCCCTCCATCTTCATTTTCTTTGGAAGAGAATGAAGACGGGGGGAAACGGGGGTGGCTGTTGCAAACTGCAAGATTCACCCCTTTCTTCCACCGGCAAATGTACCCGGTTTGGCCTGGCCGCCGCTCGATCTCCTGTGTGTTTGTTCCCTTTGGGGAACGAAGACACAGGAGATCGAGCGGCAGCCGTGGCAAACAGCAATGTTCGCCCCCTCCTCTGTCTTCAGTTGCTTCCCAAAGGGGGAGAAGGCAGAGGAGGGGGGGAGAATGAACCAGTAAACACTTTGCCTCACCCCCCCGCCCAATCTCCTGCCTCTTTGCTCTGTTTGCGAAGGGAGTGAAGAGACAGGAGATTGGACGGCGGGTGAAGCAACGTGTATCCAGCATATAAGACGAGCCCCAATTTTGGAGGATATTTTCCAGGGCTCAAATGTCGTCTTATATGCTGGAATGTACGGTAATACTGAGGCTTCTCGGAGGCCTCTCGTTCATAGGGTCACCATAAGTCGAAGCCAGTTTGACAGCACACAACCACCAAAAGTGCTAAATTTGGCCAATTATTTCTTAGATCATCCACAGCTGCATAAATCATTAGCTCACCTATTCATGAGAAATGAAAGTAGCTAGCATTAACTAGGTGACATTGTCACAAGACCATATCTATTATCATACATGACTGTAGGTTCAAGATGACTTCCTATTCTCATTTGACCACCAATTGACACAATCACTAAACTCAGGTGAAGTGGAACTGAAAAATGTAAATTGTGTAATTATAGCAAATAGGGTGACTACATGGTTCATCATATACATGACCTCAATTCTGAAACTTACTAACCTAAGCAAAGTAAAAATTTACAGATAATTATCCTAAAGGCTCAAAGAATGGCTCAACAACTGTCCAAGTTAACAAGCATTGTTGTGTGGACAATCTGATCCTACAATATATTTTCTAGCCCTTTCTTCTTACCAGCTGCACTCCTGACCTAGTATTCTTTCTTTTCTTTTTTTTTGGAGACAGAAAGTTTCAATCAACCATGTACTTTATTAAAATGCACTGGGAATAAGACTGTTTCTGCACAGCTGTTATTTTCAGATAATTACTATGCTTTAAAAAAAAAAAGTGTTTCATACTTTAACCGCTCTTATATGCTCTCTGATCAGTGTCTTCATTTTTAAAGAACAGCTCATAGAAACTAGTCCATGAATTAATCTTTTAATAAAGGACAAAAACCTGTCCCAAATTTAAATTCAGATGGATCATTAAGGAACAACTTTGATATCATCAAATCCTACTTTGTGTTGAAGGTACTGCAACAGATGCTAGCAACAATATTTAGCTACAAAAAATGAAGACAGAAATAATTGATAGCATGCTTTGGAAACACTTCCAGGCTATTAGTAGGCTAGGTATATTTTATTAGTAGAGAATAGGTAGCTTAATGTTCTCTTTGTAGTTCTCTCTCTCTCTCTGGCTTTTCTTCGCAAACGAAGATTCGACTCATCCCGCGCTTTCTGCAAGCGCGCTGATGACTAAAAAGGCCAATCCGAGATAATCAAGTCCGGTTGCAGAAAGCACAGCAGAGGGTCTCCTTGGGTGATGTTTCCGGGTTGTGATTCTTTCTGCGTTGTCGTTTCTCTTCAAGACTTGTTTGGCGTGAGTTCTTAAATAAGGCTGCAGCATTGTGGATAGTGTGTCTCCATGCCTCCCGATGTGAAGCCAGGGTGGACCACTGTTGGTGATCAATTTGGCCAAGCCTGAGATGTTGTTTCAGGGAATCCTTGTATCGCTTTTTTGGAGCGCTCCTCTTACGCTGACCCGTAGAGAGTTCACCATAGAATATTATTTTTGGGAGGTGATGGTCCTCCATCCTAGCAATGTGCCCTGCCCAGCACAGCTTTGTTCTCAATATCATGGCCTCAATGCTGGTGATTCCTGTTTGCTCAAGGACAGCAACATTCGTCACATAGTCAGTCCAGTGTATATTTAGGATTGTACATATACAGCGCTGATGAAAACATTCGAGGAGTCGTAAGTGTTGGCGATAGGTGACCCATGTTTCAGACAGATGGTCAAACATTAATTACTGATAAAGCCTCCAGCCTGAATCAATGGGCTGAACATTTTCAAAGTCTCTTTAGTGCCAACCGAGTAGTCCAAGCCTCAGCTATCCAACATATGATACAAAAACCAATGAAAAACGAATTGGACATAGCTCTCACTTTGGAAGAGACCCTTAAGGCCATACAGCGGATGAAAAATGGCAAGGCAGCTGGGATTGATGGAATCCCACCTGAAGTTTGGGAACGTGGAGGTCATGTACTCCACGATAAATTCCATGAACTCCTTGTGAACTGCTGGGAAAAAGGGGATCTGCCATCAGATCTCCGAGATGCAGTCATCATCACCTTGTACAAGAAAAAAGGAGCAAAATCCGATTGCTCAAACTATCGAGGCATAACACTGCTCTCTATTGCTAGAAAAATCCTTGCAAGGATACTCCTGAACAGATTAGTTTCTGCTGTTGCAGAAGAACTTCTTCCTGAAAGCCAATGTGGCTTCAGAGCCAATAGGAGTAGTACAGATATGGTATTTGCCCTTAGACAACTGCAAGGAGAGCAGAACAAGGGATTCTATGTAACATTTGTCGACCTCACCAAAGCCTTTGACACTGTGAGTAGAAAAGGTCTGTGGCAGATCCTGGAAAGACTAGGATGTCCCCCCAAATTCCTTAAAATGATTAACTTGCTACATGAGGGCCAGCATGGTCAAGTCAGAAAAAATGTAGTTATATACTCTTCAGGGATCTTATCAGAAAACAATAATGGCTAACATTAAGACCCTTGTTCCTATTCCAGTACAATTTTTTTACTTTCCCCTTTCTTCAAACAGATTACTTCTACACCATATCACAAACTTTTTTTTAATGTTCAAACTGGTTTCAAAAGCAGTTTGTTGTAAGATGTAATTTTCAATCACTTCCCAGAACTAATTTCATGGGTTTTAGCCCACAGCTTGCAATTCTATACACACATTCCTTAAAGTGCAATTCTATACACACATCCCTTAGAGTGAATCCTACTGAACTCAAATGGGACTTATTTTGAGGTTCATGCTGCAACTCATTATAAAATTCTTACTACAAACTGATTTCTCCACAAATTATTACAAATTTACTCAACAGCTACCTAGTGGGGAAAACAGTTTGTATATGGTAGTGTCCATCTAACAATCAAATGGATGTTGTTGGTGGAACAGATTCCCCTTCCCTTGCAGTCTCTGAATTGTCCCTCAAATCTGCTCCAGAGATTTGGAGATCCTCCAGAGCACATATGGGATTGTATGAAAATGCAAGAGAGGAAGAATGTAATGTATGGGTGAAGACACTGGGTGGATATAAGCCAAGATCTACAGAACGGCAATAGGAGTTCATTCTATAGCGGTTGCCATGTCATAGATGGAAACTGCTTTAGAAATTAGGGATTATAAAATAAAATTTATGACATGGATTTAGGTCAACTTGTTTCAAGGAAAATGTCACAGTTCCAATGAGCTAGTGGTTTGTGTTAATCAGAACAGCTTTTTGGAACACTGTGTGGTTATTACTATAAACATAAACAACTAGATACTGCTTGGCAGGAATAGCTGCTAGGTCTCTATACTGTAGACAGGAAAGTTGTTTTTTTAAACTTGGCTGAGAATTTACTATTTCTGAAGGGATTATTAAAGACTATACAGCTTACTATCATGAATTACAGTTAAGAACCTGAGGATCCAAGACAATCTATAAAACCCATAGTTCAAGACGCATCTGACAGTACATCTAAGACTGAACCTAAGCTTTAAAAATAATGCAGTTTGAAACCATGTTAACTGCCATGCCTCCATCCTACAGAATCCTATGATTTGTAATTTTGTGAGGAACCAGCACTCTTTGGCAGAGAAGGCTAAAGACCTTGAGGAATACTAAACAACGGCTGTTGCACTATGTTCCTGTAATAGTTTCAGAAGTGAATCAATTGTTATCACATGATGCTGCCTCCCTTTGGTGTTGGTATCAGTTGCTATGAGCCTCAGACACACTACTTTTCATTCACGGGTGCTTGGCATCAATAAAATTAGTTCCAACATAAAACCAACATATTTTACTGTGCAGTAGTAACTTTCCGCAACTGCAATGAGATGATGTGACCACACATAGCAGGAGTGGACGTGCCTGCTCTGCCCACAGTTCCCCAATGTGTTGTTCCTCCTGCTTCCCTGGCATTCAACTTTTGGTGGTTGCTCCGGTTGTCAAGCAGTCAAACTCACAGGCTAATAACTTCATTCTCAAGTTATCCAGTAACTTTTTAACCCCAAATTCACGCAATTCCGTGGCTGCTTAATTTACCAATACTTGCATTTAATGCATTTAATGTAATGTTTCCTTACCATTAAAAATAATTTATTCCTCACCTGCTGCCTTGAAACCCTTGCCCCCTTCTCATCCTTGGTCTGCCCTTTTGTTATCCACCCTGGAGGCTCTGGGCATTTACTTAACCAGAGACTAACAAAGAACAAAGAGGAGCTTTTGCAGCAATTAGCACCTTACATGCCTAAGGCTGCAATTGTATCAAGTCACTTCCTTTTCTGCAAGTCTGAAAAGAGAAAATTGAAGCCCACACTCCCTCACCCTGAGTCTTGTTGGTGAAAGTAGGCAGCGTGTCAGTCTCATAATCAGAAGATCATGAGTTCGAGCCTCACACAGGGCATGCCTAGCATTTCTCCCCTCCTCTTCTTCCTTGGCAGTGCAATTAAAATCCCTTTTTGCTCCCAAAGAGGTAAATGTGGGTGGGTAAATCGCTCTAATCTTTATAATGCAAGGAAACAGGAAAGTCATTAACGGTTGCTTGGTACAACTCGTGAATTGTACTCAGTGCATTGCTGTTGCTTTCCTTGCAGCAAGCAATTGCAAAAGCATAATAACTGCCCTGTAGAGACTGCGGCTATTTTAAATAACAAGCTTAAGTCTTTCAGGGTGGGAGGGGGAGGCAGACTTGAGCAAGATGTTGCACAAATATTTCTGGTTTTATTTGCATAGGGGGTGTATGTATACCCCAGAGCAGAGGTAGTTTGCAAGTTCTTCCTCTGACACTACACAAATAATCAGCCATGTCATGCACGCATGCGCAAACAGGAAGACTTGCGAGAATATAAAAAAATGTGTGAGCTGAATGGAGGACCTGTGAGACCACGCAGTTACACGATAATAAAATTTTAGAAGGGAGCATGTGCATACCAAATAGAGGAAACGACGATCTATGAATGGAAATGGAGGATATCTCCATATGGAGGCATGGCTTTAATGGAATATGCAGTGAGCTTGTAGCACTTTGAACAGTTGCCATTTCATTTTAAAAATAGAATGGAGAACACTGTCCAGTAGGTATGGCTTGCATGCCGGAATAGATCCGCTTCATTATGAAGCTGTACTATCACTGGAAAAGACCCTCGTGTAGTATTCCTCCTTATCAAACTACAAATCCAAGGATTCCACAGAACGGTGCTACAGCGCTTAAAGTGATGTCAAACTGCATTGTTTCTACAGTGCAGACTTACTCTAAATCTTTGTTCTCATCAATGGATGCTATGGAGTAGTCTTCTCTTTCACAGATCAAATGACATTATTGTCTCTACATTGAAGGGAATAACATATTAGATTGGGATGTAGAAATTAAGGTTCAAAGAACGGTTATCCAAATCTTTATTTTCTTCTATCAGTTTGTATTTTTAAAATTTTATTTACCACTTATAATTTAGAATGTAGACATTTAATTTGTGATTTCAGATTTGAAATTTGTGTGTTTTATGTAGATTTATATAGACTTTTCACTGCCTTGGTTTCCAATAAAGGACAGGATTGCTATTATTATTATCAATGAACACATTATCTTTTAGACTATCATACCTCAAGAGATTGTACAGTTGGACCCCCATATCCATGGAGGTTTGGTTCCTAGACTTACTGTGGATACCGAAAACCACAGATAACAGTGAATTCTTATTAAAATGAAGATCTTTTGGTAAAAATGAACCATAGAGTTGAGTTGGAGTGCCTAGACGATGCTTAGAGAGGGTGTCTCTCTAGGCATTTTGCAGTGCAACTTTATTGTATGCGTCCCTATTTTTGTGCCACCCAGATAACTGAAACAGCTGATATTGGTTCCACAGATACAGGGTTCCGACTGTATTAAAATTACTGTGCCTGGAAAGGTGTTGCAGAAATCTGTAGGATTTCATGAATGATGAACTATGTACTCCCTTGCTCCCTAAACAGATTTGAGTTTAGCACTGACTGTTGTCTTGTGTCTGTAACTGATGCAGATACCGGCTTTTCCCCAGTTGCTATCTGATGGAGAGATCAGCTTTTCCCCAGCTGCTATCAATTCCTATCAGTTCTCACTTACCTGTTCCTTTAAGATCATTCCACAACATTGGGTTTTCAGTTTGGTTTGTCCTAGAAGTACTGTCGTATTCCAATTAAAATTTAGCTCAGGCCACACAGATGTCAACACATATAGGCCTGTGTATATTGGTAACGGGCCTTAACTTTCTTGGTCTACTGTCATAAAGACTATCAAGATTTGAAAGTAGGAATCTCCATATTCCCTGAGTTACCAAACTACTATATTTTCCACTGTGTGGCAATTAAACAATTACAATCAAAAATTGAAAACATCTATTCAACTGATTTGTTTTTCTATATTCCAAAAGGGTCTTGGATTTTAGTATCCTGATATGCCTTCTAAAGACCTCATCAAACTCTTTTTTACAGGAAGGACTATACCCCTGTACACTAGTCCCAGTCTCATGTATCTTTAAATAGGACCATGTCAGAGACGTCCTCATTATGCTGGTGGCACCTCTGTTTTCTTTTAATCAAATTCTGGTGATTGATCCTCCGTGCTATCCCAAGAATAGGCTGGACCAGGGCTAATACCTTGAAGCTCATTTCAAAGAAAATGGAAGTATTATGTTCTAGATGCAGCATTCCTAAAAGATCTGGCTTATAGTCTGGGAGTGCTATTAGATTCTGTCTTATCAATGAAGGCACACACACACAGCTTCTGTAGCATAAAGTACATTTCATCAGTTGAGACTGGTGTGCTAGATGCAGCTCTTCTTGGACAAGGCCTGCCTAGGCAGTAATCCATGCTATGGTAACAGCCTGTTTAAACAAATGCAATGTGTTACATTTGAACATCACTGAGAAACTTCACTTGGTGTAATACTGCAATAGCTATATTGCTAACTAGGATTGGATGTATGACTCACATCTTGCCATCTGCATATTTTAAATACTGTACACTTTACTATTAAATCATAAATGGCTTGGTACCTGTACACTTTAAGGATCACCTGCCCAGATGTTATACTCTCCCAATGAAGCTCTTCCTTATCTTCACAGGGCTGGGTAGGAATGTGAAAAATAACTTTTCTGGTGGTGGAATCTTGTCTTTATACTGTGATTCCCCAGGGAAGCTCACCATTTGGTGCCTGCAAAGACCTCTTTCTTTGTCCATACCTTTCATCTCTATCAGTTGTTCTTTTCACCTTGTGTAACTGTCTTTGTTTTTTACTCCTCTCTTGCAGTTATTCTGCTGGTTTAATGAGATGTAATTAATTGCTTTATTGTCGTGTTTTATTACAAGTCCTTCCCTGCTCTGTTTCATTCACTTTGACCATTGCAATCCAATATGAACAGAGGGGGAAAGCATACATCTGTTCTCTGATGCTTCTTCTTGGGGAAGAATTGCCCAATGGTATGCAATTGTAACTCCTACACATGACATGCTCCATTACAACACACCTGTGCATTTTCCTTGTGTTTCTGCTCATATGCGTCATTGCTTAAGAGTCACATTTCATGCCATTTCATCCAGGTCTGAATTCCAGAGGAACCTTAACTACACACTTTAGTTCTGGAGATGCAACAACATAGAATCATAGACTTGGAAGAGACCACAAGGGCCATCCAGTCCAACCCCCTGCCACGCAGGAATACACAATCAAATCATTCCCAACAGTCGGCCATCCAGCCTCCGCTTAAAAACCTCCAAAGAAGACTCCACCACACTGCAAGGCAGTGTATTCCACTTCCGAACAGCTCTTACTATCAGAAAGTTCTTCCTAATGTTTAGATGGAATCTCTTTCCTGTAGTTTGAACCACTGCTCCGTGTCCTAGTCTCTGGAGTAAGAGAAAACAAGCTTGCTCCATCCCCAGCATGACATCCCTTCAAATATTTAAACACGGCTATCATGTCCCCTCTTAACCTTCTCTTCTCCAGACTAAGCACACCCAGCTCCCAAAGCCACTCCTCATAGGGCATGGCTTCCAGACCTCCCACCATCCTGGTCGCCCTCCTCTGGACACATTCCAGTTTCTCAATATCCTTCCTGAATTGTGGTGCCCAGAACTGGACACAGTATTCCAGGTGAGGTCTGACCAAAGCAGACTAGAGTGGCACTATTACTTCCTTTGATCTAGACACTATACTCCTATTAATGCAGCCTAGAATCTCATTGGCTATTTTAGCTGCTGCATCACACTGTTGACTCATGTTCAGCTTGTGGGCTATTAAGACTCCTAGATTCCTTTCACATGTACTGCCATCAAGCCAGGTGTCACTTATTCTATACCTGTGCATTCCATTTTTACTGCCCAAGTGTAGTATCCTACATTTCTCCCTGTTGAAAATTCATTTTGTTAGTTTTCTAACCTGCTGAGCTCATTTTGGACAGAGAGAACAGTACCTTCACTATCAGCCCAGTACCTATAGGGCACAGCCAACCTGCAGACAGACTACCTGAGCAGACATGAAGTTTTCCCAGGGGAGTGGTCCCTCCATCCTCAGGTATTCCACCAGTTAGAATTCAGGTTCGGCCTGATGGAAACAGACATGTTCATGTCACAGACCAACAGAAAACTAGACAGGTACTTCATGAGCTTCCCAGACAAATAAGCAGAGAGCCTGGACGCACTTCAAGTCCCATGGCCCAAAGGCCTGTTGTACCTCTTCACCAGAAGAGAAAGTGAGCGCTCATCCCTCCTTGCTTGACTATGTAAGAGCGGGCTGTGGTGTTGTCTGTCTTCCTTCCAGTCTAGGGACTCTAGGCTATAGACCCCAATGGGGCAAACAGGGATTTAAAATGCACTCTGGCAGGTTCAACAACCATTCAGAGTGGGCAACTGATCCAAAAATTTGGGGTTATGCCCGTTTCCGACTTATCAGCTGGTTACACTAACTGCAGAGCTCTGCTTCATGGCCATGTGGCTTCACCATTTTGGAAGAGGGCTATGAATACCTCACAGTCAGCCAATATTTCAGCCCGTATGGTGAGCAGTTGTTCACTGGATCATCTGTACACCTGTACAAAATAAGACTATTGCCATAGTGAGGTAATGGGGATATTAGCTAACATGTACTCCCCAACAGGCACTGTTGAGTCCATATGAATGCATGGATGCACCTTGTGTTAACAGAGGACTGCTTCCAGAATTGTATTTAACTCCATGCCAACATTATCATCATCCTATTGGACGCCTGAGGGCATACCATATTAAATGGTTGTTGACTAAGTAGTCATAAAACTAATAGAAGGGCTTGGTAGGAGAAGCAGAGGAATCCTCTGAGAAATATCTGTCAAGGTGAAAAAACCTGTCAAACAAATCTATGGGCCACAGTTTAAAGTAGTAGCACCTTTAAAAAGGAGCTGGACAATATGTTAAAGCTGAGCATGTGGGCTAGCAGAAGGCAAGGGGCAGCCATTGGCAGCCCCAGTAAATTGTACTCTTTTAGCCCCAGGGCAGGGGGGCAGTGGGAACAAAGGGTGGTCTCTGAAAAATCTTATCAAGAGAGCTAGTGGAGGGCACATGGCCACACCCACATACTGACGAATCTTATAACAACAGGGCGATCAAACTGTCAAGCCCCCTTGGTTTAGGGCTGAACTTTACCCAGAGTACTGAAAGTCTGGAGTCAGCAGAAAAGTAAGCCCATCAGAGGGTATTCTTATTTAAAATGTAGTAGTAACAAACACCTGAGGCGAAGCACAAAAATCAGTGTGTATAGAGCCATTGTACTGTCTATTCTCCTTTATGGGTCTGAAACATGGGTCACCTATCGCCACCACTTACAACTCCTCGAAAGTTTTCATCATCGCTGTGTACACACAATCCTAAATATACACTGGACTGACTATGTGAGGAATGTTGCTGTCCTTGAGCAAGCAGAGATCACCAGCATTGAGGCCATGATATTGAGAACACTGCTGCACTGGGCAGGGCATGTCTCTAGGATGGAGGACCATCGCCTCCCAAAAATAGTACTCTACGGTGAACTCACCATGGGTCAGCGTAAGAGGGGGGGGCGCCAAAAAAGCGATACAAGGACCCCCTGAAGCAACATCTCAGGCTCGGCCAAATTGACAATGGTCTGCCATGGCCTCACATCGGGAGGCATGGAAACACACTGTCCACAATGCTGCAGCCTTATTTGAGAACTCACGCCAAACAAATCTTGAAGAGAAACGACAACACAGAAAAAATCACAACCCGGAAACATCACCCAAGGAGACCTTCTGCTGTGCTTTCTGCAACTGGACTTGTTTATCTCAGATTGGCCTTTTTAGTCATCAGCGCGCTTGCAGAAAGCGCGGGATGAGTCCTTCCTGAATCTTTGTTTGCAAAGAAAAGCCAGAGAGAGAGACTTAGACTAAATAACAAGTACTTCTATGGTAGACCCCCTCAAGGCTACTCAGGGTGTGGAGGGGGTGGGGACAATTCCTGAGCAGAATAAAAAATTCTTATAATTTTAATGAACTAAGGAAGGGTGGGGAGGTAAGGAGTCTTCCTGGCTGAAGGGGACTCTATGCCCCTGATTAGAAATTTCATAACCACTTCAAATGCTGAGGAGAACCTCTCCTTAGCAGAAAGACTCTGCGTCTCCCCGCTAGACAAGCAGCAATCCTCTGAGGCAAGGAAGGAAGGGGGATAGGTGTCGCCTGAGACCTAGGGGACTGCCTGAGACCTAGGGGACTGCCGCTCCTGTGTTCCCTACTTGGAACTTGGCTACACCTTCCTCCCCTGAAGAGCGACTGGACTGAAACCCTTAACCCATTATGCAGTGGTGTAGCATGTGTGCTTATCTTTGCAGCTCTTCTGCCCTGGCATGAACAGGGGAGGGGTGAACAGACGGGACATCCCTGAGGGAGAAAAAACTGTAGTGCAGACCCCAATTCATGGAATTACAATAATTATTAGACATGAGGAGAGGTTAGCTGCCCCCCCTTATAAAACTGAGCCCCCTGCCCTCAGTGCTTGGGGGGAGGTGCTTCTCTCATCTCCTTGCCCAACCAGGAAAGCTGCTTGTACAGTATCTTCTGCCAGGCAGCCAGGGAACCACTCCTGGGTTAGGAACTCTTGGGAGGTACTCCTGCTCATGAGCATGAAGCTGCAGATAGCCTGTAATTTAACCCTGACATTCTTAGGAAGAACATAAAACTTTTAAAACTGATGAGGGACTTCAAAGCTAGGGGTTTGAAGCTTATGTTCTTAACCAGGCTATGTAACTCCTTGGCTGCACAAGGGCTAGCCTATTAGAGATTGGCTTGCTCCACTCCTACCTGCATAAGTGAGCTGAGAAGCACACTTCCAGGGAATAGGAGAGAGATCCCCACCCCACTGAGGCAGGGATGTGTGCTGAGGGTGGGCAGCTCTGAAAGAAGGGGGAAAGCCTTGGCCCCTACCCACTTTCATCAAAGGCACCAGGAAATTCTTCAGTTTTGGACAGGCTAAAGAATTGGGGATGGAGGAAAACCTCTCCCCCTTCCAATGAGCCATCTCCTTCGCCCAACTCTAAGGAGGTGGTGCAAGAGGCTTAGTCTCACAGTCCTCCTCAGAGAAATAGACAGCAGAGGCCATGGTTCTCTGGTGGAGAGGCATGATGCCATATGCCAAGATGGAGGCTGTTCATGTTGGAGGAAGAGGCCTCCACCTCTTCCCATGTGGCCGTGGCAAGAGAATTCAAGAGTGATGCAACATGGTCCCAGGGGGACACTACTGTGCATTTCCCAGGCCACTAAAGGGGCTGCCCCACCCATGGGGGTCCCTGTGCCATTGGGGAGGGGAGAGAAAGAGACCGATCACCCAGCTTAGGAGTGGCATTCCTCTGAGAGAGGGCCCACCGCAGTCTCCCTGGTTACCAGTTCCCAGACCCAGGCTGAGAGATGACTCGGAGGTGGCATTGCCAGCCTTCTTGAGGGCCTGTTGCTTGGGAGAGGGATGCACCTTGAACCTTCCCCTCTCCCCTTTCGCTCTTTGCGTTCAAGGTTTGTGGTAGCTGTGACCACAAATGCCATGGTTTCACGGGCTACAAGCTATCGGACCCAAGCAGAGAGGTCCGAGGCAGGCCAGGGAAGTCCTCCCCCGCTAGGCCTCCCTCCAACTGGCTGGGCCCCGCAGTTACTTCCCTGCTTGAGGATGCCCCTTGTGATCCCCAGTGCTGCCTTGGTCCAAGTGCTCTGTCGTAATCCTGCCTTGCCTGCAGAAAAGATTTTGGCGGTAGGGGAACTCTGGCTGGTGGCCTCTCATCCGTCTGCGACCACTGGAGAAATTCCCGTGGCGGGGGCGGCTTTCTGGTCTTTGCCGTGGGTTTGCTCAACAGGCAAACCTATGTGGCTTCTCCCTTGGCTGTCTGCTATTTTTTCTTTGTGTCTGCTGGGGCCATCCCAGGGGTAAGGGGGGGGGGTCAGAGCAGAAGCAGAAGGAAAGAGGAATGGTTCCTTTTTTCTTTTTTTTAAGGTGGAAAAGGAACGAAAGGATCCAACAGGGATTAAGTGGAAAGGCAAAAAGAGGTCAAAAAAGTGAAGTAAAAGCAAGATTAAGAAGGGTCTTTGAGGAGAAAAGGACAAAAGCTCTGCTCCGGGTGAAGGCAGGAAGAATAACTGGTCTCGTGGAGGGCTGGAGGGGAGAGTCAAGTGAGACTTGATTTCTTACTTCCTACCTCTTCTCTCGGTAATGAAGGTAGAGTCCCAAGGTAATTGATTCCTCCTCTCACCAACCCAGAGAAAACAGATTTCAAGAAACACTTCTCAGGGGACAATTGGTTTGAATTCACTATTTCAGTTAAAAAACAACGTGTAAAATAGTTACAACTGCAACAGAGGCAGGAACAGAGTTATTCCATCAGCTCTGTTAAAAGAACACCTCCACAGGACCATCCAATCCTCAATAGGGAAGTCATTCCATCTGGTTACAACACAGGGCAATGGG
The DNA here is from genome assembly GCA_030847615.1 of Gambelia wislizenii. Taxonomy (NCBI): domain Eukaryota; kingdom Metazoa; phylum Chordata; class Lepidosauria; order Squamata; family Crotaphytidae; genus Gambelia; species Gambelia wislizenii. The sequence continues at coordinate 374,995,419 of JAUMIR010000001.1, forward strand.
AAGCAGGACTGTTCCACCAGTTCTCCTGAAAGACCAACTTCACTGAGCTCCTCCTATTTCTCAAATGTTTCCAATGCAGTTATAAGGACTACTGATGACTTTTAAGATGAGGTTACCATCCCTTCTCCTTTTCTTTTTGTGCCTTGTTTTTTTAGATTGTGTGTCTCTGGGCAAAGACTGTCTTGTTTTCATCTTTTATGAGGGTGCTTTCTCAGCTGAAGAGTAGGGTAAAAACATTTTAGCCAAATAAATAATCTCCACTATATCAGTCACCCTTGAGAATCATTAGGCTGAAAACAGGATATTCATATTTTCAATAAACAAATAAAAAAGAAAAATAGCATCTTCAGGAGTGATGGCAGACTTCTTAAGCAGACAGTGTGCATAACTTTTTTTTTAAAAAACCCAGGTTTCCTTGTTTGAAAAATTTAAGGGCATCCAGCTAAATGAATAATAAATAATAATAAAAAAAATTATTTATACCCCGCCCCTCTGTTAAAGCAATCGGGGCGGCTTACAAAAATTAAAATACAATACAGATAAAAATCCCTAAACACCCCCCACCCCCACCCTCCCCCATAAAAAAATATTAAACAAATGTAAATTAAAAGCAACGGTCTAAAATCACCTTTAAAAACAATAAATACAATAAATACAATAAATAGCCAGCGGACTAAAAAGAAGCCAGGATCCCCTGAGGCCGGGATCTAATTTGGAAAGGCCTGCCGAAAGAGATCCGTCTTTAGTGCTTTTTTAAAGCTACTCAGGCTTGTCATCTGACGGATCTCGTTCAGCAGGTCATTCCACAATTTGGGGTCGATTACCGAAAAGGCCCTCTGGGAGGTTGTAGACAGCCTAGATTTTTGTGGCTGAAGCAAATTCCTCCCAGAGGACCGGAGTGCATGGGGAGGATTGTATGGGAGGAGGCAGTTCCAGAGATAAGTTGGACCCAAGCCATTTAGGGCTTTAAAGGTAATAACCAACACCTTATACTGGGCCCGGTAACTGATAGGCAGCCAGTGGAGAGATCTTAACACTGGAGTTATATGGTCTCTCCGAGATGTTCCCGAGACCACTCTGGCTGCCATATTTTGTACCAACTGAAGTTTCCGGACCAAGCATGAGGGCAGCCCCATGTAGAGCGCATTGCAGAAATCTAGACGAGAGGTTACCAGCGCTCGCACCACAGTCTCGAGGTCCTTTACTTCCAGGAAAGGGTGCAGCTGGTGTATCAACCAAAGCTGATAACAGGGGCTCCTGACTGTCGCATTCATCCGACTCGTCATCTGAAGCGATGAATCAAGGAGCACCCCCAGACTGCGAACACAGTCCTTAACGGAGAGCGTGACCCCGTCCAGGACTGGAGGTTGCAACCCAACTCCTGGTTTTGGGGCCACTACTGTGAGCACCTCCGTTTTGTCTGGATTTAATCTCAATCTGTTTTTCCTCATCCAGCCCATTACTGCTTTAAGACAGTCATTAAGAGGAGAGACGCCATCGGAATTCGAGGCCGACTATCGGGACAAGGAGAAATAGATCTGGGTGGCATCAGCGTACTGATAACACCCAGCCCCATAACTCTGAATAATCTCACCCAGCGGCTTCATATAGATGTTAAACAGCATCGGGGACAGGATGGCGCCCTGCGGAACACCACAATTTTTATTTATTTATTTTTTATTTATTTATACCCTGCTCTTCAGCCACAAGGCTATCAGAGCGGCTTACAAATTGTTTTAAGCAATAGCTATTTACACATCTACACTGCATTAAACAGTTTCCAATGTATGTTAGCTAATTGCCCCCCACAAGCTGGGTACTCAATTTACCGACCTACGAAAGGATGGAAGGCTGAGTGAACCTTGGAGCCGGCTGGAATCGAACTTGCGACATGGTGGCTTGCAGTACTGGCATTTAACCACTGCGCCACCAGAGCACCAAGTAAGCTCCTTTCTGCTGGAGCAACTGTCCCCGAGCAACACCCTCTGGGACCTGCCCGAGAGGAAGGACCAGAACCACTGGAGCGCAGTGCCTCTGATTCCTAACCCTCTCAGGCGATCCAAGAGGATGCTATGATCTATTGTATCGAAAGCCGCTGAGATGTCCAAAAACACCAACAGGGTCACACTACCCCTGTCGATGAAAATATGTTGTATATATATAGATTGGCTATAGTTTGAAGAGAATGGTCTCTACTTTATTGTAACTTTCTTATTCCTAAATTCTCTGGCTTAGCCCTTAAAGAATACTGCTCTACACTAACATAAGGCAAATAAGAATCTTAAGTATTTTAATACTAGAAAGCAAGTACTAACTTGCCTGTATAAGCCCACCAAAATTCTACAGCGCTTCTAAAGGCAATGAGAACAATGGTTCTGTTGTGTGAAACTCATGCTGTCTTCTTCTGAAAATGGATTGTTGGATGCAATGGGGAAGACAGTTCAGGTGGAATATTTGTCATATTTTCCCCACAATGATCTCAATGTTATCAATGACTCCAACTCTTTCCTTTCCCCTGCATTATTAAAATAAGTCATTCGTGCCTATGATAAATAAAGAGCTTGAGCCATTGATCTGGGATCTCAAGGAGGTCACAAAAACCTTGTTTAGCAAAGAACCTAGGCATTAATTAGCTAATTCTCTGTTGGAAGGAAATAACTTTCTCAATTTTGTTGCTGAAGCTACTCACAGTTTATTCCATTCTCCATCTTTGTTTTGTTAATTTTATGCCCATTTTATCAGTAGAAACACAGGAAACAGAAACAGTGGGGAGCTGTGTTGATCCATAAAAGATCTGTCATCATCTTGTAAAGACAACCAAATGTCACAAAAGACTGTATAAACTTTGGAGTTCTCCAGAACTCTTTACTGAGCTAGGTAGTACAAAAAGCAAGGGATAAGGGATGAAACAGAAAGCAGAGAAAAAATGAGGCCAAATTTTGCTGTTGTGGGATCTGCCTTTTAGAACTAGCCTCAAGATAGTAACCACAGAATGAATGAACGGTTGGTTTCAACTGACAAGCCGTATATATTCCCCATTCTACTTCTACTTTAAAGCAGAAACCATTTTCTGAACTCCTGTTACAACTTTGCCTCTTTAACTATTTAATATATGGAGTTATATTCCCCTTGAAAATGCAGGTTCGCAATTTGGTGGTACTCCTGGATTGATCCCTGAGCCTGGAGACCCAGGTTTCAATGGGACTAGGAGTGCATTTGCACAGTTAAAACTAATGAGACAACTGTGCCCATTCCTGGAGAGGTCAGATCTGGTCATAGTAACACATGCCTTGGTTACATCCTGGCTGGATTACTATAATGCACTCTATATGGGGCTGCCTTTGAAAAGTGCTTAGAAATTTCAATTGGCCCAAAGAACAGCAGCCAGATTGTTAACTTGAGGCTGGCAACAGCTCCACTTGCTGCTGGTGTTTCTGGGCAAAATTCAAAGTGCTGGTTATGATCTACAAGGCTTGGGTCCTGACTATTTAAAGATACAGTGGGACCCCGATATACCCGGGGGTGGGAGTGGGGATTGGTTCCAGGGCTCCCTGTGGATAATGAGATCCACAGATAATAACAAACACCTCCATTGCCTTTTCCGCCCAGGGGCAAAGGGAGGAGGGAGGCAGATCTTTCTTCCCCTCCCTTCACCCCTGCAACGCCATTTCTGCCCCAGGAGTGATTCCAGGGGCAAAGGGAGGAGAGAGGCAGATCTATCCTCCCCTCCCTTTGCCCCATGTCGCCATTTCCACCCCAGGAGTGATCCTGGGCAGCTATCCCAGGGGAAAAGGGAGGAGGCAGGTAGATCTCTCCTCCCCTCCCTTTGCCCCTGTGTCCACTCCCCCCCCCGCTGTCGTCATCCACAGATAATTGAATCAATGGATGTCGAATCAGTAGATATGGGGGTGCTACTGTATCTCCCTTTATGAGCCCATTAGAGCACGAAGTTCTTCTGGAAAGGCCCTTCTTCTATCCCACCACCTTCTCAGGTTGGTGGGACAGAACAAGGGAAAGGGCCTTCTCAGTGGCTGCTCCCAGACTTTGAAACTTTCTCTCTAGCAAGGCCAGGATGATCCTGTCCTAGCACTCTTTCCATCATCAAATCAAAACATTTTTATTCCATCAGGCTTTTGGAAACTGACTGGGGTGGGCTTTTAATGCTGTGTGGTACTGTTTTTAAAGTTTGTATGTCTTCTTTTAATGAATACTAATGTTTTAAATATGTAAAGTTTTTAACCTTTTAACTTTATAAATTATTTGGTTTTTAAATAAAATTGATACTTATACTTTTATTGAATGTTCTGTAGTTTTAATGTATTGTTTCAAATATTCCGTTAGCCGCCTTGAGTCTCATAATTGAGAGAAAGGCAGGTTATAAATGAATATGATGATGGATATGATGATGTTGGTTTAATAAAGAATAAATGAAGCACTGTAAAAAACCTAAAGCTGAATTTAATTTTAACTATAGGGCCAATCCAACGCATACTTCGGCTAAGACCCTGTTGAGCACAGTAAGTACACCAGTGTAGGCAGCAGATGCAGTAGTAGTTGCAGAAGTGAAAAGGTCCTGTACAGGCAATTTTGCAAGGTAGCCTTGCCACAGTGCCTTTAACCTTCAATGGGACCCCCCGGACACTTAGGTACTGAGGAAACAGGCTGCTTGAGAACGTTCTCTCCAGACAGCAGAAGACAGCTTTCTATGCTTTTCTTTGCTATGCAACCCTGAAAAGAGTGTACTACACCAACACAACAGAGTGTTACATCAGCTTAGTATACCAACAGGATTCTAGTCTACATCTGCTCTGTAAAACTGACTTCTGAGTAGATGTACTCTGGATTGAACTTCAAATAACAGGGAGAAAATGTAGTTAGTGTTGCCTTCTCTAATGATGGTACTGAAAGCAAGATACTGTATACAGTCTGGAGGCCTGAAGCTGGGTACCGGTAATTTGTTAGATGGAAGGAAAGCTCTTTGGGGCAGACCTGGCATTAGGACTACACTGACACTGGAGATCAAGTATTTCTTACAGAAATTCAATCTGATTGAAGATCCAATTAAGTGGAATTAGGCTACAACAGAAAGTAATGATAGCTGTATTGGTCACATGAAAAAATCCAAAATTGATACGAATGCAATAACTTTATAGTTAACCATTTAGCAGCAGAAATCTATAATGAAGGAAGAGCATTTTACGCCACAAGAAGCTGGGACTTTATCCTCTGAAGGTGCACCCCCTGCAACTACTAGACAAAGCTGCCCAATTTGGCTTCTGTTGAATTTTAAAAATACTTATACAGCATCTAAAATGATTAGCTACTCTGTTTGAGATTGCTCATTTTCAATTTTCCCAATAAATGAGCCAGTGTGCTTTACTCAGGATGGGGGCAGTACTAAATTTACAACAGGGTCAAAAATGGAGCATTATATTTTTCTGTCTTCTTTGCTCCCAAAATTCCTAGAGGTTACTCCAGGTGAAAACATTGTATCAGCTGCTGGAGATGTATATAAATTTATGTCTGCAGACCTCTCTTCTCCCATTTCAGATTAAAAAGAGAGACCATTCAGATCGCATGATTTCAACATCAACTCCTATTTCCCCCTGTGGCTTCACAAAAGGTAGAGACATATCTGATCCCAAGAAGAATTACTTTACTTTACTTCTGCTAATGGAGTTTAAATTTTACTGTCGTTTCTCTAGGTCAAGAAGGGAGTGACCTCTGAGCCAAGTTAACTACAACAGAGACAACATCTGATACAAAATGTAGGCCTGTGACTCCAACACCACCACCTTTTCCCCTTTCTCCTATATGATTTTTAAACATCTTTTGCCTAATGAAGAAGCCAGTGGAGCTTCAAAACCTTGCATGATGTGTCTTGTGCATTTTCTAGTTGGCCCTGCATAACTAAGAACAATAGATTTCAGTTTCCTCCCCACAAATAGCTTATGGGCCATAGTGCTCATTTAGACAACTTAAGTTCACTGTTCCTTGGTACCCGCTGGGGTTTGGTTCCAGGACCTCCTGAGGATACCAAAATCCATTGATGCTCAAGTCCCATTATATGCAATTGCATAGTAAAATAGTATCCCTTCTATAAAATGGGAAAATCAAATAATTTCTTGGAATTTTATTATTATTATTATTATTATTATTATTAGGAATATTTTCAAGCAGTGGATGGTTGAATCTATGGATGCCAAATCCATGCATACAGAGGGTCTACTGATATGATAGCAACACATAACATTCAGATTATAACATATCACAAATAACCAAACAAGGTGAACTACACAATTATTTCTGCAAGGCAAGAAGTGGATTCGGCACAATTAAAGGAACTGCAAGTTTGAAAAACTTAGTTGTACCTGACAAAAAAGTAAATGAGAAAGCCAAAAGAAAACCCAGAATAAGCAATCCCTATTATGTAGTAATTAGAAGCTACTTTTGCTACAGTACATTAAAGGGCAATATTAAGATATAAGAAGTGAAGCAATATAAAAATATCTTTATAAATCAGGCAATTATGGATCCAATGATTTGTATACTCTTCACATTCACCAAGTAAAACTGCACTATCATATGACTGGCATTTTCAGACTCGGACTAATGTCTCAGTTTGCGAATCTGGAGTGATTTTAGCATGCTGAAGTACATGGTTCCACAACAAATGCACAAGAAAGGCAAACTTACAACAAGTAGGAAGAGAATTATTCAGTGTCAATTTTCACTTGGATACTCTTGGTACTTTAGAATTCTGCCCAAGTATAATTTTGAGTGACCACCTATCATTATGGACTATTCCACACAGACTATGGAAACAGTGACATTGCCAGATTTAATCTCCTATAAGACAAATAATTTATATTCTTGCAAAATGGACAGTATCTAAGTTTGGCACAGGGAAACCAACATCAGGCTAACAACATTATTTATTCTGTAGAAATACACTACAGAAAGAAAATAGTCCACATATCTGTACACACTGATGTCTAGTACTATAAACTAGTATTAAATAAATAACGATATCTGCACATTGGTCACTCATTCCACAAAGCAGTCATACTATCTTGATTTTCCCACCACTATATTTCCTGACAACTTTAGACCCTCCAGAGTTTGGACAGATAACTTTCACCTTAGATGCTAGGATATTATCTTGCCTGTGGAAGAGAGCTGTTACCTCAAAGCTTGCACCCAGCGTTTAGCCCTTTGAAAAAATAAAATCCTGATTAAAAAAACAACACCACAAGCGCCAATGTAATGTAGACAGTGAAGTGTCAAAGTTCAATCACTAAGGCCTACATCTGAATACCAATTCAGCCTTTAAACTTACCTGGAGCTAGTTGCTATCTTTTAGACTCTTCCTCCTAATGGATGATTATGAGAACAAAAGGAGGGAAGTTCTATGTATGTTAATCTGAGTTCCTTGGGTAAAGGCTAAGATGTAAACATGTTATCTAAAATCTATAATCAATGCTTTTCTAACCTTCCTTTTCCACCTGAATCAATCTCTTTCTCACTAGAATATGTCTGATCCTGAAACCAGATATACAAAAGTCTATGAAAAATTATTTCTACAACCATCTACAGTCAGAAACCCATATCCATGGAACCAATATCTACAGTTTCAGTTATCCATGGGACACAAAATAGGGACACATACCATAGAGTCGCACTGGAAAATGCCCAGAGAGGTATCCTCTCTAGGCATCTTTTAGGCCCTCCAACACAACTCTATATAGTATGTTTTTTTACCAGATGTCCTTTGTTTTAATAGGGTTCCCTTTTATCTGCGGTTTCTGGTTTCTATGGATACGGGGGTCCAACTGTATGTGATTTCCTGCATTAAACACATGACAGAGCAACACAATGTTTTAAATGTTTACCATTTTAATTTTTCTCTCTCCTCTGTACTTCAGCAGTAAAAATACTAGGAAGTAAAATGAGAGAACAGAAAAATTAATTTTTGGAAGTTAAATATTCAGCTTTTATATATATTACCGGTATATAAAAAAGAAAAAGAGAAGGCAAATTTGTTCATTGGTCCAGAAACATCTGTGGTGGGAAATGACTTGGCTCCATTGCTACTAACAAGATCATACAAAGAAATGAAGAAACAGCATTTGAAATGTCATCATCCATAATATCATTCAGTAATGGGCTCCTACAAGTCTATCTTGATCTTTTGGATATTAGATTTCAAAATTCTGCTACAGAAAGCCATGAATGACTTCCAGTATAAATTTCTTTCCCATATAGCTATATCTACAGAGCATAAGTAACTGGAGGCAAAGACAAAAACTAAACAGTTGCTTATCTTTTAATTCCAAACCATACAGCACAAACGGAAATATGCACTGTGGTAGTTAGAGGAGCATAGATTTATGATTGGCAAGTACAGCAGAACCCCGCCTCTAAATACCCACAGCACTAAAAGGCCTCCCCTTCCCCCCCCAAACAGGAAGCCAAATGGCCTGTAGTAATACTTGTACTTAAGAGCAGATGTCAGCCTTTCCTGCCTATGCCAATACACAAGTTACCCCAGCATGGCACCAGATCTGCTACACTTAGGGCATAGAGGAAATGGTTATGGTGGCTGCAATATCCATTCTGGAACTGCATCAAAGGGTCATAGGGCCATTTAAAGATTAATCAATTTCACTCGGTATTAGTTTTTGTGGACTACACCCTTTTCTTCAGATATATCACCGTTCTGGAATGGATTTTAGTATCAGCACAAGCATCAAGCTGTGACCACATTTTATGCTGTTAATAGGATTCATATGTTTAATCACACACATACTAATATTGCAATTCAAAGAGCAGCGGAAGGCTACTAAAATGCTCTATTATCTCAAGATATAACTAGTGGTTCTGTTCAGACATGTACTGTATTCCTGTAAATAGCATCAATTAAATAGATAGTAAATAGCATCTCTTTCCTTGAGCTCACTACAATCTCAATGTTTACATCTGCTATTCAGACTAAAGAATATGGTTCTGCTCCAAAAACCTGATATAGCTTTCTTGACAGTTCATTTAAAAAATAAAATTGGAGAAATCAAACTGGGACACTTTGTTGGCTAGGGCTGCTGGGACTTCCAACATCATCTGAAGGTCCACATGAGTCCCACTCCATTCTGACTGTTTGTTCCAAAAGGAATAGATCCAATTAATCTAGGAAAACTCATTAAGTCAACACTCAGGTAATTTCCACTGATTCAGTGCATCTACTCTAGTTGGACCACAGTTTATTCTAGTTAAACCACAGTCTACTATTTAGCATTAAAAGCCAATTCACCAATAAGTATGAGGGAGGTACTGGCACTCTCAGAAGAACTCTGAGGTTTACAACAGGCAACTTGTTTTTAATTCCTAGGAAACAAGTCACCCACCTCTCAAAACAGCTCAGTGAGACTTGATTGTATTCAGTAGCCATTGAAAGTGGAGGGTTAATTGGAAAAAAAGAAAAGAAAGTAATTGTAAACTGTGGTGAAAGTTAGGAAAAGTGCCAGAGGTACTTCACATCCTGTCAGGAATGCTCCTATTAGAAAGTGATACTATGTAATATTTTGTTGCAGGGCCCACATAGTCCGTCTGCACCATGCACAGCAGTTTCTGCATAAGCGGGGATAGTCTATCCTATATAAATTAAGAGACTGTTTTTAAAAATTCAGCCATGTAAACTGCAGAATAATGGCAGAACAGAGGAAATTCTGGAGCCCTGTGCTTATTATTCATTTAGAATTATAAAATCAGTAGTTCTGTGCTTATTATTAGTTTGAAAGCAAAAGGACAACCAACAGAGTGAGTTTTTTTGTATATATGAGGGAGCCTTCAAGGCGTGCAGAAATAACTGACTTACCCAAGAAGGAAAAAAAGTCCACCTGGAAAACTTTATTCCCTTAAATCATTATGAAATTCTGCCACCGTGTGAATAGATGCAAGTCCTCAAACTGCCCAGTTACAATTGCATTTGTTATGTTCTAGGCACTTCTTGTTGTTGTGTACCTTCAAGTCACTGCTGACTTACGGCAACCCTAAAGTGAACCTATCATGGGTTTTCTTGGCAGAATTTGTTCAGAAGGGGTTTGCTCTTGCCTTCCTCTGAGGCTGAGAGAGTGTGACTTGCCCAAGGTCGCCCACTAGGTTTCCATGTCCAAGCAGGGATTTGAACCCTGGTTTCCCAGTGTCCTCGTCCAAAATTTATCCAGCAATAAATCTGTACACCGCCCTCAGTACTGTCATCTTGTGATCAATTTGAAAAGACTAAGTTATTACATTGCCCTGGCTGTTTGGATGATCTTTTGAGACTGGACATCAGCAAGAAAATTCTTCCACTCGTCTTATGATTTGGGAAAAGGCAGGGAAATCTTCCTCGACAGTGAGCAATGCTGGAGAGACTTGCAAGACAGGGGACGGGTACTTGTTGTGTAAGGCAATCAGAACCAGGGCACCAATGAGAAAGGCTACCTTGTCCTCTCCATGGCCCAAAGGACCACACTGCTATATATCACCCCCTGTATGGCGGGGGGGGGGGATACATTCCCAGACTTACCATTTATAAATGAAACCACAGATAACAGCAAACAGTATTAAAATAAAGGACTTCTGGTACATAAATACCATAGAGTTGCATTGGAGGACTTAGTGATTCACCTCTAGGCTTTTTCAAGCGCTACTCTATGGTACGTGTCCCTATTTTTTCAGCCACAGATAACTGAAACCATGGATATTGTTTCTGCGGATACAGGGGGAGACCTATATTTCAGTTTTTTCCTGTGTAAACAACTGTGCATCTCTAATTACAACACTTACGCCATAACATCTAAACAGAGTATATTAAAACAAAGTTGTCTTCCATTGCTTTTACAGGGCTACTGAAGATGCCATGTTGGTAAAGCAAATTAAGACTGAAAAACTTCAGGTAGGGTTGTACAGTTATACATATGGGGTACATCATTCAAGATTAAAGGAGTTAGATGATAGAGACGTTCATTTCCTTTATTCTCCTCCTTGTTCAAAGGAAGGCCAGGAAAATATTTTCTCTTAGTTCCCAGGGGTCAGATTCCAACATAGACCACAGCTACCCATCACTTTTCCAGGAAAGCCCAGACCAACCCATTATTTTCATCAGAAGCTGCTGTTGTTGCTATGTGCCTTCAAGTCATTTCTGACTTATGGCGACCATAAGATGACCCTATCACTGAGGTCCTCTTGGCAGAATTTGCTCAGAGGGGGTTTGCCCTTGCCTTCCGCTGAGGATGAGTGTGTGTGACTTGTCTAAGATCACCCAGTTGGTTTCCGTGGTCAAGCGGGGGATTATATTTATAATGATCGACCGATCAGAGATCAAATAAACAACAATCAATTAAGCAGGGTATTTGAACCCTGATCTCCCAGTGTCCTAGTCTAACCCTCAAACCACTACACCACACTGGCTCCCATTTCATCAGCACTGCACCCTCCCAATGGTAAAATGAAAAGATGTAATTATAATCAGTAAATGAAACCAAACTTTTCTCCTCCTGTGATCCTGATTTTAATTCCTGTTGTTCCTCTGCATTGCTTCAGGTAGCTTAATTCTCACTATCCCACCTTACAGGTGTCTACATCTCTTTTCTCCCCCGCCTCCCGCTTTCCTATTCTTTCCCACCAAACCCCTTCCCTCATGAACTTTGTTTTGTGTCTTGGGCTGTTTGCAGTAAAAAGAACAACATGCCCAGAGAGCTCCCTGTCCCAAGAAACCTACTGCCTTTATGTGCCATTCACAGGTCAAAAGTGTGCTGAATAAATCAGTGTTAATCTAACCTCTGCAAGCAGCCAGGTTCATGGATCCACTGCAACATTTCATTGCATGTCCCATTTGTTCCATACTGACTTTCTCCTCCACTTCAGGTTCACTGTGGAACACTTACAAAACAGCTTGCACAATCCCTCAATTGTCCTGATTCTTCACTAAATATATCACTACAACTACATTAACAACATATATAATAGGTCACTATATTTTAATATTTGCAGGATAGTAGAATCTCCTTTCCTGCTACAGATAAGAAATTGTTTCCTAGAAAGTAGCAAAGATCCCATTCAGTCTTCCATGTTTTATTTTCCCAGCCCGTTAGGGGCTAAATACTCTTGGTCAAGCTGGATGTTAAAACTACAGAACACAAGCATTTATAATCGACAGGTTACTGGATCTATATCCACAATAAAACAATTGATGGCACAATAAAATCCAAATGACGCAAGGATGCTGGCTGGGAAAGGATGCAAGGATGCTGGGATGAGATGAGCTCAGAACACTCTCTGGTGGTTTAAGATGAGATCAGGAAGAGTTGGCAAAACCTATCTATCCCCTATCTATCCCCTACTGACAGCATTTGTAAATTGGCAATTCCACGTTTTCAACCTCCAACCTCCCAAGCACTCTTCTTTACTCCGGAATGTGCCATTAACATGTTGAACCACACCTTCTTTAATGCCTCACTTTAGCCTATTACTATTTATTATGAGGAGGGGGAAAAGCTTCCCTGGTTTCTTCCCGAGACCTCCAAACAAGCTAATACAATATTGCTGGGCTTCCCCTTGGCAACGCAAGAAGTAAACATGAACTCTTGAACCCGAACCGCTGCTTTAAACGCACACCTTGAGAGCAGGAAAAAGAAAGCTTCCCTGCTCACACTGGATTCTTAGAGAAGTTAAAAAGCCGCCCTTTGCAAAAATAAAATGTAACGGAGTCCGGAGCAGACAGGGAACTACGACAGTTCCCTACAGAAAAATACTACAGTTGTAGAAAACCTGCGTCTATGTCATTGTTGTTATCTTTAGTTATTGCCCGCTTTATTCCCAAGGCTGGGACCCAAAGCGGCTCACACTTTTTAAGAAAAACACACAGAAAGTCCACATGATGTGAAAGATAAACTGCCTGGCTTGGGAAAATTGCAGGGCAGCCGTGCCTGGCTACTTACTCTCTCCGTCCCCCCTTTTTACTCTCCCTTCTTCACCCACCCACCCTCGGCTCCCATTGTTATTACGGCCCCTTCCTTCCCTCCACCACCTTCTTTACCCCGCCACGGCCCCCCTAAAACCCCAAAAGACCCTCCAGGGCGAGGGGCGCGGTGGTGGGGCCCGAGTGCTCCCCTCTTGGCGGCGGGCCCAGCCCGGGGGACGCGTCTCTACCCTCCTCCTCCCCACCCCTAGGAGACTCCCTTCTCCGCCCCACAAGGCGCCCCAAACACGCCCCGTGGCGTGGGTGCCGGAGGGGGGGGGGAGAAGGCCTCGCCTCAATCCCCGGCCTTTCCTGGCGCGGCCCCTGCCTCCCACGGGCGGGAAAGACGGACCCTTCCTTCCTTCCTTCCTTACCTGCTGGGCTTGAGGCTGCTGGCGCCCCGCTCGTAGGCCCAGGCGGTGGTGGTGGGTTGGGAGGCGGCGGCGGCGGCGACCGAGGCCAGTGGGTCGGTGTAGGCAGGGGCGGCTGGGGGATAGTTCCTGTCCATCACCGGAGCGGGGACGGAGGGGCTCCGCTTGGGGACTGGGACGGGGGTGGGTTATGGCTGCAGGGACCGAGCAAGGGTGGGGAGCAGCTCCCCCTGCCCGCTCACTGGAGGAGGAGGAGGAGGGCGGCGGCGGCGGCGGCGGCCACCCCTCACCCGGTCCTCCCTTCAATTTCCGCTGCGAAGAAGGGCGGGAGGGAGGCCGGGAAGCAGCCGAGCTCCAGCGCGCAGAGACCGAGTTGGCAGCGGGGGCTGCAAGCCGCCGAGCTCTGGGAGACCCATGTCGGGCCGCGGCGGCGGCTGTGGCGGCGGCTTTCCAGGATGCTCCTCCCACCCCGCCACAGTTTTACTGGGACTGATGGGCTCCAAGGCACGGGCGGCCCCGGCAGAAGCGGCGGCGGCGGCGGGGTCGTGGCTGCTCTTCCTGCAGAAATTGCGGCCCTGGGAGTAGGGAGGAGGAGGAGGGAAAAGAGGGAGCCTGACCTATGGAAAAAAGCGCGGAGAGACTGGAATGCAGACCACTAGGAAGGACGGGGCGGCCTTCAACCTCCCTCTCTTCTCCAAGGGCTGCGGAGAAATCGTTGGGACTCCCTCCCTTTTGCTGCTTCCACCACACCCATCCCAAGCCTAGGGAGCCCTGTGGGTGAAAATGCTTTGGCGGAATTTCCCGTGGCCTTTTGTGGAGTGGGAAATGTTTTTCTTTGTGTGTTTACAGGTGACCTGTGAGAGCACAGAAGAATGTAACGTGTGAACGGGCCTTCCTAATCACGCAGGCCGATGAGTTTTTAGCAAGGCTGACAGCTGCTGCTTCTTCTTTTTGCCACCACCACCCCGTCCCCTTATTTCGCACATGGAACTCTTTGAAGGACACCTCTTAACATTTTTTAAAGTACGCACATTATAAAAATATGTACTTCAAATCTCGTGTGGGGTTTGAAAATTCTGTCATACACTGCGGCCAAGAAAGGAGGCTGGCTTATTTGCATCTCTTGAGTACAGGTGTTATGTGTACTGGGTTATGTGTTCAATAGCTCAGAAATTGAGAACACATGGGTGGGTAGAAAATTGTGGCTGTCTTGTACTATTTTGGATTACAGGTGGGGGAATAAAGTACATGAACAATGTAAAGTAGGCAGGTGTGTATTCACCTTAGGGATATTCTGATGTTACATTCAACACATGGGGCTCTACATGAAGGGAGTGTGTATTCACACAAGTATTCAACCAGATACAGTGTAGTTGATAACAGCTGCCCAAGAGAAATGTGATTTCATGGAGACTTAAGTTCTAACCAGCACGTCTTGTGACATTACAGTTATGGGGCACACCTGTTAAGGTATCAGCCATAGGTGACTCATCCTTGACCCAGAAACAAGGAGAACTTTTTTTGGACTAAAATTACAAATTCCAGAGTAGTACTCCCAACAAAATAACAGTCCCAAATTTGAAGCCTGGCATACCAAGCACAGAGCAATATCACTCTCTTGTGTACAAGTATACCTCAGTGAAATTGATGTGTCCCTGGAGTTAGTTAGCAGAAACTTTGGTACTAGAAGTAGAAATAACATGGAAAGAATAGGGATAGGTTCCTACACCACAAAAAAGAGCAGTTCAACATGTTCCAGCAAACGTTTTATTCAAAACTAACATTATACCCATGTGAAATTAAACAACCAGGTCAGATAAGCCTTGCATAAGTAAACAAAAACATTTTGAGCCTTCTTAAGACCACTTGAACTTCCAAAATACCGTACATCTTGGGATTATTATTTATTATTTCAACAACCTCCACTGTTATCATGGATTCCATTTTGATGGCGAAACTTATAGATCTATGTTTTTTTCAACTTGCCAGGGTAGCTGGTGAGGCAGGCTAATTTGCTATTTTGCTCTTCACACATGCTCAGTAAGTGATTGTGGAGGCAGCTGCTTTTACCTTGCCTCTTGTAGGTAAGCAGACACAACTACGTATAGTAGGATCATCTAGAGTAGAATCTCATTCTTCCCCAGGTCAAGCTTTTTTGCAGTGTTTACTGCAGACATACTGCTGCAACCCAACACTAAAAGTGTGTCTCTCCAGTCCTCTCCCAATCCTCCCAATACCAATACTGAACAGAAAAAAACAACACCTTCCAGCTAGACAGAAGACCAAAAAAGGGGGAGCTGGGATCCTGTAAAAAGACTGTACAGTAATAAGGAGCTTCTTTGTCAGAGGCTTTGTTAACTGAGGTATACCAGTACTTTTAAAATACATGATTTTAAATATAAACTTACAGCAGTTGTAGCATATGTAGGCTGGGGTCCTGTTGTTTAGTTACAACTGGAATAAGCCCATTCCATCGGCTGTTGAATGATGAGTTAGAACATAGGTAAATCCCAATGATTCAAAGGGTCTATATTAGTTAGGGCTAACAGAATTTAGGTGGTAATGTTATACATTAACAGAATACATTCCTCACTTTGAGATACACCATTGTCACTATGTGTAATGCCAAGAAAATGTATTGTTTAATCCTAAATTTCATAAGATTGATTAACATACTTGATGTTTTTTTGATCCCTGTGTTAGGGTGTGGGAGAGCAGAGAGAATTAGGATTCCAGTTAAGTGGCTGCTATACTGAGTCACACATTATGTGAATATGGCATATAAATTGGACTGGTTTCCCATCCACATTTAGGGACTTCTCTAAAATCTGTGAAGCTGGAAAACTTGCAGATACCTTTTTAAAAATGTCAGAGTATGTTTTCCATATCCTTTATGCTACACAGATAAAATATTGTTTTATGCTTACAGCTTAGCACATGGCTCATGTTGCCAGTAGAAGATACAGCTAGCCCTTCCATGAGCAGGATGAAGTGCCATCATCAGAAGTCAAGAGTACAAGTGTTTGGTCAATCACAGTGTCTCACCACACAAGTATGCAGCTCTCTAGATCTTGTTGTGTGCCTTCAATTTATTTCTGACATATGTATACATTTCTTTGATTAGTACAAGTACCATTCTTGTAACAAATTAACTGTCATGAGATTGTGCTTTTTCATATTAATACAATTATTTATTTAAAAAAACATGGAGACCCTAAAGAGAACCTATTACAGGCTTTTCTTGCCAAGATTTGTTCAGAGGGGGTTTAATTTTGCCTTCCGATGAGGCTGAGTGTGACTTGCCCAAGCCCTAAATGTCTGTCTAAGGGGGTTGTATGAATATGAAGCCTTAGGAGTTTTCCTGTGCTGCAAAGGCAGCCCACCACCCATAATGTTTGGCTTTGAGGAAGGTCCCTCGGAGTCAGATATTTGAGCCCAACTTTGCATTGCTTTCCAGAGGGTTTGCCACACTCTCAAATGGCAGCCAGAAACAGTGTGGGATGGGTGTGTGCTTCTTCTCTTACCTCAGGTGTGGCTTGGCCTGCTGCTGGGAGAAGATACACAGTTCCTGTTCATATGAGCCAAAACCCCCCCCCCCAGCAATCCCCGGTGAAGACAAGTTGTAGCAGCTGCAACTTGTCTTAATGGTCTTTACAGCCCCCATAAACTTTGCATGCCCTCTAGCCAAGATAGCAGCCATGAGTGAATTACTTGCATTTTTAAATTTGCTGCGGATGAACTTTTTTTAAACACTATTTACACTGTGTGCATAAGCGATATATTGTTTTTACACACACAAAAAGAAAAGGAAAAAGACAAACCCCGTTTTATCACCTTAGCGATCCTTTGCTAAGGTGAAAATCCAACATGGTGGCTCCTGGCAGTTTCCCTGTTAGCAAGTCCCACCCCCTGTGCTCCTCCAGCCAATCAGCTTGCGCATTTCTTTAAAACTCCAGGAAAAGTTGCAAAGGCTTTCCCGTCGCAGTTTTTGACCTATTTTGCCACCTTCCTTCACAATACGGTGAAACCATGCGGGATGCTATTAAGACAGCCTGTATTCTCCTAGCGTTCCATTTGGATTATTTTGACTGTTTGGACTGCTCCATACAATAGTTACTTTTATTCACTGAAGAGATGGATGAGAGATCATAGCCTGAAGAATCAGATTCCAGAGAGGCCTCAAAAAGCATTTCAGAAACAATTTGTATTTATTAACTTCTAATATGGCACAGGAGAATTATTCTTCAGAGCAGGAAGTTTTAAAAAGGCAATAAGAATAATCA
Organism: Gambelia wislizenii; assembly: GCA_030847615.1. Taxonomy (NCBI): domain Eukaryota; kingdom Metazoa; phylum Chordata; class Lepidosauria; order Squamata; family Crotaphytidae; genus Gambelia; species Gambelia wislizenii. The sequence continues at coordinate 375,013,070 of JAUMIR010000001.1, forward strand.
TTCTATTGTGATTATCTTTCAAGACAGTGCCACTACTATACATAATATAGATGAGGCAGACATATAAGAACAAGTATGATTTTAAAACTTTGGTTGCAGGGTAGGGGCAGAAAATTGTTAACTACCCAAATAACTGTCAGACCACAACTCCCATAGCATGATAAGAAATATTGGGAGTTGCAGTCCAGTTACATCTGCAGGGCCACACCTACGGTCTATTGTAGGTTTAAATCTAACTGCTAATTCCAAATAGAGAGTAGACTAATTGAACCAGTCCCTGTATGATAAGTGACTTACATAATTTTCATCAGTTCATTGTGACTGGTTGGGAATAACACCTGGATTTAGGCCATAGCACTCACTATCATGGTGCTTCAAGTAATTTCAAACTTATGGCGACCCTAAAGTGATGCTATCACAAGGTTTTGCCTTTGGGATTTGTTCAAAGCGGGTTGCCATTGCCTTCCTCTAAAGCTGAGAGAGTGGGATTTGCCCAAGGTTACTTAGTGGGTTTCTATGGCCAAGCAGGGATTCAAACCTTCCCAGAGTCCTAGTCCAACATTCAAACCACTATACCATGCTGGCTCCAGGTATTCACAATAATCAATAATAATACACAGACATAAAAGCAATTGACCTTGACCAATTTATCTTTATTATCTTTTCAACAAATTGCCGAAACAGCAATCATGCTCTGTTTCCCCCTCTATTTTGGCAGTGAGCCTAGTCAGGTCAGGTAAGTCTTGTCTAAGTAAACAAAACAAAAAATTGAACCTTCTAGAGACCACTTGAAGCCTTCTTCAAAAACGCATTCAGGGATGAAATTTTTCTTTCACTAGCCTCCAATTTTCTTATTTTCATTATAGTGGCCATTGTCATATATATATGCCTTTTAACATGCTGGGGGAGCTGGTGAGGTAGGCCTATTTGTTCCTCCGCCCCACCACCTTTTATCTCTGTTTTGCTATTCACAGATGCCCAGTAAGTGATTCTGGAGGCAGCTGCTGTCTACTTTCCCTGTTGGATGCAGGCACACAAGGCTGTACAGTTGTCATTTCATATTCACTGGGGTTTGGGTCCAGGACCCCCTGTGGATACCAAAATGCGTGAATATTCAAGTCCCATTATATGCAATGGCACAGCAAAATGATGTCCATTATATAAGATGGCAAAACCAAGGTTTGCTTTTTGGATTATTATTTTTAAAGAATATTTTCACGCCCTGAATACTTAAATCCGTGGATACAGAGGGACAACTGTAGTAGCATCAATTACAGTAGGATCCCATTCTTTCTCAGCTCCAGCTTTATTGCATTTTTTTTTTTTACTGCAGGAACTGCTGCAACCCAACACCAAACTCTGTGTTTCTCCAGCCCTGCTTCACCATCCTCCCAACACCAGTACTGCTAAGAAAAACTTCAGCTAGGCAGAGGACAGGGAAGAAAAGGGGATGAGTCATAGAAACACTTTGTAAAAAGCAGATTCTTTGTCTGAGGTTTTGTTAACCAAGGTATGCCTGTACTAGCATGCTTGGAGGCAATGGAAAATTGCACATTGATTTCACTTGGCTAGGATTATACTTAATTTTATAAAGAATTTTCAGACTTAAATAATTTAAATTGATTTGTTCCAATAATATAATGGGCCAAGATTCTTAGACATTGTTTGTGAACAAACGTTTTGGCTTCAAAGGATTTGACCAAGCCATTCTTGACAGTAGTTTTTTCCCTTCCTGCTCTCCTTAAGAACTTCTCTGGCTAGCTATTGTTTGAGACAGAATGTTAAACTAAATGGGCCCTTGGTTTGATAAAGCAGTTCTTAAACATAAGAGGAAATAAACAGATCTCATCCTTAGGATTTGTAATTTAATGGGCACAGAGATAATAGAAAAGAAAGGGCAAGGGCACAGGGCTACAATTTTAGAGCTTTTTGCTGGTAGACCATTAAAGCAGAAAAGCTATAAACAGCTAACATACTAAATGTAGATTAAAAGCTGTTCGGAGTAGTTTGAGAACTGCAATGTTAACAAGTTATTTCTTCCTTTGTAACTGAAAATAGTTGAGAGCAAGATTGGTCTTACTCCATACAGCCATTCCTATTTTATTACTGATTAGAAGTGATAATTAAAAACAACAATCTACAAGTGCATCTTTAAAACTGAAGATGAACCTTTGCAGCTCCTGAGAACAGGAAAAATGGCATATCAATTCAGTGAGTGGCTCAAAATGCATGGGAGCCAAGTTCAATACAGTTCTTAGCACCTAAAGAGAAGCATAACAAAGGGAGTCTTTCATCCTTAGCCATCAGAACATTGCAGAAGGATGGTTTCCTTGTTCACCTGACACACTTCACTTCCTCTTAGGCATGCTGAAGAGCTATATCCCTTTCATACTGTGAAAGGCTCCTGAAGTGAACACAATGCAGCAGCATTTCAGCAATACATCTTCTTTTAGTCAAGAGTAATTCTCAAACCATTCCACAAGCCATGCTTTTTAATTAAGGGGCAGGAAGTGAGAAAGATTTCTTGAAGATCTTAAAACCTCCTGGAGGGCCTGGATATGGTGGGGGTGGAGCATCATAATTGACTCTTAGTGCCACTGCTTGTTCATAAGTTGGCAGTCCTATCTGTTCTGAAGGTGGGGCGAGAGAAGCTAAGGGATATTCTTCACGTCTTTGAAAGATGATGGAAGAGTTGTGCCTCCTGCAGCTTGGGTGCCTAAAATAAAAGTATAATTTTGATGAAATTGCATGATTTTTAAGCAACTGTTAGGCAGCTTTTTAAAGCTGTGGTGGGCAAGTACAAAATTTAAACCAAAGTTTTCTTCTAGAGAAGAGACTCAAAACACCTGGCCACCTGTGTCTTTCTTAAAGCACCTGGGCCTGAAGAAAGAGTATGTTCTTTCATTAGCTAGTTTTTTCTTATCCAAAAACATGTTGATTCTCACAGAACAGAAGACAGTAATCTTTCTTACCGTGATATCTTGTTCTAAGATAGTCTGTTTTGAATTTATTTTTTAACTTTATAGAGTTGCCTTTTGGCCCAACTAGCACTTCCAAAGCAGTTTAAAATCAAAACTTTGTAAAATGTTTTTACATTGCTTTACAAGTTTAATCGTTTTTAAAACAATAGGGGAAAAGTTTTATAACACAATTATCATTAGGAGAATTATCATTAGAACAGAACAGAGTGAATACATTTAAATACTCATGTATATTTTTTGTTGTTATGCATGTTTGTTTTTAAACAGTCCACCTGAAGCTGAACAAAGAAGGACTAATCTAAACTTCCTTAGGGAGAAAGTTCCACAGGCAGGATATTGCCACAGAGAAGGCCTTCCCTGGATTTCTGCTTCAGCCTCTTATAGTGGTTTGATATATGAAAGGGTTTTCTAGTAATATCTTAAAACTATGGATAGGTTTCACGTGGGAGGAGGCAGTCTTTCTTGGCCCAAACTGTCTAGGGCTTTAAAAGTAAGCAGTTTTCAGCATCCTGAGGCATATAGATCAGCATAAGACAAGAGGAACACATACAAGAGGAATAATTGGATACTGACACAAGTTTTGCTATTTTGGCTGTTTACCAAAATAAATTGAAGTTAGAGTTAAATAATGAATATGGGCTTTAAGTGCAGCCTCTCAGCTTTAATTTGAGGGTATTCACATCCAAACTGGCGGAAGGGTTTGGATGTGAATACTCTCAAATTAAATCTGAGAGATTGCACTTAAAGCCCATATTCATTATTTAACTGTAACTTGAATTTATTTTGCTAAACAGCCGAAATAACAAAACTTGTGTCAGTGTCCGATTTCCGGACCTAACTGTAGACTCTGGAAAATAATTAAATGAAAGGGTATAAGGATGCCAGGATAGACTGCATCAAATGGGAAGCTTTACAAAATGTGCCTGGGCCATGTATAGTGACGGCACAACAACAGGCACCCATTACTAATACTGTACAGTCACCTTCCCACACCACAACAATCTGTTAATAGCTATACTACCTGGGAACAGGACTTATCCTTTGTCCTCCACACAAGCAAGTTTTTATTAAATGCTTTCGTCCCAATATTTGTTCTTGTCCACATGATATAATCCTCCTTCCCTCTTGTCTAGAAAGCCACAAATGAAATACTAGGATATGCTACATAGAAAAAGCCCAGGTAACAGCTACTCCTGCACAAGAGAATGAAGGACTTCTGTAGTTAAAAACTCAACTCATCTGGGTGAGGGAAATTTGGCAAAATTATCTACACTGAAACCCTTATTGTGAAAACAGTGTGTGCTATTTGGACAAGTCCTCTCTACCAGTGGTAGACTGGGTCTAAAAATATTGGTTGCCAGAAACAAAGGGGACCCACTGGAGGAGAGCCCGGTCTACCAGGCCTCCCCAACCCCTATGGGAATTGAGGGGGGGCCCGGCAGCACAGGCGATCATGACCCCTTGCTTCCTGGGGAAGGAACAGTGGGGAGCCCAGCCTACCAGCACAGGCCTCCGCCCTATGTGGGTCCTGGTCTACCCGCCAGCCCCTGTATGTGAGACTCCCGGGTATCCCCCGTCCAGCCTGTAAAGGACAGACCCCTTCCGCATGGAGGACTCCTCCCACCTGGTGGCCAATAATACAACGTTAATTTTAGTTGCAGACGGTAATAACATTGGAACCTCTATTATATTTTCAAGCTACTAAAAGGTCATTAACATTTTTAACATATTGTTTAATGTTTAAGGGGGCTCACTTCATTAGGGGCCCACAGGGCACACTTGCCATCGGGCAATCTGACACCCTGGCCAGTCCGCCACTGCCTGCTACAAAGTGTTTTCCAAAGTATTTCAGAGACATGGGGAAAATAGTATTCTATGGGTTCTCAATGTCATAGTTTTAAGGACTGCATGTGGTTAATTTGGAGCATTTCACCAAAAAGTATTATTAAAGTTCCCATTGAGGGAGGATGTCTGTGGTAGGTGCTGAATGCTGTTTCCCAATATCCAGGGACTGGTTTCTGAAGTTGTGTCATGCTTTCCTAAGCCACCAAAAATCTAAAGCCACAAGTATTTTGCAGGATTTTAAAACAAAACACAACACAACACTGTCACAGAAACACATTTGCAACTGTGTCATCAGCAACCAGGCAAAAATTAGCAATTTGAAAGAACAGCATGTGTTATACCTTCAGCGATATAGCCACAACCCAGTTTTAGACAGGTTTATATCTGTCTCAGATTCAATCCATGGCATAAACGGTGAAACTAAGAAGATCCCTGTCAGCAACCCTGGAAACCTGACACCAGTCAGCATAGAAGCAATACTGAGTTAAATAGACCAATGATCTGAGTTAGCAAGTTTCCTATGTCCCTGTTAGGTAAGGCACCAGATTCCATCTGATATTAGTAGTTAAGCAGGGCCTGCTCTGGTTAGTACTTGGATGGGAGACCTCCAACGAAAACCAGGTGCTGTAGGCTATATTTCAGAGGAAAGAACAGGCAAAACCACTTCTGAATATTCTTTGGCTATGAAAACTCTATGAAAATTCATGGGGGTGCCATAAGTAGACGGGCGACTAGAAGGCACATACGCACATCTGTTTTGCCTTATCACTATAAATTCCTAATTTTGTGCTAAATTCAATGTTTTCCCTACCTAGAGTAGACTGATTGAAATCAATGATGCTCATTTCAATGATCTACCTAAAGTAGGACTAACTTTAGCCCTTTTAAAAAATTCTGCCCTCAACTCCAGTTTTGCCCACTTAAGTATTTTGTATATCCTGTATTATTTTCAATTCATAAACTATTTTAAAAAGGGAAGCAAAAAGCCATACCAGGACTGCTTCTGTAAAAATTATGTTTCTCAGCTTTCTAATAATAAAATAATAGCAGTATGATTAAAACTGTATTGGTTCCACAGGATGCAACTTGTGGAATCATATTGGTTCCAAAGGATGCAACTTGTGGAATCATATGGTACCCTCCATATATATAACTGTTGCACAGTCTAAATGTGCATGATTGGCAAATGTAGTAAACAAATACATGCATACATATATATTGCAAAGGAGCAGTTTGTCTAGAGTGCTGAAGCTTTTATGCCAACAGTGTGCACATTGGAAGTAGGGATGGTAATTTCAATATTTAATTCCTTACCCTGTCAATCTTGGTTTGCACCTTTTTTGGCAGAAATAATAAATAAGTAATCCAGTTATAACCAGTAGCACTCCAAATGCAATTAGCCCAGTCAAAAGTCCTATAACATCCATCTTCTCTACTGCTTGCCCACCTGTAAAAATTACAGTCAAAATTAATGTGTATTTAAATACTGCATTATTTCTTTATCTATTCCAGGAAACATTTTAAACTGAGTAGTAAGTACCCAACATGTTAATACTTGAGCCAGTTTGTAAAAGTTATCACATGAAACAGTTACTAATTTATTCCACAGATTTATAAATACAACTTCTTTATACAAACTTGCTCTTCTACAGCAATGATTTTCAGCTTTGGCCCTCCAGATGTATTCAATGTCAACTCCCAGAAGCTTCAGCAATAATGGCTAATGGACAGGGTTTCTAGGAGCTGAAGCCCAAAATGTCTGCAAAATTAGAGGCTGAGAACTACTCTTCTATATTAACCTTACCTGTCTGCTCTAATAATCAGCTGCATATTATACTCATCACATCAAGACCCAATCTTCACTGAACAGAGCCTCTTGGACTGCATCCATAGAACCCATCGAAAACAAGGTGATGGGAAATGAACACGAAAAGATCTCCTCACATTAACTCATAAAAATTAATCTATATAACCAGAGGGCTGGGTAGCTGGCATAAATATTCAGTTTCAGTATATGTCTCATACCAACAAAACAAACAGCTCCAGGAAACTCAGGAATGTGTGGCCCTGTTGATGTTCTGGATTACAACTCTCATCATCTCTCACCACTGGCTATGTTTGGTATCTCTCTCTATCTCTCTGGCTTTTCTTCGCAAATGAAGATTCAGGAAGGACTCATCCCGCACTTTCTGCAAGTGCGCTGATGACTAAAAAGGCCAATCTGAGATAAACAAGTCCAGTTGCAGAAAGCACACCAGAAGGTCTCCTTAGGTGATGTTTCCGGGTTGTGATTCTTTCTGCGTTGTCGTTTCTCTTCAATACTTGTTCGGCATGCGTTCTCAAATAAGGCTGCAGCATTGTGGATAGTGCATCTCCATGCCTACCGATGTGAGGCCAGGGTGGACCATTGTTGGTGATCAATTTGGCTGAGCCTGAGATATTGTTTCAGGGAGTCCTTGTATCGCTTTTTTGGAGTGCCCCTCTTATGCTGACCGCTGGCAAGTTCACCGTAGACTACTATTTTTGGGAGGTGATAGTCCTCCATCCTAGAAATGTGCCCTGCCCAGCGCAGCTGTGTTCTCAATATCATGGCCTCAATGCTGGTGATCCCTGCTTGCTCAAGGACAGCAACATTCGCCACATAGTCAGTCCAGTGTATATTTAGGATTGTGTGCATACAGCACTGATGAAAGCGTTCGAGGAGTCATAAGTGGTGGCGATAGGTGACCCATGTTTCAGACTCGTAAAGGAGAATAGACAGTACAATGGCTCTATACACACTGATTTTTGTGCTTTGCCTCGGGTGTTTGTTACTCCAGGCTCTTTTGTAAAGTCTTCCAAATGCGCTATATGCCTTTGCTAATCTGTGATCAATCTCTTTGTCAATCTTGGCATCTGAGGAGATGATGCTTCCCAGGTAGGTGAACTGCTGAACAGACTTGAGCACAGATTTGCCAACGGCAATGTGGGGATGGTGGTGTTTGTCCTGTGGTGGCAGGCTGGTAAAGAACTTCTGTTTTCTTCAGGTTGACTTCCGGCCCAAACAGCTCTGCAGCTGTTGCGAAGCAGGATGTTAGGCACTGCAGAGCTGCTTCTGTGTGGGCAACAAGGGCAACATCATCAGCGAATAGCAGTTCGCGGACTAGATAGTTTAGAGTCTTTGTGCGAGCCCTCAGACGGCTTAGGTTAAACAAGCTACCATCAGTACGGTAACGTATATAGATGCCGTCTTCTTCTTCAAGCTCTGCTGTAGCCTTTTGGAGCATCATGCTGAAGAGGATTGTAAATAAAGTTGGAGCAAGAACACAACCTTGCTTCACTCCATTAGTTATTAGAAAGGGCTCTGAAAGAGCATCGCCATATCTGACTTGACCGTGCTGGCCCTCGTGTAGCAAGATAATTATTTTAAGGAATTTGGGGGGACATCCTAGTCTTTCCAGGATCTGCTACAGACCTTTGCTACTCACAGTGTCGAAGGCTTTGGTGAGGTCAACAAATGTTACATAGAGACCCTTGTTCTGCTTTCTCTTGCAGTTGTCTAAGGGCAAATACCGTATCTGTAGTACTCCTATTGGCTCTGAAGCCACATTGGCTTTCAGGAAGAAGTTCTTCTGCAATAGCAGGAACTAATCTGTTCAGGAGTATCCTTGCAAGGATTTTTCCAGCAACAGAGAGCAGTGTTATGCCTTGATAGTTTGAGCAACTGGATTTTGCTCCTTTTTTCTAGTACAGTGTGGTGATGACTGCATCTCGGAGATCTGATGGCAGTTCCCCCTTTTCCCAGCAATTCACAAGGAGTTCATGGAATTTATTGTGGAGTGCATGACCTCCATGTTTCCATACTTCAGGTGGGATTCCATCAATCCCAGCTGCCTTGCCGTTTTTCATCTGCTGTATGGCCTTAAGGGTCTCTTCCAAAGTGGGAGCTATGTCCAATTCATTTTTCATCAGTTTTTGTATCATATGTTGGATAGCTGAGTCTTGGACTACTTGGTTGGCACTAAAGATACTTTGAAAATGTTCAGCCCATCGATTCGGGATGGAGGCTTTATCAGTAATTAATGTTTGACCATCTGTACTGTATAAGGAGCTTTGCACCTGATAAGTAGGTCCAAACACTGCTTTAAGAGCTTCATAAAATCCTCTATGATCACCCAGATCTGCACAGCGTTGTGTCTTTTCTGCTATATTGATCCACCACTTGTTCTGTATGTCTTGGAGTTTTTGTTGAAGTTTACTACATGTGAGGCGGAAAGCTGCTTTTCTTACATGGCAGCTTGGCTGGGCAAGGTATGCCTGGTGAGCAGTTCTCTTATTTGCCAACAGCTCCTGGATCTCTTGGTTGTTTTCATCAAACCAGTCTTGATTTTTCTTGTGGGAGAACCCGAGGGATTTTTCTGCAGACTGCAGGGTACTGTTTTTGATGTGTTGCCACAGCACTGTGGGAGAAGGATCCGTAGGAAAACAAACAAAACAAAAGTTTTGTTTGGTATAGCTGAAGCATATTGTAGTTCCACAACATCTGGAAAGCCACACATTCCACACCTCTGATGTGACCAAGCCAAGCTACACACTGTAAAAGAACGGACAGGGAATAGTCTATCTAAAATTATTTTCTTATGAGCATATTCTTTCCCATGCCTGCAACAGAGCAAAGAAAAGAGAAGGTACTCAATCACTGCGTTTTTCACACTGAACCATTAATATAGAGACATGGTTGTTCAGTTCAGGTTAGGAAAGGCACTGAAAAACACTGTGATATGGTGTTTTCTATGTGGGACTCCCCAAGTCTACTGTATAGCCATCAGAGAAACAGCATGCACTCTGTAAAGGTGCCATGTGGCACCTGTGATCTAAATGCATTTACTCAGAGTGCTAGATCTTCTATTTCCCTCCAAATCCTTTAAGGCAAAGATGGGCAACTCCAGAGATGGGTGGCTCTCCAGAGTTTCCTAGACTGCAGCTCCTGGCAACCCTAGCTAGCATAAGCTAATGGTGTGGGATAATGGGATATGTAGGGCAAACAATATGGAAGATCCCAAATTGTCCACCCTTACTTTAGTAGTTCTTTTTAATTAAGTTTTTATTGTGCAACAGGAGCAAATAGCTTTCCCTTCATTAGGATAAGACAGTATAAAACAGGATGCTTTCATATATGGCAACAAATTGATTAAAGGACTCTAAATAAAAAATAATAATAAATGCAATGTGAAAAGCAAAAACACAGGTGAGCTCTATTGTAATTTTGTCTTACCTGTCTTTGACCCAGGCTCCCTTGCTGTATATTCATTCCAAAAAGTTTTCTAAAGACAATAAGTAAAAACAATATGCCTAAGACGTTTGACAGGAGTCAAAAACAACCCTCATCCCTGAAACCATTAAGCATGTATCTTTCCTGAAATTACAAGTTGCACATGAATTCCGGATAGAATTTAACTATGCAGGTTAAAATCAGCATTCGTACCAATGTTAGTGAATTTTTACTAACTTTTTTGCAAGCCTCAAGATATATAAATAGTTTTTTAAAAAGACAATATATTGTTAGCTGTGCATAATACACAATACAAATAAGACAACACTGGTAACTGACATGTATTATAGCTTCTGAAAACAGAGGCTTAAATCCAGTTGTTAACCCTGACTAAAGTACACCATTAACACAGTGGAATTAACAGAAATGTTGGTTTACCAAATTCCCGTTTAATCAATGGTTCTACTCTGTGTATGTATGTGTCTTCAATTTGCCTGTTGACTTATGGCAACCCCATGAATTTCATAGGATTTTCTTAGGTAAGGGCTACTCAGAGGTGGTTTTGGCATTTCCTTCCTCTGGAATAGCCTACAACACCTGGTCTAGTTGGGTCTAAAAATTGGACTGAAGTCTAAGTACAGTAGTAATTACTGTTGGTATAAGTACAAAGGTAATTTAACTACTTGTTTATCAGACTAATGCTTTATACTCTGATTTTTAAGTATGTTTACTTAAAACTAATAGCATAATCACATATTATTCACTGGGTGTTACAGTTTTCAAAGCCTCATTCTCAGCATATACTGTGATTATATGTTTGAGTTTTGTGTCACTTGCATTAACAAAAACACCCTTTTCAGTTCCTCTGTTTGGCATATAATGCAGCGCCCATATATTTAAACTGAAACACAACATTCTGCCAGGAAAATACTGTATAGCTAGTAAAAATAATCCCAAATAAATAAACTGCAGTAGAATTTTTAAAAAGAGTCTCAATAACTGTAGGAGTTTTGAAATTGGAACAGTTGTGATAATGCTTCAATTTCTGAATCCTACCCTCCAGAGCAAGATGTGATGGTTTTGACAACTCACTTAACCCTCCAACACATTCTCTGTTTTATGGCCAGTCCAGAAAATTTACATATACATATGTTGTCATCCATACCCACTAAGTTATTGTACTCCAGATTCAGACATCTTTTTTTCAAGGTAGCAATTCTATTATGCAGATGTTACATTTTGACTTTGTTAAAGCCACAGTAATTTGGTGCTGGAAAAATATAATTGCTCCTGTTTGTCAACAAAGTGAACAGCACTACAGTTACCGTATATTCCGGCGTATAAGATGACCCCCCCCCCCAATTTTCATGTAAAAATATAGAGTTTGGCATATATTTGCCATATAAGACCACCCCACCCTGCAAATTTGGCTGGCTGGCTGGGGGAACCTGGCCAGCTGATCCTCTTTGTTTCCCTAACTTATGAGGATCTCCTCGTGAGTTGGGAAAATGAACAGGATCAGCTGGCAGGGCTCTCCCAGCCAGCCAGCCGATACATTCGCCCCTCTCTTCCACCTTCGGTTGCTCCCCAAGGGGGGGAAGGCAGAGGAGGGGGGCGAATGAACCCGGTTGCCTCAGCCACCACCCATTTCCTCCATCTTTGTTCCCTTTGCGAAGGGAATGAAGACTGAGGGGATGGGCAGCATCCATGGCAAACCACGGCGTTCGCCCCTCTCTTCCACCTTCCAGTCACCCTTGACTCGAAGGTGGAAGAAATGGGCGAATATACCCGGTTTGCCTCGGCGGCTGCCCATTCCCTTCATCTTCCTTCCCTTTGTGAAAGGAAGACAGAGGGAATGGGCAGTCACCAAGGCAAACCGTGGCATTCACCCCTCTCTTCCACCTTCCAGTCAAACTTGACTCGATGGTGGAAGAAAGGGGCGAAAATACCCGGTTTACCTCATCCGCCCCCCTTCCCTCTGTCTTCATTCCCTTTAGAACGGAATGAAGACAGAGGGAATGGGTGGCGGCCGCTGCAAACCGCAGGATTCACCCCTTTCTTCCACCTTCCAGGAAGGTGGAAGAAAGGGGCAAACGTACCCAGCTTGCCTTGGCCGCTGCTCCATCTCCTATGTGTTCATTCCCTTTGGGGAATGAACACACAGGAGACTGAGCGGCAGCTGCGGCAAACCGCAACATTCGCCCCCCGCCTCTGTCTTTGGTTGCTCCCCAAAGGGGGAGAAAGCAGAGGAGGGGAGAGAATGAACCGGTAAACACTTTGCCTCACCCCCCCCCCGCCCGATCTCCTGCCTCTTCGCTCCGTTTGTGAAGGGAGCGAAGAGGCAGGAGATCGGATGGCGGGTGAAGTAAAGTGTATCTGGTGTATAAGACGACCCCCAATTTTGGAGGATATTTTTCAGGGTTCAAAGGTCGTCTTATACGCTGGAATATACGCTATTGCAACCAGCAACTCTACTCCTGCCATCCATTATGTTGAGACAGAAAAAGCTAATCCTAACTCAGTGCCAGTAGAAGGAATAAAGCACTAATGTGGAGGAAAGGAATCTGGATTTACTTGTGAACTCTTCTTCCTATTTGATTGTGTTCTGGACAGTTTACCTTCCATCTTTGCACAACAGTTCACATGACTGAAGAAAGATTAGCCCTGGGCTAACCTAGGAGGCAACATCCCTTCATTACTAGGACCAAACATCAGCTGTTGTGCGCAGGTTACTAAATGATATGCATGTGTGCAAACTACAGTAGCACCCCTGTATCTGCAGGGGATTGGTTCCATGGCTCCCCACATATAGTGAAATCCACAGACAATAGCAAATATTGTCATCGACCCCCTTGCAAACGGAGCTCTCCGGGGGGGAAGGAAGGGGGGCAGAAGATCCCTCCCTCCCCCTCCCTTCCCATCCACCATCACCATCACCCCCCTGCCACAAACGGAGCTCTCCCAGGGGGAAAGGAGGGGGCAGGGGATCCCTCCTTCGCCTGCCATCATCCCCCACTGCGAATGGAGCTCTTGGGGAGGGGGAAGGAAGGAGGCAGGAGATTCATCCTTCCCTGTTACCGCTACCCCCCGCCATGAACGGAGCTCTCTGGGGGGGGATGGGGGGAGCAGGAAATTCCTCCTCTTCCCGCCCTTCCCCCCTGTCATGAACAGAGCTCTCTGGATGGGAAGGGAGGGCAGGAGATCCCTCCTCTCACCTCCCTTCTCCCCACCATCGCCATTGCCCCCCCCCGCCACGAAAAGAGCTCTCTGGGGGTAAGGGAGAGGGCAGGAGATCCCTCCTTCCCCCTCCCTTCCCCCCCATCGTCAACTGCAGATAATTGAATCCACAGTTGGTGATTCAGTGGATACAGGGGTCCTAATGTACTCCTCATCATTCATTTTTGATGTCTTTCTTTCACAAGTTAAATAAATAAATAAACAAACAAACAAATACTGTTTTTTCAGTGTCTTCAAAAGCTTCTCTTGCTTCCTCAAAATTACATTGTTCTTCATAACATTCCCTTTCAAGATTTCCTTGGGTTAACAGTTCAAAGTCAAATCTGTTGTATAGAAGGTGCCGTCCGATGAACAAAGTAGCTTTCTCTGCAGAAATGAACACTAACAACAACAACAAAACAATATTTATATTAGAAATGAGGCTATGAAATTTTAAAAAAACAGTATCATAACTACTGGAGAAAGTTATCTTAAAACCTGTAGTTCAGTTAACACACGCTAACAGTAACACACAAAGAGGGAGAGAAAGTTGAGTCCTATAACTACAGTCACATGGAGGAAGTCACAGCGTCAGTGGAAATATGCAACTTCTCAAATGCAATTCATAAACACATATTTTCCACGCCTCCTATGTTTGCACAAGTCACACTAGGAATCTGTGTGGATCTAATGGTTTATACATATTGCTATAGCACAGTATTCTTATAATGTATTAGATAGGTCTAAGAGTCAGAACCCCTTTATAACGTGACTAGGTCATTTATAGAATCTTAAGAGTTGGAAGACACCACAAGGGTAATCTAATTCAACCCCCTAACATACAGGAATACAGAACTAAAGCCCATATAACCACTGTTTAAAGATTTTCCTTGGTTTTTTTCCAGGCTGTGAGGCTGTGTTCTGGAATAGTTGCTTTCTGACGTTTCGCCTGCATCTGTGGCTGGCATCTTCAAATGCAGGCGAAACATCAGAAAGCAACTACCGTATTACAGAACACGGCCTCACAGCTTGGAAAAAAACCAAGGAAAATCTATGGATGCCAGCCGCGAAAGCCTTCGACTGCACACTGTTTAAAGACTTTCAAAGAAGGAGAAGCCACTGGTCTCTGAAGCAGTCTATTTCACTATTGAACAGCTCTTACAGTAAAAAAAAAGTCCTTCCTAATGTTTAGACAGAATATCTTTTCTTGTAATTTGAATCCATTGGTTTGTGTTCAAGCCACTGGAACAGAAGAAAACAAGGTTGCTCCTTTTACATGACATGATATTTTAAGATAGCCATCATGCCATCTCTCAATATTCTTTTCTAGTTAAACACACCCAGCTCCCTAAATCATTCCTCATAAGGCTTGCTTTCCAGAGCTTTGATAATCTTTAGTTGTTTTTCTCTGAACACATTCCAGCTTCTCAATATCCTACATTACTGTTTAGCATGTATATGGGAAATGGCTCTCCCAATCTTAAAGTCATATTGATAGCAATCCAGAACTAATTAAAGGACTTGCCTGAAGCTACAGGGAGATAATGGCTGAGTTAGGATTTTGGAGTTTTAAGTTTTCAAATGGTAGATGGTAGATTTTGATAATCAGCCACCAGGGTGTTTTGTCAGTGAACTTACAGATGATAGGACACATTGTCTATCCTACCCTTGTAGGATTCAGCTTTAAAAGTACCGTAGCTTCTACAATTTAAATTCCCCCCGCCTGGTTTGTTTTTTGAGCTCCCCCCCCCGCACTTCTACTTTCCCCCAGATGCTTGGTTACCTGCACTGGTGCAATGGAACCAGGATTTGGGGGTGTGAGGCTCTAGACTTTTAGATTAGCAGGGGTGATGAATCATCACCTCCCTTAGGTTTCCTTGTTACCTCTGGAATGCTCAGCTGAAATTCTAACTGTAGCAGTGGAGAAGAATATGGATATCCCCAGCAATAATATATATGCACATCTCAGTTAAGAAAGTAGATGTGGCCAGCTGATTTTAAACTATGAATTTTAAATTGGTATTTTAAGTTTATGGATGATTTTAATGTAATGGTTGTTTTAATCCTATGTGTTTTAACCAATGTGTTTAAATGTTTTTATGCTTTAGTTATATATTACATTTTAATTCAGGTTGTACCCAGCCTTGCGACTTGGGGACAGATGGGTAAGAAATAAAATTTATTACTATATTATTATATTGTTACTCCTTTAGCAGAAACTTTGGTACCATAGACAAAAATAACATGGAAAGAATAGGGATAGGTTCCTACACCACAAAAAAGAGCTGTTCAATACGTTTTGGCAAACTTTTTATTCACAGAATCATAGAGTTGGAAGATACCATAAGGGCCATCCAGTCAAACCCCCTGCCATGCAGGAATACACAATCAAATCATTTCCAACAGCCATCCATCCAGCCTCCACTTAAAAACCTCCAAAGAAGGAGACTCCACCACACTACGAGGCAGTGTATTCCACTTCGGAACAGCTCTTACTATCAGAAAGTTCTTCCTAATGTTTAGATAGAATCTCTTTTCCTGTAGTTTGATACCACTGCTCCGTGTCCTAGTCTCTGGAGCAAGAGAAAACAAGCTTGCTCCATCCTCAGTATGACATCCCTTCAAATATTTAAACATGGTTATCATGTCCGCTCTTAACCTTCTCTTCTCCAGACTAAACATACCCAGCTCCTTAAGCCGCTCCTCATAGGGCATGGCTTCCAGACCTCCCACCATCCTGGTCGCCCTCCTCTGGACGTTCCAGTTTCTCAATATCCTTCCTGAATTGTGGTGTCCAGAACTGGACACAGTATTCCAGGTGAGGTCTGACCAAACTAGACTAAAGTGGCACTATTACTTCCCTTGATCTAGACACTATATTCCTATTAATGCAGCCTAGAATCTCATTGGCTTTTTTAGCTGCTGCATCACACTGCTGACTCATGTTCAGCTTGTGGTCTACTAAGACTCCTAGATCCCTTTCACATGTACAGTCGTCCCTCCACATTCACGGGGGTTAGGGGCTCAAGACCCCCACCAATGTGAAAAAAAATGCAAATAAAAAAGGCATCCCCCCCTTGCCCGCCTGCAACCCCCCTGCCCTTCCAAAGTGGCGACAGGGCTTTTTGAGTCTCATCGCCACTTGGTGAAGTGCATGGGGTGGCTAAAAAGCCTCCTGGCCGCCTGGCTGCCACCCCCCTGCCCCCTGCCATGCATTCCGAAGCAGCAATGGGGCTCTCAAGCCCCATACCCGCTTCGGGAAGGTCGGGGTGGCAGCAGCCGGAAGGTTGACCAGCCACCCCCCAGCCTTCCCGAAGGGGCTCCAGGGATTTGAAGCCCTGAGGCTGCTTTGGGAAAGCTGGGGAGGTCGGCGGGTGGGTGGTTGGCCAGCCTCCCCCCAGCCTTCCTGAAGGGGCTCTGGGGCTTTGAAGCCCCAGAGCCACTTCGGGAATGCCAGGGAGGTCGGCGGCATGGTGGGCGGGTGGTTGGCCAGCCTCCCCCTGGCCTTCCCGAAGCAGCTCTGGGGCTTTGAGGTCAGCAGGTGGGCGGGCGGGTGGTTGGTCAGCCTTCCCCCAGCCTTCCCAATGGGCTCCGGGGCTTTGAAGCCCCGGAGCCACTTTGGGAAGGCCGGGGAAGTCAGCAGGTGGGTGGTTGGCCAGCCTTCCCGAGAGGGCTCTGGGGCTTTGAAGCCCTGGAGCCACTTCGGGAAGTCCGGGGAGGTCGGTGGCAGGGCAGGAGGGTGGCCAGCCTCCCCCAGGCCTTCCCGAAGGGGTTCTGGAGCTTTGAAGCCCCAGAGCCGCTTCGGGAAGGCCAGGGAGGTCGGCGGCAGGGTAGGCGGGTGGTTGGCCAGCCTCCCCTCAGCCTTCCCGAAGGGGGCCTGGAGGTTAAGAGCCCCATAGCCGCTTCGGGAAGGCCGGGGAGGTCGGCGGGTGGGCGGGCGGGTGGTTGGCCAGCCTCCCCCTGGCCTTTCCGAAGGGGCCCCAGGGCTTTCTAAATGAATAATATACACATGAGAAATGAAAATACCGGATCAGGTAAGCTCTTCATTAAGCAAACAAAAGCAGTTTGAAACTCCTAGAGACCACTTGAAGGCTTCTTTTAAAATGCATGCAGGGACAATTATTTTCTTTCACCAACCTTCTTCACTTTTTTAATGACTTCATAGCCAAACTTATAGATCTATGCTGTGTTAACATGGTGGGCTAGATGGTGAGGCAGGCTTATCTTCTCTCCTCTTTTTTCTCTCTTTTGCTGTTCACATATGCTCAGGAAAGGATTCTAGAGATGCTGACACACTGCTACAAACTCCTTCATCATCCTCCCAATGCCAATGCTGCTAAAACCTATTCTATTCAGTGAGGATGAGGAGGAAAAGACAGGAGATGGCAGGGATTAAAAGTATTTGTAAAAACGAACTTCACTGTTAGAAGCTTCGTTAACTAAGGCTGCTGACACACTGTAGAAATAATCCAGTTTGACAGTGCTGTGACTGCCATGGCTCAATACTATAGAATTCTGGGATGTGTAGTTCTGTGAAATATTTAGCCTTCTCTGTCAGAGCTCTGGTGCCACAACAAACCACAAATCCCAGGATTCCATAGGATGGAGCCATGATAGTTAAAGCGGTGTCAAACTGCATTATTTCTGCAGAGTGGCAGCAGCCTAAGGTATGTTTACATTGCCGTGGAGCTCTCTCCCCTATAATGCAAACTATTTTAAAATGACTTCAAACTGAATAGGCAATTTAAGACCCCAGTAGCTTTACACAAGATCTGCTCCTGGTGAAAATCACATGTGTGTCTCCTGCCCTGCTAATGTGCCCTCAGTAACATATTAACACTGCTTGCATCCTATCTAGAACTAATTTACTACTACAATTAATTGTGCAGAGGTTCAGCCCCAATGTTGATTCTGTAAAAACTGTGCAATATGCTCTCTCAGGTCTACCCATTCCACAACTAGGCCAGCAATAGTTGACACAAGACACGCAAGACACAAATGGGAAAGGGAGAAAAAGGAATCTCAGATACAGTTTACAAAAAGGATCCAGACAGGGAATTCTGTGGTGTGCCATTTAGTAAAAACCTGATTTGCTTTCTGCCTCCCCTTTACACCTGCAAATCACAACCACCTTCCTCTCTACAGTACGTAAATGGAGTATTTCAACTCAGCCCTAACTTTCTTCTTGGGTGAACTGTATGTGAGTGTGTGTGTCAGGGAGAGGGGGGATATGGGTTCTATTTCAGTTTCTTTTTAAGGGATTCTTTTCTTGGAAATGCTTACAGATATCCCCTATCCAGACTGAAGCATTTGGATTGGCCCCCCTTTTTTCTTTTTAATACTGTGGGTATGCAGAGGTGGGCAGTGTGGCTGTGAAAGAAGCTTATAGTAACTCTGAAGAAGATGTTATTATTAATAGTGGAGCTTAATGTGGTTTGGATTTACAGCCAAAAATCCATGAAACAAAAGGTTTCCTAGGTTTAATAGTCCATGTCCTAGAAGCTCTTGAGATCCAGGTCCTTGATGAATTTTTAATATTTTTTAATTTATAAAATTAATTTAGAAACATATACCGTAGGTTTCTGCAATATACAGGGAGACCCCCCAAATATGGAGAAAATACTTTAACATTGATCTGTTTCACTGCCCATTAAAAAGCACTTGGCCATTTGAGTTCACTATTAAAGGGAATGGTAACAAGGTTCTATAAAATATCATCTGCAAAGATTTTTGAAAGTTTAGGTAAGAAGTGCTGTGAATTAATTATAGTGTATGGGGCCTACCACAGCAGTATTTTACCATACAACCCCCTCCCCATCTGAAACAATGTTTAAGATACAAAACACTGGAATGCTTAACAAATCTGAAAAAGAAGAATAGTCTTGCCATTTCCGAAGACATAAAATGGCCTAAATCCATCCTAAATTATTTGGGGAAAGCTTCTTAAATTAGAGCGGGGGTGGGGAATTCAAGTATTTATACAAGCCAACAACACAAGGGTTAAATCCAAAGTTAGCCACACTTAGAATTGCACTTGCAATTCTGTACTTATTCTGACTATATCTTTAGTTATTGTTGCCTTTTGATGGGTGGAAAAGTGACAAATAAATGTTAATATAAATAAAATAAGTTCTTAAATTAACTTGTGCTATCAGGGGCTGGCCCAACCATTAGACAGGGCAAGGCAGCAGGCAACAGATACTGAGAAACAGCAGTGACAGCCTCCTGGTTGCTCCCCCTGATCTCCTCAATTATTCTGCTCTGAGGACAGAGTTCCATATGCCACACAGCCCCCACATGGGCTTCCCAAAATTGCCTACTGCCTTAAGTGATGTAGCAGACATCATCATATCACCAGGTATTGAAGTGCCAGTCCAGCTGGCTTTTTGTATGCTGAAGTCTTCTGGCATCAAACTGTTAGCCCTGGCATCTTTTTATCACTCTTCATTTAACATAAAGACCAAAATCATATTTAACATAAAAAAACAAAAAAGCTAGTTATCATGAAGCAATTACACAACTAGAACCACAGGTTAGGAAACATTTTACAACACTAATATTATTTCCCCTTATTTTATAACACCATTTGAGGTGGGAGGAACTCTTAGGGACTTACCGTACTGTGAAGTAAAGCGGCAGTGCAGCAGGAATTTCCATCTTCCATGCTGCTTTATTGCATGACACCATCGTTCTTTCGCTCTGGTCCCATGGGAGACCGAGGTAAAATTGTGTCTTTTTGCTAACCAAAAAACCCGTTCGCAAAAAGATGTGGGTTTACCTCAGTCTCCCACAGGACAGGAACGGCAGAACACCGGAAGAACAACAACCTCATGCGGTAAGACAGCACAGAAGATGGAACCTTCCTGCTGCACTGTCGCTTTATTTTAGAGTGCAGTAAGCCCCTTTGTAAGAAGCAAGAAGATCAAGTGATAGAAACATACTTGTCTCACAGAGAGGATTTCCCCCCAGATTTAGTCACAATGGCTTATCAAAATGTGATACCATTATGTTTTAGTCTCTAGATAATATGACAGAGAAGAAGCTTCTAACAGTATTCTTTATAAAAACAGGACATTCCTAACTTCAGTAAACTGCTTTTCAGTACAGCAGTCTTTAGCTGGTAGACTGGGGCAGTCATGCTATGGAACCTAACAGCTGCATCACTTGATTGTGGGCTGTTCTAGAGTACCACAGTACACTGGAAGTGATATCACATTATGCCACTCTTGTTCACCTTTTGGGGCTTTTGCAGGAGGAGAGCATAGCATTTTGAACGGAACTCAACTGGTTCTGTGTTTTGGCTAGTATTTTCCCCCCTGGGGTGCAGAGGTTTTTGGGCAGGTCAGTGAGGCTCACAAGGGCCACACGATTCTCACTGCTGCGGTAGACCAAGAAAAAAGTAAATAAAAGCATAAAATCCAATTGCTAGTTTCAACTAAAGTAGACTGACTGAACTGACTGAACTGACTGATGAATGGTAACTCAACACTTATGCAAATTGTACTGATTCAGGGGGGGGGGTCTATTCTAATAGGACTAACAAAATGTGGGCTAAAATCGGTATGATAATTCCCTCCAGTATTTTGAACATGTTCACATTCAATACTATGAATCTCAAAGAATCCTTGAAATGCCTTGGCACTGTTCACCTTCACATAATAATTTAACATTACATAGAACAGGATAGCGATGCCATTTGATCCATGTTAGGTGGGGCCCAGGAAGATGAGGTTAAAAGTAGCATCTACAGTCTAAAACAGAGTATGTGTCAAAGGAAGTGAACCAATGACAAATTAGGTGGGGACTGGTATGTGTCAAGCTGAAGCAAGTTTGGGGAAACTGAAAACAGCCTAAGGGCAGGTTGATCTAAGCAATTTTAACAAGAAGATGATTTAATAAAAATTGCATTTTCTTGCAACTGTTCCATGGGAAGATTGCATAGAAATCTCATGGGGACATTTACACAGATTCTTTATCCATTTGATGGGGTCGGGAAAGAAGCAGGGACTACAAAGCAGGTTTTTAGGGCTACCGACACTACCGATGGTAAAGACTGCCAAGTAACTGGTATAGCTACCGATGAATAATGATTTCCAGATATGGTTTGTATTATAGTACAGTGCTGTTGTGTATGCCCACGCTGCTGATTGTGTGAACCTATTTGGTAAAACATGTCAGACATAGGAGGTGTTTATCAAATAGAGGAATGACATAAAGAAGTTTGGGATATTGCTACTAATGACAAATTAACATATAGACTTAAAGTCAAAAAAGGATTATGGAAAAGTAATGATTTTGATGAACTATGGTAACCATTTGTAGAACATGTATTTTTAAGAAAAAAGGGCTATACAACTCCAAAAGAGTCATTGCAGTTCTGGAAAATGGATTAGTCAAAAGGATTAGTCAAATGGCATAGATGGTTCTGGGGGGTGGGGTGCACTTTGTAGTAGTGTTGAGATTTTATTTTAATTTTATATATATATATATATATATATATATATATATATATGAAATATATATATATATATATATATATGAAAAAAAGACAGGAAAATTGCCTCAGAGATTATGTTTAAAATCCAAAGCAATGAGTCATACAGTTGCCCCTCCACATTCGCGGCTTTCACACTCGTGGTTTTGATTATTCGTGGTTTAGCCTTAAGCCCCTTCGGGAAAGCTGGCGAGAGGCAAGATAATGTCCTGCCTGTGCCTTTGCCGGCCTTCCAGAGGCGTCTCCGGGGCTTCAAAGCCCCGGAATCTGCTCAGAAAGGCCGGGGGGGGGGGGGGAAGGCAGCCTCCCTCCCTCCCTCCCTCCCTCCCTCCCACTCACTGCCTTCCCCGCCATTCCTGAGGGGGCTCCAGGGCTTCTAAGCTCCGGAGTCTGCTCAGGAAGGCTGCGGAGAGGCATGGCGGCCTCCCACCCACCCACCCGCTGCCCTCCCTAAGCCGGCTCCGGGGCTTCAAAGCCCCGGAGACCGCTCAGGAAGGCTGAGGAGGGGCAAGGCAGCCTCCCGCCCACGGCCCTCCCCGGCCTTCCTAAGCAGGTTCCAGGGCTTCAAAGCCCTGTAGTCCGCTCAGGAAGGCTGGGGAGAGGCATGGCAGCCCCCCGCCCGCCCACTGCCTTCCCCAGCCTTCCTAAGTGAGCTCCGGGGCTTCAAAGCCCTGGAGTCCGCTCAGGAAGGCAAGGGAGAGGCAGAGCAGCCTCCCTCCTGCCCGCCTGCTACCTTCCTCGGCCTTCCTAAGCAGGCTCCAGGGCTTCAAAGCCCTGGAGTCCGCTCAGGAAGGCAGGGGAGAGGCATGCCAGCCTCCCACCCACCTGCCTGCTGCCTTCCGTGTCCTTCCTTAGAGGGCTTCGGGGCTTCAAAGCTCTGGATCCCACTCAGGAAGGCCGGGGAGAGGCAGAGCAGCGTCCCTCCTGCCCACCCGCTGCCTTCCTCGGCCTTCCTAAGCAGGCTCCGGGGCTTCAAAGTCCTGGAGTCCGCTCAGGAATGCCGGGGAGAGGCAGGGCAGCCTCCCGCCCACCTGCCTGCTGCCTTCCCCGGACTTCCTAAGTGGGCTCTGGGGCTTCAAAGCCCTGAAGCCCACTCAGGAAGGCCGTGGAGAGGCAGGGCAGCCTCCCGCCCGCCCGCCTGCTGCCTTTCCCAGCCTTCCTAAGTGGGCTCCGGGGCTTCAAAGCTCTGGAGTCTGCTCAGGAAGGCCGGGAAGAGGCAAGGCAGTCTCCTGCCTGCCTGTCCACTCCTTCCCCGGCCTTCCTGAGCGGGCTCCGGGGCTTCTAAGGCCCGGAGTCCCCTCAGGAAGGCTGTGGAGAGGCCGGCCAGGCTGGTCAGACACCCTCCCACCACCTCCCTCCCTCTGGGGGGGGGGTCGTGGGAACAACATTTTTTATTCGTGATTTTTCCACATTCGTGAGGGTCTCAAGACCCTAACCCCCGTTAATGTGGAGGGACAACTGTACTTTTTTAGTCCATGTTGCAATAATTTATTTTAAAAAAA
Organism: Gambelia wislizenii; assembly: GCA_030847615.1. Lineage (NCBI taxonomy): Eukaryota > Metazoa > Chordata > Lepidosauria > Squamata > Crotaphytidae > Gambelia > Gambelia wislizenii. The sequence continues at coordinate 375,036,359 of JAUMIR010000001.1, forward strand.
TGAATACCCCATGAGAATGACTTGCTTCTCGAACTTCAACTGAGGCATCATTTGCACTAGCACCTGGATTATTTACGCCATCTCTCTAGAATGAAGGAAGTGTAAATGTATAAATTACAGTTTGGTCTACACTGGGAACAGAACCACAGTACTGCTGAAAACAAAGTGTTTGGTTTTACAGGGTGCTGCTTATAGAAAAACTTACCATCTTTCATCACATCCTTTGACTCCCTTGATTGTCTCGAGCAGTGAGTAAATGCAAGCAATGTTTGCAGGAGCTGAGGCAGCAACACACACACAAATAACATGAACCTGGAACCTGTCAAGAGATTTGTAAATACTGTATATTAGTCACTAACAGACTTTAGAAATGGACTGACAGACTGACTGCAGTCAACACCAGCCACAAGTTTTCACAAGACATTTGGATGAATGTTCCATTAGAAACAGGCAGTAAGCCTCCCCCAAACCAGTCTAGCACGTACATCATCATGGTTGCATAAGATTAATTACATAGCTTTCTCCCAGGAGTTGAAACCAAGGACTATCAGAAGGAAAGAGCTTCACTGCTTGAGATAAAGACAGGATTGTACAAGTTAGGGTCTCCCTAAATGTCCATACATGCCTTGGGTTGCCACCTCATTCCCTTCACACCTGTGAAAGAAAGATGACTGGTTGACAAAAGTTTCAAACATATGGCAAATGTTTATGATTACATTGAGTTACAGAAATGAAACCTCATGTGCTCACTGACACAGTAGAAATCCTTATTGCCTGATGATAGGAACCTACTGAGGTGGAGAACCATCTTAGAGGCATGGCCAAGGATTTGAATACACTGGTAGAATTTTAACTTCCTCACTTTCAAAAATAGTCCCTTCCCATAACATACCTTCTGACCTTCAAAATCCAGCTTTATGAGCCCGTGGGGCTCCTAATTCAACAAAGCTAGATAGATAAATAAAAAAATATTGTTCTCCCTTGCAGCAGCACAAGTTTTTGCAAATATTTGTTGTTTTTTGAGGTCTACAAAAGGTTTATCCAAAAGCATCACAGAAAGGAATTTGGACCCACTTTAAAAGAATGGCTGGAGAATTGTCCTCCTCCTCTTCCCACTCCCCTGAGACAATTGAAATAAGACCCCCTCCTCCTCCACCACCACCACCACCTTCAAAGTAAGGGTCCCAAACTCCTTTATGCTCTTTTGGTCAAATGGTCTGCTGCTTTTTGAGGATTTTGCCGTATCTAGTACAGCTTGCTGCGTTTCTTGTCGAAACCTATGCCACCATGGGCTGCTTAAACATTCACCGCCAGATCCACACTACACAAATAATCCAGTTTGAAAGGTGAATTATTTACCACGGCTCCTTCCTATGGAACTGTGGGATTTGTAGTTTTACAAGGTCTATACCATAGACTCAGAGTTGGAAGAGACCACAAGGGCCATCCAGTCCAACCCCCTGCCATGCAGAAATAAACAATCAAAGCATCCCCGACAGATGGCCATCCAGCCAAGGCTGCTGATGCCTCCCCAAACTGCAAATCCCAGGATTCTATAGGAAGGAAATGGCAAATAATTCAGTTTCCAACTAGATTATTGGTGTTGCTCTCTGGCTTTTCTTCGTAAACGAAGATTCAGGTAGTGTGGATCTAAATAAGCAATAGGACTGCGAGGGCACCCAACGCGAATTCACCCCTCTCCCGATTTTCCTAACCAAGCCAGGCTTCCTGCCTTGACAAGACTGAGGAGGAGACCCTCCCTATCGCGAAAGTCCCCCGGAGAAAGCCTATTTGGGAGAGGTTTGCATCGCTCGGGGAGCCCCGTGGGTGGGTCCCGTGAGGCTCGGCGACCTTTGGCTCTCTCCCTGGCAGCTTCTTCCCCCCTGGCTGAAAAGGGGCGGCTTCTTTTTCTTCTTCTTCCTCAGCCTTCGTCTTACCTGTTCATCAAATCCCCGACGGCGCCGCGCTTCCCACTCCAGCCGGGCTCCTCCGCTTGCAGTCATCGCCGCCGAGCCCGGACACCATTCATCTCTTCGGGACCTCGCCGAATGGGTGAAAGGAGCCAGGATCACATGGGATCCTCGCACGCCTTTGGTAGCCACCCACCTGCATTCCGGGCGGGTTCAGGAAGGCCAGCAGAGGAGTCAGAAGCCGAAGGGAGGGCCCGTTTGAATCAGCGGCTCAGCAAAACCCATTTTGCAAGTTAGGGTTGTGCTGCTGCTGCTTCTTTTTCTCCTGACCCGGGGGAAAAAAACCCGACGCGCCCGCAACCTTCATTCCACTCCTCTCTGTAACCACCAGTTGAGCAATACAACAACTCCCTGATTGTAGCCACCCATCTAGATTCTAGGAAACTTGCCTTGGGAAGAACAGGGTTGGAGTTTCGTTTTCGTCGGCTGACAAATTGTAAATACAAATCAATTTGAGCGCCGCTGGAAAAAGTAACCATAATATTTCGTCCCCAGTGTCAATTTTTTTTTTTTTGGTTTTACAGTACTGTACTTCATTATGGCATCAATGTAATCAGTGATCTTCGTATTAATGCACAGTAATAATTAGTCGCGTTAATGCCTTTATTTTGGAAAAGGAAACGAAAAGACTGCTGCCACATTAAGGTGCTGTGTACAGTTGTGAAAGCTGGATAGTGAAGAAAGGTGACAGGAAGAAAACCAACTGGGAATGTGGTGCTGGAGGAGAGTGCTACAGATACCATAGACTGCCCAAATGACTAATACAGTAGGACCCCCTGTATCCACTGATTCATTATCCACTGATTCAATTATCCACATGACACAAAACAGCACACCTACCATAGAGTCTTCCTAGAAAATGTGTTCTCTCTAGCCATTTTCTAGGTCCCCCAGGGCAACTTTGTGGTATTTTATTAAACTAGTAGTCCCGCTATTTTCAACAGTGTTTGCTCTTATCCACGGTTTTCAGTATCCACGCCTCCCCCAGAACCAATCCCTAGTGGATAGGGGGGGTCCTGCTGTAGAGGGAGCCTGCAGTGCAGGCAGTGATTCCATCAAGGAAGCCACTGCCCTGAGCTTCCAAGACTGGAGCAGGACAGTTAACAAATGGGGAGCTTGGTGGTCTCTCATTCATAGGATTGCCATAAGTCAAAGTTGACTTGATGGCAGACAACAACAATTTTTTTTGTTTTAGTTTTAAAAGATAGATCTAGAACAGTGGTTTTTAACCAGTGGTTCTTAACCAGGGGACTGCCATGTCCTTACAGTGGGTCCATGAGGGCTTGAAGGCTGCTTGGCCCATTTCCTCCCTGCAGTTGAGTGGCCATGTGACAGGGGTAAAGGCTGGCTTGCTTGCTTGGCCTGTGCATTGCCATTCAATCCACTCCAGCCACAAACTTGCAGGAAGAAGCAGGAGAAAAGTCTTCCCTCCCCCTCCAGTGCTTCTGACGGAAGGTTTAATGGATGGTGTAACATTATTATTATTATTATTATTATTAGGTATTATTATTATTTGGTTCTTAAATCTTGAGTTAAGTGTTGGGGTCCACGGCAACAAAAGATATTTAAAGGAGGTCCCTGGTAAAGAAAAGGTTAAGAGCCAAGGATCTAGAATAAAATCCTGTACAGTACACCAGTTATTCTGGATGAGGGGCTATAGGATTTGATAGAAGCACTAAATGGACAGAACAGGCAAGAGCTTGGAAAAGTTACTTTTGGACTATAAATCTTAGTAAATGTTTGAAGTTGTAGTCCAAAAAAGGATCTTTTTTCCATACTCTGACCTGACATATTTTATTTATTTATATATTGAATGTATAGCCTGCCTTTCTCCCAGTAAAGATCCAAAAGCATGTAGCACAGATATGCAGGTAGAACACCCCAGTGTCAAGGTGAACATTCAGCCCAAGGCTGTTGTCTGAATTCCTTTCCTTTAGAAAATACCTTCTGTGGGTAACAGAAAAGAAAGTGCAACTACATTTTCTTGGTACCATCTGTTTGTGAGATCTTCTGTAGTCACTTGGCAAGCTGAAGAGTACACAGGGACAAATGTTACTTTTTAAAAAAGGAGTATTGTATACTGGAAGTAGCAAACTGTTTGAAGGAATGATAATACTATTGTCATACACCTAATATTTACATTGGCATTCATATAACGAACATGGTTCATCAACACATCATTCTTTGGCAAGGTAGAAGTTTTGTATTCATGAAGTGCTATTTTAATTCATTTAATTCTGGTGTAAGGGGTGTGTACAAAGAATGGTATTCATAACAATGGTCTTTTGTGTTCCATTCTTGCCTTGACAAGGCTGCTAGTCTTTTTGACAATGTGATATGCTTGCTTTACAGCAGGAACTTAAACTACGTACTTTGTTTCTGGCTAGCACCTAGCATGTTGCAATGGCCTTTCCTTGCAGTATCTTTCCCTCTTTGTATTTTGCACTCTTGGGGTAGGATATGCTTTTAGTTGTGGTTGCATTGGGCTTCAAAAGCCCCAAACTTTTCACAGTGCTTGGGTCTTGCTGATTCAAGTGTGACCTGCACTGGCAAATTCCCAGTGCCTGTGATGTAAGCAGGATGATGGAATTACAATAATTGCCAGTACAGGTATTTGTCCACTCCCTTTACAAAAAACAAATGATTCTTTGACAACTGCTGCCTGAGCATACGATGAGGAGATTGATGCCCTCTAGCGAGATTTTAAAGTAAATGCATTTGTTTGGTCTTTTTGGATTACTGTGGCAATTGTTTGATTGCAAAGTTCTTTTTCTTGCTTTATATATGACTTTCTATGTTATGTTTGGAGCCAGTATGGCATAGTGGTTTGACTGTTGGACTATGACTCTGGAGACCAGGGTTCAAATCCCCACTCAGTCATGAAAACCCACTGGGTGATCCTGGGCAAATCACGCACTCTCAAAGTCAGAAAACCCTGTGATAGGCTGCCTTTAGGGTCTCCATAAGCCCGAAACACTTGAAGGCACACAATAATAACATTATGTTTTCAAAATGTGCTTACACAGCAGTGAGTCATCCTGTGCCACAAAATAAAACATTTGTGTGATATCATGTACACATGAAAGTAGAAATAGTACATATAGGCAGTTGTTTATACAGTTGTCCCTTCATATTCGCTGGGGTTTGGTTCCAGGACCCCCGTGGATACCAAAATCCATGAATACTCAAGTCCCATTATATGCAATGGCATAGCAAAATGGTGTCCCTTATATAAGATGGCAAAATCAAGGTTTGCTTTTTGGATTATTATTTTTTAAAGAATATTTTCAAGCCGTGAATACTTAAATCTGTGGTTACCAAGTCCGTGAATACAGAGGGACAACTGTATAGCAATAGCAAATTCCAAGCATGTTAAATCTGTTCCACTGTGTCTAAGCTCCAATATAACAAAACAAATTACTTTCAGATATGAGGCACATACAGTTACACTCTCTATGGGCCATATCATTTAACTGAATAAGGATTTGGTGTGGACAACCTACACATTTCCTTCTGACTTAATGCTATTAGAGTTTTAACATGTGTTTAGGTGCCAAACAGATAAGATATTGCACCTACCTATCCTCCCAGTCATGTTCCATATTATGTGACTGATTGAAGAACTCCTATGATTGATGGGTCTGACCCTTATGCTGCACTAGTGCAGTGATTCTGCTCCATGTATTCACATTGCCAGAATAATGTACATGTTTTGACACTTCTTTGACACCCACTCCAAAATGTTAAAGAGAGCTGAGGCAGCATCTTTTAAGAATAGAGCAATTAAGTCATTTTATTTTCTTTCATCGTGTCTATTATAACTATGAAATTTTCAGCACTAGTAACACTGTGGTAATGATATATGATCAGCAAGACTTATGTGTATTGTCAAGGCATCCATCCTATTGATTAAGCCCTGACTGTGATTTATAAATTGTGAGAAAGAAAGGATGATTAGAAGTGCAAACTTACCCCTGGAACTAGCTTGCTGAAGGAGGTTAAGAATGGGAAGAGGTACCCCTGTGCTGACAGGAGAAAGCACTGGTCCTATTTTTCCTGTGGAAAGCTTCATAAATGAAAAACCACATAGGCTCTACAAAGGATATTGTGTGTGTGGGGTGGGGGGACGGAAAGTCAGGATTTGCTCAGTCCAAAGCCCCACAGATCTTTACGATACTCAATCCTTGCTGTCCTTGAGCAAGCAGGGATCACCAGCATTTTGGCCATGATATTGAGAACACAGCTGCGCGGGGCAGGGCACGTTTCTAGGATGGATGACCATCGCCTCCCAAAAATAGTACTCTACGGTGAACTCGCCACAGGTCAGCGTAAGGGGGGGGGCACCAAAAAAGCAATACAAGGACTCCCTGAAACAACATCTCAGGCTCGGCCAAATTGATCACCAACAATGGTCCTCCCTGGCCTCACATCGGGAGGCATGGAGACACACTATCCACAATGCTGCAGCCTTATTTGAGAACGCATGAACAAGTCTTGAAGAGAAACAACAATGCAGAAAGAATCACAACCCGGAAACATCACCCAAGGAGACCTTCTGTTGTGCTTTCTGCAACTGGACTTGTTTATCTTGGATTGGCCTTTTTAGTCATCAGCGCGCTTGCAGAAAGCGCGGAATGAGTCCTTCTTCGCAAATTTGGTTTGCGAAGAAAAGCCAGAGAGAGAGACTCTCCCCTACATAATTTATACCAGACAGGATGTAACAATATTTACTCTGAGTAGCCTAAGTTAACAGGAGTGTGGTGTGTGTTTATGTGCCCTCAAATCACAGTATTCGTTGGCAGTCTCCCATCCAAGTACTAACCAGGGTTGATCCTGCTAAGCTTCCATGATCAGATGGGACCTTGTGCCTGTAGGGTATTTAGGCAGGTTTAGTCTTTATAAAATCTCTTCACAAATGTTAAATTAGAAATCAATCAAACAAAAACACAGCTGTGTTGAATACTACTTTTTTTACAGGGCAATCCTCATCACTGCAACACCATTTTTTAAAAAGAGTTTCAGGAAATTACAGGACAGACAGCTTTATGTCTGTTGCAGGTAAAATCATCAAACACATTGATAGGCCTTCGGTCTGATCCAGCATGGCTCTTCTTATATGCTTAGAAGTATACCCCGCTAAGCAAAATGGTTAGTGTGTGTTGGATTGAAACCTTAGTCTCTTTAGGATTAATTTTGAATTTTTTCAACTGAATTCTCTCTTTGTATGCGTACATATAACAGCAATGAAGAATTACAGTTGTCCTTCACATTTGTGGGGTTTAGGGGTGGAGCACCTCTGCAAAAGTGACAAAAACACAAATAAGTTAAGCCCTGCCCCCAACCTACGTCCTACACTACAGTATTGTAGACTCATCTCCCGCCAACAGAACTGCTGATACTGCCACTGTGGTAGCAACACCCGCCCCCTGGCACACAAACCATGCCCCTCAGCCACACCCGCCTCCCTGCCAGCTCTCCCTCTCTCTGCCCTGCCAACAACACAACTCCAGCTTGCTTTCTTACCTTGCACCAAAACAGTGCTGCCCATTTAAAACAGTAAAGTTGCTCCTTTCCCAAACCAAAGCTAAAAGCTGGAACTGTAGCAACACCTACCCCCCATGCACAAATCACGCCCCTCACCCACACTCACTTCCCCACCAGCTCTCCCTCCCTCTCTCTGCCTTGCCAACAGCACATCCTTACTGAGTGTTTTAAACGGGGCAGTGTTGTTTTAGTGCTAGGTAAGAAAGCAAGCTGGAGTGTTTTGTTGCCAGGAAAGGAGAAGAGGGGAGAAGGTGGGGTCCAAGAGTTTGAGTTAAACTCCAAGAGGTGGGGTCTTGGAGTCTGAGCTAATTGAGCAGCCACTACAAACTGTGAATATGCAAAACTGTAAATGTGAAGGGACAACTGTATTTTAAATCATTGCAAAGGCAGAGTTGGAAATCAATTTCCCTCCTACATTCTTAATGAAGAAATAAAGCAACCAATTTGAACTGCTTTGCATCTGAAGAAGTGGGTTGTAGTCCATGAAAGCTTATGTTGAAATAAACTGGTTAGTCTTAAAGGTGTCACAAGACTCCTTTCTCCCTTCCTCCCCTCCTTTTATCACTATATGTTCTATTTCTCAAAGAAGTAGCCATGTTAGTCTCTTGAAGCATAAAAAGGCGGAAGGAAGGGGGAGGGAGAGGGTGTTACCCAAATTACTTGGGGTTCGTGGGAACCCCACTTGTGTCAGATATTAATATGGGGGAATTTTAATTAGTTCAATAGGGCAGTGAGAGGCTGGGTAACTACGGAATCTTTTGACCTTTGTATGCTGGTACTAAGTGATGAGACTCACAGCCGGGGGCGGGGGAGGGGTTTTATTTAAAAATAATCACAGGAACATACACATGCATCCACTTAAGCTTCAAGCAATTGCACAAGGTTAGTGAAGAACAGGAGGAAGTATTGGGATAAAGGAATAGAATTCAGGATGATGGGCTATATTATACCTGTCCAAAGAGCAGAGATTCATGCAGAGAAGAACTCTGGCTATGCACGCTGGATGACACAGCAAGCCAACAGAGTGATGGCCTCTGGGAAACTGAGTACACTTTGGGGGATGATATTTATATTCGATATTCCCCCTGAAGGAGTGTTTTGAGTGGAATAGAATGTTTGCTGGAGTTTTTAATATTACAGATTCTGCATTCTCCCTCCCAAAATAGGTACAAAGAACAGAGAGATTGTATTAGAAAAAAATGATTGTGAAGCATAATTTTTTTTTTAACCAGCAAATGCAGTTCACTGTCTTTACATTAAAGTATGAAAGATTTTGCTAATTTAAAATTTATGTCAAATCCCATAGTGTAGTTCACAATGAATACTCCTAGTCCACTGTTCCTGTACCTTCATGGTCTATATACAGTAATTAACTACTATCATCATCATCGTCATCATCATCACCATTATCACAAGAGCGTGTTTATATTCCTTGTCAAAGATACCTCATGCCTTTCAGATTGCTGCAAAGATCAATAGAATGAAATTGTCCCTTGCCAGATTTCCCAGCATGCAAAATCAAGCCTTTGGTTACATGCAGGAACACCATCACCATGTCTAGCCACAGAAGCCAACTTCAATTGCATGCAGATTTGTTCTACTTTTCCATATTCAGAACACTTTCAAATTGCGCAAGAAAACATAAATTAGATCAGGCTTTAGGCTTCTACAATTTGAACGGAACGATGCCTTAGTGAAATTAACTATTTAAGGAGCATAGTATATTTTGGTTAGTAGACTGGGGCACGATTTTGGCTTTCCTGTTCCTTCAGCCACGGTAAAGAGCTGGGCGATCATCTGTCACAGCCTCAGGTAACATGTCATACATACACAGCAGAGATGTACTGCAACATTTTATTGCAGGGCCACATAAGTACATATTAATAGTGATTCTCAGATTGCCAGTCTCTGTGATAAAGCTAAACAATTGAATATGCTGGGATGAATGGTCTTACAGGGGCCCTTTTTAGTGTTCAAATTATCATTTCAGCTGTGAAATACACAATTAAATGTTCTCTTCTTCCCTTAAGTGCTTTATATCTGCTTGAATTGCTGTCAACCCCAGCCAGCATACCCAGTGCTGATGAACTGAATTCTAACAGACTCTGGAGATGCTGTACTATGCACACCCCTTATATTGGATACTCGAAACATGTGAAGTTTTGCACTTTAAATTAACTGAAATCATGGCACCAGGAATCTGCTGTGCTGGTGCTAAACACAGTTACTTGGAAGCTAGCGCCATTTTGTTGTAAAAGAGATAATATCTATTTAAAATAAAAAATAAAATAAAATGAATATTAAGAACTCTTCTTGAAAATAATCTTTTTAAATGCCTGTCCTGGCCCAGGTTCTGACATTAGTCCTGTTTTGTGGCACTCATTTGTAGCCACTCTTTGGTCACTGAGAGGCAGTATTGGACTATGAGCCCCTAGATCTGTGCCAATGTGTAGCTCTAACTGTACCGTGGACGGTCCCTATGTAGCCAAAAACTGCCACCAGTTGTGCAGAAGAAAGGCTGGGAAAATTGACAAAATAACTGCAAAATAAAGTAACTGCAAACAACAACAACAACAACAACAACAACATAGATTCTACTCAACACAAATCGTTTAATGAACACTGAGTAGGCTTAGAAGGCATGCAATGTGTGTGTACAAGGGGGGAGAATGGAAATGGGGCTCAGGGGTAAGGATTAAAGTTAGCTGGAATTCTGATCAGAAGCATTTAACGCTGCAAACTTTGTTACTGTTCTTACTTGTGGGAGTATGTTGTCCAAAAAAGATACTCTAAAAATTGCACTGGGCCTAATGTAAACACCTTGCATGTACATAAACAGATCTTTGGATGCTAGGCAACTTTTTAAATTCTATTTCTACCTTGCTTTGTTATCAAAGTCATCAGAACAGTTTGCATATGGAATTAGAATATTTTCAAATAATACACTACACAAAAACCTATTAAACATCATTTAATAGGAACCGCCTCCTGCCATACAATGGGAACTGCCTCCTCCCATACAATCCTCCCTGTGCACTCCGGTCCTCTGGGAGGAATTTGCTTCAGCCACAAAAATCTAGGCTGTCTGCAACCTCCCAGAGGGCCTTTTCGGTAATCGCCCCCAAATTGTGGAATGGCCTGCCAAACGAGATCCGTCAGATGACGAGCCTGAGTAGCTTTAAAAAAGCACTAAAGACAGATCTCTTTCGGCAGGCCTTTCCTAATTAGTTCCCAGCCTCAGGGGCTCCTGGCCCTTTTTAGTCTGCTGGCTGTTTATTATTTATTATTTATTATTTTATTGTGATTTTATATCAGTTGTTTTAATGTATTTGGTTTAATGTCTTTTTATGGGGGAGGGCGGGGGTGGGTGGTTTTGGGGAATTTTAATTTGTATTGGTATTTTAATTTTTGTAAGCCACCCCGATTGTTTTTAACAGAGGGGCGGGATAAAAATAAATTATTTTCACCATCATCATCATCATCATCATAAACAGGAAGTGTTGTTGTTGGATTTCTATGGGTGACTCCAGGATTCAGATCCTAACTCAGCAATTAAAGTTAATGTGCGACCTTTTGCCAGTTACCATCTTTTTAGTCTAAACTACTGCATGGCATGGTTGGACTAGGATTCTGGGAGACCAGGTTTCAAATCCCCACTTGGCCATGGAAACCCACTGGGTGACCTTGGGCAAGTCACACTCTCTCAGCCTTAGGGGAAACCAATCTCAACTCCTAGTCTGAACAAATCTTGCCAAGAAAATCCTGTGATAGACTTGCCTTAGGGTCACCATAAGTAAAAAATGACTTGAAGGCACACAACAGCAACAAGGCTCACAGGGTTGTACGCCACACTGCCCTCCTCTATTATTTCTTTTTAACTACAAAAGGAATGTAGTGTATAAAAATAAACCAAATGAACCTTAAAACCTATTTCATATAGAAGTACAAAATTAAGTTACTCGTCTTAACATTTAACTGCATCAAATCTTCAGTTCCTTGTTACCTATATGTAAAACCTTTAACAGTCCAGTTCTGACAAAGGTATTAGGATTATCACAATTTTTTAAAAAATTGGCTTCTTACTTGTAATAATATTGAGACAGATGATACTCCTCTTGTACAACACCTCCAAACTTGGAAGCGCATTACTTGTTGAAAGTCTGCCTGTAATGCAAGGGGGTTGTTGGAGGTCCAGTGCCCCCCCCCCTTTATATAGCTGGTAACCTGTATTCTGAAACACAAGTATGTCACACAAGATAGCAGTGCTGTGAAGGGTCCACAGTTAAAATTCTGGGAGGAAGGTGCTTTACTGTTGTTCTAATGAGAATTCTGGGGGAAATTCCAGCCCCGCCTTCACTTTGTCTTCCCAGTCCTACTCTTTCTTTGCTTTGAGTTCTCAGTTTTGCCCCATTTAAAAACATTACTTATTTCCTCCTTCACACCAACTCTATCCACTTTCTGCCTGAAAGTCCTTTTCTGCCTTAGGGTATGATGCTGAGAGTCTTCATCATGGCTGCTGCTACTACTTCTGGAGGAACTATGAGACAAATATAATGTTTTAAGAGGTATTTGAAACATATAGCAGGTCTTCTCTATTTCTGTCCTGAGTACAAACATAATCGTATACAAGTTTCAACACTGTTTCTGCACATTACTTGCAATAATGCAATTTTATCATATAGTTTTGATTTATTTGGCAAAATTCCACAACACCCATTAGTTTAGTGAGGGGGAAAGTACCGTAGTTTATAATTCAACCTTACATGGTTTTAAATGATGTTACAGTATATTGTTTTAGACTATTTATGTTTTAATAATATTTAGTATTGCCAAAGGCAAAACTGGAGATGGTCTCTATACCTTTAATGGTTGTATAGAAGAGGGGAATTTTGTCAGGTGTTGTTTGTCAAACAATCAGGTAACAAACACCTGCTGAAATTCCCGCCTCTCCACATCCATTAAATGTATAGGAACCTCTCTAGTTTTCACTCTTGGTAACCGTATAATAGGGTAACTTGTGTAATATTTTAACTTTTTAATTATGAATTTTAAATTAATGTACCCTGTTTTGATCCATGTGTGAACCATCTTGGGTCCCACTCAGGAAAATGGTGATATCTTAAACAAACAAACAAATAAATAAAATGTTAAAGTCCCTGAACTGATAATATAAATGTTGCCAAATGAATCAAAACTCCATGATGAAATGGTAATGAAACTGTGAACAAGCAAATTTAAACAATGGTGATATTTATGTAAAGTGAAGTGTATACTGGGACTGTATACACTCGGGACTGACAGATAACTTAAAGATATTTTTTATTTCTTAAAGAAAACACTATGATTTATGGTATCTCCTTTGTGTAGTACTGATACTTGAGAGAACAATGGACTACAGCTGCAGTTGTCTTTCCCAACTTGAGGTAAAATAGGAGATTCAGGCTTTATAGGCCTTTACAATTTGAATGGAAGGATGCCTTAGTGATGTTAAATATTTGAGCAGCATACTATATTTTAGTTAGTAGGCCAAGTCAAGACTTTGGCTTTCCTGTTCCTTCAGCCTAGGTAAAGAGCCAGGCAATCTACAGAAGGCTTGAGGCCTGCCAATCTTGTGAAATTTTGAGGCCAGCCAATTGTAGGTTCTTTCTCCTCTGAAGATACACTTGTGGGTCAAATCTTTAACAGGATATTTGCTTGGGGTGGGATTCAGTGGGATGGGAGGAAGAGGCCAGTACCTTTTCCTGTCCTGCCTTTTTCAGTGTGGAGGTCTGCCCCCCCCCCCCGTGTAGTGTGGTGGCTAGATGAAGGGAATAATAATTTCATCTACTGTGCTCCCAACATCCTTGAAGGGGGACAGAAATGCCTTGTTGAGGGAGGGAATCTCGATGCTCAGCTGTGTTTCTTTCTGTCTTCATTTTCTTGTGCAGTTAGGCCTAGCACAGGGATTTGCAGAGCTAGCACTACCTACAAGCAGTCGGGTGGCTGCCTCAAGCAGCAGATGCTGAGGGAGCAGGGAGGAGCAGTGAATTGTTGTGGGAGAAAACCGCATGTGCTCACCTGCCTCACATTCCCTAAGTGGTCCAGCCGCCCTCAGATGCACTACTAGAGAAGTGCTTCTCAGGCTGTCTGATGAAGGTAACTTTTTCCCCCTCATATGTCAGGGACTGGTGTTATATTTGTGTCCGTTGGCTAGAACTATTTCTTTCTTTCCTGGAAACTCTCCATGTACCGGAAGCCAATGAGTTATGGACCACCAAGATCCAGGGACTACCACTTTGAGTAGCATTGCACTAATGGATGCTGTTCCTTCACCAATGTTTCTTCTGTAGGTAGAATGAGGAGAATAGGCATTTTATCAATTATCCAAGGTAGCAAGATGCCCTAGGCTAATCCTGGGGATTTGGCTGCTTTATGCTATTGGAAAATGCCAGCTAATATAGTTATTTATTTTGGGGGAGTACAGCTTAAGCACATGGAACTTGGCTACTCATCTTTAAGTCTGCCAGAGTAAGGAGGTAATGTAAAGGACTGTTGCTTTTCTCAGTGTGAAAAGCAGAGAACAGTGACTCTTTTGGATTCATATCTAAGCAGAATAATTAAGCTATTACTTAGGTCCTGTCTATAGGGTCAAAATAATACAAATGCAATGTGAAAGAATTGGTGGTCCAAACGATAATTCGCACAAATACATGTCATTCAGAAGGGGAGCAGCCAAATCCACGCAAAGTCTGTGTGCGTTGCGTCCAGGGCTTTGTATGGATTTTCTGAAAAGCTCCATATGACTTCTGAATGTGCGACCATTTGAACACTCGTGTTCGCACAGATATGAACAGGCAGTGTAATCTGATTGGCTGGATGAACACAGGGGGTGGGGCTAGCAAAGAGGGAAAGCGGCTGTGGCCGCCATGTTGGATTTTTGGCTAAGCAAGGGCCCGGTAAGTCGATCAAACGATGATCTCATACTTTAAAAAAAATTATTTATTTGTAAATACGAAGTGCTGCTTGTGTGCACCCTGGGAAACTGTTTTTTTTTTAATTGGTGGTGGCAGATTTAAAATCGCGAGTAAATCTCTCATGGCCGTCATCTGGCTAGGGGGTCATGTGGAGTTTAGGGGGGGTTCTTTTGGTTGTGTAGACAAGTCACAGGGCTAGCTGCTTGAAAGCGCCTAACTCCTATGTAGAATTGGACCTGTGCCTGGTAGAACTAACATAAACACAACAGGTGTGGCTTGCCAAGACCATAACCTTCTCGGGGGAGCTGAGTTTCATGAACGCCACTATGGGTATAAATTAAGATTAGCTTCCTTTTTGTCTTAAAAATCTTTCTACTTTTCTGAAAAGGAAACTATTTTCCTTGTCTACAACAGTGCTTCCCAAGCCTGGATCTCAGCCTCCTGTTTTAAATGGACTCAGGAGTAACATCATGGTCCCTTTATTTTTTCAAACCCAGACATTTTAAAAAGTTTCATTTTCTTCTAGGTTAAGATGCCAGAAACATGGAGCTTGGTGGAAGGGCTATTGAATAGCTCACATAAATCAAAGGAGTAGAGTTGATGCCAAAGAGATAGGAGTCTTTTCTTCTTTAAGAGGAGTGCATTTAGTAGATTTTCTGGTTTGAAGATTATTGTTGTTGTTGGTATCAGCATTAGCATTTCTATGTTTTATTTAGGTGATGATGACAGAAGAATTGTGTAGTTCATTATAATGACCACTGGATGACAGTATAATGTTTAAGACAAAACTCTTTTCTACTGTAGACAGATTGCAATGTGATCAGATATTTTGACAAGTAGCAAATACCTTAAAGGCACCATATCCTGTTTGATCTTGGAAGCTGTGCAGGGTCAGTCCTGGTTAGTACTTGGATGAGAGACCACCAACGAATACCAGGTGCTGTAGGCTGTATTTCAGAGGAAGGAACTGGGAAAACCACCTCTGAGTATTCCTTTCCTAAGAAAACCCTTTGAAATCATGGAGTCATGGTAAGTTGATAGGTGATTTGAAGGCATGTGTGCAGGCATACACCCTCCCTCCTATTCCGGTTACTATGACTCAGCCATCTGAACTGTGTATTCTCCAAATGTATTGGACTATAGCTTTAGTTATCCTCAGCCAGTGAGGCCAGTTGATATTTTGAATGAATCCTCAAAACAGGTTTGTTGAGTGTGTTATGACTCATAGGAGAGGATTCCTATAAAAATATTCTCTAAATAGTAACCACAACAAAAAGTTGTGCTAATGATGCCTGGCCAGTATAAAAGAGAGAATGCTGGACAGGATGCTTGGCTTGATTTAAAAAAACCAACACTCTTCTTACAGGTTTAATTTTCTGAAACAAAATTGTCTTCCCAGATGTACTGTAGGCATTCAGTTACTTGGTTGGTGACATTCATAGACTTAAGCATATCTCATGAATCAGGGTATAGAAGAGAATCAGTGTTCTGGGATTAGGCACTTCAGTTTACTCATACAGGTCCTTCTTAGTTTACATGTGCAAGTATTGTGCTTTTAAAGATTCCCCTTTTCACTGTACACTTAACAACAACAACAACAGTTACTGACAATAAACTTTATTTATATTCTGCCTTTTCCCCAAACCTGGGACTCAAAGCAGCTGTCAAATTAAAATAAATACAGTATAGTTTAAACATGCAAAAGGTCAGCATTAAAGTGGAATTAAACTATCAGTAATATTAAAAACAATTTAAAACATACAGTTAAAACGATTAAAAGCAATTAAAACAGTATTGCACTCCCTTACAAATTTAATTTTTAAAACACCTTCAGTCCTCAAAAGCCTGTCAGAATAATAATAATAACAATAATAAAAATTCCCTGTCAGAGGAAGAAAAACAAGGAGGGCACAATTTAGTAAAGGAATTCCAGAGTCTAGGGAAGCCATCAAGAAGATGGTTTGTGTGGATCAGGATTAGTGTACACAAGTGTAGGAGGTTAAAATCTTTTCCCCCTGCTGGTCTTCACCCAAAATATCCCCCCTCCCCATGTATAGAGCTATAGGCTCTATGGAGTCCCCCCCCCCTCTTAAGCCTCACATGGATTCCCCAAATTTGTAAATAAAAACCAGCTGGGATTGGTGAAGTTTTAAATTTGTATATACTGGGCGCAGTCCAGGTAAGTACCATAAATGCTTACTGAAGAGTAAAAAAGGACTATGTAGCTGCATGCTATACATTTAATATAGTGTGTATTTTCAGCCTCATTTTCTCTATGAAGGAAATCCATTAGTGGACTCTGTACTGTATTTTCATGACAGTTTAGCAAGCATTCTTATGTTCTTGATCCAGATGTTCTTGTGCTTCAGTCTATAGAGTAACTTTAATCTTTAAATATATATCTAAGCTATTTCAAATTCATGCTTAAAATCCATTTAAAGTGCAACTATGACAAACATGTCTATATACAGGTACCTTTATTAATGACAAAGCCATTTTTTTCCTGCATAATGTATGCAGCAGATTTCTGCTATACTTTATTGATCTTAGCAAAGAAAAAGTGAAGAGAGATATCAATATGAGGACAAGCTCATTATATTTTTAGGGGATATAGAAATGTTAGATAGCGTCTGAGAATTTGAACAGCAGCAAGTGATCCAGATGTATCTGGCAACTGCCATCTAGGTATATTATTTTAAAACAAACACCAGCACTCAAGACAGAGATCAAAGACTTGCCTAAAGATTTGATTGCCCAGGAGCCAGTAAAACAGAGGGGTTGTCTAGATGAGAAGATATAATGTTGATTCTTGCATGTAAATGCAAATTTACAGCAGTGTTAATTTGTATCCACGGTCCTTTGGCAAAAATTGATTGTATGCAAAGCTATCGGTGTTTGAAGTGCACTCCTGCCTGAGAATCAAGATGGTGGCTGTGTAAATTACAGCATGTTATTATTCTCTGCACATTGTTGCTGCTGCACAGTATTTTTTAAAATGCTATTTGGTTGCCTCGGTGCAGCCAAAAAGCACATGATCGATAATGTGAAACTTCAAAATGGTGCTTCTGGCCACTTCCTTGCCAGCAAGCCCCCAACCCCATGCACATCTGACCAATCCACTCTCCACTTCCGCCCTCACCAAGAATGCACAGTGTCCCGAACTGGATGTCCAAATGAGCGGTAATGCACATTTCCACTCATTATTTAAAAACCAAATACTGTGAATCTCATTTGCAGTGTGTTGGGACAAAAGGTATTCTCCTTGCATTCTATGAAGAGTATTTTCATTATCTAGACAACCCCAGATTCATCTGGTAGCAGCAGTAAGGGACAAGTGAAAGCTTCTCTTCAGGGCTCGTGAAAATTGGAGCATAGCTATATTTGTTTTTAAAACACACATACACTTGACTCATACTACTAACCCAATGAAAGATTCCATGGCTAGCCCCATAACTGCTGATTCCCTCCCTCCACCTGCCACTAAGGACTTTTTCGGACGAAGAAAAATAACGCAAGCAGCCTCTCCAGCTGCTTTCGTGAGTAAAAAAATCAATGAAATATGACGCCCAGCTCTCCCTGCGGTACCGCAACAGTACCGGCAGGGGCGAGCGTCATACGAAAGGGGCGCTTTTTCAGCGCAGCAGCCTCGCAAGCTGGAGAGGCTGCTTGCGTTATTTTTCTTCGTCCAAAAAAGTCCTAAGGCTGAAAAGAACAGACTTCCTTTCTGTTGTAGGGATAAGTACCTCCCTGTCTCTGGCAAGGCAGGTAACATAATGTCTAATGTTTCCTGTCTTGACACAGATCGGGCCTGACCCATTTTGTTTGCCAGAACAAAAGCAACCCCCACACCTTGTTTGTTTTGCTAAAATAAAAACCAAATAGTTCGTTCTGCTAAAATAAAAACCAAAACCTGGGATTACAAGATCAAGGCTTTAGTGTCCTTGATGCATAGAAAGTACAATGAGGTTTCTTAAAAAGCAACACTAGAAGTGGGAGATATCCAAAGAGACTTTGCATATGCCAGAATGTATATACTGTATAGCAATTTTTCAGTTATTCTTTCCGAGGAGCTGCTTTGGCTCTAATATCTTTCTGGCAGCACTGTGACTCCAAAGACTAAACAATCAAGTCATCTTACCACTGGAAAAATAGTGGTAAAAATAATTATTGGTCCCTGAATCTTGAAATTCCTAAATGGCAATGCTGTGTTTATTTACAAATTAGTGGGACTTTCATTTAGACAAATGTAAAATGGATCATATCCTTCCAAAGTGAAATTGCTGCTTATGGAGCCCTTTCTTATTCCTACTCGACAGACAGAAGTTCAATATTTCAATCTGACAGCACTGATCACTTGTTACATGATCAGAAGGGAGGAAAGGGATGTCTCATGTCCATTTCCCTCCTTCACATACCAAACAGCAGATCAGTTCTGTCAGAGCTTAATTTGTTATGCAGTGTGCCTGTGGTGCAGGAGCATGTGCTAGATGCCCTCACTCAGTTCAACACCCTGTACTCAGAGGGAATTTCATAAATGGTACCTTGTTTCTCTTTGTGGATATTTCTCACAGGGTCAGGATTCTAATATTTTAAACTTTTATTTCCTTTATATTACTGTATTTTAAATATATGAATGCAAAACTTTTTTTTCTCACAGTGTCACTATAACAGCTGAATTTCTTCTCTTCTTCCAAGTAAGTACACACTACATTTCAATATTGGTATTGCTGGCTATTCATGAGTGAGATATGGAAAGTTACTTTTTAAAGTAATTAGTTAAGTTAGTGTTCTGAATAATTTTTAGAAATTATTATTATAGTTAGTTTTAAAAGCAATTCTTTACTTACACAATTTTCAAGAGTAACGACAACAATTAGTTTTCAGTTACTTCATAAAATTCTAAATACTACAAGCCTATGGTACAAAACGCACCTCCTATTTACCTTATTGTTCTGTCTGCGCCCACAAAGACCCTGAGATAAGGTGGCACTGGATAAACCAACAGTTGAACCATATGGTATTCTTCCTCCACCATTTAGTGAGACCACCCTCCTGTAACTTTAAAAGATACAGTCTTACCACAGGAGGAATGAAGTTAAGCAATTATATCATTCATTTACAATTATAATGTAATATAGTTATACTTCTGTAATGTAGTTATTGTTGGTGTATTATGCTGTAGGTGTAAGTCACAAACCAACCAGCCTTGTCGAGTAAGGCTGTTACAGCACCATCAGAGGCAAGTGTAGATGATTCAGAAAGCTGAATAGAGGCCCACAGGTTAAAAGGAGCCTGTCCTGGCAGTAACACTGGAGGGGGGGGGTTGTTTTTGATGGTACATGTTGTATTTCTGTGGTGCTTTTGTGTTATTCATCAAGAAGATGGCTTGCAGTGATAAGTTCCCTGTGCACACCAGCCAGGAGGAAAAGTTGTGTGTGGAGCTCTGCAACTGTTTTGGAACTGTGAGAAAAAACTGTAACCCGTTATTTGTAAACTGAAGAGAACTGTATATATCATGTAAAAAACTAAACAATTTGAAACTGTTTTTCTGCACTACTGGTGTCATTATTGAGTGCTCAAACAGAAGAAGACATTTGTCTCTGGTGCTAACATGTTTCCTGATACGTGCACTATAAATCTCCACACTCCAACTGTTTTACATAAGAAGGAACTAATTGCCCAATACTGTGGATCCCTAGAAGAGAAAACTGTAGCAGATATCATGGGTAGGCAGTTATTTTGGAAGCTAAGCAGGGCCAGCCCTGGCTAGTACTTGGATGGGAGACCACCAATGAATACCAAGTGCTGTGGCCTATATATAGAGGAATGGACTGGCAAAACACTTTTGGATATTCCTTGCCTAAGAAAACCCTATTAAATCAATGGGGGTCGCTATAAATCAATGGGTGACTCGAAGGTGCACACCTGTGCACGCACACACATATACACAGAGCAATCAAGAATGTGCTATCAGATTTCATTCTCTTTTTCTTACTTCTTCCTTCCTATAGTGGAGATTTCCCTCTGCTGGCCTAACTGTGGTAAACTGCTTTGCGAGCCCCAACATTAATTGTTTTAGATGGAATTGTACTTTATCTAGGGTCTGAAATTATGATATGAAAGGGATTCCAGAGTGATTAGAGTACCTCTAATCATGGTTAACACTGTTTCAAATGTGGTCACTAACTCTAGTTGACTCTACCAGGAGGTATTTCTGCTTCAGAATAGTGGGAAGGGAAAGGAGAGCAGGAATGAAATAAATAAATAAATAAATAAATAAAAATAAAATTTCACAGCTTGCTTCTGATTGCTTAAACATACTTAGGGAAACAACCTATGTTTTTAGTGATCAGACAGTCAACAGTAATTGAGGGCTGAGATCCTGCATTGTCTGACATAGCTACAACAATGAAAGTCTGTTGTCATAGTTACATCTGCCAATGTCTCTGCCAAACCTTTCTCAAGCCAGGCAGTGCCCCAAATGAAAGTGTTTCCAAGGTGTTGCAGGTCGGGGAATGATGAATGCAGTGCTCTCCTGGTCATGGGGTGTATTGAGCCAGGCAGGTTATGAGACCGCCCCCCTCAGGGTCTTGCTGCAACTCCTCTCTCATTGTGTCAAATGACACTGCGTTGTGATTTCCAGCATCCCAATTTGCAACGCCTCAGAAACCATTCAGCCAGGGTGCTGCCTAGCTTAAGAGTTACGTTTTGGGGATCAGCTTCAGTCAATAATGACCATGATCTCAACAGTTACAAGACTGTGGAGATTTTCACATAGGCTATTTGTCCTGTTGCAGGAATGGAACAGGGTCGCTGAAAGATTTTTCTTTCAGACGATGTCCACCCTGTTCTGTTCCTACATCGTGCCTGTTCTGTTTTCTTCCCATGAGATATTATTCATGGGGATAAGTCGTTATTAAGCACCTGGTTCCGTTTCTATAACGGAACGCGGGTGTGCGAATAGGATCCCTGTCCCTGTTCTGGAATGACAGGGATGGGGGACGAGCTCTGTGGCAGGCACTTCCTGCCACGATCTGGACAGCCAGGAAAGTGGGACCCTTTCCCCCCTCCCCAGGTTGCCTGTTTTATTTTAAACTTATTTTTCTATTTATTTTATTGCTTTGACAGCTGGATTTTTTTTAAAAAAATTCCTTCCTGCTCGTTCTTGCGAGAGAATGAATGGGATTTCCCTTGGCTGGTCGTAAAGGCAGCCTTACGATGGCTGTATTTATGGCCAGCCGGGCAAGGAGGTAGGGAGCCCGTTCCTGGAGTGGAATGGTGGTAAGTGTGTGAACATTTACCTCCATTCCATTGCAGGAATGTGATAGGAAGTGGCGGGACAGAACCGGGGCTTTTGGCCCTGGTATGAAAATCTCCTGTAAGTCTGCTTATAATCTTGTACAGTTGTCCCTCCATATCCATGGATTTGGTATTCACAGATTTCAGTATTCACGGCTTGAAAATATTCTTTAAAAAATAATAATCCAAAAAGCAAACCTTGATTTTGCCAGCTTATATAAGGGACACCATTTTGCTATGCCATTGCATATAATGGGATTTGAGTATTCATGGATTTTGGTATCCACAGAGGGTCCTGGAACCAAACCCCAGTGAATATGAAGGGATAACTGTAAATGATGAACAGGGTACCAGCTATTGTTTTGTCTATACCAGTAAGGAACACAGATGAATTATCATGTCAGACATATTTTTGTCATATAGAATTTCACATGTAATTGAATGTATCACACAATACTACAGAAAGAAAGCCTTTCATTACTGTGGTCTGTGCACTCTTATTATCTGTTTTTTTTTAAAAAAAATTGCAAAAATAATGAAGTATTTCCATGTTTATTAGGAAAATATTTTCTTTTGTTGTTTTTGTTTGTTCCCCTCGTGCTTAATGGAATCTGTCCATAACCTGGTTTAAATCTCTGTATCACATAACTTGTATACCTGAATGAATTTCAGAAGCAAGATTTTTACTTTTCCTTCTGGTTAGTTTGGATCCAGTTATATAATTGTTTATGAAAAGTTTACAGTACAGTTTTGGAGTCTATTGATAATATACAAAGTGTCATTTGTGAACTATTCTAGATAGGGCAGAGACTACATGTTGTTTTTCACCTTTCCTTAGGTTTGTTGTGAGGTATTCCCTGCAATGATACCCATATACAAGTACATTAGCATCACTTGTCCTCAGTGATATCATCCTGCAGGTTTATCTGTTTGATGACATTGTGCTATTCACTATACAATATCTAATTGTGGGATCACTATCTGACTTACCAAGGAGGAAGATAAAACAACAAAGAGGAAAATTTGTGCAAAGAAACAGCCACCAGGTGAAACAGAAACACTGAACAAGATTGAAATAGTTGCAAAATAACCTGTGTAAAGCAGGGTTGGGCAATATACGCTCCACTGGTGCATGTGGCCTCCACCAGTTTTTACAGGTCCTGAAACTACTCACTGCTGATTTTGTTTCTTAAAACAAAGAGAATTGCAGTCCTAGAAGCCTCCCAGAAGTCTCAAAATAAGACCCCATGGCACCTTCTTCTTGTTATAATCTCTTCTCATTTGGGTAAGAAAGCATAATAAGGGGCAATTGTGCGCTGGAAAATCTAAGCTCCAGCAGTAGTTGCCCTCTTTGGAGTCAGAATGGATGGTAAGCCTTGCAATGGTGGGAAGGGCCACCTGTTCTGATTTTAGAGAGAGCGACTATTTCTGGGGCTTTGATTTTCCTGGAGTTAGATTCAAGTGTGAGTAACAGCTTTGAGTCTGGGTCAGAGTAGTCTGAATTTCATGCTCCGCAGCTCTAGGCTAAAATAGTCTGAATCTCATCCAGATTTTTACCCTCCATATAGCCAAGCCCTCCACCTCATATATATCTTCTATTCTGTTATCCTATTGTATCAGTCCATGTAGTTGCTTTTCTGCCTCTATTCCATTGAATGTATTTGACATATTGTAGCATCTGCCCCTTGGCTTGGCTTTGCATTATGTTTTGTAGAGAAGACCAGGCCAGAGACTATAGATAAGTAACTATTATCTCAGTAGTCAGAGAAAGCGAAGAGAGTGTGGGAAATGGTGGGCCATTCGTGAAGCACTGAACTATGAATGCTTAGGACAAGAGTCTTCTTTAAAAAAATCTAACACGTTTTAGGACTCCCCAGTTGCTAATATGATAGTGCTATCAATACTATAAGATCTGGCCCCAACCTCATCTGGTAAAGCTGGTTTGCAGGATAGTGAGATGCAGTAAGGAGTTGTCATCTTTCCTCCCCGTGGCTGTCTCTTTCCCAGATGCCTAATGTTTCATGGGCTTTGGGAAGAAAAGCCAATCAGGTGGCTGACTGGTGTGTGTGTGTGATGGTGGAGACCTCCTGGGAGCGAAAATAAATTGTGGATTTCACTCAGCTTTGCCAGGTATGAAAGGTGGCCTCTGGTGTTCCTCTGACTAGCTGATCTTTGGCTGCCTTCTCTCCAATCTTTTAATAAGAATTTTTTTTTGTGTGTGCTTGTTAATGTCAAACTCTTGTTTGCTTTTTACTGTCACTATTCTGGCAGTATGGCATGGGGCTGGATCCAGTTTAGGGGTATCAGGGCATGTGTGCCCTTCAGCCCTTTGGTGGGGCTTCCCCTTAGGAACTATGGGAGTGCAGGTGACTAGGGTCAGGCCCAGGTCAGTGGCTATTGTACATGCCACTCTCCCAAACCACACAGTAGCTTTGTGCCTGCATGTATTCAACATAGGCCGTTCTGGATTCACCAGCAAGGGGGCTGGCAGGGGAAGGGTATTCATCTGAAAATAGGCAGATTATTTGATCTCATGGATCTCATGGTTCCCCGCTGGAAAGGGGAGCAGACAAGGCTGCATTCTAGCACTCTATTTGTTCAACCTGTATGCAGAAAATATATGCAGAACAGGTTTAAACTTGAAGGAAGGAGAAGTGAAGACTGGAAGAAGGAATATCAACAATCTAAGATATGCAGACGACACTATGCTACTAGCAGAAAACAACAAAGACTTGGAACAATGACTAAAGAAAGTCAAAGAAGAGAGTGCAAGAACACACAATCAAAACACGCCTGACAGATGGCCATCCAGCCTCTGTTTAAAAACCTCCAAAGAAGGAGACTCCACCACACTCCGAGGCAACATGTTCCACTGCTGAACAGGAAGAATGATGACATCATGTGGTAAGGCAGCATGGAAAACAGAATGTTCCTGTTCCCCTGCTGCATTTTTTGGAGTGGCTGAGGACAGGGGGTCTTGGAGATGTCTCATTCATGGGGTCTTCATGAGTTGAAGTCAACTCAAAGGCAGTTAACAACAGCAACCTGATCCCTGGATCTATACCTCATGCCAGGCTAACACTATATCATACAGCTGTTAATAATAAAGTTTTTAAAATCTCCAGCTGCTACAGGTGTATGTGTGTCTTTGCTCCCTCCACCCTTGCCAGCCCCTTTCTGTTAGTCTTGCTATTGCCCATCTGTTGATCTCAGGACATGAACAACTATCTGTAAGTAGAGATTCCATTATTCCATAGAATTACCAACTCTCATTAGGCTAGTTATGTTGTTTTCAATGGCCTACATCCAACATCATGACTACCCTTGACTACCAGTGTGAAAGAATGTTCATCCTTCCCTTCTTTTTGCAGCTTGCTCTGCCGCTTGAAAACTGGCTCTGGAGGGTTCTTATACCCCTGGAGCATATTTTGGAAAGTGAAAGGTGGGCTGTAGTGGGGTGGGGAATAATCCTTTCAGATTTCACTGACAGAAGCAATTCCATCATCAAGTACCTCACTACCTCACTGGATCCTGTGTGTGTATGTGCCTCCAAGTCACCTGTCGACTTATGGTGACCCTGTGAATTTCATTGTGGTTTTCTTAGGCTAGGAATACTCATATGTGCTTTTGACAGTTCCTTCCTCTGAAATATAGACTACGTCATGTGATGCTTTGGAGGTCCCCTATGTGTATACACCCCAAGAACTCCAGAGTTAATCTAAAACTCGCTGCCACCACCCATTGACTTTAACCCTTTCCTAGTAACCCAATGGGAAGTTACAGGGTTCAATTTGTGCTTCCCACTCTGACCCTGCACCTTTCCCCACCTCTGTGGGAAGAAAGCCAAGCAAGGCATGTGAACAAGAAGTGTACAGAAGGGAAAGATTTAAAGGAAGTTATTCTAAGCAGAAATTACATAGCAAGTAAAGGTTTCTCTTCCAGAAAAGGCTCCTTCCTTCCAGGTACATTTAGAAGTTACAAGTTACAGATAAGTCTAGTCATTCCAGCCAAGTTCATAAAATAAACATACAGTGTATTCCGGCGTATAAGATGACTCCCCAATTCTTAAGTTAAAATATAGAGTTTGGGATATACTCGCCGTATAAGACTACCCACCACCACCCAGCCTCCCCGAAGCCGCAATCGGGCTCCCGATCGTGGCTTCAGGGAGGGCTGGTGGTGGCTGGAAAGCCTCCCCCCTCCAGCCATCCACCCTTCCACCCTCCCTGAAGCCTCCCCAAAGCTGGCTGACTGGGGAATCATGAGAGTGGGGAATCTCCCCAGTCAGCCAGCCACCTCTCGCGATTCCCCAACCCGCGAAGAGGCTGGCCAGCCTCCTTGCGATTTGGGGAATTGCGGGAGATGGCTGCCTGCCTGGGGAGAGGCTCAGCCACCTCCCGTGATTCCCCAACCCACGAGGAGGCTGGCCAGCCTCCTCGCGAGTTGGGGAATTGCGGGGGATGGCTGGCTGGCTGGGGAGAGGCTCAGCCCCTCCCGCCCAGCAAGGCTTCCCCCCCATACAGCCTCACTGGACGGGGGGATCTTCTCCATGACTCAGAGTCCCCCCGTGCAACCTTGCTGGGTGGGAGGGGGTCTTCTTCGTGACTCTGAGTCACACATAAGATGCCCTCCCGCCCAGTGAGGCTTCCTCCCGTGCAGCCTCGCTGCGCAGGGGGATCTTCTCCATTACTC
The DNA here is from genome assembly GCA_030847615.1 of Gambelia wislizenii. Classification (NCBI taxonomy): domain Eukaryota; kingdom Metazoa; phylum Chordata; class Lepidosauria; order Squamata; family Crotaphytidae; genus Gambelia; species Gambelia wislizenii. The sequence continues at coordinate 375,062,817 of JAUMIR010000001.1, forward strand.
AGAGTCACGGAGAAGACCCCCTCCCACCCAGCGAGGCTTCCCCGCGTGCAACCTTGCTGGGCGGGGGGAGTCTTCTCCGTGACTCTGAGTCACAGAGAAGATGCCCTCCCGCCCAGCGAGGCTTCTCCCCCCATGCAGCCTCACTGGGTGGGGGGATCTTCTTTGTGACTCAGAGTCACAGAGAAGACTCCCTCCTGCCCAGTGAGGCTTCCCCCTGTGCAATCTTGCTGGGCAGGGGGAGTCTTCTCCATGACTTTGAGTCCCAGAGAAGATACCCTCCCACCCAGCGAGGCTTCCCCCCATGCAGCCTCGCTGAGCAGGGGGATCTTCTCTGTGACTCAGAGTCATGGAGAAGACCCCCTCCCACCCAGCAAGGTTCCCCCCCCCCCCCGTGCAGCCTCGCTGGGTGAGTGGGGATCTTCTCCATGACTCAGAGTGACGGAGATGACCCCCTCCCACCCAGCAGGGGTTTCCCTCCCACGTGCAAGCTCACTGGGTGGGGGGATCTTCTCCATGACTCAGAGTCACGGAGAAGACCCCCTCCCACCCAGCGAGGCTTCCCCCCGTATACCTGGCATATAAGACAACCCCTGAGTTTTCAGGAGATTTTGCAGGGTTAAAAAGTCATTTTATATGCTGGAACATACGGTAAGCCCTAATGTGATTAAACTAGACCGTTCCCCAATCTACTTACAAGGGTGCAGTCCAGATGTGGGGATTAGGAGTCTGGGCCTTTTGGCTCAGCCTCTACCTATTGTCCCCCATAGCTGGTATGAGAGTCCCCCTGGCTCAGGCCTCTCTTTGTTCTCCTTGTCTTGTGGCAGTATTTATCACCTCTTCTCAGAAGCATCTCAAAGATTGCTTCTGCTGCACATCTTCATTGGTCAGCTATCCCTCATGACCTGTGACTCCTTCAGGATGCTGACCCCCAATAAACTATAACTTTATTCTTAACACCTAGTTAACCCTTTGTTTACCTGGCTGGCTGTGCTGCCCAGATAATGGGAGAGCCCATTATCACATAGCACCTGGTATTAATTGGCAGTCTCCCATCCAACTACTAAGCAGGGCTGACCCTGCTTAGCTTCCAAGATCAGATGGGATATGGTAGATCTTAGCCAATGAATTTTTTGCCAAGAGGCTAGGCTGGTGGATACATGTGCCAGGACTTTCTCTGTAGCAGCACTCTGGTTGTGGAACTCCCTTCTAAGGGAGGTCAGGCTGACTCCATCCTCTTTAAGTTTATGGCAGGCAGGCAGTGAGGATTTTGCTATTTTGCTTGGCCTTAAAATTAGGGTTCTCCACTCTGCCTTTTTAAAAAGTCCAACTGGTTTTAGAGTTATTTTAAAAGAGACATCTGGTGTGTTTTGATTGGTTTTTAGTTCTTTATTTAATATTTTAAAAGTGTTTTTACCCGTTGTGCATCCCTTCAGGGGTCCTGGTGGATTGAGAGGTGATAAATAAATGCCATAATCAATCAATCAATCAATCAATCAATCAAACAAACAACATAGCTATTCCCAGTATGGAAAGGGTTATGTTATATTAGCCTACTATATAGCTTTTAAAGATGAACAAACTGAGAAGAAGGAGGTAGCAATCCTATGTAATTGATTGCTTAATTGAGATTCAAACACAGACTTTTAAGAGCTAAGTACTCAAAGCTCTCTGCCTTGATGGGTAAATATGTTAGATTTGCTTTCATCAGACCCCCCCCCTTTTTTAAAAAAAATCTCAAGTTATTTCCATTGGCTACATGGAGAAGTGTGTGAATTTTTGAAAGTTCTTAAAAAATGTAAACCAAACAAAATTTTCACCTATCCTTATAACAGTAGAAATCTATTTGCTATAGTTTTACCTTTCTACTATCAAAGACTTTTTAGCCCTCATATAACCAGCTTCATTAGTATAAACATATGTGTCAAAGGTTAGAAAAATAGTTGTGAGGAAGCTGAAAGTGATATTTCTGTGAATCCTGTTTATCAACCATATGGAATACAGTACAGTGTTTTTATGATATCTGTAGTACTAGAATTGTTGTGTAGTGGTTTGAGCATTGGACTACAACTCTGGAGACCAGGGTTCAAATGCCCTATTCCTCTGTCCCAATTTCCCAACTCTATTCCTCTATCCCAGTGCTTCATCTTATTCTTCGTCTGCCTTGTGTGATTGCTTGAAGCCTGAGTGTTGGTGTGAATGCTTCAGAGATTATTTTTCAATAAAAAACATTTTTATTTTATTTCCTGGCTGTGAGTCTCGTCAGTTAGTACCGGTATATATAGGTCAAAAGATCTTGTCATTACCCAGTCTCTTGCTGCCATTTTAAGGTAATTAAAAATTCCCCATATAAATATCTGGACACATGTGAGGTTTCCACTAACCCCCGTAATTCGGGTAATAGCCCACTCGGCCATGGAACACCACTGGGTGACCTAGGGCAAGTCACATTCTCTTAGCCTCAGAGGAAGGCAAAGGCAAACTCTCTCTGAACAAATCTTGCCACAAACCTGTGATAGGTTCAACTTAGGGTTGCCATAAACTGGAAATAACTTGAAGGCACACAACAATAAAGAATAGTAATACTTAAGACAACACTTCCTTTGGATTATTATCTTCTTAGGAGATGGATGGGGCCAGATGCAGCCCATAGCAGTTGGCCACCCAGCCCACAAACTTTTGCTGTTATCTCTTATCACTGATCAGAGACAAGAGGGTACTTAAGGTATTTAAAGGTACTTACATTTTAACTGCCCTGCATGGAATTGAGCTGTGCTTTCCATACAGGAAAGCTGTTGCATGGAATGGAATTTGGCCCCCAGATAAATAAACGGCTCTCCTGCCAGCCTCAAATTAAAAAAAAAAAATCAATCCCTGTCTCTCACAGAACCCCAAGTGACCTCTTGTGGAAGCCTAGGGTTCCAGGGAACCCTGGTGGAGAAACCTTAGAGGATAATTTTGATATTGCACTAAGTTAGATCTCATCTGAAGACAATAAAATTTAAGCAACCTAAATTATGTGTTTTTTGGGAGGCAGATCTGAAACCTGTGTTTCTAGAATAAGTGACTAGTGTTTCTAGAACTACAGTCCCATGGGGAGCAATTGCTCACAACAAATGCACATCTATAAATATTCATAAAAGGGCATTGCAGTTTAAATAATTGATTTAGCCTGTACTGAAATGCCATCAATTACAGGTTCTTTAAAAGATAAATAACAGGAGATATTGGTGAATTCCTTAGATAAAAATAATAGTATTTTTTTAAAAGACAAATGTATGAAAAAAATGAAATTTTAAAAAATGTGAGAATAATTATAAAATATTGATATCTGTTGTGCTTGTGATGTTTGGTTGTTTTAAGTAATATCAAATCCTTCTAGTTGTTATTGCAGTAAAATGATAGTGTGAAATTGATGTTGTTATAGTATAACAATAAGGACGTGACTCATGTATTTTATGTACACATGCATTCAACTGTAGTGACAAATGGCTTCATGCTGTGTGATTAAATGCATATTAGCGTTTGCCCGAGGCATTTGATTATTACCATCTTTACTTCATTACATTTCCACACTGTATGGCCATATAATTTATAAGATAATACAGACATCACTTTGTTGCTGATAGGAATTATTCTGTTTTATGGATGGTGTCCTTTAATTTTGCCTTTCATGGATTATAAAATTGGTTAATATCTGCTGAAGTGAATCACTGGAGAAGCAAATAAAGATGTTGGCCTCAGGTCACAATGTCATTTGTGATACTGGCAAAATCTTACAGGCTCATTTATCCCTGTACATGATTGATAATACTATGGGTTAAATGGAGAAAGCTTTGCTTCCATTAAAGGATCATCATGAATGAAGACCTCCCACTTAAAAGTCAGGCATGATGAGAAGACAAGAGACTATCTACAGGTCAAATTAAATAACTTAAATAATTTAAGTGGAATGACAATGTAATTTGTCCATCCTGTGTTATTACCTTGACCCCTGTCAGGCTTACTGCTTTCCTTTCTAGTGGAGAGTATTTAATATGTAATTTTTAATAAGTGTTGTTCAAATATATAAAAACCTTTATGGTACTTAAAGGTGTGGTAAAAACAGATTTTATAATATGCTTTCAAGAAAGCCATTTTTACCTTGTAATATCTGCTAAACATAAAATCAGTAATAGAAAAGCACACAGTGTGAATGCTTCAATGTAGTGAGTGATTTTAATCATTTTTGCAAATTTACTTTTTTGCTATATTCGTTTTAACAAATAAGATTGTCTTCAGCAACCCTTTTATAACAAGACTGTGAAAAGAACATTGATTTCTGCTAAGACAGACTTCCTTTTTCTTAGGAAAGAGTTTACATTTTTACAGCTGGATTAAGCTAAATGTACAAAGTAAAAAGTTAAATAAATTCAAAATATTTTATATGTTTGAATAATTATCTTCATCATTTTCTTTGCTATATAAAATATAGCTGTCTCACCAATTCAAATAATTTATATAAAAAGCTCTTTTTTTGCAAAGGTCAAATGAATTATTTTGATAATAAGAAAAAATGACACAGGGCATAGCATATGTAACACAAGGCATTTTAATTTTTTAAATCCTTTTTGTTTTATTTAATTGTCCAAGGTTATCTTCTTTCTTTCATTCTTCCTTCCTTCCTTCCTTCCTTCCTTCCTTCCTTTCTTTCTTTCCTTTTTACAAAAGAGTGTTTAATATGTTTCTACAGATGGAGCATTAAAAAACCACATTACTATTTATGTATTATACAACATAAATGCAGCCTTATTGATCATACATGTATGCTAAAATTAGCAAAACTAAATATCTAATACCAAGGGGTCCTCCAGATTCGTGATTTGTGCCTATTTGTCCCACACATTTTCATGATACTTCTTGCCTCTTCCTGCTACTTCCTTGTTCAAATGCAAAAATTAAAGGGGTAGAAGCAGCAAAGTGGAGTGGGGGCTGAATGGTAGAGAAATAAATGGATTCCTTCTCTTCTTACAGGCCATTCCCAGCTCCTCATAGCCAACCCTTCTTTCCTTTCTCTTACCTCCTCCCAGCCCGCATGCCTCCTTTTAATGGTTTTAATTTTTTAAAACTCTCTTTAGAGCCTTAGTGCTAAAGCAAGAGGCTTCTGTATTCAAGATAAAACCTTCACCCTCACCCCCTACTCAAATTAATCAATCCAATATCTCAAGTAGAGGAAAGCTTCAAAAAAATGATATCCCTCCTACATTTCCCAGTATTGCACCTTGAGCCAGAGTGGGGAGGAATCTTGAGTGTTCAAAGCACAGGCTAATCTAGAGAGAGTATTAAAAATTAAAATTAAAAGGTGGGAAAGGGAAAAGCAGGTGGGATGTTGTTGGAAGTTTTCCTTGACTTCTCAGGTTGACTAGTGCCATATGCAGGTGTTGGTGTGTTGATCTTTCTGAGCACAGGAACCTACTGCTTTCTCACTAAGGTTCTAGAGCGGGGTGAAGAAGTGTGGCCCGTGGACCAGATGCTACCCACAAAGCTGTTTTTTAAGCCCCAGGAGCTGCATATAACCTTGCCAGTTGACTTCCAATTTAACTTCTTATATTAAAAAATCTTGGGCTTGAAAGAGCACAGGGGGTAAACACATGATGAAATTGCTCCATACATCCCATGGGGGAATTTGAGGCCAAATACATTTCAGAAAAAAAAAGAAAAAGAAAAAAAATCTTAATGGGGGTTAGGGTGCTCTGTGGGGCTGTATTATTCCAAGGTCCCAAGGAGGGCCATAGCTATGCCCTTCCACCCTTGGCAGTTTGCCTCTGTTTTAGAAACTGTTTAAAACATTAAAAACATTAAAAGAAGCCTAGGAGAGAGAAGGGAAACAGAATAGAGAGTGGAGACTTTCTGAAAATTAGGATGGGTGAGGGGCTGGACAAACACATTTCAATCATGTGATAAGCAAGCGTGTAATTAAAAAAACCCCTACCCATCTTGGCCATAAGAAAAATTAAGAAATCCACAGTGGGACAATACTTTTATTAGGCTAAGTCAGGGGTCACAATAATGTGTGAGCTTTCAAGTTCTGAAGAGTTCGGGAGGATTCAAAACATTTGCATGCTGTGTTGTGACTTTTGATTTGGTTTAATAAAGCTGTTGCTCTAATAAATATTTTTAAGTTAAAATAAACCAAAAGTTCAAATGTCATTTCTCATATAACAGCTTTAGAATCCAGTATCAGGAGAGACACAGCTTTCTGTAGCCATAAAACCTTTAATACAGTGTTAAAATGCCATCAGAGAAGGAGCAAGATGGGCCCACCTAGGCAGAATTCCAAAGCTTAGATAAACCACAATGAAGTCCTTCTGCTCTTTGTAGTACCAGAAATTAGCAGTCTGCACATGACAGTTCAGCTGATTACTTTAATGATCAGAGAAGAAGACACTTCTGCTGTGGTGGGAATTATACAGCCCTTTATATGCTATTGAACTACTAATGAGTGAACAACGTGATGTGCCAACTTAAAAAACCAATGCAATTCTGGGCTGCATCAACAGGAGTATAGTGTCTAGATTTAGGGATGTAATAGTACCACTTTATTCTGCTTTGGTCAGACCTCACCTGGAATACTGTGACCAGTTCTGGGCACAGCAATTCAAGAAGGACATTAACAAACGGAAACATGTCCAGAGGTGAAAATGGTGAAAAGTTTGGAAGCCATGCCATATGAGAAGTAGCTTAGGGAGCTGGGTATGTTTAGCCTGGAGAAGAGAAAGTTAAGAGGGAATTATGATAGCCATGTGTAAATACTTGAAAGAATGTCATATACAAGAGGGAGCAAACTTGTTTTCTACTGCTCCAGAGACTAGGACACGGAGCAATGGACTCAAACTACAGGAACAGAGATCCCACCTAAGCATTAGGAAGAACTTCCTGATGGTAAGAGATGTTTGGCAGAGGAATACACTGCCTCGTAGTGTGGTGGAGTCTCCTTCTTTGGAGATTTTTAAACAGAGGATGGCCATCTGTTTGGAGTGCTTCGAGTGTGTATTCCTGCATGGCAGGGAGTTGGGCTGGAAGGCCCTTGTGGTCTCTTCCAATACTATGAGTCTATGATTCTAAGGACTTTTTCAAATGGGGGAAACCCCCCCCCCCGAGGAGGTTGGGAGAAGAAGGGGCCGTCAGATGTACAGAACCCCATTTCAGACGACTCAGTTCTCCTCCTGACCTCCTCCCAACCTTCCCCTGTGCTGCGGGTGCCATTTTTTATTGATGGAGGTTCTGTCAATAAAAAGTGGTACCCGCAGCACGGGGGAAGGTCGGGAGGAGGACGGAGGACGGTGTTGTTTGAAATGGGGCTTTGTAAGCATGACAGCCCCGTTCTTCTCCCGACCTCCTGGGGGGACCTCCACCATTTGAAAAAGTGCTTTGTCTCAGCAGTCCTAGTAAGCCAGGCCAGTGGTGAGGAATGCTGCTGAGAGTGACTATTCCACAATATCTGGAGGGCTACATGGTTCCTACTGTATTCTTAATGGGAAAAGGTGATTTCTGGAGAAAACATATCACTCATAGACATAATCCGTGATCAGCAAACTACTGTGTAAAATTCTTGTGGGTCCAATGTCAAACTCACATTACATATAGAATAAGCAATAGTTTACAAAAATCTTGGTCTAAACAGCTTTGTAATCAAATCTTGTATTTCGTATCAGTCTTTCATACCCATGTGCTATGACCAGGCTATGTTTGTCATGAAGAGCAACACCTTTTTGTGACAAAGGACAGTGACAGGATGGACATTTTATTAATTAATGGGAGCAATCAAAGTGAATGAAATAGACCCATGATGGAGAGGGCTTGCAAATGTGGTTTCACCAACCAGTTTCCAAAATCTAAGGAGGAGCCAAGTGAAAAACGGAGCTTGGCAGAAGCCTCCACTGAATAAAAGAACTTTTCATCATGAGAGGGATACCATTTGGATGCAACCCAGTGAAGAAGAAAAGAGTGTTCCTATCAGTGTGCTAAGGTCATTGGAAATTTAAGGGTATTAAATATTTAGGCATGATCTTAGCAACTAAACTGAATAATTTGATTAGAGATTATGGCCAGGATCTTGAGTTTTTTCATCTGGCAGAACCTCTAAGCAGAGTTCTGCTAATGGGTATTCCCACCACCTTTCACCAATAGTCTCTTCTCCCCATAATCTCTTGTGCCCTTGAAAATCTGGTCCAGATTTGCTGTCTTGAATAACTCAGTGGGTTAACATTTCTCAGACAGCCATTTCAGTCACAATGGTGCAGAGATTCTGGAGAATGATGGTGCACTGGTAGAAGAATGGTGTTTGAGATTACCAGTTAAATATTTTGTACATGTATGCACATTTAAAGTAAA